>OU452178.1:4664355-5914355 GCA_911728515.1 Peribatodes rhomboidaria | reverse complement strand
GTTTCGGGATGTAGTTCCGAAGACGGGTCTGAGCAGCGCACTTGTGGCGCCTCACTCAACTGCCGTCTTTGTAATTCTTCACTCCACAAAACTTCAAGGCTAGAGTGAATAAGTACCTTGTAGATCGTCGTGCTCCATCTTAGACCACAACGTCGCTTAACATTAGGCGAGTTGGTGGTCAAACGCCGACCTATTCTTAATTATAATTTAAAAAAAAAAACAACTGATGGGTCTGAGAAGTCATCTTTGAGTAACCAAACATTATACAGGATGCTGGTTGTTATACCCGTCAAAGTGAACAATTTTTAGAAGATCAAGTTTGAAAAAAAAAAATTATTCATTCAAAATTCAAAATTGATCTCGTGACTAGTTAGTTATTTTGTATCGAGACTCGGTTATTTTTCTTTCAAATTTAAAAAATGTATGATCTCAAAGTTGTTTATTTTGATGGGTAAAATAACACCCTGAAGTATAAATACACGCAAAACCAGCACGTTGCATATAGCTTTGTAAGCAGATTATAGGTACGCACAAAAATTTGCGCTAGTACTAACGACGTGATCATCTTATGTAAGTAGGTGCTATATTTTGACGTTGTACACAAACCACGTACGTACGTGTACGTTGTACCTACTTCTCGCTATTTTACTTGTAACTATCGCTGTGCCAAATACCTAAATATCTAAAATAAACGATAAGAGGTTGAACGAAGACGTGCTCGAATTACATACTGGCTGAAAAAGTGGAGATGTTCTAAAAAAAGAAAAAATATCACCAACCAGTGACAAAGATCATTCCAAAAATAGAACTGGCAGCCCATAATTAAAACTCAATCAATTTTGCCGGCAATTATTCAAAACACGTTACGTTACAGTGACGTCACAACAAAATATCAATTTCCAAAGTAATCAAGTTGCGTAATACGCTAGGTATATGTAGAGTGGTATCTAAGCACACATAAGTATTCCTTATGTAAGTCTTTACTTGGAAATATAATTTACCTCACGTCGCTTTGATCTGGGAGGGCTTTAGTTTAATTACTTTACAGTAAACAGAATGAATAAATTAGGTCCCGACACAAACCGAGTCTAGCTCTTCTAAATTCAAATCAAGTTTGTTACAAACAAACTTTAAACAAATTCTAGCAAACGTGAATTCTAATTTGCCTGATTCGAGATAACAGGTTAGTTAATTAGTGCTCACCTATTTAGATTATCCAGCTCAAACAGAGATTAGATTACCCATCTAATATGCTTACCTACCTGTTTTAGTTACCTTAGATATATGGAGAAGGTATCTATTTGGCTAATTAGAATAGGTACCTTAACAACATAATAAAACTAACTTATACTACTACAACGAAAGACATATAATTCTGTATTAAGTACATGTGTAAGCTTTCTTCTCTCCTTTTTTATCTTCTTCTCTTCTCTTCTTCTACACAGTGTTAACCAAAGTAACTTTTCGCGTCTGTCTGTACATCCGCTAGCTCCTCCTAAACTACGCATCGAATTTTGATGCTGTTTTCACTATTAGTTATTCACGGTAGAATTATAATTATTTAGCTGCGCCCCGCGGTTTCACCCGCGGTTAAAAAGTATCCTACGTGCTATTATAGACTATAATCTGTCTCTGTGCCAAATTTCATCCAGATCTGTTCAGCCGTTCTCGCGTGAAAGAGTAACTAACATCCAGCCATCTATCCATTCTTACAAACTTTCGCGTTTATATATATTTTTTAATTATTCCCTTTTTTAAAAGGGGGGTAATTAGGGTAGGCTATTCAGAACATGAGAAGTGCAAGTTTCTTGGTTTTAAGCAAGAAACTTGTACTTCTCACGTTCTCGTGATCTGCAGCGCACCTTTACGTTTCGGTTGTAATCTCCCAATGGCTTCGTAACTTTGATGACACTGCGACAATCTGCATTTTCAGTGTGAAATTTGCATCTTATCTGCATACATTTCAAATTAAAGCACACAACGTGAACCGCATAACCACAACACAACTAGGTGAGTGTTAAAAGTTTTACAAAGTTTACGTAGCTCCTCTGCAGTCACGTAGCATCTCTACGTCAGTCATAACATAATTATGTTAGAAACATAAGTTTCAACACTTTTACTGCGATAGAATCGAGTAAACTAGAACAGGTTATAACGACACTGCAGCGTGCAACATCCTAATCCACATCCCGCGTCATTTGGCAGTGCACGGCCGCGGCAGCTTTCCCGCACCAAGACCACAGATTAAGCACCAGCTAGTGAAAAGCGCGAAGCTTCGCGTCGTCATGGAAACCAGACGCAGCAGTCGACGAGTACCCGCCCTCCACCGCAGTACGCGTCCAACGCTCGCGAAGCGCGCCTGAGCCCGTTCCAAATTCGAACGAAACCTCCGGCGTAGTTCGAAACTCGTATTCGAATTTTAAACCTGATAGGGTTTAGTTTTTTTAATAATTTTTAATCTATGATTTTATTTTTATAATGCATCATGACAGTGAGAAAAGTGCGGGAGTTTGGATGCAGTTACCGTGTTTTGCAGTGTTTATGGTGTTGTGTATGTGAGCCATGGATGCATATTGTTCTGTTCGGATGTTCTTAGTGAAATGGCGTCAGACCGAGCTAACATTTTCTCTGACGACGACGAAGACCTGGTAAGGAGAATCTTAGCTATTATGTAACAGGATATTTAAGATGTTTGGAACCGTTCCAAAAGTGTTACATAAAGTTTCTACCGGAAGCGGATGCGCTTGCAGGAAATGCAGGAATTGCTTTTACCTACTTAATTTGCATAGAGTATTCTAGAAAAATAGAGATAGATTTCTTCTAGCAACTTTTATAAAGAATGTTTTCTTTTTTATGTGCTACTATCAACTTGCCCCGGCTTCGCACATCACTTATAAACCTTCAGCGAAGAATTATCTAACTGATGGCAAAAACCGCATTAAAATCCTTTTAGTGATTTAGGAGAGCGGATATACAGACAGAGAGACAGAGACGCAGAAGGCGACTTTGGCTTATGTAGAAAAAGTTAAAAATTTAATGAATAACATAACAACATATCGTCAAGCCATTACCCTGATAAAGCTGGCAGAGGTGAACAACACCCACACTTCGACGAACGATATTCACTCCCAAATGTGACAAGGGGCAAGCCTGTCGCCATACACCGGGCTCCAGCTCCAGCAGATGACATTAAATACGCACTTATGTTCACACAATGAACAAATTGGTGCGTGCCTTCGGCTGAGTCCGAACCCGCTCCCTCTGGCTAGAGAGGCGGGCCTTCTCCGACTAGGCTATCATAGAATTTAATGAATAGGTATTAGAAAAGTTTACCATAGGAAACGCATAAAGGCCTAAGTTATACCCGGTTTTGTTCCTTAATATAAATTGCTTCAAACCTAAAACCATTATTATTGCTGAAACTACAGTAGGTATTCTACAAAACAGCGAGGTCGAAATATGAAAAGCACTCATAGGTATAACTTCGTAACATTAATCAAACTAAAAGGTTCTAACTCTAGGCTCTATACAGGATGTATAGGAGTGTTTTTGTATAATTTAATACAATTGCTTAAGAGTCCGGCGACCACTTTAGACTAACTTCGCATTGGCTTAAGGTATTCTATATCCATTTCGTCTAGAAGAAGACTACGAGCAAAGAGAGCAAGTAATGATACTGACGAGCCTCTAAAGTTAACTACAGAGTGACAAAGCGCAATTTCAGTTTTTTTATGACTTTTGCACTTCTGTAATCATTCCTAAATAACTAAGAATTTTCCTAGTATTATGGATTCATTCAAAAGCTAATAATGTAGACAAGCTCCCTATGTAAAGGGCTTTCTGATTTCCTTTGTCTATCTGTTAAATAAATCAGTCAAAAGTGACCCCTTAAAAATGCGGATATTTTACATAGCTCTAATTTCTTTTGAGGACATTTAAAAAAACCAAGAACATAAGGGTGGAGATATAGTTCATATAGTTGTACATGCCAAATGTTGTCATAATCTGACAAATGGTTTCCAAGAAATTTGACAAGCGCGTTTGTATGAAAATTTCAGAGCGTCGCGGGACCCTTAACCACTCACCCAATTACGTATACAAGTAGTAATACTTAAAGGTGTTTTTCTGCACATCAAAGTCAACAACTTTTAGAACATCAGTTTACAAAATTCGAGAAAAAAAATATCACTTGATTAGTTAATTTTTTTGTAATGAGACTTGGTTAATTTTTTTCCAATTTTGCGGTAGTTACTCGTACAAACTTCGTGCTTTGTCTCTTTTTGTCTTTGAAATTTTGGACTCGTTTGAAAAAGACAAAAGGAGTTATTATATGTATTCTGAAACTACTCCACATTTATTAAAAAGAGAGTCTCAATTGACTCTTTTTGATTAATGTCTCTCTCTCTCTTCTTCTCTTCTCTTCTTCTTCTTCAATTGACTCTTTTTAATTTGTAACTCGTTTTAAGTTTGGAATCAATGCTTATACCCAGGAACACCGTCGCCTTGTCTATGTTAAGTTTATCGCCCTCAAGCATTAGTAACAAATTTGCATTTAGTAAAGAAATAATCTTCATTTTCATTCAATTTTAATTCAATAATCAGACCGGTGCAAAATGCTAGTATCGATTTACCTGTTTGTACCTGGCTACCCGAGATTGTGACCGGAAAAGAATATGCAACCCTACGTTTGCATATTCTATGGGCTTCAGACTTTCGATTGTAAAGAATTTGTAATAATAAATTCTAATAATCAAACCGGTGAAATCTTTTTTTTTTTTAATTAGTAATTAATTATTTCATGGACTGAAATTTGTTAGACACCCATATGCAATATATTTATTGACATATTAAATTATATACAAAATACATTTCATCAATAAGCATCTCGGTGAAGGTCGTTTTATTTCGGGATCCTATACTACTATACTGAAACTATTAAAATTATCAAACATCAAAATCCGTTCAGCCGTTCAGTCGTGCAAAGCCTACAACCAGATACACAGAGTTACTTTCAAACTCATAACATTAGGATAGATTAAAAAAAAAAATGTTCTGTATTAAAATAAAAGTTAACTTTGAAATACCTAATACGAGTACTTATCCCGGATGCTCGTACTTCTTCATTAATTGATTAATATACTTTCATAACGAACAGCCTTTGAGTTTCTCATAAATTTTCGAGAGTTCTCAATATTGCGTGAAATGAATCTTTTGCTCCCATAAAATATGCACCAGTTTGTACCCTTTAAGCTCTTCAGCCCTCAATAAATCAACCCCTAGCTTAAAGCTTCCTTGCCTTTAATATTTTTGTTAATGTCTTAGAAGATGGTTAAGTTTTTGTCTTTAAAAATTTATTGACTTTTCTTAGTAATTTTATTATTTTACATGAACCGGGTTATACAAAGATCTGGTGTGTATTGTGTTTATCTATATAAGACTAGCATTTCTGCCCGCGGCTTCCCTCGCTACTCATACATCGCAATCATCATCATAATTTTTTGGATTACATTAATTTATTCTATTACTAGCTGTCATCCCGACTTCGTTCGCGTTTATTATTTATATTTATATGTGAGCTATCCTATCTGTTAAGTCAGATCGAACTGCACACTGTGTGCAAATTTGATTGAAATCGGTTTAGTAGTTTAGGAGTCTATAGCGGACAAACAACGTGACACGTAATTTATAAATGTAGGTATATTAAGATTACTAACTGTTACCCGCGACTACATTTGCGTTCAATAAAAAAAAAAACCAAAATCCTTCCTTGTGATATACTGTAACCAATTATCAAATTTCATCAAGATCCGTTCAGCCGTTTAGCCGTGAAAAGCCTACAAACATACAGACAGACAGACAGAGCTATTTTCGATTTAAAAACAGTAGTATGGATTCTACATGAACATAATTATACAAAAATCTAGGTAGGTATGTGTTTATCACAAATAAGCTTTTCTGCACGAGACTTTGCTCGCGTTTCATACTTCCTTTGGATTACTAAATTAATTATTTTAATTATTAACTTATATTATTTTTCATTACATACTTCATTCACTCTCAGGGATAATGTAGCTTTCTAGTAGTGAAAGAAGTTTTAGGATCAATTCAGTAGCTTCGAAGACAAACCCCCTTCAAACAACCATACAAACATACGAGTACATAAATGTTTTACCTCTTTATAATATTAGTAAATTTAAATATTACTTACAATAATATTATTCTAATACTATAATATATTTATAATATTAGAAAGCGATGATAGCCTATAGTTGGAGAACGCCTGCCTCTCAAGCCAGAGGGAGGGCTCGGACCCAGCCGACGGCACACACCAATTTGTTCATTGTGCGAACATAAGTGCGTATTGTATGTCATCTGCTACATGACTGGGGTCCGGTGGATCGCCCCTGTCACATTTAGGACTGAATATCATCCGGCGAAGTGTGGGTGTTGTATTACACCTCTGCCAGCCCCCTCTGGGAAAGGCGTGACGATATATGTATCCTACTAATATTATAACCGTGAAAGTTTGTATGTTTGGATGGATGGATGGATGTTTGTTACTCTTTCACGCCAGAACGGCTGCACAGATCTGGATGAAATTTGGCACAGAGATAGATTATAGTCTAGAATAGCACATAGGATACTTTTAACCGCGGGTGAAACCGCGGGGCTCAGCTTGTATATAATATTAGCAAGTATAGGTATGCCTACGGCATCATCTATACAGTTGTTGAGAAATAATATATTCATCAGGATTCATTAGTTTAAAATCAAATACTTAAAACCATATAAATAGCAGAGTTCTGCACATTTTCGCTAAATACGAAGAGCCTAAGAACCTCCAAAATATGTTCAACATTCCCATATTCCCATTTCTCCTCCCTTGGGACCCTATTCCTACGCGCTCGAGATGGTCCCGACCACTGTCTCTCTCATTACAAATACCACCAAAAAGGGTGACCTAGTTATTCTCGAGTGTACGAGAATGGAGGCCCTGCACAGGTAATCCAACGGCAGGCAAGGGACGAACTAAGGCGGGAACAATGCGGCGGGAAGGCACGAGGGGCGCATTGTACCGAGCTCTTTATGTTCTGGCGAGTGCATACTCAAAAAAGAAACGCGAAATGGAAAATTGGAACGTGCGTTTTCAGGTTTTCATTGATAACACAGATAGATGATTGTTATGTGCAAAGTTATTAGGTAAAGTTTGAAGAGAAGTTTTAATTTTTACCCGACTGCGCAAGAAATTCTAGAACATATGTTTTTCGAGTGTATGTATTTATGTAAGTATGTATGCGGTTTTTTGGCGCGCCCTACAGCCTAAACAGCTTGATAGATTTCGACATGTGAGGTGTCATTTGAATTGTCTTGATAGTGGAAGTTACAACATTAGTACAACACAAGTACAACATTTTGAGTCGGTTTCTTTAAATAATGTTACTTGTTGAATTAGTTTTAACATAACATTTCGTCGCGTCTTACCCCCGAAGAGGCTTGCAGAGGTGTGATACAACACCCACACTTCACCGGATGATATTCAGCCCCAAATGTGACAGGGGGTGAGCCTGTCGCCATACAACGGGCTCCAATCATGTAGCAGATGACATACAATACGCACATTATGTTCAGCAATGAACAAATTGGTGCGTGCTGTCGTCGGCTGGGTTTGAACCCGCTCCCTCTGCCTTGAGAGGCGGACCTTCTCCAACTAGGTTATTACCGCTTCATTATTGAATCGCTTTATTATACGAATTTCTTTTTTCTCTGAAAAATTAGAGATAAGTTAATTTCCTTAGCTCTACAAAAAAAAAAAAACTTTTTACTAAACAAAGTTATGTTGAAAGCATAATTAGGTGTAGCACCACCTTTATTTTGGTGATTATCCTTCCCACTATAATTGTAAGCACTTTATCGAAACTACGTGGTCTATTATTTAGTCGATTTGGTTTGGAGTTTAGCAAAAGTGATTAGGGAATAACTAGGTTATTGAATAGTAATTATAATGCTCGTCCGATAAGTTTAATCAATGACATAATTTTAATAGTACGACAAAATATCCTACTAATATTATAAACGCGAAAGTTTGTATGTATGTATGGATGGATGGATGGACGCACGGATTGACGGATGGATTCACGCCAGAACGGCTGAACAGATCTGGATGAAATTTGACACAGAGATAGATTATAGGCTATATTCTATGCACATAGGATACTTTTTAACCGCGGGTGAAACCGCGGGGCGCAGCTAGTAGTTAATAAGTTAAACGGAAATACTTAAGTGAGGGTGCTCCTAGGCGGGCCATATTTTTGCTGAAATAATGGCAATTTTGCCCGGCCATAATCAATCATGCTAGAAATGTATGACTTTATGGCCGAGCCAAATTCAAAATATTGGCGCAATATTGCCGGGCCAGTGTTGCTAGGCCAGTATTGCGGTAAAAGCATAGTCCGTCTAGGAGTACCTTAAGTTTATTAAATAAAAACCGGCCGAGCAAGAGTCGGACTCGCACACGAAGGGTTCCGTACCATCTATAAAAACGGAAAAAAACCATGTTTGTTGTATGGGAGCCCCCTTAAATATTTATTTTATTCTGTTTTTTAGCGATGACAGCCTAGTTGGAGAAGGTCCGCCTCTCAAGCCAGAGGGAACGGGTTCAAACCCAGCCGACGACGACACGCACCAATTTGTTCATTGTGTGAACATAAGTGCGTATTGTATGTCATCTGCTACATGACTGGAGCCCGGTGTATGGCGACAGGCTCGACCCCTGTCACATTCGGGACTGAATATCGTCCCGCGAAGTGTGGGTGTTTTTTAGTAGGTATTTGTTGTTATAGCGACAATGAAAATACATCATCGGCGAAAATTTCAACTGTCTACCTATCACGGTTAATAAGATACAGCCTGGTGACAGACGAACAGACAGATGGACAGCGGACTCTTTGTTATAGGGTCCCGTTTTACCCTTTTCGTAGGGAACCCTAAAAACTAAGCCCTAACTTTAAAGGCCATCTGAAACTCGATGTGAACAACCTTGCTTTGAAACTTGGCTTTGAGTTATAAATAACTAATTCTATCCAATTTGTCAAATACTAGTTAGAGAAGGCTAGGGTCTTCGTTCATTGTAATGCGAGACCGACGACACCACACTGTAGCCAATCATTAGGTATTCACTAAACGTACGAGAGGAGGCTCATTTTAAACGTAATTTTGAAAAATAATTCGGTTCTCTTGAAAGTTAAAACTTATTGCTTTATCTAGTTACTGTTAGTTACAGTTCATTTTGTGGTTTTTGTGTTATGCTGCTGCGGTCTCACATTGGTATCAATATAACATTATAACAATTATATATATTATATAATTAAATATAATATAATTAATTATATATATTATATTATATAACAATATCAATTGGTAGGGTCAACTGGAGCAAATTCGTCTGTGGAGCAATTACGTCTTTCGAGAACCACTCGGTAGGTAGAATAATTAACTGCGATGAACAGATGCTTGCTCGTGTAGATTTAGAAATAAATAAATTACTGCCTAATAATTTGTTAAGGTTAATAATTTATAGATAGTAATAGTTGTAAGGTTTTTTTTTGCATGAAAATAAAAATTCTACATGAATGAACTAAATTATAATTATAAAAAATTCAAAATTCAAAATTATGTATTTAAAATTTAAAATATTGCATGAAATGTTTATAAATTCAATTCTTATTATTTATTAATTATTATTATTATAATAGTTGTAAGGTTAGGAAGCTTTTTAGGTAGTTTAGTTTGCCTAAAGAATCGGTAAAGGTATTGATACAAACTGTTAAGTTTTCAATACTTTGTGTTTTAAAATGTATAGTTTTACGAAAAAAAAAAAACTCCCATATATTTCACAATTAAACGTAGGGTCAACTGGAGCAAATGCGTTTGTGGGAAAATTGCGTCTTTCGAGAATTACTGACAAGCCCTTTTTGCTATCTTCAGTTTCAATAATCTGTACAAGATGGCGTTAGTTGCCTAATTTGTGAAGGGTTTGTCAGTAATTCTCGAAAGACACAATTGCCCTACAGACGCATTTACCCCAGTTGACTCTACATTTCAGTCCAATTTGGCTTCTTGAATTGGCCTATACTGAACCTTATTACTGCATAACACATTGGCTTCAAAATTCGAAATCAACTTTGTGTCCAAAGACTGATACACACATTGGCGTCTTGGCCCCAAGACCTAGATTGGTGCAAATAATATGACCAATATGTGGCGACGGCATTAGGGTTGCAAGTAAGCGCGCGTGGTTGTGCGATCTCCATTTTCCAACCACATGTGTCACAACCCTATTCCCAAACAATAACCGAACTTCACGTAACTTGTAACAAAGATCGTGACCTGTCTCAGTGTAATTACTTTGCAGATATCCCAACTTGAATATTGGAAAGCCCAGTGAAGCAACTAAAAGCTACAGAATATCTAAATCGCCTCAATACGACCAAACTAGATTACGATGCCAGCTGAAGCTAGAAGTTTGTTCGCAAGTTCTAGCTAGAGTTCAGGCTTTTGGGCAAATCCTAACTTACCGTTTTATACGGTAAGAGGCAACTGATGGTAAATACAATACATTATATACCAGTATGGTTACCTCTAATATTGTTACTTGAACTAATATCTAGTGTATTAATATTAGTGTGTTAATTCAAGTAACAAGTTTGAAGATGAACTTCCACAAAGTAACGCCTGATTCAATCAACTACCTCTAATATCTAAGATCAGTCAAATTGGATTGATTGATTTTATATAGGGTCAACTGGGGCAAAAGCATCTGTGGGGCAATTTCGTCTTTCGAGAATCACTGACAAACCCTTCACAAATTTGTCAACTAACGCCGTCTTGTACAGATTTTTGCAACTAAAGATAGAATAAAGATGTAAATGGTGCCTAATTTGTGAAGGGTTTGTCAGTAATTCTCGTAAGACGTAATTGCCCCAGTTGCCTCTACATTTACTTGTGAAATATATGGGAGTGAACAGATAACTGCTCAGTCAGCCTCGATGTAGAGTAGGCCAGAGTACCTGCAGTGGGACGTAAAAGACTGTAATGAAGATGATGGGCGTAAAAGGCCTGAAATAATAATTTGATCTCTATGTAATCAGAAAGTATACTCAATTTCTACTCACTAATTACTTCTATGACAGCTCCACAATCACAATATATACAAATATAAAATAGCCAAAAATAATTATTGTTCAAGACTGACATACCATAAACCTAAATAAAATTTAAAAGTACACCAAAAAATTAAAATGGATAGGAATCTTTAAGCGCCTGCTTGAAGCGTAACTTCTAAATCCCAAAACTGAGAAATCATGGCTATATTCTATCCATACCTATAATTATATTTCCATACGCTAGCATTGTTTGGAAAACCGCAACATCTTCAAATATTGTTAATATTGTTGTTGTGTAAGCCTCAGCCTAAATTTAAACAGAAACGCCGAGCTGGCGTCAGTCAGAATTTTGGCGTCTTCATAAAACGTAGACACTAAACATTTTCCAGAACCTCGTCCGTCATGAAAACGACCGAACCTCAGCGCCCTTTATGGAAACAACATAAGCTCTTCACAAAGGGTCAAATAAATCACCCATACTGTCTGTTGGCCTCATTTATTATAGTTGTTGTGTCAAAAAGCGCTTCAGCAAGTTGTGTGAGGGAATCAATCACGTCCTGATGAATCGGTTTTTGTGTACGTGTTTACATGGCTCTTGTGTTAGTTTGCCGCATCGTCACGCTCACATAAATCAACGTAATAAATACGTGTACAAATTCATTAAGGCTTAGAAATTTTGGGCCTGTTTCATTTAATTTTTGCTATGTAATCGTTACTCTTATGAGTAGGTAGTTGACATTCGTAGTTCGTAGTAGGAGAATTGACATGGACTCTTTTGCTACGAGGTAAGTATGGTATGGTGGGTCGGAACGATTTTTAGAGTTCCGTAAATTCTATTGAGCGTATTTTTTTTCAAAATCATCTCCTCCTACTAATAACTTACTTAATAACTTATTATAGGTATGCTGTATCTTGAAACCTATCTTGGTTTTGTGTGGTCGGTAATTGAAATATCTAAAATGTTATCTATATTTATAAAAATCAAAGTTCTGACAGACTGACTGACTGATATATCAACGCCTAAACCGCTGGTCCTTGAAACATAAAATTTGGAGGGTGTGTTCTTTGTAAAGTGTAAGCATCCACTAAGAAAGGGTTTTTTCAAATTCCACCTCTAAAGGAGGGAAACGGGGGGTTCAAATTTGTATGAAACTTTTTATTCTGTGGGTCGATTGACTCAAAAATTGGTACAAAACTCTTCAATTAAAATTATGAGACACGTATTCAGAGTCAGAGAGTAACAGAGTCTAATAGGGCTTATTTTAACCCTGAAAACTTTGCTGAGAAAGATATTAACCCACTACAAACGACGCTGTTGTCATTCTTAGGATTCCGTACTAAAATGGTGAAAGGAACCTTATCAAGAAACTCCGATGTCTGACTATCTGTATGTCTGTGAGCTGATTATCTTAGAAACTATAATTGCTAGCAACAGTTGATAATTACATTTTTAATGGGTAGCGATAGACACTCTATCTAATACCAATACGAAACCGACATTGAAAATGCGATTAACATCTTCCGAATTCAAGAAATCAAAACAAATACAAAAAACTTCCACAAAATCGGCTCAAGTTTCCCAATAAAATAAGACGGGCTTGTTTACTTAGTACCTACTTCTGATGAACAAACATATTACACGACTGACGACGCCCTGTTTACTGATACAAGTATTCATGTTGTTTGAAGAGATCATTGGTACAGATTCAATGAACGGATAACATGTTTGGTTTTTTGTGTCGCATGCTGTGTAAATCGAATGGTTTATCAGTCTCGCAAACTCTATGAAAATCCAAGTCTATTTGTCTATTTTACATATTATTTGTCAGTTGTTACAACTCTCCGTTAGCAATCGGTATTGTATTTTGAAGGTACTCATAATAAACAGAAGGTAGGGGTAAATGCGCCTGAGGGGCAATTGCGTCCTTAGATAAAAATAAAAACTTTGATTATTAAAAATAAGAACTTAGATTGGAAAATAAAAACTTTGTATAGTGTACCGCACCACCCCAGTAATTAGTAAGAAATAGGTGGCCCCTGCGATTCAGGTATTCATACCTAGTGCAGGGACCACAAGCAACACTAATTTATCTTAAGGTAATTTGAATATATTTAAGAATAAGTTGTTTGTGTTGGATAATGTACATTTTTGATAATAAAATTATTTGTATTTGTATATAAAGTACCTGGATGACCGAGCTTTGCTCGATATTTTTTTTAAATTGTTTTTTGGAAATTACTTATATTTAAGTACGAATTACTAATAAAAAAAAATGATGAAATGATGAGACAGTTACTGACAAACTCTTTACAAATTAGGCGCCACCTACATCATTTTTTTATCTTTAGTTGCAATAATCTGTACAAGATGGCGTTAGTTGCGCATATTGTGAAGGGTTTGTCAGTAGTTCTCGAAAGACGCAATTGCCCCACAGACGCATTTGCCCCAGTTGACCCTACCTATTATCTTATACCTTTAAATGAGCAATTCTTGTATATATATATATATATATATATAATTGGAATCTCGGAATCGGCTCCAACGATTTTCATACAATTTAGTATATAGGGGGTTTCGGGGGCGATAAATCGATCTAGCTAGGAATCATTTTTAGAAAATATCATTTTATTCGTGTTTTATCGATAATCAATCTCAACTGAAAAATATGACTCTTCCTGACATCTATTGGCGAATAATAATACTACTATTTTTTGTGAGCAACTAATTGCTTTAACGACACAACAGCAGATGGCGTTGTTAAGTAACACGAAGTCAATGCGTGTTTGCTTTGAGGTTAGACTAAAATCAATTGTTTATTATCCAAAAAACACAATTAAAAAATATAAAAAAATACCGAGCAAAGCTCGGCCATCCAGGTACCTACTGATTTTATGAAACGGGAATTACTCACGTACGATTTAGTCGATTATTCTGACTATAGTTTCAACCGCATTCGGCGGTCTTTATCAAGGTCTTAATCATAATAATGTATGAAAACCACGTCAGTTTCCTTAAATAATAAAACTCAGGTACCTAGGTACTTATATTATCTACGAGTGACTCTGCAAGCTGTAAGCTTCGTGTCCGACGTTGGTCCTCCTCTGGAATTTGGCACAAAAATAGATTACACTAGAGTCTTTCGAGACTATAGTCTGTTTTTGTTCGTAGCATACGTACATAATCTACTTTTTAACCACGGGTAAAACTGCGGCGTGCAGCTACTTTTTTACATCGTATAATCGTCATTTAAGCTGGCGAAAGACAAAACGAAATAAACGAGTTTTTTTAACACAGCCGGCTCTAACTTTCGACAGTTCATTTCAGCTGCTGTAAATTCAATTTCCGAGGAGTGTTTGCAATGGAGTTCAAACAGAAGTACCAATTTGAGTGGCACATTGAGTCCAGCGACGTTCGGGTTTCGGTAAATATCGAAAAGAAGAATCGTATAAAGAATATTTGATATTTGATGTTTACTGACATTCACTGTGTCCTCAATTTTTCTTATAGGGATTTATAGGGATTTTAATATAAGGACCAGCTGCTTCCCGTATCTTGTAAAAATATATATTTGTAGACCAAAAACTTTATCCAATAAAGCTTATATTGCTTTAAAAGCTATTTCCACGCTAAGTAATATTGCCTTACACACAACACTCAGGTACCTACTACTGCTTTCATTGTTATGATGGTGCCAATTCAGTTGTCCATTTTATTAAACGGGTATGAAATATTTTAGATATGTTGAAAGTTTAAAGCCTGATAGCCTGAATATTTTATGGTAATTTGGTCTGGTCGACTAGAAAAGTCAGTCAGACCGAATAAGGAAGCTCACGTCCTGCCAATACCGCAGACCGCCGCAGACAGAAATATGTGGAAGAACAACACTACATCGAGTGATCAACACTACTTTAAACTGGACGTGAGTGACCTTCAGCGATGAAGATACTCTCTAAGATAAAGAAAAAATTCTGATGTACTATTTTTTAAACGTAACTACGTAACTTTCACAGTTATGAAACTGTTTCCACCTTTTCTTAAAAATGAAAATGAAAAGACGCCAATAATTTAGCGTCCACTAAATTAGCTTAGCTTAGTGAGAGTACCTACAGCAAAATGCGTGCCATTTATACAAATATAGATTTTACAAATATAGACTTACAGACTTATAATATTAATAAGATCAAAAGAACATGTGTTATAGGTTGCTGTATAAGATCCATCTTCAGACGCTACTTAGCTAAATTTGTCACAACATTCACGGCATAGTTGGTTAAAGCAAATATTTCAAAGGGCAACCCCAAATTCCGCTGGCTCACCACTGCCCAAACTAGTTTTCAACAATTTCGTTCTGTCTGAGTCTTTATTCACACTCCAACCGAACATTCTAACATAAAACTTGGCTCAAAGATACGATTACTTCAATTCAGTGATATTATTTAATGCTGGACACTAACGGAGCTCAAATAGGTACACCTTCGTAATCTTAAATAAAATCATGAGTACATACACACAGACTGATTTAAAGTGAATACGATAGCCAAACACATCGTTCGTTTGCCTCCAAGTCGGAGTTTTTGCGTTCTTCTTTTTACTAAGTTTTACAGAATTCTAAAAAAGAGCTGAATATTAAAAATATGCAAATCCAGCGTTCGCGAACAATCTAGATGTACCTATATAAAAATTTTTGTTAGTGAATAAGTAGTACGATTTAACAAACGCCTTTGATATTGCAGTCGCATGTGTCGCATAAGCATATTCACCCACGTAAAGAGAAATTAAATGAGTTTTCTGTAAGTGAAATATATTTCAATTTCTGAACATATGAACACAAAGGAGGAGAACCTTTTGATTTCGCAAGTAATTTTTTTGTCCCGTGAAAGTAAATTAAAAGTGGCAATGTACGGCGCTAATAAAATTTAAAGGGCAAGTTGTTTCTTGTGACCTGACATAGGCGAGCGTAACTGCGTACCTTATCTGCCTACTCATGTTAAAATGAAAATTTTCTATTTGAGAATTTTTGAAACTAAGATTATGAAATAAGCTAGCCGCGCCCCACGGTGTTACCTATGGTTAAAAAGTATTCTATATCCTTCTCTACATGTACTCGTAAGTACCTATGCAAAATTTCATGATTATCTTTTTATAAGTTATAAGGCGTGAAAGCATAACAAACAAACTTACCACTCGATTTTTAATATAAAGTGTAAATAATATAAAGTTAGGATAAGAATAGAATAAAAGTATCTCTATACTACGTGTATAGTAGGTATAGTTTCTGTGGAATACGAGTAATACGTAGCACGTATTGAACGGAAAATACTCGTATTGTGCGAAAAAAGTGGTTTCCATTTACGCTGTAAGTATATGGATGTGGTCCCATTTTTCATATTTTTTTCCATCGATAAATACGCCTTTTTCAGCAGAAATTATGCTTTAGAACAAAGCTACAGTTTCTTAATGTTACCAAGGTTAGGTTGCAATAGCTTGTGAGCTTGGAGCATGTACTAATGACGCGGCCGCAGATTGTTTTAACGTTGGTTCCAAGCTTGGTTTCAATTTGAAATGGCCAATATTGAACCTTATAACTGCGTGACACATTGGCTTCAATACCAATGTTGTGTCTAAAGACTGACACACACATTGGCGTCTTTGCCCTAAGACCTAGATTGGTGCAAATATGACCAATATGTGGCCGCTTCATAAAGCTAAACTTAGCAATTTAGTTTGCTAAAATTGTCACGTGGTAAGGCAAAATAGAATCTATTTATATCTGATTAATTGTGTCTATATACCTTTAGTCGCCATTTATCAGTCTTCTAATAATTCTGTCAAATAGATCCTACTCGAAGATCAGCATTTACCAAGATTAGACAAACCCAAAGGTAAAGGCTTTAGTTTGTGATTAATTGTTATTTAGGAGAGACAATGCATACACCCCACGAAGGTATTATGATAGTTTCTATTTAACACGTTCAATGTTGGAGAGCTTAATCAATGAAGTATATACTCGTATGGTTGTAGTGATATAAATAAGCTTTAGCGAAGCCTAAATTTAAACGTTGATAGCCAAAGTAAAGACGATAATTGTAGGGTCAATTAATTCAATTGACTGCCTCGGTGGCTCAGTTGGTAGTGAACCTGCCTTCTGAGCGTGGGGGTTCGATTTCCACCTAGGGTAAACGTTCATGTGATGAACATTGGGGTTTTTTCTATGTCTGGGTGTTATTATATCTATTTAAGTATGTATTTAAAAAATTCTAAGTATGTATATCAGTCTCTAGCAGCCATAGTACAAGCTTTGCTTAGTTTGGTGTCAGGCGACCGTGTGTGGAAATGTCCCGAATTAATTTTATTTATTTATTCAAGCAACGCTGGTTCTAGTCAATTTAAAAAAGATCATGAAAAAGATACTTTTAATAAGTCAGACATAATTTTCGGATATTTTATACCGTACCTTGCTAATTTGGTATCAATGTCTCCCAGTTTCCATAATATTATCGATGAGAAGACATAACCGTTTGTCCGTTACTCAGCAAAAGAGATGGGACGGGTAGGTAGGTAAATGTTTTGTAGCAGTCCAAAATATACGTGTCCTGAGTGAGGGAACTAAGTAGTGATGAAACAAAAATTTGCTGCCTAGTTGTTAACTAAATGTGGTGTGACCTTCAAAATAGAAAGACGCTACAGTTTTAAGAATTTTCTTTATCTCTCTTTATGTGTTCTATTTACTTGAGCTCAGTAAATACTTCTTTAATAAACCTACCTAGAAATTTAATGTACTCTCCATTTATATATTACTAGCTGCGCCTCGCGGTTTCACCAGCGGTTAAAAAGTATCGTATGTGCTGTTCTGGACTATAATCTATCCCTGTGCCAGATCTGTTCAGCCGTTCTGGCGCGAAAGAGTAACAAACATCCATCCATTCTTACAAACTTTCGCGTTTATAATATTTTTAATAGGATAATAATAATTGTACTTCAGTAATTGCCAAAATATTTGTGTTAAATACGTCTTAGTGATCATATTTAACCGATTTCTTACTTTCTTACTTATTGCAACATGTTGTTGCAATGTTGTTGCAACATGTTGTTGCTCTCAGTGCATTATTAGTGATTTTTAAAAGGATTTTTAATGATGTTTTTATTATTTACTAGCTGCGCCCCGCGGTTTCACCCGTGGTTGAAAAGTGCTATGTGCTATTCTAGACTACAATCTATCTCTGTGCTAAATTTCATTCAGATTCGTTCAGCCGTTCTGGCGTGAAAGAGTAACAAACAAACATCCATCTATCCATCCATCCATTCTTACAAACTTCACGTTTATAATATTAGTAGGATTTTCATTTCTTACGTTTAACTTATTAAGTCAATCAGTTCCCTAAAATTAAATAAAAAAATGATAAGAAGCCGAAAAAATTTAAAAGTTTCGATCAGAGCCAGGACGAACGGCCAGTATTGCCTTTTCCCTGTTTCACCCTTATTCCTTGTTATCAGAATTTCTGCGTTCTATTAATCAAGATGAAGATAAAACACGTTCTGTCTACTTTTGAACTTCCTGAAATATTTTCTCGATTAAATTGTTTCAAAGTTTGACTCTTAATTAATTTTTCCTTTTTGTCTATTTTTTACTTTTTGTGAAATAAATGAATTCCAGGTATTGTTTCTGAAGTAATTCAATATTTGATTACTATTTTAGACACAAAGGCTACTCAAATTTAGAAAATTTGGAGCTCCTTTATTGTCCAAGATGTTAGACTATCTACCTATCTAGACAAAAAGTATGGTAAATGTGAAGAACATAATGGAAATAAATGTTGAATAGGGATGTACTCGTATGTCTCACAGAATATACATATTTTTCTTTTCGGCAATGTTACTGTGTTACATTTATCCAAAAAATCACAACATGCTTCGATATTTGGAAGCCATCAAGATTTTAAAAAATAACACTACAGTCCCTTATTCATATCAGAGCGCTCGGACCAAATCATGTACTATATTAATCGAAACAAAATTCCATACACGTCCGCATCCTAACACAACCGCAATAAACTTGGTCCAAGCAATGAAATATAGGAAATATTGTCAGAATAACCTGTACCACAATAAAGGCGAATTATCAGGAAATGGGAGAAAAACAAACGGCCATTGGCGGGTTATTTATTCAGGGAGTATCGATCGTTTGTCCCTCAGGTTGGAGACGTGACCTTACTGAGCAAGTGACCCTCACAGTAATGCCAGTGGACAACCTTCGACTAATATAATGACCTAATAACGCAGTATGTAGTCCGATAAGCAAGCGGTTTTACTTAAAAATTGTTACTTGAACTAATATCTAGTGTAATTCCGCTTTACATCGCATTAAGTACATCAAGGAATATAAATGTTCTATTCTATTCTTAATTTAGTTTTTTTTTTAATTAATTTGATGACATTTACTAGAAAATTTCATACAAATTGATTTTAAACGTTATACAATTTGATATTTCAACTAACGAATTTAACAGACCTAAATTAATGAAATCTACTAAAAAACTTTATACAATTTGATATATGAAGCTAATTCAATAAGGAATTTAACAGAAATAATGTTATAAAATTTACAATAAAGTTTTCCTAAATACATTACCTCTACTTGGGCAGCCAGGTCGAAAAGGAAATGTTTTCGTTCTTTACAATTTCTACTGTGCAAAAGCTTGTTTATAAGTACCTGGCTAATAAGTTGCTTCCAGTCCGGAATACAATTTATCTCGTAACTCAACCTGTGTGAATTTATAGGAGGGGACACTGGCTGTATCAACAAAAACTCTTTCACTGTTAATTTGATCATTTAAATAAAACACTTTTTCATATTAAGAGTAATTTTCGTTGTAATATAAAAAAAAGGTCGTCCCATCGGAGTGTGGCTTGGTCTATAGACTGTATTAAAATTATTGAAACGAAATTTTGATTTAGATTTTGATCAAATGTATTCGACCTTATATTATTTTGATAAACGAACAACAAAAAAGACGAAAAGGTATTTTACTTTGTTGTGCCTAGTAGGTACTTTACAGTTATTACTCCCCTCTATCCTTATAATAGTTTCCTAAGTCCCTTTACTTTAGTTTACATGGTAAAGATAATATTATTAAGTACTACTACATTATCAAGTTATCTGATAGATAGATTAGCAAAATCATACCCAACTTTTTGTACAATAACTTTATGATTTGTTTCTTTTCGTCCGGCGAGGGTAGTGCTATTCCAAAACACAGGTTCATAAAACAAATTCCTAGTTTGGATAGTAATGCTTCTCAACACTGACTTAATCATTTATGGAATAAGATATATTTCTTAATTTATTGGTGACGTTTGTTGCCACCAATATTTTCATTTCAATTACCTAACGGCTAGCAGAAGTATTCATTAAATGGTGGCAATTTGCTTCATTGTAGAGAACGCATTATATTATTGCGGTCGATCGCAAGCTTATAGAATTTTTTAAAATGTTTATTTCAAATTTTTGCTTCATTATTTTCTACGAATAATATATCTCATAAAATTAAATATTTTAATATTCAGACTCTAATAGAATTTCAAGCGTTCACTTGCTAAGGATGGGTGACCTTGACAGTGTCCAGTAGCTCGTTTTTAAATTTCAAGACTAATTAGAAGCTAGTGGCAGTTGCTAGTTACGAGCGGCAGTTGTCAGGGCATCGCTCGTGGAACGGATGGCCGATGGGCAGAAAGATTCGTGAGTGGCGACCACGAATCGGAAGATGCAGGGTGGGCCCCCAACAAGGTTACTGACGATATAGCGAGGGTAGCGAGAAGCTGGGTGCAGGCATGGCAAAACAGATCGTTGTGGAGATCATTTGGGAAGGTCTTTGTCCAGCAGTGGACGTCTTTTGGGCCGAAGTAATGATGATGATGACAGTTGTTAAGTTTTTGCATGAGACCCTAGTTTCGCTAGTGGTTTAGAACTAAATATTCAGTGTCTGGGTACTGAATAGTTTACGGCTTTGGGGTGAAGCCAACGTAATCGTTTTACTAAGTTCTAGCGACCGAGGGTCAACCATTTGGGAGAACTGCGTGACCAAATCCAATCTCGGTTTCTTGAGTGATTTTACAATATTACTTGTTTTTGCCGATTATGGGATCCGATTGTCGGTAAAGGCTGGTTAAAGGGGCGATGCTGAATAAAACCTAAGTTTTTTATTACACCTCGTTAGTTATGGAAGTCACAGATCTTATTTTTAGATACATACTTACTTAAAATATTACTTTTGGTTCTAAAAATATTATTTAAGATAGGTCCATTGAAGAACAAGTGTTAAGACATTAGGATTAGAAATAAAATCACCCAGTAGTAATGATCATCATTTACTTTTATATTAATTCCTGCCACATAATAACACTTATTATTTATCAGCAATTACTAATCATAAGCAATTAATAATCATAAAACTAGTAATCACAACCATAAATCATAGTATAGTAAGATGTGAACTAAGTCAATAGTAGTAATAATTAATAGGCCCCAGGTATAATGTGCTATAAAACACAAAAGGTATAAATGAGAAATTATAAGAATGCTGTTACTAAAACTCAAAGGATCTACTATCACAAACTTAAAGTTATCACCAACGGGCACTAAGTTAATAACGCATTTTATACTAGCAAAACTTTAAACATATTGTGACCAAAATCGTGTAAACTCACAAGGAATCAACTGTTAACACTATCGTAGCAATTCACGTTTATAAACTTAAGCTCAATTACTTAACTTATTAGATATTAGTACTTAGCTTTTAGATTCACTAGTTCAGATAGATTCACTTTATAACTTCTATGCCTATCTGGCTTATTATTCCACTTTATACTTTTATCCCGATGCTGCCGATGCGATGTCACGAAGCAAAGTGAGGAGCGCGCCCAAAAAGTGGCGCGCCATGGCGCGACCACGTTTTTTCCAAGCACACCCCGGTGCCTTGCCACGATTGGTTGACCGAAACGGATGTTTCCTCCCTCGTCCGAATAAATTTGGCGACCATTACTCAAGGAAGTGAATTAAAGTTGGTTTTGTAGACAAGCAGCGCCTTCCGGTTAAATAAGTTTGAATTAAGAGTGAAGTGCGCCATTTTCAAATTCCTCCGGTTTGTACGCCATCTAGCGGCAGGCACGAAAATCACGTCTATGTTGAACGTTTCTCACACTCGTCCATCCTGACATCTTTGCGTCTCTGCAAAGAAAGAAAACATGGGGTACATATATCATACAAAAAAAAAATCTACACCCTATTCATTTTAATAAGCTCACTGAAATGCTGTAAATAGGTAAATATGCAAAGGTAGTAATATAAGTATACCAGTAATCTTTTTTTTTAACGTAGTCTCATTGTTAATCAAACTTGCAACAAATATTTTTTTTTTTTTTTTGCCCATTAACTTAACAACAACTACAGTATTTTGAGCTCTAGAATTTGACCACGTTAACTTCACCATGTTAACTTCACCATGTTAACTTCACCATGTTAACTTCACCATGTTAACTTCACCATGTTAACTTCACCATGTTAACTTCACCATGTTAACTTCACCATGTTAACTTCACCATGTTAACTTCACCATGTTAACTTCACCATGTTAACTTCACCATGTTAACTTCACCATGTTAACTTCACCATGTTAACTTCACCATGTTAACTTCACCATGTTAACTTCACCATGTTAACTTCACCATGTTAACTTCACCATGTTAACTTCACCATGTTAACTTCACCATGTTAACTTCACCATGTTAACTTCACAGTCCAATCTTATAAAACTAGTCTTTCAATAAATCAACTATTTTGGTTTTATTTTCATCGTAGTCATCTTTATGATCAGGTTTAGCTTTCTAATAGATCTATTAACTCTTCAGTACTGTCTACTTCACTATCACCTGTGGTAGAGTCTGAACGAATGCCTTCGAATCTCTTTATTGAGTCAGACGATACTAAGACAGTAAATCCTTTGTATTTGGTTGGCGGCTTGCGTTCATCGTTGAAATACTTACGTATGTTTTCTGAAGTTTTGTTCAAATTTGCAGAAGCTGCCTCTTTCACCTTTTCAGCCGAACTCTCGCTATCAAAATAATTACTACCCATACCTTGATATCTGCTCCGGGATGCGCTAAACATTAACCTGTAGGGTGAAAACCCCGTAGATGAGTGTTGTAAGTTATTCATCCCCCAAGTGATGTTTGGAATTGGAATATCCCATTCCCTTTCGTTTTCTACACTTGTATTTAACGAATCAAGTAAAGTCCGATTATATCTTTCAACCTGACCATTAGCACGTGGACAAGCCACTGCATTGAGGACGTGCTTGATTTGGTTATCCAAGCAGAATTGCGTGAAACGATTACTTTTGAAGCAAGACCCGCTGTCTGAAATATTCTTTTTTGGGTAACCAAATGAACAAAATACATTTTCCAACGATGCAGTTACTTCGAGACTTTTTGTGGATTTAACTGGGACAGACCATACAAATTTCGTAAATGAATCAACCATCCTCAATAAATAGCTATTACCTGTTCGACTCTTGCAGAATGGGTCTAAATGGTCCACGTGCACAGTGTGCATTGGCTCTGGGACTTTCTGTATTGGGTGAAGTTCTCCTTCGGGGCGCCCGTACTGACTCCTTTTGTAAAGGTAATCTAAACATGCATTAACGTATTACTTACGTATGAACCTTGTCATGCCCGCGTACCAAAATGTTTCCCTGATGATCTGCTCGCAGCGTTTTAGTCCTGGATGCCCTATACAATCGTGATACTTTCTCAATACATTCCACCTTGCATATTTAGGTACTACCAATCGCTCCACGCCATCTTTTATAATTTTGTAAAGTCTGCCATCGTTTATCAGGTTATCTTTACTCAACACTTCATCGCTACCGGACTCAAGCTTAGCTTTGATTATTCGAATTTTATCATCTTGATTTTGAAGGCATACAATCCAATCAAAGATATCTAGAACGTTTACGTCAACCACTGGAGCTGCATCTACTGGAAACCGACTAAGAGCGTCTACGTGGCTATGTGACTTACCAGGTCTATGTTCGACTTCCATGTCAAACTCCTGAATTGATAGCCACCATCTCGCTATACGTGGCATTAGATCCCTTTTTAAGAAGGTATATCTTACAGCTGCACAATCTGTAACGTCTTTAAATTTCTTACCAAACAAATATATTCTAAATCTCCTAATTGATTCAACGACCGCCACTGCTTCAAGTTGATATGAATGGTACATAGCTTCCTCTTTACTAGTTTTACGACTGAAATAAACTATAGGTTTAAAATGACCATCTTGTGTTTGCAGAAGAATGCTGGCCAAATTTTTATGAACTTCGATGTCACCTTCGCTACGAAAGAGACAGTATTGGCCTTGATGTTAGTACCTCCTTCAGCTTGTCAAATGCTGCCTGTTGTTCCAGACCCCACCCCCACACCGTATTTTTTCCAGTAATTTGTACAAGTCAAAACTTATGTTCGCGTAGTTCTGAACGAATTTCCTGAAATAGCATGTCAGACCAAGAAACATTCTCAACTCATGTTGATTACCTGGCTCTTTGTAATTTGCTACAGCTTCAATCTTCTTGCTTCCAGGTCTAATTCAGTCTGCATTGATCTCGTAACCTAAATAGTCGATTTTATCCTGCAGGAAGAAACACTTCTAAATTTAAAGTCAACCCGGCGTCTCTAATGATCTCTAAAGTTAATCTTAAAAGATCCAGGCCGTAATACTTAGTAGGTAATAATACTTCGTCAATATGAGAATATATAGAAGTACCTTGTCATAGCGCCGGGAAGCGAAAATTTTGTCAATGAGTCGCTGAAAACCTGCCGGTGAGTTAAGTCAAACCAAGAGGCATTCACCGAAACTCAAAATGGCCCTCTGGAGTGACAACACCAGTTTTTATACATAGAGTCTTCAGCAACTGGAATTCGGTAAAATTTATTTTTAACTAGAACTATAGAACTAGCATAATTTGATGATGATTCTCTAATTATGCCATTTATTAACATGTCAATCTTTTCCCTAACAATCGCTTTTTCTGCAAACGACAATCGCTAAGGTCTGCAACAAAAAGGTCTGTCTGAATTGAGCTCTAAAGATTGTTTGTGGCACTTAGCTCGAACGTATCTGCCGAAAAACCAATCTGAAGGTTCCTGAAAATATTTGGTCAATTCTTGTGTGACCTTAGAATCAGTAGAGCCGCAGTTAACCTTATCGATATCAATGCCGATAACAGATTGCATCTCATCAAGAGTCTTGTTCCTCAGTCCCTCAGTCCCTCAGTCCCTGTCATGTCACGGTCATCAGCTTCAGCTGAAATAAATAATAACAAGGAACCCTTTTTAATCGGCAAAGGGCCTATCACAGTAGTTAGTGATTGGCACAGTTTTAACTGGAGAGCAAAATACCGACGTAGGAATATCTAGTATTTTTGTAAGAACATAATCGAGAATCGACAAATATAACCGCTGGACTTTCGAGTTGAGTGTCACTGTAAACCTCCACAGTCCACGTACATTAAAGACTTTGGCAGAATAGCGTTATCCCTGAAAGAAAAGAGCTAAACTTGATCGAGTTCTGTGAAAGTACCAATCATGCTAATTTCGGAATCAATGCTTTAAACGCTTTCAAGTGTAACTCGCGTTCCAACCACTGAACCTGTTTTGCTCATTATTAAAAATTGGTTGTCCAATAGAAACGTCGGCAAAATTGAGAGGCGCATCAGTAACGACAACGTCTGCAACGAATTTTAGATCAATTACAACGGAGACCGCCGCTTGTCCACGAACCTTTTATAGGGAGACCGTTAAAACCTCTTACTAAAAAAATCTCACGTGGCCAATGGTACGCCTAATCTTACAGCACATTCATATCTGCGCCCAGTGTCCATATACGAGTAAGTAGTGACCTTCGAACCGTTAAGAGTTACATCTTTAAAATAGCACTCCTTTACCCGCGAAATTTCGACGACGTTCACCTTCTTAAAGAAACAGTTTTGTGATTGCCTTTCCCGCAGTTACCACACCTAGTTGCAGGCTTAGCAGAGGATTTTTGAACAGAATCGAACAATGTGACCAGATTCGTTGCAAAGATAGCAGGACAGGTTTTCTATCATTATCTACAGCATTACAATTTACAATTGAGCTCAAACGAGAGTATGGCACGGTTGGGTCCTTGAACGGTGCAGCTGCTGCTATATCTGGCTGAATCAGGAAATCGATGAAAAATATTTTGCGGATAAGCTGGCAACCACCGCTTGTCATTATTCATGCCGAGATCCTGAAAGAACAACTCTCCTGGAGTCCGACGATTTCCTACTCTAGCTAAAGTTTTGAGGTGAAAAAGTAACACTTCGATGATGCAGGACACGGCTTCTCTCCTACTACCTCACATTTGATAAGCAAAAGCAAAGCAAAATTTGGTTTTCGAATAAACCGTAATGACTTAATGAGTCATAGTCTCATTGGGCTATTTTCTTCTTCCTAACATTTTTCTGAATGCTGCAAAGTCTGTATTCTGCGGAAAGGCTTCAAAAAAAAAAACTTTTTTTTTCTTATCATGCCAAGAAAACTCGTAAGAATTTAACGCATTATGCCACAATTTTGCCAGTCCAGATAATCGAGCTTGCATATTATAGCTTTTTACGTTCCATTGTTAACCATTGTTAATTTTTTTTTTTTTTAACCATTATAAAGCGGGTAGTGTTTTTCCACGATCGAATTCTGGCACTATGTCAGCTTTCACTACTATATTAGACAGATATGGATGGATCCTACCAGATTGATCCGGATAATCCCTGAAGTTAGGCGTCGAGGAGGCCCGCGGCTCGGGAACTTCTGGATGTCGCGGCCGCCATCTGCTCGACTCGCGGCGTGATGCACTGTCGCTAGGAGATCGACTGCATGAAGCTCCTCTAACTCGGCCTCGTTCTCTCTTCGAGTCTCACCACACAACTGCGTGACCGAGAGTGATCCCACTTCTGAAAATTGTTAAGACATTAGGATTAGAAATAAAATCACCCAGTAGTAATGATCATCATTTACTTTTATATTAATTCCTGCCACATAATAACACTTATTATTTATCAGCAATTACTAATCATAAGCAATTAATAATCATAAAACTAGTAATCACAACCATAAATCATAGTATAGTAAGATGTGAACTAAGTCAATAGTAGTAATAATTAATAGGCCCCAGGTATAATGTGCTATAAAACACAAAAGGTATAAATGAGAAATTATAAGAATGCTGTTACTAAAACTCAAAGGATCTACTATCACAAACTTAAAGTTATCACCAACGGGCACTAAGTTAATAACGCATTTTATACTAGCAAAACTTTAAACATATTGTGACCAAAATCGTGTAAACTCACAAGGAATCAACTGTTAACACTATCGTAGCAATTCACGTTTATAAACTTAAGCTCAATTACTTAACTTATTAGATATTAGTACTTAGCTTTTAGATTCACTAGTTCAGATAGATTCACTTTATAACTTCTATGCCTATCTGGCTTATTATTCCACTTTATACTTTTATCCCGATGCTGCCGATGCGATGTCACGAAGCAAAGTGAGGAGCGCGCCCAAAAAGTGGCGCGCCATGGCGCGACCACGTTTTTTCCAAGCACACCCCGGTGCCTTGCCACGATTGGTTGACCGAAACGGATGTTTCCTCCCTCGTCCGAATAAATTTGGCGACCATTACTCAAGGAAGTGAATTAAAGTTGGTTTTGTAGACAAGCAGCGCCTTCCGGTTAAATAAGTTTGAATTAAGAGTGAAGTGCGCCATTTTCAAATTCCTCCGGTTTGTACGCCATCTAGCGGCAGGCACGAAAATCACGTCTATGTTGAACGTTTCTCACACAAGCTAACTAATTCTTTTGAACTAAAAATTACGGACAAACAAGTATAAATTTAAATTTTTTAAAAACCCCGTCACCGATTGTCATCAAGCATAGTTAAGAACACTCCCGACTTATAAACAAAAAAAAAATCGAAATCGGTTCATCCGTTCGGGAGCTACGATGCCACACACACACACACACACAAACACACACAAACACGTGTGTGTTTGTGTCAAACTTATAACACCCTGTCGTTTTTGCATCACGGCTTAAAAATCAATTTGCACACTTTTATTAGTGACACCCTTTTATCAGTATTTAATATCTTGTTTTTCTCTCAACGCCCGGCGGCTCGTTCGAGGTGAAATGGAAATAGAAAATCTTTAGCCGAGCAAACTTAGTTTTTAGTGTTCATGGAAAAAAGTCTAGACTTTTGTTACCTTAGTTTGTGTCAAATTATCATAACTCGAATGTTAAAGTAATAAATAATTAATTTAAAAAAAAAAATATTGCCAAAACCTATGACTTAATAACACATTAAAGAAAACTATAAGTACATAAATCATTACACCTACATTGAGTATAATTTAATGTTTTGGAAATTGGAGTAGGCTCAGCACTGTTCTGAGTAGACGAGGTCCACGCAGAGTTGGTTTTCAGCCTAATAATTTCAGTAATTACCATTTCTAGGATAGCTTGTTACAAAACTTTACTCATAATATTTTTACGTTTACATTACGGTACATAATATTAGGTATGTAGATTTAGATGTCAAACATTTAAATTAGTTCTCCTAATTAACACCACTTTTAATATTTTTACGTACCACGCCTTAACAGGGCATGTTTATAGCTCTAACTTATGTTAGTCATAACACACCCAATACACCTTGTATACCTAGGTCGCAGCCAACTTGCTAAATCAGCCGTTCAATTAACAGCCTAGCCTTTTCACTAAACGGTGCCGTTCAACTAGCTTCCGGATTGATATTCAGCCAATTTAATAAACTGGCTGGCTGATGCTCAGGCCATTTATACAAGAGGTGATCATTTGACTTTAATACTAACTTTTGGCCAACTAAATGTGTTTTAAATTTATCTTTTTATTTATTGCGATAAAAATGAAATCCGTAAAATAGGTGAAACAAAACGCAATTCTATTATACATGATATCATAATAACCCAAAACCGACTATCGGAGCAAAGCCGATTTGATCCGGTTAGGATAGAAGACTAAATAAAAATAACCAAGAAGACTGGTTATTCTTTTTATAAAAATCGAAATAACCCCTACTTAAACGACTAGCCTAGGCAAATAGTCGATCCAAATAATTTTGCCTAGCTATTTAATGAAATGGCTAAAAACATCGCTAATTAACTAGTTGGCTGTGACATATGCATGAATAAATACATACTAACTAATTGAAATTTGATATCAGCTATTTATCAGCTATTTTCATCGATTTCCTTCTTCAATGACAATGTGCTTCGAAATCATATTCGAAATCATAATCATTAAATTTTTGCGTCGTTAAGGTCAATTTACGTTGACATTGTCTGAAGCAAGTTGTTAATAATGTTAATTGCTGTAATCTCATTAGTAGTTTTGGGAACCGCATGATAATTTAAAGGCCTAGCCTATGTTGGGTTTGAGCCGCTTCCCGCTGGTTATTATGATAAATTACGTGTAGAGTTTGTTTAATGTCCCTTGAGATTGAGACACGTATTAAACACACTATAGATATAACACGTAATATTATTATTGTTATTTTTTTATATTAGGTACTTGAAAATGTATTTATTTAACTACACAGTTGAATATTAGTTGACATGCATTTACTTGTACATTTAAAAATATTAGCAAATCAGAATAAATTAAATATTATTAAATACGAAAGTGAGTTTGTTTGTTTGTTTGTCACACATTTACGCTCTAACTACTCAATCGATCATCTTAAATTTTTGTATGCAAGTTGTCAGGGGTACGGAAAAGGTCAAAAATTCCTTTCATCCCAAAAAAATAACGATACTTGCATGCCGCGAATGAAACCGCGGAGCGCGGCTAATATCACACTTCACACTAGTATTTTAAATGAATTTGAATGTGTTTGAATATTTTTTTGTAATTACTAATAGAGACCCACTGTAAATAAAAGTTTGCAGTGAATCTCTATAATAGTGGGTGGAAAAAAAATAACCCTGAGTTTTAGGAGGATAATCTATCCCTGCGCCAAATTTCATGCAGATCCGTTCAGCTGTTCTGGCGTGATTGAGTAACAAACATCCATCCATACATACATCCATCCAAACTTTCGCATTTATAATTCATTTATTTATTAATATGAACGCATTTAAGCAATGACACGTATCATAATTTTAGAATTAGAATCAGATTCACATAATTACCATATACTTAATCTAAAATTATTAATAAAAATGTCAAAACTTAATTAATCTAATCTAATTACAGAATGTCAAGTAAAATTTTAAATACACACAACATACAAATTCAAATTACGGTATATCTTATATGAATGTCAAGTAAAATTTTAAATACACACAACATACAAATTCAAATTACGGTATATCTTATATCTATAAGAATCTCGGAATCGGCTCCAACGATTTTCATACAATTTAGTATATAGGGGGTTTCGGGGGCGATAAATCGATCTAGCTAGGAATCATTTTTAGAAAATGTCATTTTATTCGTGTTTTATCTAACAAAAAGGAGGCGTTTGAGTAGTCTCAACTGAAAAATATGACTCTTCCTGACATCTATTGGCGAATAATAATACTATGTTTTGTGAGCAACTAATTGCTTTAACGACACAACAGCGGATGGCGTTGTTAAGTAACACGAAGTCAATGAGTGTTTGCTTTGAGGTTAGACTAAAATAATTAAATAATAACAATTTAAAAAAAAAAAATACCGAGCAAAGCTCGGCCATCCAGGTACTAAGATTATAATATCCAAACTGTGTTTGTTAGACAAACTCTAACTATGCTTTGTTGTTTATTTTTATACTATGTTCAACCTGTTTCCGTATAATATAACAAAAACAACCCAACAGTAGTTTCCATTTAACGTAATTTCGACCCTGAATAACGACAAGGACGCAGTAATTTGAGTAATTCCACTAAAGCACCTATTCAATGTGATTAGTAAGGGTAACTATGACTGGGTAAGCATATTAAGGCAATAACCATGGAAATGAGCCGCCATAAGCCCACCGCCGCTTGTTTTCGCACGGCTCCGAGTCGGAGCCTCCGACTCGACCGCCTCATGTGACACGTGTCGAGTTATTTTATGATGTTACTTGATATTATGTTGCTACTAGCTGCGCCTAGCGGTTTCACCCGCGGTTAAAAAGTATCCTATGTGCTATTCTAGACTATAATCTATCTCTGTGCCAAATTTCATCCAGATCTGCTCGGCCGTTCTGGCGTGAAAGAGTAACAAACATCCTTCCATCTATACATTCTTCCAAACTTTCGCGTTTATAATATTATATTATATTACGATACTTGATATTATGCTGCTTTCTGTTTACTTTGGGTGTCAAAATACGTTTTATTTAGTATTTTAGTGGTATACAATATTTAAGGCCCGCTATAGGCACGAAATCACCGAAAACAAGTATTTTTTGCGCATCATATGACGAATTATGATGATTTTGTGCAAAATACAGCTGGTAGAAGAAACAACCAACTAAAGTTTAACCGAAGAACAATTTTGAAAATCATTCTTATTTTGGAAAAAAAATTACAAAAAGTATCTTCTTAACTAATCTTTTAACTTAAACTATCGGAACGTAAATTTTCCAAATTTTCAGCGATTCCACCACATTTTTTTAAATTTATAAATAGCCAGATTAGTTCTCTAAAATTTTACCGAGCAACTTATCTTTATTGTTGTCCTTGTTACGATGAATACCAATAAAAACGGCAAAAAAAATTAATACTAGGCGCCGATCTCATTTTACCATCAAATATGATTTACGGTTTTCAACTCCAAATGAAGCTCCTTAAGTAAACGTGTGTGTGGGTGAAAAATCGTGCTATGACCGCGTCTTAACACTAAGTGTGTCCGGTTTCACCCGTGGTTTAACCCTTAATTTGATTCTGTTAAGCATACTTAACTGTTTGAATGAAAAAAAGATTACAAGTTATTTGTGCATACAATGATTTACTTTGGAATCGTTTATGATTTTTTACGTTATCTATTTGAGGAATTTTTATTTTTACCGTGTATAAACACTACTTTTGACATTAGAGCGTCAAGATGGCGAGCAAACGGGGAGCTCTTCGTGTTATTCAGGTAAAAATATCTTTTAAATAGTTAAATGTGCATAAAATGTGAAAGTAACGATTTAAATCGGACGATGTGTGTATAAACTTTATTTCTATTTATTTTTCAAGCATTCGACCCATGAAGGAAGGATATGGTAGGCCTCTGACAAAAGTGTTAAGCCTACTAAACAAAGTTTGATGATAGATAAACGAGGCTAAGTTTTGTGTGTTGAGTATTCTCAACATAGTTGCATGGTGTGGATTTTGCTTTTCCTTTTTTTTATTGAGTTTGGAACGACTAAAAGTTGGTTGTGTTTGCATCCAGCTTTACAGATGCACATCCCATCACAAAAGTTACGAGATACTGTAAAATAAAGAAGCAAAAAGTTGAGGTTCTCTATCCAGACGTCGTGAAGCAATATAACGCGCACATGGGGGGTGTGGATTTGGCTGATATGCTGATTGCTCTATACCGCACCGAAATGAAGACCAGGCGCTGGTATTTGTCAATATTTTTGCAAATGATAGACATTTGCGTGAATAATGCGTGATTGATGTACAGACGGGGTTGGGGTTGGGGGGTACAGACTCCAGAAAGGGGTTGAAGAAACACAAGCCGTTAAAATTGTTTAGGCTTTTTTGGGGGCTGAGCTACTCACGTCCGTAGGAGTGTACCTACTCTATTCTGATTCCCTACGCGTGGTCCCCGGGTAGTGCTAACCGGGTAGCAACTCTGGTGGGAGGTTTCGGCCGTGGCTAGTTACCACCCACCGGACCAAGCCATGCCGTGAAATGACCTAGTCGTGTTTCGGGATGTAGTCCGGTGTAACCGTTCCGAAGACGGGTCTGAGCAGTAGCGCACTCGTAGCGCCTCACTCAACTGCCGTCTTCACTCTACAAAACTTCAAGGCTAGAGTGAATAAGTACTTTATAGGTCGTCGTGCTCCATCTTATACCACAACGTCGCTTATCATCAGGCGAGTTGGTGGTCAAACGCAGACCTATTCTACATAAAAATAATAATTTAAAAAAAGTTTTTAAAGCCTTTATAAAGAAAGGACGGAATGTTGACACAAGCTGTGTAAAAGAACTGAAAAAGAAGGACAAAATAAAGAAACCTACACGGTGTTGTCCTGTAGATGATGTAAGATTTGACAAAATCGACCATTTCCCAGACCATGGGACTGAATATGGCCGATGCACTAATTGCAAGAAGAGTTCCATTACGGTGTACTGCCTGAAATGTAACTTGAGACTTTGTTTTGTCAAAGGACGTAACTGTCATTTCAATTATCACCACAAAACTGATGAAATTTTGTACCTACCTATTTCATTGAATAAATAAATAAATGTGACAATGAGTGCGTTTTGATTTTAAGCTATCCTTTGCTTTAATGCATCTTGTTAAGCCAGCTTAACATAGTTAACAATAAGTCAATCTTGCAATGTCCGTTTTTGTTGAGCATAATTAACATTGTTTTTTCAGGAAATCTTTCAGGGGATATTTTTTTTCATATTTTTTCTTTATAATTTAGGGGGCCATAAAACAGATCTATTAAAAAATACCTCTTTTTTAATTTTTTTTTTTTGCCAAATTAAGGGTTAAAAGTATCCCTTGTGCTATTCAAGACTGTAATCTATCTCTGTGCCATCCACCAATTTCATCCAGACCAGTGCTATTCACAATCATTCGGCTACGTTTCCGATCGGATCCCACAAATTTCAAACTCAAACTCTTCGAATCTCAGTCTACTTTTATAAATTTTAGAATAAGGAATCGAGTATAAATCCGATCGGAAGAATGAATCACGTTTAAAAACTCACGAATACGGACTCAGTTAATTTCAGTTTATTTTTTGGAATCCGAACGGGAACGTTTCCGAATGATTGTGAAAATTCGCCTTTCGTCTCTCGATGGAAATTATCACATCAATTTTTACATACTTTTTTGAATTTGATTGATTAAATTGGATTGCTGTCAGTTATTATTAAAATCTAAACTACTACAGTCACATGAGAGAATCGCATGGAGAGTTCTCGCATTCGATAATCGCTTTCAAATTTTCACCGCTCGCATTCGAAAAAAACTTTTTGTGTAACTGCAATTTAGTCATGCAAAGTAGCTAGGCCTTAGGGCCTAGCTACTTTGCATTCGCAGACGTTAGCGTCTGCGTTGCTAGGCCGCCCGGAGGCTTCGGATATTACTAAGCAGTTGTTGTTTAGAACAATCAATCGTGACTGACTCTCCTGATAAAAGTAACCTACCTACACCCAAACATGAGGTTGTAATCTTGTTTAGTGGTTTATTATCTACAAAATCTACTATCAATCAAGTAAGGCATGACTGACACTTATGACACCCCCAATCCAAGTTGTTCGTAAAAATAAAAAATGTTTAGGGTAACTGTTTTTATCTATATTTACATTACGCATTTATTTTACGTAGTATTATTATATGTTCTATGCTATTAGATACGTTTTTTGTTTCTTGCCTGTTCTTCTGAGTAGAGGCTCTTTATCCGAACAAGTGTATCTTTGATACCCAAATTGAATAAAAACATTTTGACTTTGACTATGACTTTTGTATAGTAATTATACACCCCGGACACTCCACTAAATCTCTATACAAAAGCCGCGTTCTAGCTACCTATCGTAGTATTATTATATGCTCTGTGGTAAGTAGTAAGTAAAGTAAAACAAGATTTTGCTTGCGTTCGCTTTTTTTGTTTCATGTCATCACTTTCATCCGATAAGTAAGAGTTCTTTTTTTCACTATTGAATTATGGTCTTCCAGACTTAAGGCACTCTACTCAAACGATTCAATAGCTTTTCTTTCTACTCCTCTTTAAAAAAAGTCATCTTCATCACAATCTTTTAAGTACTACTGCAGGGACATCGACCTACCCTACATCGAGGGTGATAGAGCCGATATCCACCTCGCTAGCTCACTACGGGGTGGTGGGTGTCACATGTCTTTCGAATTAATTCTTCTAGGACATGTCGGGTTTTCACGATGTTCTTCACCGTAAGAGCACGTGAAATTAAAAAAAAGCACCTAAATCTAAGTACTTTTATCAAAATAACTTTATTCCAAGCTGGAATATTTTAACGAGAGACATTTACTAGACTATGCTCTAACAACGGTTCGCAAGCATTTCACAAGCGATTTATGCTGTTAAATGGAGCAACGGGAATGGGTATTGAGCTCATTTGTCTGGGCAAGTAGCATAAGAAATGGGGTAAGAAAATAGCAATCAAACTTCACTTTGGGGTTGACATATTAATGTAACGTTTGAAAAAACGTTTTAATAAAGTTTAAGTGATATAATTATTTGAAAGAGGTCAGTGGCTAAACCAGATTTTGGTTTGGGGGTTTCCTTTATCAAGATAGCAATCAAAAGGTACAAAGTACCTACGGAAGGTACACAAAAGCACTAAGAGAACTGTCTTAATTTTTTACCATTGTAGAATGTGAATTAGATAGTATAATAAAAGCGCTTTAGCTCCCTTCCTGGATCCGCTGGTGTAAGAGGTAAGTATACCTAATTACTTAATATCTATTTCCATAAAAGTAATATTGTCGGTAGTATCTTTGTTACGTCTTTTTCGGGAGAAATTCAAGATAACGTGACATAGGTTACGTGCTATGTCACGTTTAAAAATATAAAATAGTTTAAAAACGAAACTGTTACATACATTTTTTATATAAACTATTTTACACTAAACATTGCACTAGATTCTAGTGCAATGTTTATTTTACTGGCTACCTACCTACCTACCGTGTGCAAGAGTTGAAAGCGATAAGCGGTTAGTTGTTATTTCATAAATTCTGTAGAAGCACCTTATTTCCAGCAACATTACCGTGACAGATGTCACTCCACAGCTAATTAAAGTTAGTTGGTGGATTCGCACCGCCCGCCGTCGTCGCGGAGATTGCTTCATAATCCGATGAGTTGAGCTCCTTCGTAAACTTTCTTTGCCTCTAGTGCTGCCACTTGGGACTCAGGAGATATTGGTTTTATCGAACTTTGGAATTGGTTTCGTGCAATTTTTTGAGTGCGTGATTTTTGCGCTTAAAGATTTTTTGTTTCACGCTTATCAGATGGAATACTACCTATTATATGCTTACCAATAGCGTTTTGTGTTTTATGAAACTTAAGAATTTCAATGAAATACTAAGGGCGGGTTGTTTCACATCCATTTAACCCATGCATATATGCAATGACAGCCTAGTTGGAGAAGGCCTGCCTCTCAAGCCAGCGGGAGCGGGTTCGAACCCAGCCGACGGCACGCACCAATTTGTTCTTGTGTGAACATATTAAGTGCGTATTGTATGTCATCTGCTACATGACTGGAACCCGGTGAATGGTGACAGGCTCGCCCCCTGTTACATTTGGGACTGAGTATCGTCCGGCGAAGTGTGGGTGTTGTATTACACCTCTACCAGCCCCCTCGGGGGAAAGGCGTACGATATGTACATCAAATAAATCAATTATATAAAATACAAATCAATTATAAACGGTAAAAATGGCGCTAACTATGGTCAAACTAGAAATACCGTTGTTTCACCCTTAACTTACGTTAAGAAACGATAACGGTAACCGCCTCGCTACGCTCGTCAGTATCATTACTCGCTCTTTTTGCTCGTCTTCTTTTTCTAGACGAAATGGCCATAGAATATACCTTAAGCCAATGCGAAGTTAGTCTAAAGTGGTCGCCGGACTCTTAAATATCGTACGTAATCGTTACTATTTAAAGTACGTATGGCGCGTACGTAGTCGCTGCTAGTAGCAAAATAAACTCAGAATCCATTATTAATTCCCCTAAACCTGTTTCTGATTACGAAGCCGTCAGAACTACCCGACCGTAACAAATTGAAAAAAAACGTAACACAAAACAATAGCTTTTTTCAACAGACCCATCAAGAAAGAGTCGGGTAGTGGGCACATTCAGAAAAAAAGAAAGATGAAACAGAATAAGCTGTCAAGAATTTTAACAAAACATTTTTTTAATTCAAGCTGAGGAAACTGAATAAACAAGGAAAAAGGAAAAGTGAACTTCGAGTACGTTTCAGAAAGCTATTCATCCATCACCGCTGAGTCAGCCACAATACCGCAAAGTACTCCACGAACTTTAGACTAACTCCACGAGTTTATTTGTTTGTATTAAAAAGATACCGTTTAGTCTCACCATTGTTCCATTGTCTGGTGCAACCCATTTTATATTCTGGCCGTTTCGCCAATTTGAGAACAATGAGTAAATAGGTTACTACCCTCGCAGTTTTAATCAGCAGCTAGCTATTAAGGTGCATAATTAATAAAGCTTATATAGGATCAACTGGGGCAAATGCGTCTGTGGGGAAATTACGTCTTTCGAAAATTACTGACAAACCCTTCACAAATTAGGCGCCACCTACATTTTTTTTTCTATCTTTATTTGCAATAATCTGCACAAGATGGCGTTAATTTCCTAATTTGTGAAGGGTTTGGCAGTAATTCTCATAAGACGCAATTGCCATCAGATGCATTTGGCCCAGTTGACCCTACATGGTTATCAGGAAAAGGTGTACAAAGCTGAAAGGAAAGGGGGTCAGTGTGCTCACCATTCTGATCAAATTTTACTAGGTGGGCAACACTGAAATAGAGAAAAAACAGCTGTACTATACATTTTGTCGACGATTAATGAGCTTTGTATGAGAGTTTTGTACAGCAGATTTTTTTTCGCAATTTTAGGGTTGGCTACATAGTAAAAGTTGCTTATAGTTATTAGTACAATGCTTTTTGGCCCCTACGGCTTGGCACTCTTTACTGATAACCCTGTATGAGCTTATTTAGTAATTATCCCATATCAATGGTGTATTTACCCGCTTTCCTACAGGAACTGCTAACTTTACATATTATATTATAAAAATATGTATAGTGTCCATCAGAATGTATAGTCTGATTCTTTTTTTTTTTGCTCCCCCATCCACAGGGGAATTTGACGTCGCACGTCTTGTGCATTTGCTAATGTCAAGTTAATGTGGCATTTTACAGATGATGGTGTGACGATGACGAATATCTCCTCTCCTTTACTAGAACTTAAAGTGGAGTTTAGTAGTGAACACGAAAAGTCACGTTTTGCAATGTTTGTGTTATTTGCCCACATTATGAATTGAAAGTTTATTAGTGGTAACAAACGTCACATATCAATAAATTAACAAAGATACTTATTCCTAAAATGTTGTAAGTCAGTGTTGAGAAGCATTACTATCCAAACTAGGAATTAACCTGTGTTTTGGAATAGCAATACCCCCCGCCGGACGAAAAGAGACAAATCATAAAGTTAAATACAAAAAGTAGGTTACAATTTTGCTAATCTATACAATTTGGCAATTTAGTGGTACTTAATATTATCATCATTACTATGTAAAGTAAAGGGAAACTATTACAAGGGTGGAGGGGAGTAATATGTGTAAATGAATGTGTGTGTACCACACCCCTGTGATACTCCAGGCCTCGAAAGAGCTAGGGTTTACAGCGGTGAAGAGCATGGGTGTAAGTGTAAGTGTGTGCTTTGGTAGTGTGTTAAAACCCTTACTTACTAGGACAACTTGATCAATAAATTTTCTGTTGACTCATAATCTTGCTTTACTAGCCAATTTGTTATTGTGATTTTGCAATCATGTCTATTACAAAGATGTATCTTTAGAATTTTATTTAGTTTATTGTAAATGTAGGCACCGCGTGATTGGGAGTGTCTTAAGGCGAAAGCTGTATGGCAGCGCTGGGTCGGGATAATGTTTTTGATACTTGTGGAACGTTGTGGGACTATTGGATTGCGTTTGAGGTAAGTATTCTTTTTATGATGAGAAAGGACAAGATGAAGAATAAAGAGTTGGCGCACTGACAAAATTTTGCAATCTGAGAAAAGAAGATGAGTCGGAGATATATCGATACATTCATGTATCGATAAAGATTTATTACAATCAACCATGTTATTCTTCGAGTGTTAAAGTGTAATAACTCTAACACTCGAAGAACCACAAGATTTAGAAAATAACACAAAATTACGACAACACCTTTTCGGTTCCTTCCAAAAACTTAAGTCTATTTCATCAAATTCGTCGAACCCATTCAATACGAAGACTATAACGCCTACACACACATCTAATCACTCACAAAGTGTCCCTTTTATAATATTAGTGTGAAGTTAAGTGTGGTAGACGTGGTTATCACCTACCCCGTGTTAGTAAACATTGTAAAACCCGGCACATTATAAAAATAGCACATAGACTTTAGGAAAGAGACTTCGATTTCGTAGAGCGTTGTCTCTTTCGTACGACAGTTTCGTTTAGTGTGCAACAGAGATAACGCTCTACGAAGATGAAGTCTCTTTCCAAAGGTCGATGTGCAATATAATATATATCGCCAAGTCCTGTACAGTGTTTTGTCTTTTTTGATTTAGTTAAAAATCTTAAAGAAAGAAAGAGACACACTGCATAACTATTCCGAAGCTATACTACGTTTATTAGCAAGGCGGTTCGATATTAGTGTCCGTTACTTGAGGATCAAAAGTTTCTACTAAAAAACTAAAATAAAAGAATCACGTAACATTTCATAAAGTTTATGTTAAAACCATAGGTAAGCAAACCCTACCTTCGAAGTATAGTCAAGCAAAGCCAGCTTTTTACTTTAGCATTCCAAATTTCAACCTAAAAACGTCCACAAAACACCTCGACGCGAAATATCATGAATATAATAAAGTTGGTACTTTGTCCCTTTGGATTTCTTAAGGTCCTATTCGTTAAGGAAACCGTTTCCTTCCCCTCTTTGTACAGCTTCCACTACATAACTTTTCGAGGATCTCTTCAGACCCTCTGACTATTCATAAGTAAATTTAATGCTCAACGGCTTTTACAACAAAGTACAATGCGGTTAGGTACGAGTCCTATCTAGACGTTATCTACAAGCTGAGGAAGACAAATGAAAGTTTTATTGCTCTCTATTCATTTGGATTTTATCATTTAGATCTACTTTCATACTTAAGTATGTATGGACTAACCCACTTACTTAGAAATGTTGTTGTATCCTCGGACTGTTTGTTTAGGGTCTTAGTTGTCTTAGTTCAGTTTTTTGTTTTTTTCTCTTTTTAAATTTAACTCGTTAGAAAAAGAGAAAACACTGGATAAAATTTTGTGGCTTTACAAAGTTTAGGGTAAACTAGCTGCGCCCCGTGGTTTCACCTGCGGAACCACAGGAACCGTTTTCGGGATAAAAAGTACCCTATGTCCTTTTCTGTACCCCAAACAACATGTATTGTATGCAAAATTTCAAGACGATTAGTTGATTAGTTGAGACGTGAAAGCGTTACAAACAAAGAAACAAACGAACAAACTCACTATCGCATTTATAATATTAGTTAGGATTAGGAAGGTAAATAGGGGTAGTATGGGATAAAAGAAAAAAACTGTATTCGGTATTCACACACTTATAACTTAGCTTAAAAGTAGTTAACTTAGTTTAATTTGTAAGAAGGAAATATATAAAATTGAGTTTTATAAAAAAAAATGCTCTGTAAACCCTAAAGTTCACGATATCCGTGCTGATGATTGCCATCTCTCCAAATACGGGTGCTTACTTCTTATCGAAGCCGACAGCCTGCCACCGAAACAAAGCAGAAAGGAAATCTCCACCAACTGCCATTTATAAAGTCGTCTTAAAAGATATGTGGAGGCCCAGATCAGTAGTGACAAATGTCTTGTTTATCCGTAGGGAGACGCATTTCCTTGCTTTTGGGGGCTTACGTTACAAGTACATTGTGGTCGAGTGGTTACTTATGTTATACAATACGGGCTTGGACAATGTTGGAGATAAAATTAAGTTACAGGACCAAATACTGTTTATCATATTACTTGTTTTTAAAAACATTAGGGGAGTTTTTTGTGTATTTGTAGTGTTTGTAGAGCGATGATGTCCTAGTTGGAGAAGCCAGAGAAAGGGGGTTTGATCTCAGCCGAAGGCTCGCACCAATTTGTTCATTCTGTGAACATATACATGCGTAAGGAATGTCATCTGCTACATAAACGGAGCCCGATGTATGGCGACAGGGCGACGCCCCTTTCACATTTGGGCATGAATATCCGCCGCGAAGTGTGGGTGTTGTATTACATTTCTGTCAGCCCCTTAGGGGGAAGGCGTGACGATATTTTATGTTATATTGTAGTGTTTATAGGGTGGTTCTAGAGTTTTTGACGGTACACGAATAATTACGAATGTACACCTGAAAGTTTTAAAGAAATATATAATGTATTTTTTTTATTACTTAACTAGCTGCGCCCCACGGTTTCACTTGCGGTATTGATACCGCAAGTGAAACCGGTTCCTTAACTACTGAACTTCAATAAACGGTTTCCTTGAGGAAACCGTTGATTTTTTCGGGATAAAAACTACCCTATGTCCTTTTCTGTAACTCAGACAATGTGTCTGCAAAATTTCATGAAGATTGGTTGAGTAGTAAGGGCGTGAAAGCGTTACAAACAAACATACAAACAAACAGACAAACAAACAAACAAACTCACTTTCGCATTTATAATATTAGTTAGGATTTAAAACATTTCAAACATATTAGTTACCTATCCAGGTACATCTCTATTTCTACGTTGACAAAACCAAGCCTTTGTATGTATTACGTTATTGGATTTGTACCTACATCTTACTTTTACGAGATGAGATCTCGAGCGAGTAAAGGATGAAACACCCTTCACGAACATGTTTCGTTTATGTGATAGTGGGGAGATTTCTTTTATACTTAAGCCATACTGAAGCTTAGTTCTGTTTACTATTTTGTTATCTGTTTAATACTGTTACGAGCTGGGTTAGGATAAAAGGAATGAAACGGCGACGTATCCGAAGATTCACTTTATTCACCAAGTACTTACACTATAGCAAACACTTGCACTATAACGCTCTGAGCACTACTCGTACAACTACTTCGATGTTAGCACTCTGAACGCGTAATGAAAACTGACTGCCGACTTTTTTTTTTTTTTTTTGGGCGACGAGCGCAAGGGCACCTTTGGTACGGCCTCGGCTTGGGCTGTCGCCGAGGGAGGGGCGTCGAATTGCCCTGGCAGCCCAGAAGGGGCTTGCTCTAGGGCCCTAACGGGGACGGTTGAAGTTAAGGTTAAAAACAAAATAAATTATTATTAACAATGACTCGACCGCCTTGTTCGGAAAGGGAACCTCACCTCAGAAGAACAGGCAAGAAACTGAGGGGCGTAAAATAAGCGAACACTACGAGCTAACTAACCGGTCTTCTAACAGACCTTGTAGGCAGTCTTCGACCTCGCCGGCGAGGTCGGTGTATGATAGTGTAACTGCCGAGTCGTCGGTTGTTCACGTATTTATACAATATTTAGATTAGATATCCAGAACATTCGATTAAACAATAGCGCAAGGACACAAAAAGTTGTTTACCTTCCGGAGCCACTCGTTCGATCTATAATATTCGGACAGTCACCTACTATCACCTAATCTGCGTTACCTATTGATAGTTTCTGAATAAACGCGACAAGGGGTAACAACTAGTCTTAATATATATATAATATATAAATCTCGTGTCACAATGTTTGTCCTCAATGAACTCCTAAACCACTTAACCGATTATAATAAAATTCGCACACCATGTGCAGTTCGATCCAACTTGAGAGATAGGATAGTTTAAATATATATAAATAATAAACGCGAACGAAGTCGCGGGGTGACAGCTAGTATAAATATAAAAATATATAGAGCTTCCATAATAACAAAATTCTGATGTAAAAGTCTATCTGAATGCCAATACAACCTGAAACCTCGAGTCGTGTTAGCTTTCCACAAAAATGTCAATATAGAGTGATAAATGCGTTGTTTCTCCTCAGGGAGCCCTCGGTTTCTGTAACGGAGTTACCGTGAGGTTCAGGACAGATTTACTCAATCCATGGCTGTTTATGTGCTTGCTCTACCATCCTGCAGCTGTTATAAAATGAATTGACCCAGCTTGATAAATGTCGCACCTAAAAAAGAAATAAAGTCAATTTTACACAGAAAATAGCAGTAGCTCATTTTTTTATGAGTGAACCAAACTTTATACTTGTTGTGTTTTTTTTTTGACATTTCATACCGTGAACGCAATTCCCGGCTCATTTATGGTCAACAGTTACGTTATTGGCTTATAATTTTATAAAGGGCTTTGCGTCTTTCGAGAATTACTGACAAACCCTTAACAAATTAGGCGCCACCTACATCCTTTTTTATTTCTACTTGCAATAATCTGTACAAGATGGCGTTAGTTGCCTAATTTGTTAAGGTTTTGTCAGTGATTCCCGAGAGACGCAATTGCTCCACAGACACATTTGCCCCAGTTGACCTTAATACCAAAATAGGCGGAGATACAACAAAAATACGCTCATTTTGAGAACCTGTACTGTACTATTTCTGATATATTTTAAGTTCTTCATTTGCTCATTACATCCAGATCAATGGTTTATATGAAAGGAAAGGAAATTAGAAAATCAACCCAATCATTTTCAGCAACTGACTGAAATCTTGACGAGACTTAATACTTTGATAGCTATTTCGATTTTCACTTAAATCAACTTCGGAGCATCCCACGAAATTTGATTCCCCGCAAATATGTAGCATCGATAATATTGGGAAAGAATTCAACTCTCCAATATCCAACGAGATTCACAGCGTTCCATCAATCCCGACCCGCGTTCCATCAACTGGGTGGAAATACCAGCGATTGCGGCTTAAAATTCGATACGTTTCAAACCGGGCTAAATGTTGAAGGTTTTTATGCATAGTGTAATCCTCTATTGATTTTTTACAGATTTTTTTAGTTGCTGAAATGTTGAGGGCAGTTTTACGCGGGGGTGTCAGGCAAGGGCTATGTAACCATTCAACCTTTACGATTTACTAGTGTATTTTCGTAGTTAACTATTAATTTTATATAATATCCACCATTGAAAGTTTCTTTCAACTTTTTCAACAAGTTTTTAAACATTGCCTGGTGAACAATAAAAACGTTGTTGATTAAGCTCCGTTTACACGAAGCCACTGGACTGGTACCAGTCTAAAAGTCAAGCTGCTGCTAGCCCGGCCCGTGTTGTTTAGACGAGGCCAGTCCTTTTTGAATTTTCTTGTGGTGTACACACGTTTGACGTTAGCATAAAAAGCATTCGGGACAAATCCGGGATGCCGGCTGGGCATGTGGGCGGAGGTCACTGGCTTAAAAAATAGACGGACGCTCTATTCACGCTATAGCGCTGGCAGCCAGCGCTGGCTTGGCTTGAAAACTGTTCATGCAAGGCCAATATAAAACCAGAGCTGCCTGCCGATGAGACCACCTATATACCCATTTTATTTACCTTCACGATTGGAGCCCGGTGTATGGCGACAGGGTCGCTCCCTGGCACATTTGGGACTGAATATCGTCCGGCGTAGTGTGGGTGTTGTATTTATTACACGATATATGTATTAAATCTTCAACTACAGCGCAATGCTCCAAAATTAGATCTTTGAGCGTGCAGATCAGAATAACCGTTCAACTATTCAAAAAAACGGTTCCAATTAAAAAGTACTCCCAAAATAAATAACGAACCAATCCAACCGGTACTCGACTGAAAAAGTGAAACAAGTTTTTAATGAGTCGAGATTTCACCAAACTTATTTGACGAGGAAGGCTTGAGTCCCGCTCGAACTCACGGAAAGTGGAAAATCTACGGTTCCAGCTATCTTTCGGAGATAGCAGGAAAGATTTTCACCTTTTCTTAAAACCTTCTGTTGTAAAATGAACAAAGGATTTGTGTCAAGGGTGTTTTTGGTTTTAATACTACGGAGCGGTGTAATGAGGATGACAAAAATCGCTTAGAAATAAATGCTTCGATGATTTTGTTTTTTAAAAATAATGTTTTGTTAATAATGTCTAAGTATTTTGTAGGTATTTAAAAAAATACAGAAAGTATGTCTACTCGTAGTACCTACAACATCCCACTAATATTATAAACGCGAAAGTTTGTAAGAATGGACAGATGGATGGATGGATGCTTGTTACTGTTTGTTTTGAAACAAACATTTTTGGATGAAATTTGGCACAGAGATAGATTATATATAGCCTAGAATAGCACATAGGATACTTTTTAACCGCAGGGCGCATCTAGGTAAAGAATAAAGTATCCGGAACTACGAGTACTTATGCTAGTGTAAATATTTACGTTTTAGAAATAATATAGCAATCTACATAATTTGAACTTTGACGTCACGATTACGCCCAACTTAACTTTCAGGACATAAACATGAAAAATCATAGGTAAAACTAGATAGGTAAGTATACCTAGCAGTATGTACGTGCCTAAACTATAGACATAATTCTTCAGTATTTTTGTTGTGTTTTTAGTCTTTTGATGATAATGCAATAGTGTTGTTGACCTGCAGTTTTATCTCTAATAAATCAGCGACAGGTATTCAAACTATAGAATTACTGGTTTAAGCTAATCCACAGAGGATTACCACCGCGCCTAGGCTTAACCCAGCCAATCAAAAGCACCTAATGGTTTGGGCACACTCCGAGCGCTCGAAATTGCTAGAAATTATAGCAATGTAGCAATGAATTGCGGAACTAAATTTTTATTTTTTGTACTTGTTCTAAATTTCTATCAAATATAAATAAAAATTACTAAATAAATTCGGCACACTTTTCACACACGGTCGCCTCACCCCAAACTAAGCAATGCTTGTACTATGGCTGCCAGAGACTGATATACATTTACATATTTCTCTATTTTTAATGCATACTTAAATTGATATTAACACCCAGACATAGAATAAACACAAATGTTTGACCTAGGTGGGAATTGAACCCACGCCCACAAGCTTAGCAGGACCAACTACCAACTGACCCACCGAGGCAGTCAAATAAATTTAAAGTCAATTTTTGAACAACAAATTTAAAAATTAAAATATTCTTAAACGTTTTACGTAAATTGAGTAAGTACGTATTAACTTTAGCACAGATCAAAGACCTTTTTTAAAGATTTCAAGCGTTTAAGTTTCATAAAAACATTACTTATGCTATGACGATTAAAATTACCATGGCGATGACATTTACCATTGCGCTAAGATAAATAATATCTGTAAACACAGGTTTATCTAAAACACCTAAAGCCTAAGCCTAAGATAAATCAAGTCGCAAGTATTAGTATAGAGTTTAACAACTGAGTCTACCACAGCGTTCAAGTAAAGAGCTCTCACGGATGTGAAGTGCTTAACTTCAACAGACTTGAAACTAAGAGAGACTATATTGTTCTCCGAGCCAACACTATGTTTGTTTCTACACAACAAAAAGAACATTTCATGGCTCTCAGTAAAACAGAGTGTTCATGTTTAAAAATTAGTCTGGCACAAAATAATCATAACAGACCTACTCCTAGTTACTATCATAAACTGTATACCTTAGATACACGTAACAACATGTTTTACCATAAATTAAAATTTAAGTTGTTATTAAATGACTTACATAGGCGAGTTTAGCCTAATAGTTAATTTAAATAGCCATTACTATCTACAATAATAAACTGTGTCTGTATTGTAAGTGTTTAATTGTTAAGTTAATAAAGAACTTTTAAAAATCAGTAAAACAGAAGAGGAAAACACAGTGTACAAAAATAAGTAAGTACCTATAGGTAAGAACAAAACTGTTCCAAAACTTTTCCTTTCAAAACTATGAGATTAGTTTTTTGCTTACCGACACCCCCACAGAGGGTAAAGGCGTAAACACAGAAATAAATCGTTTCCACGACAGAAAAGCTTTCATTTGCCAGAAAAAATATTTGATCGAAAACCCAAAGGATTCCCGGGGAGAGTTATTAGGTCAATGTAAATAAAGAGGTGGATAGATTCATCGCAATCGAGGGTTGAGGGTTGACAACACGTTCGTGGAATAGACGCGCGTACTCGTAGGGAAACCTTGACCGCTTACGAAGAATTTCATCGTCGGTTTTTATCTTGGCAATGTAATATTTTCATTGAATTCCCAATATTTTCTAACTCTTTTAATAGAATAGAATAGAATTTATTTGCAACAGGAAACATAAGAGAAAAAAAAACACATAACAAAAAATAAAGACAGAAAAGAAAAAACAGGTTACCTGCCACAAACCGGCTCCAACGCAGCATAATGCTGGCTAATGGTGGTTAACCAGCGCTGATCTTCCGTTGGAACCGTTCCGTTTTAATATGGTCTCATAACTTTGTTGACCTAACAAAATATTTACAAACGTACAATAAAATTAAATCAAACTACTAAATACACTATATAATAGTAACTCTACAGCATTAAGTATCTATGCATCTACATAAAAACAGATAAACAAACATTGTTAAGATATACAACTAACCTAAAGTTAACCTTTATGTTAGTTGTATATCCTGACTCAATTCCACTTAATAATATTATAGCGGCATTCTTTTTCTGACTAAACCTTTCCCTTGCCTTTCTATTGAAATTTTATATTCCTTATAGTTTATTGAAATTTAGTACATCTTCATCTCAGGCCGGAAGACGTCTACTGCTGGACAAAGGCTTGCCCCAGTTATCTCCACAACGACCGCTTTTACTCTGCTCGCATCCAGGCAATAATATAATGATATAATATATAGGAAAAGCAATGATAGCCTAGTTGGAGAAGGCCTGCCTCTCAAGCCAGAGCCACGGTACAGAGAGAACCCAGCCGACGGCACGCACAAATTTGTTTATTGTGTGAACTTATGTGCGTATTGTATGTCATCTGCTACAAAACTGGAGCCCGGTGTATGGCTACAGGCTCGCCCCCTGTCACATTTGGGACTGAATATCGTCCGGCGAAGTGTGGGTGTTGTATTACACCTCTCCAGCCCCCTCGGGGGAAAGGCGCGACGACAAATTATGTAATGCATCCAGGCAACTGTATACAATTTAGTTACTGTTGCAAGTTGTTAATTGCATTCGGGTTAAAAAGCCTTTTACCCATAGTGTACAGACATGTATTTTTAGCCCTTTGTTTTAGCCAGTAAAATAAAGTGTACATTTTGCATGCGTCGAACCAAACAAAGGCCCGTCCACACGTTTGCAGCTACAATGCTCGTTGGCGGACAAATAGCCATTGTTTCGAACGTGATGCCATTGATTCTGCACGTGTGTGTGGGCTTCATCTGAAAAGAGAGCGATTCCATCTGCCAGAAATGAAAAATGCTTTGAATTGGTAGGCAGTGTTTATGGCATACGTTTTAGCTTATGTACGTAGACCACGTTTCTATATGCCATTTTACTGTTTGTATGACGTAGACAAATTAAGGAAGGCGTCCTAGGCGTGTAGGTGGCCTTTCACTGGTAGTACACACACACACTCACACGTTGTAACTACCTGACTCTCAATATTGCACCCTGTGGTCGGAACATAGGACAGACTTCCTGCTGTATTGGAAGTCTGCGGAACACACATTTGTACGAGTTTACTGGGCTACTGTAAACTAAGTTTAAAAAAATAATAAAAAGCTTTATGTCGATTTTAGGGATGCCATACAATATATTACATAACTTGGACTACCATACATGTCTATCCCCCTTCCCGAATTTCACCAAATATCTTAAAGCACCTAATCTTCAAATTTGGTCTGTTTGTCCCCAGCGTCCGCGGCAGCAGAGCCTGGGCGGCGTGCTGAGGCGCGAGGGTAACTGGAAGTGCTTCATGCTGACGCTGATGATCGCCGGCTGCCTCGGCTCCGTAGCCTGGTGCAACACCGCCGAGATCGATCGCGACCTCATTGACTTCAGCAAGTGAGTCTTTGGAACACAGAATCTTGTATCTTCTTCTTCTTAAGTTGCTAGTCTGCAGAATCTTGTATGGATAAACAATACGTCTCGTGATTCACAAGTATAAATTAAAAAAATTGAAAAACCCTGACACCGATTTTCATCAAACATATCTAAGAAGACTCCCGACTAATTCACCTTTCAAACAAAATAAAACAAAATCAAAATCGGTTTATCCATTCTGGAGCTACGATACCACACACACACACTCCCACACACACCCACACCCACACACCCACACACACACCCACACACACACACACACACACACACACACACACACACACACCCGCACTGACACGTCAATCTTATAACAACCCGTCGTTTTTACGTCGGGGGTTAAAAATAGAAGTATCATTATCACCATCATCATTTTCAACGACTAGTTGCACCCTGCGGTTTCAACCGCGGTCTAACAAAAACTGTTATTTTTTCAAGATAAAAAGTACCTTATGTCCTATTCTGTACTCCTGCATGGCAACGTGTATGCAAAATTTCATTAAAATCAGTTTATTAGTTAGGGCGCCAAAGCGTAACCAACAAACAAACAAACGCACAAACTCATTTTCGCATTTATAATAAACTAAGTGTATAAATATTGTTGAAGTGTATAAATATGTGTATAAATATTTTTTGTATAATATTACTACATTATGTTAGTTAGTTATGATATAAATTCACAGATCAAATGTCAGACAGATGAATTCGAATCATAATAGTCAATCGAATCTGGATACTTTGCGGATCAAAGTAGAGTAAATTATGTGTAGAGTAAAGTAAAGTAAAGTTGAAGCAGAAATAGGTACCCTAAAGATTTTTTTAAAACAGTTTTGATGAATCACAATATTTTTTTCAGTCTTATCTTTCTATAATACTGAATTCAAGCTGATCCGAAATAGCCAGTTCTTATAATTACCTTTTCTGTCTGCAATTAAATACTGAATGAAGAGACTGAATGGCAAAAGTGATTGCCGTTTTATGTTCAAATATGTAATTTATATTCCGCCTCCGGCATAGCATGAAAAAGAGCGAATTTATTTATAGCACACTTTACTGCCTTTCTTTATTGTTTTGTCACAGAACGGAAATATCTCATTTATTGGTTTACCAACAGGACAATCTCAGTTAATTCTATCAAGTGGAAATGGAACATCATGTGGCTATCCTAACAACCCAATACCTAATAAATAATCATTTGTATTAGGGCCATTGGCAGAAGCTCGTGTTGACTTTCAAACTCGAAGTACTCATCATCATCAAAACATCTAATGTTAAATTGATAATTCGTCTTGCGCCACCTAGAGTTAGGAACTAATCTTGAGTTAACATAATATTAGAGTGACATTTATTAAATTGTAACTCTAAGCTAACCCTGCGTTTAAGAGTCCGGCGACCACTTCAGACTAACTTCGCATTGGCTTAAGGTTTTCTATAGTCATTTCGTCTAGAAGAAGACTACGAGCGAAGAGAGCAAGTAAAGATACTGACGAGCCTTTAAAGTTACCTACAGAGTGACAAACTGTAATTCAATTTTTTTTAGGGACTTTTGCACTTCTCTAATCATTCTTAAATAACTAAATAACTAAGAATGTCCCTTGTATTATGGATTCATTTAAAAGCTAATGATTAAGACAACCTCCCTATGTAAAGGGATTTTTTTGATTTGCTTTGTCTATCTATTGAATAAATCAGTCAAAGGTGACCCCTTACAAATGCGGATATTTTTCAGAGCTCTATTTTCGCTTTAGAACGTTTTTTAAAAAAAGAACAAGAACATAGGGGCGGTGATATTGTTAATTTAATTATACATGCTAAATTTCATCATAATCTGAATAGCTTTATATAGCATAAATGATAGCTTTCAAGAAATTTCAGAGCGTCGCGGGACTCTAAAACTGAAAATTTGTCTTGCGCCACCAATAGTTAGACGGTAATCTTGAGTTAACATAATAATATTAGAAAGACATTTATACAATTGTAACTCTGAGCCAATTAACCCTGCGTTTAAGAATTTGACTCCATATCTTCTTCTCGTGCCTATAAAAGTTGGATAGTAAGTAACGCACTGGTTTTGTTTTGTTATTATTGTCTTCAGGCAAGGCCTTTTCACCTTTTATCTCTTTGCGAGCAGCAAGGAGGCCAGCAGGTTATTGAAAATAAATAGGTATAATACTTCTTTTGATAAAACGATAAAGTAATAAGGCTAGCAAAATCAGAAGCTTCACCTACACGTAAGCTTTGACCTGTGGCTAGCAATTACTGGGCTATTTTCGGTCTAGCATTCAGGAAACACATAAAGACGTCATTGGCATTCGTCTCTTTCGAACTTGTTGTAAATGACTTATTTCGGTCTTGCTTAAGCATTGATTGACGTTACTATGTGTTTCTAAATGCTATATCTGACGGAGTATTTTATTAAACCATGGTAGGTAGTAATATAAGTACTGACAATGGGAATAGTGCACATCATTCTAATCACCTATGGCAATTACTCTTGCACATTATTACATTTGAAAATTTGAAATTTTACTAACAAAAATCAACAAAGTTTTTTTTTAAAATAACTAAACGGTTATTTTTTAAACGATCTATTTTATTATGTTCTTTATTTATAAACTAACTTCAAAAATTTGTGCTACTTTAAATATAAAATACACTAATTTTGTTAGTTCAACTTTTGCTGTGCACGGTAAACAATGAACCAATATCCACAAGGTACGAGTGTATCAGTATAACTCTAGAAATCTACACCTGGCTGACTCTCCCAGGATCTGTTAGAAGATCGGTTAGATTCTCTCCAAATAGTCAATCAGTTAAACCCAATAGGGCTCAAACGCAAACCCCCTCTGGGTTGCCTGGGCAAATCGACTCCCCCCCCCCCCCCCGGCGATGGCCCAAGCCGACGTCCGTACCTTAGTGGTGCTCTTGTGCCAGTCGCCCTTAGCTTTAAAAGCTTTAAATAAATAAACTCTAAAGGTCCTACGCCCTCCGCGCTTGCCTTACGTCCGGTATGCTGTAGAGGCAGAGGCCTCAGTGGCCAACAGCATTAGTCATTCACAAAAAAAAAACCTGGCTGACTTGCTATTAATTGTTTGCGTAACTTTCCTTGCATAATCGGAATTGAATTATCCAAACTAAGAATAGGATTTCTAGTTCTTGACAGTCCGGACTAGTAAAATTCTACAATTTATTTTTATGCCGCATCTAAAATGTATATATCTCATTTTAGACAACAAACGTCCACGTGCAGATAGTTAATTATTCCATGCCCCATCCATTACCTCTGAAGTTCCAAAGTCGTCTCAACTGCTAGCAATTTAACGGTTTCTACGAGACTCGATCAAGCGAACAGTTTGGGAGTGTCTGTGCGATGTTAGTAACCCTTGAAGATACATATATTTATGCATACGTTGTGTACTAGGTATGTTATTTCATTAGCAATGAGTAGGTCTATTTTGTTTTTAAGAACTTCATTTTTTTGGCAAGGTGTTATAAGCGATATACCTAGTTATCTACATGGTTCTTAGAATACACAGCATCACACAACACTCTAATAACAGATCAATAGGTGTTTGACCAGAATTCTTTTCATTTGTATGTGCCAGATGTGCCAGTTAGGAACGTGTAGAGTCAACGTTCCACACTTTTTGTTCAGCATAATTTTGTTGCTCAGTTCGTAATGTACTACTTATTGCTATATATACTATACAATTGTAGAATAAAAATAACAACCTAACCAGTAATACCTTTGCTAAGTTACTTTTAAAACCGGTAAATATGACAAAAGCTAGCACTAAATGTATCAATTAAGGTCCCAGCAAGCAATCGCTGGAACTAACTCGCCTATGACGCTAACTAATTATGTAGCTATCACAAGTAACTGTTACGTGGTTTCCTCTAACTAAAGTTGAACCTTATCCCAGATTCAAGCCCACACCGAGCGACTTACCAACACTGCTTTGGAAACTGGTTTAAACTGCTAACAATTAAAACAGTTTCTACTCCCTCAGGCACCCCATCAAGCGCACCGTTCGGGAGTCTCCGTGCGACGTCGGCTACGCTTACATCCCGATCGCTTTTGTTCTGCTGCTGTACTTGGTGTACCTCGTGGAGTGTTACCACAGTACTGCGAGGATACAGCTCGCGAGGCGCGTCGATGTCGCCGCTGTCAGCGCGAGGGTTAACGCTATGAGGAGCGCTACGCCGAGAGTTTGGTAAGAGTTACAATTATAACTAGAGAAAGAGATCTTAGTCAAGTCTTTGTTATTTAGACAAGGACATCAATACTTTTTTGGTTGTTTAGATTTAGCAATTTAGCGTTATGAATAGGGGCTAATAAGTAACTAGCCGTTCAGTATTTAGATTAGAGATAGTAGAGAGTACTAAACAACACAGCATTATGATTTATGAAACGGTAGTTACTGACGTTCGATTCAGTCGATTATTAGTCAAAGACCGCCGAATGCGGTTGAAACTATAGACGGAATAATCGACTAAATCGTACGTGAGTTTCCCGTATCCCGAAATTCCCGTTTCATAAATTATAATGTGTGAAAACCACGCCAGTTTCCATTATAAAACACAGCATTAATGCAAAGGTTAAGACAAGGTTAAAATGAGGTTTTTAAGAAAAATACACGAACAAAATGATTGTGACACCTACTCTACATGAAAAACATTTTTTTAAATATAAAACTTTACTAACTAATAGAGATTATGCGAAACTAATAAATGTGAGTAAAGTCAACACATTTTTCGCGATTTTGCTACTAAGCTTGGTTTATTTTCATCACCAAACTGTTAACATTATTTTAATCGATAAAATCGTTGTTTTATCTCATAAAATATTTACGACAGTAATTCAACGTTAAACAAAGCATAAAAACAAAGCTCATAAAATAACACAAAATGGCGGTGTGTAAGCAGAGTCTACGCCCCGTAGCAGCGTAGCAGCTACGAGCTACGAGCGGCTACGTGATCAGGTTACAAATGAGGCTAGTTCAATGTTTTCTTTCTGTAAAATCGTGCCTATGAAATTATATACTAACTTGACCCTGAACAAAAATAGCAAAGCGTTTTAGAGTATTTTTTCCCAACATTTTATTAACATTTAGATAGACATCATCATCATTACAGCCCGACCTACCCCCCGCCGAAGTCAATTGAGCCGTTATCCACCACGCTGGCTTAGTGCGAGTGGTGGATGTCACATGTCTTTCGGATTATTCTTCTAGGACATGTCGGTATTCTAACGATGTTTTCCTTCACGATGCGACAAGAGCAATGATAGCCTAGGTGAAGAAGGACCGCGTCTCAAGCCAGAGGGAACGGGTTCGAACCCAGGCGTCGGCACGCACCAATTTGTTCACTGTGTAAACATATGAGCCCGGTATATGGCGACAGGCTCGCCCCCTGGGACTGAATATCGTCCGGCGAAGTGTGGGTGTTGTATTACACTTCTGATAGCCTCGTCAGGGGAAAGGCTTTACGATATGTTTTTCTTAACCGTACGAGCACGTGTCAAATTTAGATGCACATAAACTTTTCTATGAGAGCAAAGTTCATTGGCGCACGGCCAGGATTGAACCCATGACCTAAGGATCGGAAGGCGCGGTCCATCCCATTCAGCCAACACTGCTTCTTTAACGCATGCTGCGCGGTTACATGTTTTTGTTTGAACATTTTTTCTTTGTACAATTTAATTTTATTTTTTTTCGATTTCGATTGGATAAGTTGACAATTATTTTACATTTGTATTGGACTAGTTATTTTTATTAAGACGAGTTTTAAATGTAACACTTATGGAGTCTGTCTAAAATAAATGATTTTGATTTGATTTAGTTACTGTTAGTAATCTAACAATCTAGCTACAACGAGTGAACGGAAACAACGAAATACGATTGAATCAAATTTCAGTTTTTTTGTTTCACAAAAAAATTACGTTTTAAGGCCACGTGCCCTGCATTGTTATTATAAAGAATTTGACTTTATTTTTAAAATTCACACTCAGATATTTTAATCTTCAAAAATGTAAAAAGTATTTTAACGAGAAAGCTCATAAAGGGTGTAAACTTCTAACCCAGTTTCGTTCCAAACGACTTTGATGAATATTATACTTACGGCCTTAACACATCAAATTTTCTATCAAACATTAATGTTATTAGTACTGATAAAATCTAATTTAAATCTCTATTTATAGCATCTCAAAATAATTTCTTAGATTACTCTTATTATTAGATACGTCCTTGTTTTATTGCCTCGTTTATCATTCAAAGTTAACGTCATTGGAAGCTTCCTGTTTACTCCAATACAAGCTACTTAGCAAAGATTAATTCATCCAAGAGCAACTTTTCCTTCACATCGACTAACTTATCTGTAGAAGTGGCCAAATGATGGTACTAAAAACTTTTATGGACGGTTGTCAGGTTGTACTGGGAAATCACGATGGTAGCTCCACTGAACTCTGCAGAAGGATGGTCACTGTACACAACTACGGCAGGATTCGTCGTCGCCGATTACGTTATTAAATCTGTCCATTAATCTTTATGACGTCATTTAGGGCGAGTGACGTCACGAATGCTGGTCATGAATCACCGCTGACCTCTTTGTAGGTACATTTAATTTGGGTCGTTAAATTTTGTGAGTAAGTACTTCTTTGGTGATTTTTTTTCGGTGCCTTTTGAAGTCCGGAAATTAATTTCATTGAGTGCTGCTTACTGAATGCGAGATTGAAGGAGGGGATATTTGAATAGAATATAATATGCTCATACAAATTATCAGAATTTGCTTTGAGAATTACTTCTCAAAGTGATGATTTCGTCAAACCATATTCATCATTCTATTAGGATTAACTGAATTAAAAATGAGTCGGCACCCTATCAGCCTAAAATGGGAACATAATTTTACTTTTTTTTTTGGAATACTTACTATGTACTTTTTGATAGACTTTGCTACACCTACGGGTCATTAAACCGCAATTTTAACGATATCATAGACCTATCATAAAGTGGCATTATAGCGCTAAATTTACCTTAATACAGGATACAGTGTAAGTAATTACCAGCAGGAAAACAGGCGTCTAAAATAGCGTGGTATTACGTTTACTCACTGTGACGGTGTATTATTGGGAATACGGGGGCCTACCGCGGTCTTTCAAAAACATTTCCTATTCCAGTTTACAAGGCAGTTTATTTATTTCTATTTCTTTTCGAACGATAGATCACATTACAGAACACTCCCTTTAAGAATTACACTTAAATAAATAGAAAGACTTTCGCTATGTTGTAATAAAGATAATTATTATCGAGATCGCTCTTAAGCGATAAGACCGCCCATTGCGCCTTTATTTTTGAGTGTTTAGTTTAGATTTATTGTTGATTAGATTGTTGTATTGTATTGTAGTATTACGATGTGTTGTTATCATGGATGAAAATTACCACAGCAAAATGTACAAAGCTTCGTGAGTACCTATTGAAAGGCGCTCTACGCGCGAGCAGGCGTAAGTGAAACGGTAGGGTCAACTGGGGCAAATGCGTCTTTCGAGAATTACTGACAAACCCTTCACAAATTAGGCAACTAACGCTATCTTGTACAGATTAATGCAACTAAAGATAGAAAAATGATGTAGGTGGCGCCTAATTTGTGAAGAGTTTGTCAGTAATTCGCGAAAGACGCAATTGTCACACAGACGCATTTGCCCCGATATCACTTTGGCACTCGTCATGTTAGATGTAAAAGCAGACACGACCGTTTGGCTTGAGGTCAAACATTCTTCATTGATCATAGGTTGGGTCATATATTGGCAATTGTATATGGGCCATAAATATACCTACACATTTTTGCATAGGCAGTTAAACCTTGAACAAAAAAAGTTAAAATAAACATTGAAAAGAAGAAATTTTAATTGCATAGCTCAGGCAAATTAAAAAAAAAACATGTAGTAGGTCCCCTAAAATGGTATTGTATTGCAGGTGGAAGGCGATATGCTACCATTACGTGCGGCGAAAGCGGCAGGTCACGCGATATCGGAACGGAGACTCTTACACTACAACACAGGTAAGCATACTTATGAGATTTAACTGTGGCGTATAACTACAGATCTGGAATGTAAAAATAGAAGCAAAGCAAAGCATAGCACATTTTTAAACGTCTAATTAATCGATGAACGCCGACTGCACGCACGAAAAAGGATGACTCATTGTCCCGTTACGCTCGGTCGATTAGAGCGAGAGCGCTACACGACCGAGCGAAAGGCACGATCGGCTTGACCGTTCGGATTACGCTGCATCTATATCTCTCTTCCACTCGATTGGTATATGCTTCCGAGGAGAAGATTTCATCAATGTTTTGATATGACGTTGCCAGGTTAAACTATCGTAAGTAAACCGACTTTACAGACAACCATTTTTTTTTTAATTTACCGTCTGTGCGTGTAGGGACGGATACCTATAGGAGTAATCAATAAATTTTGATTTGTGATTACGAGTACTTACAAATCTCATATAAATATACATCTATAGAGATCTTTTCATCTATCTATACTATTCTCGTAACTGTGCGACTCGCTACTAAATAAACTCTGATGTCTAGAACGACGCTATCAAGAGACAAGTAGATTTAGCTTGTCCAAAGGTTGGCGTCTATAGTTTGCCTTCATGAATAGCGACAGAGGCGTAGGTATCGTAGCTAGTCAGCAGTAGATCTGTAACATTATGCAACAAGCTTGCCACTGTGGTAGAAGTTCTAACTAAACTCACAGCAGCAACTGCTAGTCTGTGCATTGAGTAAATAAATACAAAGGCCTTCGTATACGAACGTACGAATACGTTAATACATTCGAATATGTTATTCTGTTAACATATATGCATACTAACGTATTGCATGCAAATACTTCGTTATGATACAACAGAGAACATTGAAAGTTTATTCCCAAAATAGAATGATCAATAGTCAATCGTGTAACTCGAGCTAGTTTATCTTTATCTACAGTACATCGAGCACGTAGGTATGGAACGTAATTGAACCCTTGGTATACTAAATGGAAGCGCTATCCAAAACAAATAAATTTACCCCCGCGAGCACTACAATCCAATGGGCACTAAAATAGATTAACGTCAATTTCCTCGTAAACGAATAAAGAAATAAACGAACAGCACAATATACTTAGTACAGTTCCGAAAACAGTATGAATTGAACAAGTATTAAAAAATCAGATGCTCATTCAATATGACCAAATAAAGACTTTATTACGAAAGCAAAATATTAACAGACTGTTGGAACGTTCAAGTGAGCTCTACATTTCATTGGACGAATTTTCATCGTCAGTTTCGATATCAGAGCCAAGGTCGTAGCGGGTGATTGGAGGCGAGTTCATTTCGTAGTCATAAAGCGCTAGAACATCCTGCAGAAGCATTTCACTCTCTTCTAAAAGGTTGTTCAGGTCAAATTTATTGAGCAAGTTGCACGACCGTTGCTGTTCGACGACCATCACCTCGTCTCCGTCTAAAGGTCCGTCTTCAAAATCATTTAATGTATCCGATGATTCGGACTCAGTGAGACTGTCATCATTCTCCTGATCCATGATTGTATCGCGTTCACTTGCATTCGTTACTATCGAACTAGCTGACATGGCAATCTTGCTCTGGCTGACGAGCTCGCCGTAAAAGTAACATAAGAAACTAACTAGTTCATAGAAAACACTGGACTTTTACTCAAAATGGTTACATTGCAATATTAATTTTGCATTATTTGGTATCATAACAACAACAAAAATATTTTGATACGACAGCTGAAGAATCTGAACTCTGAACTGATGAAAGCTGTCAAACTCAAGCTTTTTTATAGATATTGACTGGACACGATTTTGTTTAGAAAGTCATCTAAAAACTCTGTAACATAAAAAAAAAACAAAAAGTCCTCTTATAAAGAAGGGCGAGTGAAGCGGGAGGTTAAACTATAAAACCTTGACTGCAAAATACAGCTCGTACTAACATTGTGGAGATAATAGCGGATTAACTTGGTATACCTCGCAAATACTTATGTATATAAATACGAGTATATGTATACCTCGCCCTCCAAAATCAGTAAAGCCGTGTCTGATGACCACTTACACTAAATATAAGAATTGCCTAAGTCCTTGTGTAACTAGTTTAAAAATTCTCCTAGCGAAATATTCGCTTATCGGGTAAATAAAGTTAATATTCACCTAAGGAATGGCTTAAGGTATTTGGTAAAAAAAAAAAATTGGTAGGAGTAGATTAAACTAGTTAAGAGGGTCGCGACGCTCTGAAATTTCCATACAAACGCGCTTCTCAAATTTCTTGAAAACCATTTGTCAGATTATGATGAAATTTAGCATGTACAATTAAATTAACAATATCTCCGCCCTTATGTTCTTGGTTTTTCTGCCTCGGTGGCCGAGTTGGTAGGGAACCTACCTTCTGAGCTTGGGGGCGTGGGTTCGATTCCCACCTAGAGCAAACATTAATGTGATGAATATTTGTGTTTGTTCTATATCTGGGTGTTAATATCTATTCAAGTATGTATTTAAAAATATCTAAGTATGTATATCAGTCTCTGGCAGCCATAGTACAAGCTTTGCTTAGTTTGGGGTCAGGCGACCGTGTGTGGAAGTGTCCCGAATTTATTTATTTATTTATTTTTTAAAAAACGTTCTCAAGCGACAATAGAGCTATGAAAACTTTCCGCATTTGTAAGGGGTCATTTTTGACTGATTTATTCAATAGATAGACAAAGCAAATCAAAAATCCCTTTACATAGGGAGGTTGTCTACATCATTAGCTTTTAAATGAATCCACAATACAAGGGATATTCTTAGTTATTTAAGAATGATTAGAGAAGTGCAAAAGTAATAAAAAAAAAAAAAATTCTACTTTGCCACTCTATACGTAACTTTAAAGGCTCGTCAGTATCTTTACTTGCTCTCTTTGCTCGTCATCTTCTTCTAGACGAAATGGTTATGGAAAACCTTATGCCTAAAGTGGTCGCCGGACTCTTAAGCAAAGACTTAGGCAATTCTTGTGTGACTTGTGTGAAAGTAAAACAACATCGCATCGCATGATAAATTAACATCGCAAGCGATTTAGTCACCTGTTGTCTAGTCATATTGGTAGACATAAAGCTTCTAACCCATACTTACCGACTTACTTATAAATACACCTGAAAAACGTCACTTTCCGGGCCGTCGACTCATAAATCATAAAAATCGTGCACTTTACCAAGATAGAACAATACTCGTATACTTACTCGTATTCGCTGAGCGCAAGTTAAACGGAACAACCCGTCAGGCGGCCTTCAAGGGCTTTATTTATATTCACCATCTGTCGCTCGGTATAAGCCACTTTATTCGTGTTACCTTATATACATGGGATGATAAAATCGAGTTGCTTTTTGAGTCTCTTAGGAATTTGAGGCGCGCATTTTTGGTGTAATCTTTATGTTACTGAGCTTATAGGTGTGTCAGACTGTATTTGTTATTCTGTGGCTCTTGTTCTTCAAATTTGTCATAACAATGTAGAGATTTGGTTTTAAAAACTTTGTGTGTGTACCAAATGTTTTTTCTCCGTTTGAAAAGTAAAGAAAAATTATAACACGAATATATTTTTACCATTTATTGCAGACTAGCTGCTCCCCGCGGTTTCACCCGCGGTTTAAATGTCCTATGTGCTATTCTAGACTATAATCTATCTCTGTGCCAAATTTCATCCAGATCTGTTCAGCCGTTCTGGCGTGAAAGAGTAACAAACATCCATTCTTACAAACTTTCGCGTTTATAATATTAGTAGGATTTCATTAACTTTCGTGGTCAGGGCCTCCGTGACATTTTATTGCGATAATTTTAAGTTCAGCCGCTGAGGCTGCACGACCATGAATCTTATTGCACGGCGCTACGATCCGCGGTCGCGCAGCGAAGGTGGCTTAATTTAAATGGTTAACTACTATTATATCTTAAGAATAATACCTACCTAATTAAAGGTATAAATGTGTCATCGACCTATTATTAGTCCTACTATTGATTACGGGTGGACTAAGCCATACAGCCGTTGTTAAGCCTACCTTTGTATCAAATATCAATCTGAATTGATGATGTACATTGGTATTACACGTATCTGAGTAGGAAGTATAATATATGTACCTGTATATAATAATATAATTACACCTATATTATTACAGTATATATGTATAGGTATAAGTACGAGGATTATTGAGTTCGTCGAACGCAATAGCACGGTATAAAATACCAAGCAAACCTTTAAAATATACTTTTTAGTGTCTTCTCAAAGGTTTCCTAAAAAGCTAAAAGGCTTATTGTGGTTTCTACATCTAAAAAACGTGGAACAGTTTTCTATTTGAACCAGAAATGTTAAAAGCAGTTTTAGGGTACTCAAAGGTGAATGGGATTGCATAATAGCTACACACATCTCAAAAACAATAAAAAGAGTAGAACGCGCATGCAGACTCATTCGTTGTAAAATAAAAGTTACTACGTTGAGCGCGGGACCAGTTAAAAATCGCATTTAAGGTTAGTGGATAGCTAAAAATGGCTCGCCCTGGTTTAGCGGGCTAAAGAGCCGGTCAATCATTAGCTGTCCAATTGATAAAACTTTTAAGCTCTTTTAGGTTGACCACTAACCCTGTATTCCACTTAAAAATTAGTAATTAAGATACAAGTTAACAAAAGCCACGGTCCCGGAGTACGTGGAGTGTAATTTTATAGTAAACAAATTGCTCTTTTAAGCTTTATCTTCGTAAGAGAAAAAAGTACGATCTGTCTCCTTGCTAGTACTTTGCTAACTAATTTACCACCGTCTATTGTAAAGTAGTTACAATGGTACGTACAGGTTTCTGAAAAGCACAACGCCCACACTTGGCTCGACATGCAATGCTTACAACGGCGTTATTTCGAGGGCTCTCGCCTAGAATGGTTCTGAATAGGCGGTTGTAGCGACATGCCTCGCGTTGTAAAGGAAATACACGAAACGGCTTTTCGCACGTAATTCGGCGCTCTGGCAGCTGACGGCTTTTGGCACGACTAGGTTGAGGCAACATGAATTTCAATGATTTTCAATGCCGTTTTGTTTTGTTTTGCAAACAATTTTGTTGAAAAGAATACGTTTGTAAAGGATAAATGAAACTACCGACTTTAGGTTGACCAAATTAAAATTTTGAACCCATTCGAAAGGCTTCAATATCTTTAAGATAGTGCTCTGAAATAAACAATCATCAAAACACAGCTCAGTACACAGCACAGTAATATGTTACGTGTATCAATAACAAAGATAGAGAGACGAGACTACAGCTAGAACGAGACAACAATAATTATCACTGATGCGATTGATTGCGTTTGTTTGTGACTACGGTGAATTGTGTGCAGCACCTAACTTATGCGGTCCATTTTTAGGTTTTCGTACTGGATGTTCTCCCTCATATGTGATCGAAGCCCATCACCTATCAGAAAATTTACCCAATCATCCATTACTGTGGTGGATTTATGCTTCAAAGTGTTATGCTTCTATAATTTAAGAACCTTAGCATTTTTTGGCATTAATAATATTTCAGGTTCTATTTGTTATTGATTTCAATGAATAACAAAGTTTTCTTGTTCAGGTGTATTACGAAAGAGTCAACACACACAGCGCAAGTACATCGTTTGCACACGCGTGCTGCGGCCAGCGTGACGCTTCCAGGAACCTGGTGCTGGACTCCAAGACCCCCATCACGAAGGTCCGCTTCAGCAAGGGGTTCGCTTTCGCCAACATCGAGGCTGCCAGTGGTAAGAATAAACTTTATTGGGCCAGATTCCCAAATATATGGCCCAATTTGTCCTAAACCAATAGAAATAAGTGCCATTTTCTGTATTTCCATATGTTTGGATGGATCATTTTTTAATTACGTAACATTTTTTCGAACAGACGAAATTGTCTACCTGATTTGCACGTGATTTTTCAAAGACCCATCCAAACTTGCTTACAATCCAAAATTAGTTGTTTAGTGGAGAAAATTGGAATGGGTAATTTGACAAAAATAAATCCATGGAAAATAATGGAAAGGTCATGTTTAGTAGCGTGGCCATGTCTAGCAGTGGTTTGACGTAGATAATTATAGTGTTGTATTAATGATACTTATATTACCAATAGGTATCTACACACATACCTATTGGTAATATAAGTATCATTGGTGTTCCAAACCGTCTTCAAACGTTGAATGGCTGAATTAAGCTATTATGTTAATGAAAGGTTCAGAAGTTCAGTAAACAAAGTCTTTCGTAACCATTCAATGTGCCATTAATTAGGATTATGACTGTTACCAGAGTTTTAGGCCATTAAAATGTGGCTTGAATGTTAATTATGATTTTATGGCATAAAGTCTGTAAAATTAAGCTTTATTAATGAGTTTTACAAAATTTGATTGATCATTTTGAAGCTTTAGGCATGGTGATAAGGTTAATTGTTACAAAATTGTTAAATCACTGTGTGAGAAAAAACTTATGCTCATTATTTTTACTCGTTGGTTGGATGACGTCCCTAAAATCCAAATCAGGATAGATATTTTTTGTAATGATTTTTGCTATACCTAAAATAAAACAGTCTAGTTAAATTTACGTACGGATTCACTAAATCGTATTTAGAATGGTGGAAAATTAACCTTCGTCATCTCTAACTACGTGTCAGTTACACAACGTAGCTTCGAAGTTACATTCCGGCTACCAATTTACAATACAGTCGAATGAGGGAGCTACTATTATATTTCCTGAGCAAAACAGATAGCCTCCTGTAGAACAGTTTATTTCCCTCATTTGACCAACTTTGCAGGGTTAGTTGCTAAATAAAGCTGTGTGTTGGCAGAATTTGAAGATCAGAGGTCGAGGTTCTTCGCGGAGCATGAGAGATTCGACGACTTCATGGAGATGAGAGAGGGACTGGACCTCATTGGAGTTAGCTCCTTCAAGGAATACATGGTAGCTTACAGGTATACATTTTCTTGAGATTTATTGCTATTGAAGTCTATTAGCAAAAAAAAAATAGTTGAACAAGTGAAATTTCTCTTTTTTTGGAATAGAAAAAAGGATTAATTAGATTTAGAACAAATCAATCAGGCTTCGAAACTATTCGATATGCAATCTACACTAGTATTATAAAGGGAAAAGATTTGTATTCTTGTACGTTTGTAACGAATAAACTTAAAAAACTAATGGTCCGATTTTAAAAATTATTTCACCATTAGAGAGCTACATTATCTCTAACTGACATAGGCTATGGAATGTGAGCGAAGCCGCGGGAAATAGAGTTAATTTCAAATAAAAGTGAAAACGCACAAATAAAATTTGTACTTAATTTTGTTTTGAGTATTTTGGGAACCTACACATTTTTTAATTAAGTTTGAAAATTTAATTAAATAACAAATGTTTTCAGTTAAGTTTAGATTGAAGTATTCGAGAAAAATAATATCTAAGAGTACTTATACGTGTAGAGAGACTTTCGTACTGTTTACGAACGAAAAGTGACTGGCCAATTTTATTATACTAGTGTGCGTGACAGGTACGTCTTACACAAGCGTTGCGTCATACTTTTTGTAAGAATAACGCAACGCTAATGTAAGATGTACCCCTAAGCCCCTAAGGACTAACGATTCAGCGCGTTGTTTTTCAAGGCGGCAAAGTTTTTTTAGTCCATCTAGACATATCCAGTTAACAAAGGTTTGTATTTACTTCTAAGGTACGTTATTGTACTCTGTATATTGGCACGTGTTTCTTATATACACATACGTATAGTGTATTTACGTGTATTTACGTTACGTTCGAAGTCATCCAGAATGTTGTTGCGTTTTCATCGCCTCGGGCCGGTGAGCATTTGTTCTAAGCAAACATTTGGTCTACCGCTATTTGAACAAAGCCGAGCGAGTTGTTTCCACTATTGCAAACTCAAAATTGTTAATAACAATATTCACGTGAAATACCTACCACTACACAAAATCTTTTTGAAGATAAATATCGCTATAGGGAAGCGTAAGCGTTGCGGCAAAGTAAAGTTTACACAACCAATGTACATAGTTAATTTAAATGAACACTAATTTTGAAGAAAAGCGCCAACAAGATCTGGATTTTGCAAAGCGCCTTTTCATCAAGACATGTTGGAAGCTTTCCTATACCTATGTTACGGTCAATTTGAGAAGTCTGGTCACTATGAACAATGACCGGTCTGTATAGGCAATATGAGTTAGATCGACGTTCGATGATCGATCGTTGACTACTAGCCTAGCCTAGTCGTTTGAGCAGAGGATGTTTTGGATTAAACAAATAACTACAACAGGCTAAGGCGGGAGCGAAGCGAAGCGGAGCTCCATTTTTAGTTATTCCTAGCAAGCATTTGTAGTTATTTTTATTTCTTTCTAACCTGACCAATTCGAATCGGATTTGCTCTGATTGAGCAGTCGGGCATAGGAGAGATGCTCTTGGACATTATTTTTTAAAATGACCGGTCCATATTAAAACTGCTCGGTTAATCAAGTTGCCCGTAACACCTACATATACAACCTCGATTGTCAGTTGTAATGGGCGCCGAATCTTTAAAACCAAATTTGGGTTTACGAGCCACATCCTTGCTTACAACTATCTTTGGCCAGGTTCGCCATAGACGGATACGTCTGGAGACGATATTTATATAGCTGACTAGATGCGCCCTGCGGTGTTACCCGTGGTTAAAAATTAGTCTATGCGTTGATCCTGGGTATAAGTTAGTTCCATACTACATTTCATCAAAATTAGTCTAACCCGTTTGAGCGTGAAGATGTTACAGACATATACACTCACAAACTTTCGCCTATATAATATTAGTGTGATGTATTGCTAGCTGCATACCAATATGGCCAATGGCCATGGCCATCCATAATTGGTAGATACGTTTGTGACCAACTCTAAGACCAACTCTAGCCCATGTAACGTAGGTAGCATTGCGTAGCACAAGCTGCGATTGGCAGCGTTGGACAATGAGTATAGCAAAATCATTTGCCGGGGAACGATGACTAGCATAACATGCCGATTGACAGCATTGGACAATGACTACAGCAAAATCATTTGACGTGGAAAGATGACTCGCATCACAGTTCTAACTTGAAAATTATCAACAGGGACGCCGACCGGTGCCCATGGTACTCTTCTCAAATCCTGTTCTGGACGTTGTCATGCTTACTCCTATCATGGCCGCTTCGGATCCTCATCGAGTGCAATACTGCATACGTCCATTACACAGTAAGTTTAAGTTTGATCATAATTTCCCACATAGTAAACAATAATAGTTTTATTTATCTGTCAAGAAAAAAAGTTCATAGATAAGTAACTTTCGAAACAGCTGAGACTTATTAGTACGTAGTTGTGCTCTCCATAGCTGATAATTTATTTCAAAGGTTGTTCAATATTAATGAATTGTTCCAGATAACAAAAATATTTGGCACCAACTACGAGCTGGACCCGAGTCGTCAGCTCGACCTCGACACCCATCTCTCCGACACTCTACCCCCGGTGACCGCCACCAACTACGCCTGGGCTCTCCCCGACGAACAGACCGCCATACTGACCTCCGCGCCCCGACCCACCCGTGCCTTGCCCCTCTCACACGCCTCCACAGTGGACAGCCTTGAACTCTTCGCAGCCATACGAGGTAACTGTGCCTTAGTCCCCTCTTACTCAGAAGCCATGCGCATCGACGCCGCTTTGCGAGAAGAACCGACCGAAAATGTTCGCATTGATATGGAGCCTCAGAGACCGAGACGGACCATCAAAGCGGCATCTTTCGATGAGCCACCGAGGAGGCCTAGAGTGGCCATCGCCGGTACGCACTCCAGTCACAACATCTCAGCCAGCGCTCGAGCTAATGAAGCGAAACAGCAGAATAGACGGTCGTGGGCGGGAGTGCTCACCACGTCTCGAAGCGCGAGACAAATTTTAGAAGACTTTAGAACGTCCAATAATTATGAATCAGTGCCTGAGCCTCAGACGAGCGGCAACGAGGCCACTCTGTTCTACTCTAGCGAGTTAGAAGCTACTTGCTCTAGAGATCCTTTCGGTGGTCGTGACGTGACCACGCCGACTGACGAGCCGCCTTCCTACGAAGAAGCCTTGAAGCTTCCCGCTCTAAGGAAGCTGACCAGATCTATAACGGGGACTGAACTAGCTAATCCCAGACGGGCATTTCTCAGAGACGTGCTCTCGAATAGAAGATCTTGTTTAGAAGGAGTTGGCGTCCTTTCAGGAGCTAAAGTAGTTAGGATACCGTGTAGCGAATCAGGTGAAGAAACACCACTATAGCGCTTTTTGCCGCGTTTATAAACTCTATGGTGCAATAAATTAGGTTCAAAGTGAAACGCTGTTAGTGATAGTGTTTATATACGTATTTATTATGCTTCGGATTATAAAGTATTGGAAAGTTCTGATAAAAGAGCTTCTGCTTTAGTACTTTTTGAGTTATTTATTAAGATAAAGGAAAGTGAAGTATTATTATTTATTTCTCATTCCATAGTTAGTTAGTCAACCGAAATATTTTCGTTATCGAGAATCAATTGTATAATTTATTTCTGAGTTTCCACTGAAGCATAAATTAAGATTTAACAGAAAATCAGCGGAGGATGAAAAAAATATTCGAATAAGTTTATCTTTCCACCCATTTTATGTAAATCATTGAATACTATTTTTTTCCTTATTGAACGTACGTTCTTGAAGAATTCTTTTTGATCAATTTTCTTGGAAAACGTTTGTAATTAATGGAACATGGCTTGTCTGATAAATTAGCTAGAAAACTCTGTAATTAAATGGTGTTTGTGGTAATCCTCTTAATTAATGAACCAAGTAACTTTGAAATACTTTCTCTTTGGTATTTTACTTCAATCTTATACCAAATAAATTAATGGGGCCATTCTGTACGTTCAACATCTTGACCACAACGTTATTTAACTTAGTAATCATAAACATAGGCATGGTAAATATCAACCCTAAGAACACAAATGTATACTTACTGTAAATGGAAAGTTGGTGGTTGAATGTGTATGTTTGTGACCTACCTCGTGCCGCTGAAATGGATAAACGAATTTAAATCAAATTTGATACAGAGACAACATAGCTCGGCAGGCTTAGCATGCGCAACGCGACAACGGTATGTCGACTCTTTTTATCAAGACAGGCGTATGTTTACAGATAGCCTTGTCACGTTCTCACACGACAAAAAGTGACGGGAAGAATTTTGTCGCGCGCGAATGCTAGGGGAGTTAGGTAACCTAGTCATTTGTAATGCAAGGCTGCAAAGTTGTTTTTTGACCATATCTAGTACTTGTATTGAAACCTGAGCAAGCGAAGGATTCTAGGGTTGAATTTAAGTTCAAATATTGAATCGTGAGCGTAGCGAGGGTTTTAAAAGTACGGGCTGCCGAATAACTTTGCTGCCGAGCGAATCACATAACTTTTCACCTCACTACAGCAAGGAAAATTATGTGTTATTACGTGCAGTCGTGCTGGCCAGTGCGATTATTCTATGATTCGAATTTTACCAAGGGTAGCGAATAAAATGCACTTTTGCACTCAGGTTTCGAACGACAAACAGAATCTTTTCGAGCTAGTGAGGTGAAAACATTTTTTTCTCATCACTATTTATTAGAAATCAGAATCAGAATATAATTGGCGCAAGGTAACGGGCACTACCACGGGATACAGCTATAATTATACATTCTAATAAAATGTCGTTTGCTATTTATTTGGGTTGTAAATTATAATTTTACAAGTAATTATTAGAAAACATTCAGAGGTAATTTTAAGAAATTATTTGGTAATTCACCAAAAGTGATATTATTGTAAGAAAGCTATATTACTCGTAGAAGCGATCGGGTCTCAATTAATATTGGCTGTTCGACAAAACAAATTAAGATAATTACTCATTATTGAGTAACTGTTTTACTAACTAAATTTAATTAAAATCACATGTTGAAATTTTTTGATATAATTATTAATTAAACTTACTCGAATGATATTGATACTTGTATATGTATAGTGTATTTTTTTTAAGTCGAATTTAACTGTTTACTATTAAATAAACTTCCTTTATATTAAATATTTGAATACATATTTACCTAAAGTTCACTTTTTCCTGCCTAAAGTCAAGAAAGTATGGAAGCAACTTTTAATTTTTCCAGATTCTTTTATATAAAACATTTCACTAACTTAAGGTGAATCCCAATAATTTTCAAAGGTAGCTTAAGTCCTGAACTAAACTAATATTTTGATTAATAAAAAGAACATTTAAGAATTTGAAAAAAAAAAATGGCGGCGAGAAGTTCGCTGGGTCAGCTAGTACTAAATTCTGCTACTTTTAGAATTACTAGATTATGCTGAGTTGGCTGATTTTCGACTAAGTACTATTTATTGCCTTAGTTATTTTAAATAATGTGTTGGTCATAAAAACTTTCTTTCTTTTCTTCCTTTATATTCATCGGTTTCGATAACGCAGGACTATTCGATTAAAGAAGCGTGCTCCAAACCTACTCAACCCACGTTAATTAGGTAAATATGGATCCGAATATCCATTCTCATGTCATAATCGTACAGTTAACCTTTCGTTAATTACCCTTTGTTTACTTGAAAATGTCTACCCGTCCAACAAGTTAATTAATCACGTGTTCCAACTTATTTTTTAACTCGACAAGTAAACAATTATTTTTATAGAATTTATCTCTTGTAGATATGCTATAACTAATTCTACGATCCACAAATTGGATTCGCCTCGAGCGATAAGTTTAGCTGGAGGGCACGTTGCTTTTATCGTAGTTAAATGGTTTGTAAATATTAATAACTAACTGAAACATTAATTACTATAGATAAATTATAATATATGCGAAAGTTTGTGAGTGACAGAGGGTGTGTGTGTGTGTGCGGGGTTGGGCAGTATTTGAATTACTTGTAATTAAATTACGCAATTGAAATACAAATACGTATTTGGTATTTGTATTTCAATTACTTTCTTAAAATGTAATTTGTAATTAGTATTTCAAATACCTGACGCCGAAGTATTTTGTAATTAGTATTTCAAGAACTTGATGCTTCAAAATACATTTTAACATTAAAATACATTTAACCTTCATTTAGCGATCGTGAGTGTGAGTGAGAGGCGAAAGTATAATAATGGATGAAGCAGCTATTAGAGTTGGCAGCACTACACCTGTTATGTTTACTGTAAGACAAAATTGGCCACAACACACAAAAATTACAAAAAAACCCTTGTTTGCCTCTACTTTTCAGCCCGTGCTAGTCTAGATTGCTTATTTTATATGTATTTTGTGATTTGTTTTTCTTATTTCATTTGAAAATAGCTAAAATACTGTATTTTCAAATTCAAATACTTTACCTAAAGATATTTTGTATTTCATATTTTAATTACTTAAGATACAGTATTTTTAATTTGTATTTCAATTAAAGCAAGTCATGGATTTGCCCAGTCCGGTGTGTGTGTGTGTGCGTTTGTTACTTCTTCACGCATAAAGGACTCAACATGTTTGGATGACATTTATGGTTGTTTTAGCCAAAGCGCCTGGTCACACGGCAGACAACCGCGTCCCAACAGAGGTGACTTAGAGGTGACTTAGAGGTGGTTAACTGGCGTGTGGAAGGCAGTTTGCAGCAATCTTCAAAACAGCTTTGTCTGTCGCCGACCAAGACCACTTCTATCATTGACGCAGTTGTCTGCCGTGTAGCAGGTCCTTTATATTCTGGATTAACACAGGCAATTTTTTTATCCCAAAAACTCACTATTTATGCAGGATAGTCGCGGGAAGCTCTTAGTAATACAGATATTATAAATTGATAATGAAAGTGCCAATGGATTTTATAGTTTAGGAACTTATAGGTAATGTAAGAAAGCTTATAAAAGGGTCACAAAGTAGATGACAGTAGATGCTCCTTAGTGTTAACTCAATAATGCTTTGCTTGTAATGTTCAAAAAGATATACTTATACTATGAATTTAGAGTTGTCTTCTTAAAACCGATTTTTTAAGCTCTCTCATTGGACTAGATTACACGTATCTTACAGAGTTCAAAGAAATCCAGTTGTTAACGATTCGTTGAAATTCAAAGGTCGTTCAAAGGTTGTTTTGAAAAATTCGCTTTAGTGCTTTGTTGGTAATTTTACTACTAAATATTCTGTTGCTTAGTTTAAGGTTTATTTGTATTTTTGTGTACATAAAGATATAGTTAGGTATTGTAAAGCACTGAACTTTAGGAACTGTAAAGGTTAAACTGACATATTCGATAACGTCGGTTGTTTTCGAAATCTTGCCGCAATATAATGTAATTATATAATTATTATGTATACCATAACTAACTACTAAGCTCGTAATCTAAGCAGATAATGAACCAAACGTAGCTTCACCAATTATTAGGTAATGAATGTTAATTAAGACTCAAGCTACCCAAATACACTGCTTTGAATGTAATGTACAAAATTAACTGTTGTATAAAATTTTAGTTAGAAGCTGTAACAAAATTGTAAAAACAAGGAATAAGAAAAGTTTATTATTTTAAATAAACAGTGTTACGAAAGTGTGTTGTTTTATTAGCAAACTAGCTGCGACACGTGGTTTTACCGGCGGTCCCAAAGGAATCGTTAATTTTTTCGGAGTGAAAAGTACCTAAAAGTACATATATCTTATTCTGTACTCCGGTCCGGACTACGTGTACATGCAAAATTCTCCTCAACTTCTTAACCGATCATCGTGAGATGATCGTTAAGAATCATTAAGATCAAGATCCCTTGAGGAGTTAAGTTCTTCAAATTAGTTATCTATCAATAAAAAAATATCAATAAATATGCGTAATTAAAATCTTCTTAACCTGGCAGGCTTGGCAGATTGGTCTTGATTAATAAGATGGTGTACATGGTGGGTCTTCATTGTTGTCAGTCTTCCCGGCGGCGACGGTAATTAAATAATAATTACTGGTTTTATATTTTAAAATTATGGGTTCCGCGACGTTCTGAATTTTCCATACAAACGCGCTTGTTAATTTTCGTGGAAACCATTTGTCAGATTATGATGAAATTTGGCAAGTACAATTAAATTTACCATATCATCGTAACTAAGTTAATGGTTTTTTTTAATTTAAAAAATCCTCAAGAAAAATTTGAACAATGACAAATGTTTGCATTTGCAAGGGCTCACTTTTGAATGATTTATATAATAGATAGATAGACATAGCAAATCAAAAATCCCATTACAGAGAGGTTGTCTACATCATTCGCTTTTAAATTTATTCATAATATTAAGGTATTTTTTAGTTATTTTAGAATATTTACAGAAGTACAAAAATCATTAAAAAAACTATGATATTGCACTTTGTCACTCTGTAAATAACTTTAGAGGCTCGTCAGTATCTTTACTTGCTCTCTTCGATCGTCGTCTCCTGCTAGATGTAATGGCAATAGAAAACCCTTTATTAGCCAATGCGAAGTTAGTCTAAAGTAGTCGCCGGACCTTTTATGTGAACATTTTGAATGCGCATATTAATAAAAATAAAAAAACTACTTAAACAAGAAAGTCGGCTCAGGCTAGGCTATTCCTACGCGTGAGATGAGATGAGATTTTATCTTGGTCACTCTCACACCTATGACTCAAACGAGAGCAACAAGGACGACAAATGGTGAGATTGATCACACTCCGTAAGAGTAGCCCTCCTGTTAGTTGATTGAATCAACTGAAAGAAGGAGATGTTGAAGAAGTTTATCTTCAAAACTGTTACATCAACAAATCTACACACTAGGGATTGGTTAAAGTAACAATTTTGAAGATCTCTGCTTAAATTCATGCGTAGACTTAATAAAGATACATACACACGCATAAATGTTTGTTTCTGTATATCTTTTTAATACAACCTGTTACCAGCGAGTTCGGTTGCGTTACTTCAGAAAAAAGTATTTAAGAACCTTTCTCGAAATTTACTGCAACTAATTGTTAAATTTCATCATATTCCGTTCAGCCATTTAGCCGTGAAAAGCCTACAATCAGCCAGACAATCAGAGATACTTTCGATTTTATAAAAATAAGTAAGGATAGGATTCGCATGAATTATAATTTACTAGCTGTTCCCCGCGACTTCATTCGAGTTTATTCTGAAAATAGTATCGAAAAACCTTCCTCGTGAAATATTGTACCTTAATAAATTGTCAAATTTCATCAGCCGTTTAGCCGTGAAAAGCCTACAAACAGACAGATAGAGTTCCTATCGATTTTTTTAAAGTAAGGATAACAGAATAATTATGTGCACAGTACATGTAAGTACTTGTACAATCTAAACTACTAATATTACATGATGAACAGTCTAAAGCTCCATAGAAACAGAAAATCCATAATTTTGTATCCCCATATCACGCAAAAAGAGAATACACAATAATAATATGTTTTTATTTCTATTACAGACTGAGCCCGTTCTACGAATCCACGGTGAAATACGATCTTGTTATTGGAGCTTATTTTTTTCTTTTTTATGAAATCTTTTTGTATTTTTTCTGGTTGCTCTCAGTTTTTACAAGATTCACTAAATTACTGCTGCTCGATATATGATATTACTTACCTACCAACTTGGTTTTGTTTGACCGAAATGTTTTCTTTGTGACATGTGAGATCTTAGAATACCTATAGAAATAACAGCTTTTATAACATAACATATCGTCACACCTTTCCCCTGAAGGGGCTGGCAGAGGTGTACAACAACCACACTTCGTCGGACGATATTCAGTCCCGTGTATGACAGGGGGCGAGCCGGTCCCCATATACCGGGCTCCAGTTACGTAGCAGATAACATTAAATACGCACATATGTTCACACAATAAACGAATTGGTGCGTGCCTTCGGCTGGGTTTGAACCCGTTCCCTCTGACTTGAGAGTTGAGTCTTCTCCGACTAGGCTATCGTCGCTTATCACAGCATTTATAAGTTAGGTATTTAACCTTAATAATTTGGTCGACTTTGAAAGACCGAAATTAAATATTACAAAAGACAACTTATGAACCTTTTGTATTAATAATGTTAACTGATATTAAAAAAAACAGTTCTGGAATAAAAAGGCTGAAGTTGGTGGTAGGAAAACAAAACAAAAAGAAATAAAACCTAAAAAACTTAAATTTATGCGTTCCTTTTTTTATCGTTTTTATTTTAGAGATACCTACTGATTATAACGCTTTACACTCGTGTTCTCCATTGGGTATACCTTTAGTCCGGGTTGCTATGTATCTAATCTGGTATTAGATGTAATAAAGAATGAGAGTCTTTATAAGAGTGCGTCTTTGTGTACACACACACAGACAATCTCTTCTCTACTCTAGTAGTAATATCCATAGACATTCTTGATTATACTCGTAGATATAATACATAGGCATATGTAATATTCATATATATTGTATATGATATAAATATGCCTATGTATTATACGTAATATGCAATAGGCATATGTAATATGCCTATGTATTATATGTAATATGTAATATGTAAATGTGGCATATTACATATGCCTCATATAATTCTGTGGTACGAGTATATGAGTAGAAAGAAGCCAAAACTCCACGACAAAGCATGCACGATGGAAATCCGTAACACACTTACCGCGCTCCCTCATGTAAATCACCCTGAAATATTCATGAACCAAAAACTCGCTCCCCAATCTTTTACGATCTTTCCATGGGAAAATGGAAAAGATAAGATCAGTGAATAATTCACTAGTTTGTTTTCATCCACAACTCGCTTTCACGCCATTGAGCAATTTTGTTGTAGGGTTCATTGATCAATGGAGGGTGGGACCTGTCCATCGCAGGCCAGAGAGGGGGCAAGAAGGAGCCAAAAAAGTGAACGCAAGAAGCTAATGACCAAACTTGAAGCTGCTTGTTTAGAACTACTTGAGACTTGTAAATAATTAAAGCAGGGTTTTTAGAATTTCGTTTTTCATGACTAGATTAAGGGTGCTTTTCCACCAAAAGATGAACGGTGCGAGGTGTGTAGCCAGAAAAAATTATAGACCAAGCTAAAGTGTGAAATACTGTGTAATTCTCTTAAAATTTTGTGAATAGGATCAATTAATATGGATTTTTTTTTTGTTGAGACTGATTTTGTAAATTTTTTGCAAAAAAAAATTGTATAATTATTGAATCTGCTCACAAAATTTTACGAGAGTCGGTTGAGGAATACGTCCTGTGGAGGATGACAGATGTCGGTTGCTAGGTCTACAACTCACAACTATTTTATTTATTTACTAAATGGTCTTAATTTTTTGCTTATTGTAATAATAAAAAAATAATATTATCGCAGCACTCATCTTTTGGTGGAAAAACGCCCTAAATCTAGCCAGATTTACTTAAAATATTTCACAGACAAAATAATCTTCTATAAAAAGTTTTTCTTTGAACCAATTCCATTAAAAACGAAAAGATTTTTCAGCAATGTTTTTGTTATCAGAAATTTAATTATTTCGTTTATTTCTAAGAAAATTATCTTACTTTCTGATAGTAGTTTTATTTTAAACGAGAGTCGGTGGTTTAGGATAAAAATTCCATGAAATAACAATTGCTTGAATAGCTCCAAAACAATGTAAATAATTTACCAAAGTCGGCACATCAAAAGCAATTTGCTAAGAGTTCCAAGCATCAAATAAGCTTGTTAAAGGCAAATTCATGGAATTTTCTGCGCTCGTTCAGGCAAATCTAATTATCCGGCGACGATCGTGCTGGGATTGAATTATGTGACGATTGGATTCAATTTGCAACTGGACTTTTTGGTTTATCAATCAGTGGCGTCACAAAACGCTAAGGCTCGGCTTACACAACTGAAAATCCTTTCGCACTTTTTGATGTCATTGACATATGAGCTATATCACCACAGACTAAAATAGAAAATCTTGTAACATCAACATGAAGTCAGCGTCACCTCGATGTTATGCGATTTTGTATTTTAGGCAGTGGTAATATGGACCATTTTGCAATGATGTCAATAATGCGCGAGGATTTTTCCGTTTTGTCTGAGCCGAGCCAACGGCTGCGTATTCACTGGAGATGTGCAAGAATTGAGCGGTGTGCGAGGAAAAACTCTACCAATGGGATCGCATTGCTGTGTAAATGGTTAAATGGGACTGGAATGGTTTGCCACCATCTGTATTTCCGACTAACTAAAATCTAAGTTTTATTTTTATTTATTTATTTATCTAAGTTAAAAGCTTACATATGCATTATTATAAAACTGTGCCAAACTGCGTAGCATTTCATATTTACATTATATTATTGTTGCAACGAGGCATCATGATACGAATGAGTTTGTCAAAAACCAATAAATTAAAAATAATAATGATAATAATAACTTTAACATTTTAAGAATGAAGTTGACTATAAGAGTTTGAAACCTTAATAATATGTATAGTAAAGGAGTTTATTGACAATTAAATTTTTTATTACTTCATTCTTTCTAACAGTATATTCAAGATCAGAGTGAATAAGTACCTTCTAGGTCTTCGTGCTTCATCTTAGGCCACAATGTCACTTAACATCAGGAGAGTTGGTGGTCAAACGTTGACATATTCTAATTTAAAAAAAATGTTATTCTATTTGTTTTTTTTATCTCTCGCTTCGCTCATTTTCCTCGCAAATTTACAGTGTATATACAGCCTAAATACCCGTCTTAGGAACTTTTATTAAAAGCTAACTGCATCCCCCAGTTTCATCTATCCTAAAGGAATAACGCTTAGATTAAAACTTCCCAACGATATTTTTAAAAGGTTCATTTTTGATCATCAAATTCTCTGAATGGTTAGTTTCATTTTGACTGCCTCGGTGGCTCAGTAGGTAGTGAACCTGCCTTCTGAGCTAGAGGGCGTGGGTTCGATTCCCACCTAGGGCAAACATTCATGTGATGAACGTTTGTGTTTGCTCCATGTCTGGTTGTTAATTATCTATTTAAGTATTTAAAAAAACATATCTGGCCGCCATAGCACAAGCTTCGCTTAGTTTGGGGTCAGACGTATTATTCATCTTTCTTAAACGTCTTCTTTTTAACCCCCGAAGCAAAAAAGACAGGGTGTTAGAAGTTTGATGTGTCTGTGTGTGTGTGTACAAATGAAAATCTTAAAATGAACTAAGCACCTTCAACTTGTGCTTATATTTTCCGACATTTTCTTTTTGTATCTTTTTTAAGGACTCAATAATGAAAAACGAAACATAAATCTTAGCCATCGTTATTGCCTATTTTGGGGCTGCTTCCGCTACCTTCTACGAAAAATGAATGTAGACAGTGCAGGCATTTATATTGAAATAATTTATCTTCATATATTTCCCGACGGAGAGTTTAGGTAAAACACCCGCGGTGGAAACATTATCTACGGCGGGATATGCGAAAATATACTTGTATTGAAACGAGTGAAATATTAAAAAACTAATATAACGTATTATAATTTCAATTATTTTATTAAACTTGGCATTACTTGGTTTAATGGCTATACTAATATTATAAAGAGGAAAGATTTGTATGTAAGTATGTTTGTAACGAATTAACTCAAAAAGTACTGGGCCGATTTCAAAAATTATTTTATATCATATCGTCACGTCTTTCCCCCGAGGGGGCTGGCAGAGGTGTGATACACCACCCACATTTCACCGGACGATATTCAGTCCCAAATGTGACAGCGGGCGAGCCTGTCGCCACACACCGGGCTCCAGTCATGTAGCAGATGACATACACCATTAGAAAGCTACATTATTCCTGATTGACATAGGCATAAAGCTACAATGCTTGCTAAGTTTCAGCCCTTCTGCCAGCGTTCGACCAAAATCTGAATTTTCAGAGCTAAAAACCAGGGCTTATACTTTTTCTTCCAAATTTTGCAAAATTATGTTCTAAAAGTTGTATGAAGGAACACCCTAACACCCTTAAGTATTACTACACCTTAAGTATTGGTCTGGACAAGGGAGTCGTTGGCAATGAGCTTCTTGGCACGCTTCTCGGTGGACTCGAGCTGATACTTGGCCGATCCATCCCAAAGGTGCGAACAGTATTCCATGCACGACCGAACCTGTGCCTTATATAATGACAGCAGCTGTTCCGACGAAGTACCTACCTTATAATATCCTAAGATCTAAAGTTCTAAAAAATGTAATTTAGAAAGTAAAATGTATTCTTGTGTAAGGACAATTAAGTACAATTTTGTAAGTAATCTCTTTGAAGTTAAATCAGCAATGAAATACCCAAGCTAAAGTCACAAAGTCAAGTTGATAAAGTCTATAAAGACAAGTCTAAATTCAAAGTCAGTAGACATCTAAATGGCGGAAATTAACTCGGATTCTCCTTCTCATCCGACAGAATGCGTAATGAGCATCTGAGCGCATTTATGTAACCATAGAGGTATGTTCAGACATAAGTATTTAACTACAATTGTATGTGCCTACATTGTAACCAGCTACTGTGTAATTCTAACTTTTAAGTAAGTTTGTAAGTTTGTTTGTTGATTACGCTTTCAAGTACGTCTAATAATGAAAATACGTAAAATACGTCAAATAATGATTTGAAGTTGGGTAAGTTTGTCAAGCGAACCTTAAGGGTCCAGTGACCCCTTTAGACTAACTTCGCATTCGCTAAAGTTTTTCTATTGCCATTTCGTCTAGAAGAAGACGATGAGCAAAGAGAGCAAGTAAAGATACTGATGAGCCTCTAAAGTTATCTACAGAGTGACAGAGTGCAATTTCAACCTTTTTAAGTCTTTTGCACTTCTATATTCATTCATAAATAACTAAAAATTTCCCCTGTAAAAAGCTAGTGTTGGAGACAACCTCCCAATGTGACCCCTTACAAATGCCGCTATTTTTCATAGCTCTGTTTTGTTTTGAGGACTTTTTTTTTAACTAAGAACATAGGGGCGCAGGTATTGTTCATTTAATTGTACATCCCAAATTTCATCATATTCTGAAAAATTGATTGCAAGAAATTTGACAAGCGCGTGTCAGCGCCCTGTGTCACAAATTGGTTGATAGTTACTATTAATGAAGCCCTTCGCCATAGATTACTGAATTGTTAGTACGTATTAGTAAAAATGTGACGGCTGTCATACCAAACGACGACTGGCCCTGGTAACGCACAACGTGCGCACAATGAGGACTGACGAGAAGATTGCTGAGCTGGAGGAAGAGTTGAGTAGGTTGCGCTGGGATATTATGGGGTTATCTGAAGTCCGTAGAGAGGGTGAGGACACGATTACCTTAAAATCCGGCAACCTGCTTTACTATCGGGAAGGTGACCAACGGTCCCAAGGTGGTGTCGGCTTTCTCGTTCACAAGTCCCTCACTAACAACATTGTTACCATCGAAAGTCAAGCAGGGTTGTACATCTAATACTCAGAATATCCAAGAGGTATTTGCTGAAGGTTATTTAGGTATACGCACCGACTTCGTCGCACCCTGATGATGAAGTGGAGACTATGTATGAGGACATAAGTCGGGCCATACATATTTCTAAGACTCACTTTACTGTTGTTATGGGGGACTTTAACGCAAAGTTGGGTAAAAAAAGCGTTGATGAGCTGAGGGTGGGGCAATTTGGATATGGGCAACGGAACCCTAGGGGCCAGAGCCTGGCTGACTTTCTGGAGAAAGAGGAACTCTTTATGATGAACTCTTTCTTCCAGAAGCCGCCTCACAGGAAATGGACCTGGATGAGCCCCGATGGTTTCACGAAAAATGAGATAGACTTCATCATGACCACCGAGAAACGAATATTCAATGATGTCTCCGTGATCCACAGGGTGAAAACCGGTAGTGATCACAGAATCGTAAGAGGCACATTAGATATTAACGTTAAACTCGAAAGGTCCCGCCTGATGAAGTCTACACTCCGACCTACTCGTGCCAATATCCAAAACCCCGAGAACTTTCAACTAGAGCTCTCAAATCGTTTTGCTTGCCTGGAGAACTTGGCGTCGGTGGACGAGATCAACAATGGGCTCGTAGAAACTGTCCAGACGGTGGGTGCTAAGTTCTTTAGACCCTGCCGTTCAAATAGACCACAAAAATTCTCCGATCACACTCTAAATCTCATGGCCGAACGACGCTCGCTAAGACTGCAGTCTTCCGATGATGCAGAGTCATATAGGCGACTCAATAGACAAATTTCGAAATCTCTGCGACACGACATCCGTCTCTTTAATACTAAACATATTAAAGAGACAATAGAGCAGAATAAAGGCTCCAAAGTCTTCGCGAGAAATTTGTCTATTGGGCAAAGCCAGTTGACAAAGCTGAAGAGAGAAGACGGCAGTATAGCGTCGACCAAGGCAGAGGTATTAGAGGAGATCGAAGGGTTCTATGGACAGCTATACGCCTCGGTCGCTAAGCCTGTTAGCAGCACGGCTAAAGACCCAAGAGCCAAGCTGACCCGACACTTCACTGAAGATATCCCGGACATCAGCCTGTACGAGATTAGAATGGCCCTGAATCAGCTTAAGAACAACAAGGCGCCGGGTGATGATGGTATCACAACAGAGCTTCTGAAAGCGGGTGGAACACCGGTACTAAAAGTCCTTCAGAAGCTTTTCAATACCGTCGGCCTCGAGGGCGTAACGCCAGAAGCATGGAACAGAGGCGTGGTGGTGTTGTTCTTCAAGAAAGGTGACAACACCTTATTGAAGAACTACAGACCCTTCTCGCTTCTGAGCCATGTTTATAAGCTGTTTTCAAGGGTCATTACGAGGGGTGCGTGCAGAAAACCTCCCCGTATGCCTGATGCCTGCTGGTCCCTTATGGATACTTCCGAGGGGAAGAGCAGTTGTCGGGCCGGTGCACCCTGGGCATGGGCAAAACTCCCTTCGAAAAAGGTAGTGGAGTTTTTCGGAGAGGGTTTTGTTTGTGGCGAATTTCTGCGAGGGGGAGAGCGTAATGCTCCTCCTGGGTGGATGGCGGCCTACTCCCCCCTCTGCTTACAGAGGGACGGTCGAGTGGGCGCAGATTGGACCTGGTGGTCCGTGGCGGAAGGGCCCAAGACGGGCTGAAGGAGGATGTTTCTCCACATGCTGTGGAGAAGCAAGGGCGGCGCTCGTTGTGCACTCACCCTGCCAACGAGCTGGCAGCAGGGGAACTGATTCTCCTGACTGCACCCGTCGAAATCGTAATCCGGAAAGAGATCATGGTCATGTTCAGTGACTCGGAACGGGACGAGGATCTTGGCTTAATTGCCCGGATCGCGAGGACGATAACCTCTATAAAAAATCCTCTAATACCAAGTTTTGGTGCGTGGCGAGGGTATGAATGGCTGAGGAGTAGTGCCATCTGTAACTTGTAGTTGCAGGTGGCGCATCAGTCGTTAGCGCACCCCCAGCCAGGGACCAGTCGAACCTCTGGTTGGGAAACAAATGTAATTGACTTACCTAGGCACAGGGGGTAAACCTAGGAATGACGTTTTATATCCCCCACACTCGTGGGATCAATATGGAAAAGTCTTTTAAAATAAATCCCAAACAAGGCGCTACAAGCGCAGAGGAAAGGAGTGATGTGGGGTCGGAGTCCGACGCCGCATCTGGGGTGAAGGGCTCTTTTAAGAGCCCGGAGCCCGTGGAGGTGGAAGCTGCAGCAAAGAACAGCAGAAAGTTGTTAAAGAAGCGCTCCAAACCAGGGGACGGCCAGGGGTCCTCCTCTGACGGAGGACTGAGCACGGCCCGGAGAAAAATTGGCAGACGGGGAGGGTACCAAGGACAGGGTGTGGGCAGAGGGCTCACTACACAGGAGGCAAGCGAGCCAAGCCAGACTAGCCCAGCCAAGCCGGCCCAGCGAGCCGTGAGGCTCCCAATGGAGGGGCTCTCAGATACCTCAGGCGGTGAGCCAGACGCCGCTGACGGCTCCAAGGCGGAGCAAGTCGCTAGCAGTTTTGAGGAGGTCGTGGTAGCCGCGATCAAGGGTGTGGCCTTGAAGAGGATTCAGTCCTCTAAAGACAAGGTCGTACCCGCTGCCACGGCCTCCATAATGGCGGCAGCGAGGGCCCTTCAGGTCGGGCCTTCGTCGGACGAAATGTCCGCAATGCGGGCGGAGGTCGGCCGCTTGACGGCCGCTATGGAGCTTCTCCGAAAGGAGAACGAGGAGCTCCGAGCGGACCTGGCCCGGCTCCGAGGAGCTGGCCCTTGGGAGGTGCCCCAGGGAGGAATGCAGCATGGGCAGGGCCTGCCGGTGCCTGCGGAGGACCGGGTTTTGACCCTGGTGCGGCAGGAGCTAGCTGCCTTCCACAGTCGGTTTTCCGTTTTGGAGGGCATTGTCCTGCGGCCCCCGCTAGCGGCGAGCAGGCCGGCCACTTTTGCTGCCACCGTGGCTGCCTCGGTGACGCCCGCGGCCAAACCCGCGCCTCCGGTGAAAGCAGCGCCACCCAAGCCCAAGAAGGGCAAGACGGTTGCGCAGGCGGCTACACAGAAATCGAGTGTCCCAGCCCTGGCAACGGGACGGTCGCCCCTGCCCCCGCCTTCTAATTCCTCTCCAGCCGACGCTGAATGGCAAATAGCCGGGGAGAACAGGAAAGCGGGTAAGGCCAAAAGGGCGGCCAAACGAAAGGAGAAGCGGCAACGGCGCAAAAAGCAAAGCGCCGCGGCTAGGCTTCGCGCCCCGAAATCCGCAGCTGTAGTTATCACACTACAGCCGGAAGCGGAGAAGAAGGGCGTGACCTACCGCGAGGTGCTCGCCAAGGCGTGGGCAGCAGTGAACCTGGAGGAGATCGGCGTCGCCGAGGGCTTCAGGATGAAGGTCACTGCGACGGGGGCTCGGATGCTGGAGATCCCCGGTGCGGACAGCGGCCCGACCGCTGACACCCTGGCCGAAAGGCTCAGGGCGTCCCTCAGTGCAGAGGAGGCCCGAGTCTCCAGGCCCACCAAGTGCGCTGACATGCGCATCCTGGGCCTGGACGACTGCGTGACGGCGGAAGATGTTGTGGCTGCCGTGGCTAGGACTGGAGAGTGCTCCGCCGAGCAGGTGAGGGCAGGCACCCTCCGTCCGGACAAATCGGGGATGCAAACCATTATGGTGAGCTGCCCCGTCTCGGCGGCTCAAAAAATATCTGGTGAGGGCAAAAGGCTCCGGGTGGGCTGGGTTTCCGCGCAGGTGAAACTGCTAAAACCCAGACCCCTGAGGTGCTATCGCTGCCAGGTGGGTCGCCACGTAAGAGCATGCTGCACCGCGGAGGTGGACCGCAGCGAGGATTGCTTCCACTGTGGTCGGCCCGGTCACAAGGCCGGCACCTGCGACGCCCCGCCGCACTGCTTTTCATGTGCGGCGGCTGGCAAGCCTGCCGATCACCGGGCTGGAGGCAAGGCCTGCGCCCCCCCCCACGAACCCAGGAGTAGGGGCAAGCCCTCCGCCACCGCCGTCACCGCCGCAGCCACTGTTGCCGCCTCCACCGTCGTCGCTGCCGCCTCTAACACCTCGGCAAGGCCTTCACAGGGGGCCCAGGAAGGGGCTGAAATGGACTGCCAATAAATGGCCCCATTACGCCTCCTCCAGGCGAACATCAACCACTGCGCCGCCGCTCAGGATCTGTTACTCCAGAGCATGGCGCAGTGGTCGATTAACATCGCCGTGGTCGCTGAGCCGTACTTTGTCCCGGCCAGGGATGATTGGGTGGAGGACCTGAGTGGCTCAGTGGCTATTATGTCGTCAGCCGCCGCCGGAACCCCGTCCCTCGAGGCCGTCAAGAGTGGACGGGGTTGCGTAGCAGCACGGTTTGGAGAGATTGTCGTGGTAGGAGTATACTTCTCCCCGAACCGAACTCTTGCCGAATTCCACAACTCCCTTAGGGAGTTGAGAGTCGTCGTCGTCGGCTACCATGCCCTCCCCGTGATCGTCCTCGGGGACTTTAACGCCAAGAACGTGGCTTGGGGTTCCCGGTATACGGACACACGGGGCAGAATGGTAGAGGACTGGGCTCTGGAGACAGGCCTAGTCGTCCTAAACCGGGGTTCTGTCCCCACATGTGTGCGGATGCGGGGCGAATCAGTGGTGGACATCTCGTTCGCCAGCCCCGCTCTATCGCCGCGTGTCATTGACTGGCGCGTCATGGAGGGGGTGGAGACCTACTCCGATCACCGGTATATCCGGTTTGACGTCTCCGCCCAGACCTCGGGCGCGCCGGTCCGACAGACCCCGAGTGGTCCGCGGTGGGCGCTGAAGCAGCTGGACCGGGAGCTCCTCCTGGAAGCCTCGATCGTGCAGGCCTGGGTGTCATCACCGGACAGGCCTGCCGACATCAACGACGAGGCGGAGTGGTTCCGGGAGGCCATGTCCGCAATATGTGACGTGGCAATGCCCCGGGTCCAGCCCGGACGTGCTCGGCGCCAGGTGTACTGGTGGTCACGTGAACTGACCGCTCTACGCAAGGCGTGCGTTGCTGCGCGCCACCGGTACTCCAGGCACCGCAGGCTCCGTATCCGCCCTCCGGATACAGAAGCCATTCAGGCGGAGCTGTACGAGGGGTACAGAGCGGCGAAGACCGCCCTCCGAGCGGAGATCAAACGGGCCAAAGGACTGGCCCGCGAGGAGTCGCTGGAGACTCTGAACAGAGACCCGTGGGGGCGCCCCTACAAATGGGTGAGAGACAAACTCCGCCCATGGGCTCCCCCGCTGACGCAGAGTCTCCGGCCTCAGCTCGTGGAGGACGTGGTGAGCGCTCTGTTCCCTTCGCGAGGGGAACATACTCCCCCGCCCATGGCTCCGCCTCCTGCGGTACCCGATGCGGACCACACCAATGACGACGACGACGACACTTCGGAGGTGACCGAGGTAGAGTTGAGAGTGGCGGTACGTAGGCTGAGTGCCAAGAATACCGCCCCAGGACCCGATGGCTTGCCTGGAAAAGCCTGGGTCCTGGCCTTGGAGACTCTCGGGCCTCGACTAAGGGGACTCCTAAGCGCATGCATGGAGAGGGGCCAGTTCCCACTTCGTTGGAAGACGGGGAAACTGGTCCTCATTAAGAAGCCAGGGCGCCCGGCGGACTCTCCGTCCGCTTACCGGCCCATCGTGCTGCTTGATGAGGTGGGCAAGCTCTTTGAAAGTCTTGTCGGGCGGCTGGTGCGGGTGGGGCCGGATTTGGCGGAGAGCCAGTTTGGTTTCCGCAAGGGGCGCTCTACGGTGGATGCCGTCATGCGCGTTCGAGCCCTCACGACGGGGGATGCTGTGGCCCGGGGTAGGGTCGTCTTGGCGGTGTCTCTTGACATCGCCAATGCCTTCAACACCCTGCCCTGGAGTTGCATTAGGGAGGCACTTCGGTATCACCGGATGCCGACCTACCTTTGTCGCGTGGTCGAGGCGTATTTGACGGACAGGGCCGTCATCTACCCAGGTCACCAAGGAGAGTGGAACCGGCGGGAGATGTCGTGCGGTGTCCCACAAGGTTCGGTCCTGGGGCCGCATCTGTGGGACATCGGCTACGACTGGGTGCTGCGCGCCGACCTGCCTAAAGGCGTCAGCGTAGTCTGCTACGCTGACGACACGCTGGTCCTGGCGCAAGGAAGGTCGCATGAGGCGGCTGCCGAACTGGCGGCACGTGGGGTTGCGACAATCGTCGATAGGATCCGGCAATTGGGACTCGAGGTGGCTTTGCACAAGTCCGAGGCTATGTGTTTTTATAGTCGTCGGAACGCGCCACCGTCGGGTTCCCAGATAACGGCGGGAGGGGTTCACATTGGCGTCGAGTCGACGATGAAGTACTTGGGACTCGTCCTCGACAGCCGGTGGAACTTCGTGGAGCATTTCCGACGTTTGGCTCCCAGACTGGAGAGGGCCGGGGCTGCTTTGAAGCGGCTTTTGCCCAATCTAGGGGGTCCAAACGCCTCCTGCCGGAGGCTCTACGCGGGGATCGTGCGGTCCATGGCCCTTTACGGGGCACCGGTGTGGGCGCGTTCTATGAGGCTGCGACCAGCCCAGCGGTTGAACGCGTCCCAAAGAGTCATGGCCATTAGGCTGGTACGGGGTTACCGCACGGTCTCCCGTGAGGCGGCGAGCCTCCTTGCCGGACTGCCGCCGTGGGATCTGGAGGCAAAAGTCCTTGCGCATCTCTGGGAGTGGCGCGAGGAGGCGAAACGCCGGGGTGAAACGCCGCTGCCGCGAGAAATCACGGCACAGCGGACGGAGCTCCGGCGGGATCTCATGGCGGCATGGAGAGTGCGACTGTCGCAACCCAGCGCTGGGCACGCTACAATTGTGGCGATAAGTCCCCTCTTTGAGGAGTGGCTAGAGAGGCGCCACGGCGTCCTCACCTTCCGCCTGACGCAGGTCCTCACCGGACATGGTTGTTTCGGGAGGTTCCTGTTCAGGATAAAGCGGGAGGAAACGCCCGGGTGTCACCACTGCGTGGATCGCCCGGAGGACACGGTGGAACATACGGTGGAGGTCTGCCCGGCCTGGGCAGAGCACCGCCGTGTCCTCACGGAGGCGATCGGCAGCAGCGACCTCTCGCGTCCGGCCCTGGTTCAGGCCATGGTTCGGAGCGAGAGTGCATGGGAGGCCGTCACCTCCTTCTGCGAAGCAGTAATGCTCGCTAAGGAGGAGGCGGAACGTGTGAGGGTGAGGCAGGGTTCACGCCCTCACGCCCTTAGTCGCCGCAGGAGACGCCCCGGGCGTCGGGAGTCACAAAGTGACTTCCGGCCACCGTAGACGCGGGCCTGCGGACGGTGAGCGATGGGTAGCTCGCCGTCCGACAAGGACCAGGCCCGGGTCGACGGCGCGTTGTGTTCCACGCGCGCCTCAAAGAGACGTCAGCACCAACTGACGGGGTCCGCTGGGGCCAATGCCTGCCAGGGTTGCGAGTTGTTTGAAAGGGATATCGGGGCCCTGGCACAGGCAATGGAAGGAACACGGGTGGGTTTTAGTCAGTAGAAGTCTGACATGCCCTCCCGCTCAGCCCAGAGCGGGAGAAGTCATCTGATGATTTCCCACCCAAAAAAAAAAAAAAAAAAAAAAAAGGGTCATTACGAACCGTCTCGAACGCAGGCTTGATGAGTTCCAGCCTTCCGAACAAGCCGGTTTCCGAAAAGGCTACAGCACCGTAGACCACATCCATACGCTGCGGCAAGATATACAGAAGACAGAAGAGTATAACTTGCCATTTTGCTTAGCGTTTGTGGACTATGAGAAAGCCTTTGATTCAGTCGAGACATGGGCTGTGCTGGAGTCTCTCCAACGATGCCGTATTGACTATCGGTACATCGAAATGTTGAAGTGCTTGTATAATAACGCCACTATGTCGGTCCGAGTACAGGAAGAGAGCTCCAAGGCGATCCCTTTAAAAAGAGGCGTAAGACAGGGAGACGTAATATCTCCGAAACTGTTTACTGCCACCTTGGAGAACGCCTTCAAGCTCTTGGAATGGAAATAGGATTCGGCATCAACATCAATGGCGAATACATCACTCACCTTCGGTTTGCTGACGATATCGTAGTCATGGCAAAATCGATGTAAGAGCTCAGCACGATGCTCGGAGACCTAAATCGAGTTTCTCAACAAGTGGGTCTGAGGATGAACATGGACAAGACGAAGGTCATGTGTAATTCCCTTGTTATACCCACTCCAATTTCTGTTGAGAGCTCGGTTCTTGAAGTTGTTGACTCGTACGTCTACCTAGGACAAGTAGTCCAGTTAGGTAGGTCCAACTTCAAGAAAGAGGTCAATCGCCGAATCCAACTCGGCTGGGCAGCGTTCGGAAAATTGCGTAGCATCTTCTCGTCCGACATACCTCAGTGCCTCAAGTCGAAAGTCTTCGACCAGTGTGTGTTACCAGTGATGACTTATGGCACTGAAACGTGGTCTCTCACTATGGGCCTTATAAATGAGCTTCTAGTAGCCCAACGAGCTATGGAGAGGGCTATGCTCGGAGTCTCTCTGCGAAATCGAATCAGGAATGAGGAGATCCGTAGACGAACCAAAGTTACCGACATAGCCCAGAGGATTGGCAAGTTGAAATGGCAGTGGGCAGGGCACATAGCACGAAGGACTGATGACCGATGGGGTCGAAAGGTCCTCGAATGGAGACCACGTTCCGGCAAGCGCAGCGTAGGACGTCCACCCACAAGGTGGACAGATGACCTTGTCAAGACCGCAGGATCGCGCTGGATGCAGGCCGCTACCAACCGGTCTTATTGGAGGTCTATGGGGGAGGCCTATGTCCAGCAGTGGACGTCCTATGGCTGATGGATGGATGGATGGATTAGTAAAAATAAACAAATCAAATGTTTCATCAGCAATCCTGTTGAATTATTGTTATTGATTATTGAGACTTATTACCATTGACTTGTTGTGATATTCACTTGTTTTAAATTAACTGATGTAATTGGCATGTTGCCGTTTTAGTTTAGACGCTGTGAAAAATCAAAAGTTGTTAAATAATTTTCCTATCCTTCTGTCACGCGTTTGTATGGAAAATTTAGAACGTCACGGATCCCTTAAGGCATGGATACCTTTTATCCCGAAAAGCTTTACGGTTTCTATGGGGTAACAGGTGAAATCGCGGAGCGCAGCTAGTGTAGAAATATATAGTAAACACTATTTAATATTGAATTTTACATTGGTTTAGACTAAACTAACAATTGCAGCAACAACTACTTAGTATTAATAGAAACCTACCTCTACGAATACCCAAATGTTCTTAAACAAATTGTGCTCGAGTTCCAAAACAACAAATGTGTCGTCCGTGCGATGCGTCGGGCGACAGAGTAAACTAATTTCGACGCTGGCAGGTACCACCAAGTAACAATGAACACAGTGTGATCGCTAACAGTAGAGCTAGATGTATACTCCCTTAGCAATACACGTTGTATAGACTCGGAATAGTTATGCAGTAGTTTTCCATTTTCGAACAAGTTCAAAAATTTGAATGAAAGAATACAACTATGAATTAAAAGTTTAAAAAAAATCTGAGATCGATTTTCATCAAACATAGCTAAGAACACTTCACAAGAGAGAGAGAGAGAGAGAGAGAGAGAGAGAGACGTCAACCTTAGAACACCCCGTCTTTTTTGCGTCGAGGGTTAAAAACAAAACATTTTAAAACTATTTCGAGTCTGCATTGTTTTTTTCTAAGGAGCATATTCTATACCTACTTATTACATCTACATATATTCATAAACTTATGGAGGTCAGGAGCTTGACATTGAGTACATCTTCGCTAAGGTTTACCACCCAATGGTTGGTATACAGTCACAAATAAACGGAAACATGTTTCAATACTTAGTGTAAACAATACTGAATCTAGACTCTAGCCACACTATACTTTAATTCTGTCTTGCTCGCCTGAATAATCTGGTCCATCACTCTATCCTTATCATCAGGGTCGAGACGTGCGATTCGAGTCAAACCCGATCCTATCTTTCGTGATAGAAAAGTTAATACGTCACTGATCGTCTTTTGTTTGTAACTGGCATTGAGTTAACTTTTGTTTATGCTCCAAGTTTCCCTCGAGGTTCCATCGTTGGTTATGTTTGAAGGTTTGAGGATAAATGAGAACAATGTGTGTAGATACTTACTTCGTTTGAGATAGACTATTTAATCATAGAACGTCCATTGTTCTTATAACATCAAATGAGCAGCCTATACAATCTAAATGAGTCTTTTTTTTTAAATCTCTTATTGAAGTTTATTTATCTTTTCTCTTTTCTCTACTAAATAGAGAGAGCAACAGCATGATAAGGTTGAAACACATGTTATAAAAGGTAATGGAGACAGAAAAAATATTATTATCAGGACTGGAACACACCCGATAATAACAAGTAGGTACTTAATCAGGTAACAAGATGGCACAACATTCCATTCTTTTGTTTTTCTTGACATAAAACGTAAAACATGATTTCATAAAGAGACGACCTCGTTTAAAGACTAGTTAAACACAAAAAACAAAACCATCAATCAATTATCAGCCACAAAACTATAGCCAGGTGTGTGGTGATAGCTCCCTGTCACATTTGAGACCGAATATCGTCCGGCTAAGTATGGGTGTTTTAATACACCTCTGCCAGCTCCTTCGGGGGAAAAGCGTGAAAATATGGATGTATGTGTATGACAGTGTTTATGTGTAAAAAATTGGTTGCCTGTAAAGTCGGTTTACGGACGACATAGTTTAACGTGACAACGTCATAACAAAACATTGATGAAATCTTCTCCTCAGACGCATAGACCAATCGAGTGGAAGAGAGATAGATGCGACGCCAGCCAAACGCTCAAGCCGATCGTGCCTTTCGCTCGCTAGTGTAGCGCTTTCGCTCCGATCGACCGAGGGCAACGGGACAACGAGTCATCCCTTTTCATGCGTGCAGCCGGCGTTCATCGTTTTATTAGACGTTGTCACGTCAAAACAAATTTATGTATTTCAAGTGGTATTACTCGTAAAGCTGTACTGTGGTTACATGTCCAAGTTAATTACTTTTATGTCCTGCACGAGCTGAATTCCCCGGGCCCCATGATACCCGGATTTCTGGGGACAGTCCCCTGCGGCCGATACTATCACCTGCATGTATGGGGTCGAAAATTACTTTTTGGAAAGTTATTATTGAAGTTATAATACATTCATTCATTCAGCTTTGGCAAAAATATTTTCGTTTGTTCGATGTTTGTCAGGCGTTTGTTCAGTGACGCTGGCTATGAGATCTTCAACTCACAGAGCCACTAATTATTATACAGGATTTTTAAGTTTTTGTGGACATTATAAAATAGTGTTTTTTCCAATTGTTATTATTATAAACCTATTTTTAGTTTTAAAGTTTCAAGTGTTACATGGGGCCTATATAGACGAGTAGCTTGTTAAATTGCTTGGAAGTGATAGATAGCTCCCAAAAAAATGGAGCGTTTACCGGTAGGTACTTTTTAGCGTATTTCGCGTTTTCTGTATAGTTGTACTTTCATAGATTTGGTTGTTTGGCATTCTACGCAATAACATTAACGAAAAACAAGGTTGAAATAAAAGCATGCAAGAACAAAAAAAATATATATCGTATTTCAGGCTTTTGGATCACATGGGCTGAAAATGTGCAGAAAAATATGATATTAACTGGCTTCATGATTTATACTGGGCCGTGATGTGTGCTACTGAATCTTAAGCAATTGAAATTTTATTGAATAAGAAATAGGGCTCAAAATTCATTGCTCGATTCACATTCTTAGTCAAACCCAAAAGTATGGTACAGTGTATTGTATCTTCGTAAATCCAGTTTTCACATATTTATTGCATAATTTGAACCACACGATCAAAACTATAATATTTTCTTTTTTTCCTAAAAATATTTTGCTTTACCTTTCATTGTTGATTTATTCAAAAACTTTCCAATTCAAACTAAGTCATGTTCATAAATTTTTGATGAAATCTTTATTATGCTAAAACGTGATTTTATTATTTACTAGCTGCGCCCCGCGGTTTCACCCGCGGTTAAAAAGTATCCTATGTGCTATTCTAGACTACAATCTATCTCTGTGCCAAATTTCATTCAGATCTGTTCAGCCGTTCTGGCGTGAAAGAGTAACAAACATCCATACATCTACACATACAAACTTTCACGTTTATTATATTATTTATCCCTACTTTATTAATATTATAAATGCGAAAGTAACTCTGTCTGTCTGTCTGTCTGTTACCTTTTCACGCCTAAACCGCTGAACCGATTTTGATGAATTTTGGTATAGAGATAGATGGAACCTTGGGAAAGGACATAGGGTACTTTTTATCCAGATCCCGATCCCGATCCCGGAATTATACGGGTGGAAACGCAGAGTGCAGTTGTGTATCGTATATCCCTACTAAATGAATTTTGGTATAGAGAAAGTAATATGCTCCCTGTAGAATTTCTTAACTCCTTAGAATTATCGGGGGTGCCTTCCCATAAGTTGAGGCTAAAAGTAGGTGTCCCGGTCCTGTTGATGCGAAATCTTGACGTTAAACTAAGTTAAGTCAGGGATCAGGGTCAGGAAAAGTCTACCTATGTTAATCTCAATAATTCAATGTGCCGGGTTCATTAGAATCGTTTCATTATAGTTTCAGAGCCTATTCAGTCCAAACAAATTTACACGAAGTAGTAGTTCTACGCAGACGAAGTCGCGGGTAACAGCTAGTAATAAATAATAATATAATATAGTAGGATGAATAAAACATAAATCACTTAATTTCACAAAAAAAAAGTTAAAATTGATAATCATTTTTGTATCAACTTTTTTAATTATCATATTTGCAAATTCCTACCTTCGACCAAGGCTAGGGTGAAACTTTCATATTCTTACACCTACCTAACAACATTTACTAACACCACCTTGGGTAAGGTTTTTTGGTTAAAAGCTTGAGCGTGTTTCATTACTAAAGTAAGTAAATTTTTACCATAAAAATCTTGAACGTTGTGAGACTACCCACAGTTTTTAAGTTAAACAAAACCCTAACTTCGTCGAAGGCTAGGGTTGCCACTTTCTTTTACTTACGCCTAACAATATTTACTTACACCATCTTACACGGAGATAACATCTTAAGTAAGGTTTCTGGGTAAAAGCTTACTCCAAGTTCCTTACGAAAGTAAATTTATTTTGAATCTAAATATTATGTTCGAGTGTATTATTGGATTCAAACTCAATCCTCTAAAACCGATGATTTTAATGAAATATTTTGTAGAATATCAACCTATATTTTTAAACATAATTAGATGTATTTCCAGAATTGTATGGCAATGAAGCTAAGCTAAACAATCTTTAAATAAAAGATGTTATCAAACAAAAATTTAAAAACACCGCATGAGAATAAATATTTAAGTTAGCTTAGCAGCAGATTTAATTAGGTGTGGCAACACCTGTGTTTTGATCTACAGCTATTCCATCATGATGTATTACCTAGTATTAGTAGTAGTAGTATTAGTATTACCTAATAGTATTAGTATTACTTATTATAGTTCTATAACTTTTTTTAAACTGGCATTTCAATAAAATTTTAACATACGAGTAGATACAAATTAAATTAGGTAGAAAGAAAAAAATCTGAGAGGCAACCATAAACAAAGTACATTTCCTACTGTGATCCCTACTATTATCTTATGACTTGTTCTGTGCAAATCTGCAGGTACGTTGTTTTCGTAGCCGACGTAGCAACGTCTACGGCTACGGCCCCGTAGTAACGCCTACAACACGTGCTACGAAGCTAAGAAAGTCTTCACAGACTGCGTTATGGGTAATTCTTTTAGTTATAACTTCATAGAATAGATTTTTAGGCGTCAATGGATATTCTTAAATGTGTATTCTTATAGGAATGATAGCTCAGTATTTGGTAAGTTCGGATTTTGCGCCGCGGGTGTGCGTTCAAATCCCAACAAAAAGGTTAAACGCTTTAATTATATATAGACTTTTTAAAACTACTTCTAAAATGTATAGGCATAAAATTATGTTCGATGAATGCTTTATTTGATATTAAGCAATGCACAGTATAAAATACTGAGAGAGAAACTACAAGAGGATTTCAATGTTTTAAATTTAATTAATAAATTATCATAAAAAATGTTTAGGTATTTGACATAAAACATTTTTGCAAAAAGTAAGGTTCACATTTCGGAGCCAATGGCCTCTCTTCAAAATAAAACTGACAGTACTGATTTTATATTACAATACATATAAAATGAGCGAAAAACACATAACATTTCGTCACGCCTTTCTTTTGAGGCGGCTAGCAGAGGTGTAATACAACACCCACACTTCGCCGGACGACATTCAGTCCCAAATGTAACAGGGGGCGAGCCTGTCGCTATACACCGGGCTCCAATCATGTAGCAGATGACATACAATACGCACTTATGTTCACACAATGAATAAATTGATGCGGCCCGTCGGCTGGGTTCGAACCCGCTCCCTCTGGCTTGAAAGGCAGGTCTTCACCAATAGGCTGTCATCGCTATTATATATCGCTAAAAAACACACGAGCACAATGAAAACAATTTCATTAAAATTCATTAAAAACGACTTCATTAACTAAGAAGTTCACAAAAAAAACATAAATGGTTTTACTATACCTACCTAATAGTTATAAAAGTACTAGCTGTAACTCGAGAGCTTGTTCGCGTTTATTCAGTTATATTCGCGTGTATTCAAAAACCTTCCTCGTGATATACTGTAACTAGTAATCAAATTTCACTAAGATCCGTCCAGCCGTTTAACCTTAAAAAGCCTACAAACAGACAGACAGAGAGAATTACTTTCGATTCGATGATAATATTATAGTGTTGATAGCATAATGTAAAGAGAATTACTTTCGATTCGATTATAATATTATAGTACTAGCTGTCACCCCGCGATTTCATTCGCGTTTATTATTTAGTACCTGGATGGCCGAGCTTTGCTCGGTATTTTATTTTATTTTTTAATTGTGTTTTTTGGATAATAAACAATTGATTTTAGTCTAACCTCAAAGCACGTGTTACTTAACAACGCCATCTGCTGTTGTGTCGTTAAAGCAATTACTCGTAGTTGCTCACAAAAAATTGTATTATTGTTCGCCAATAGATGTCAGGAAGAGTCATATTTTTCAGTTGAGATTGATTATCGATAAAACACGAATAAAATTACATTTTCTAAAAATGATTCCTAGCTAGATCGATTTATCGCCCCCGAAACCCCTATATACTAAATTGTATGAAAATCGTTGGAGCCGTTTCCGAGATTCCAATTATATATATTTACTAGCTGTCACCCCGCGACTTCGTTCGCGTTTATTATTTATATATATATATATATATATATATATTTAAACTATCCTATCTCTCAAGTTGGATCGAACTGCACATGGTGTGCGAATTTTATTATAATCGGTTAAGTGGTTTAGGAGTTCATTGAGGACAAACATTGTGACACGAGATTTATATATATTAAGATATATACATATATACAAGAATTGCTCATTTAAAGATATAAGATATAGCTGTCACCCCGCGACTTCGTTCGCGTTTATTATTTATATATATAGATAGCTCACATATATATTGTGAGCTATCCTATCTGTTAAGTTAGATCGAACTGCACACGGTGTGCAAATTTGATTGAAATCGGTTTAGTAGTTTAGGAGTCTATAGCGGACAAACAACGTGACAAGTAATTTATATATATTAAGATTGATAGCATAATGTGAAGGGTCATCTGTACGTAAGCTAAATAAGTTTTTAGTCAGTACGTTTTCAGGTTCGAATCCCAAGGGGAAAATATTTTTTCTGTTGAAGAAAGGTCAAATAACAATTTTATTTCTGAGCAACTTCGTAATTTCATTATGTTAATTTAATTAAATTCTTTGGCTTCTTTTTTTAATTTATCTAAAGAACGAAAAAAAACAGAACCTCCCTTACAAATGAACGTTGTATAGCGTCAGAATAGTTATACAGTGCTGTGTGTATTTCTTTCTTTTAAACTTTCAGTCTTTTTTTTATAACTTAATAGGCTTACATTTGGCCGCCAACATGCCTGATGATAAGCAGTGATGCGGCCTACGATGGAGCACGCTTGCCTAGAAGAAACCGATTCACTCGAGACTTGAAGACACCCAGATTATATAAGTGTCAGGGAACACACACTCTGGCATAGTATTCCACACTCTAGCGGTCCGTATAAGAAATGAGGAACCAAAGCGTTTTGTGCGTGTTGTCAAACTACAAAAGCCTAACTTTAAAATTATTTTGAGGATAAACTATATTTATTAGTAAAAAGGTTGAACTGCACTCCGCGGTGTTACCTGCTTTGTATAAGACTGCGCAAGAAGAAGGGCTATGTTTTTCGAGTGTAAGTATGTATGTATGATGTTTCTTTGGCACGCCCTACAGCCTAAACTGCTTCACGGATGTGAGGTGTCATTTGAATCGTCTGGATAGTGGAAGTGACACAGGTTACGTTGTTTTTCAGCGGGTTTTTTTGTTTTTGTTTTAATAATATTACTTGTTATATAATATCCAATGTAATAATCCAAGGCATAAACTGTCTCCGTTTCAAATTTCATTCAAATCAAACACAAACAGAATTTCGGATTTGTAATTATTATAAGCAAGAAGTAGGTATAATTATTATCATTCACGTGTAAATACAACCGAGATAACTACTCAGTGTCGGATTATCATAGAGTTAAATTTGCAAGACGCGTCAGATAATTATCTGTTTGTTTGTTACCTAATATAATACATATCAGTTTTAATAAGATAATATTGTGACTTAAGCAGATTTTGATTAATTAAATATGACAAAAAACCCTTACTCTTATAGTAAGCATTTACTTATATAATTTATAGTAAAATCTTGTTTAAAAAAATCTGAAATTCTCGCAACAGTAGCATAGCATACCCTGTGACGCTACCTGTGTTTGGATTGTTAAACTATTGGTTTTTCTTTCATTCAACTTTTTATACCGGTTGGTAGCGGCCTGCATCCAGTGCGATCCTGCGGTCTTGACAAGGTCATCTGTCCACCTTGTGGGTGGACGTCCTACGCTGCGCTTGCCGGTACGTGGTCTCCACTCGAGAACCTTTCGACCCCATCGGTCATCAGTCCTTCGTGCAATGTGCTTCGTGCTATCTACATAGTTATCACACTAATTTCATAAAAGTTTGTGAGTGTGTTAGTGTGTATGTTTGTTACTTCTTCACGCTTAAACGGATGGACATGTTTTGATGAAATTTGGTTTAAAGGGAGCTTATAGCCGGAATTAACACACAGGCTATTTTTTAAACACGGGTAACAGTGCGGGGCGCAGCTAGTAGTATAAAGAACCCAGATTTAAAAAAAAATTATAAGACTAATAAATTGAAAATAAGTAAACTAACAAATTGATAAATATTGATAAAATGTTACATCATGCTTACAATTATTGTGTAATTCTTAAGCTCTGAACAGAAATATTTATTTTTTTAATTAGACTATAAAAATGTTTTATTAATTTGTAATTTCCAAATAATAAATAAAATACCGTGTACGTTTATATGACGAACATTTTAAAACTTATCAATAATAAAATAAAAAAACCTATCTCATAAAAAAACGTCATTTCACTCAACGAAATGTATTGGACAGCATGTGTGATTTACAATACCATGGTAAAAGTTAATTTTGACGAGTACCGTCCTTAACTACGTCATCAAATCATACACCCAGTACAATAAGCAAGTCCAAAAATTATTATAAAATATTAGATAATATTTTAAAATTGAAGTTTCATACTCGTGGACTGTAGGTATAGCAGTTATTATCTCCATTTTTATCTACTACTCTGATAAGAAGACAAATGTTTGTGTGCCTATATAAACAGCTACTCACAATATTTATGGAGCAATCTCCAAACAGTGTCCGTTCAAAATGTTAGTGATAAAATTACTCATTTTTGCGACTTTTTGTTGCTTATTTGAAGCAGCAAGGATTCTGACTGTAGTTCCGACTCCATCCGTCAGCCATCAAGTGGTCTTCCGCCCGCTAACCCAGGCGCTGGCCAAGCGCGGACACCAAGTCGCTGTGATTACGACTGACCCAGCATTCCCCAAAGGACAAACACCTGAAAATCTCACAGAAATAGATCTTCACGATCTTTCGTACAAAGCATGGAGAGAAACCTTGAGCAACGTTATGACTGACGATGAAGGTTCCGGGGATTCGTACAATAAAATTAAAGTATTTTTTCCGATGCTATCAAAAATCTTTGAGATGCAAATGTTGACTGATGAAGTTAAAAGTGTGATCAATAGTGAAAATAAATATGATCTTCTGATTGTAGAAGCTTGTGTGCAACCAGCTATCGGTCTGAGTCACCTGTTTAAAGTACCCGTGATCTCTATGAGCTCTTTTGGAGGCTACATGCATCATTATGACATTGTTGGAGCGCCCGGTCGACCTCCTCTGTTGTTCCCGACCGCCTTTAGACAAAGACTGGTCAACTTAACGATTTGGGAGAAGATTATCGAAATGTTCAATCATTTTAGATTTGAACACCTTTTAAGGACGCTGAGAGTTGACGATAGTAAGGTTTTAAAGAAACTATTTGGTCCAGACACGCCGTCAATAGATGAGCTAAATAAAAATGTGGACATGCTTTTCTTGAATGTACATCATTTATGGGAGTTTAACCGTCCGATGCCGCCTAATGCTATTTACATTGGAGGACTGCATCAAAAACCAACCAAGGAACTACCACAGGTGAGATTCTCTACTCACAATGTTTTTAAATTCTTAGCATGGGAATACATTTTAGATTGACTTGGATAAAACCGTATGCACAATTAATTTACTCAATATACTCGTAGTCGTAAATTTCACAAACGCGCGTTTGTTACTTTGAAAAAAAAAACGCCATCCTAATCAACTTACTAATCCATATTATCTCAAACTACAAATTGGATAATTTCAGGACCTCAAAACCTACTTAGACTCATCAAAGAACGGCGTGATTTACATAAGCTACGGCACCAACGTCAGCCCCTCAATGTTCCCGCCAGAGAAGATTCAGATCCTAGTCGAAGTTTTCTCTGAACTTCCTTACGATGTTCTATGGAAATGGGATAAAGATGAACTCCCGAACCGATCACAGAACATCAAGATATCAAACTGGCTTCCGCAGTCTGATTTGCTGAGTAAGTATTTGCACAATTTGAGCTGTGTTCTAAGTACAAATATTATCGTTTGTAAATAGGTGTATTGAGTACACGTGATAAGATAACAAACTTCATTATCTCTCATTAATCATTTAATACTCATCATATGAAGTTTTAGTTATGATAAAAAACCATTTAATTATGCTACGAGGACGTCAGATAACTCTGCTTATATTATAAATGCGAGTTTTCACGTTCAAAAGACGGATTTTGAAAAAAAAATCTATTTGCGCAGCTCTAATTATAGATAGACTACTTTTTAACTGTGCGTAAAACCGCGGGACGTACCTAGTACTCATATGAATGTACTCAATCAGCCTGTTATTTTACAGGACATCCAAAAGTCAAGCTCTTTATAACGCAAGGAGGTCTCCAGTCTACTGACGAAGCCATCACCGCTGGAGTTCCTCTGATTGGCATGCCAATGCTCGGAGACCAATGGTTTAACGTGGAGATGTACGTCCGTCACAAGGTCGGCGTCAGACTTGATATGGTTGACGTCACTAAGGAAAGTTTCAAACGGGCTATCAACACCGTTGTAAATGATGACAGGTAAGCTTTTTTATGCCATGCTAAGGACGAATGTTGGTTTTATAAAGTTAATAATAGGGTATAAATCGTGGCTTTCTAATACAATAATCTTAATATATATAAATTACGTGTCACGTTGTTTGTCCGCTATAGACTCCTAAACTACTTAACCGATTTTAATCAAATTTGCACACCGTGTGCAGTTCGATCTAACTTAACAGATAGGATAGCTCACATATATGTATATAAATAATAAACGCGAACGAAGTCGCGGGGTGACAGCTAGTAAATTTATAAAATTTGATTCATGAAAATGCTAACAGATCAAACATACATAAAATATATCATGTTAATTATTGTTTCAGAATCAATAATAATAACAAACCAAGTAATAATTTGATTTACATTAAATAATTATCTAAAATGATGATGATTGATTGCAAAACTGAAGCATGAAAAAAAAACTCCTCCTGAGGAAAAATGCAAAGTGTTACTTACTTTTAAAACGATAGGTGGCCGGCCGACGCCTGTTTTGTTTTAGACGGTCTAAGTTTTTGTACGATCAGGAAAATAATGACATTTTGATTTGATGGAAAGAAAAATCATAGTAAACCAGATGAACTTACTTGATCGGATAACATAATATGATCGAATACTATCCCCCTTAGCAATAAACGTTCTTTGGCCTCGAATAGTTAGACAGTGTTTTGACTATTTCTTTCGTATATACATATTTTTTAACTCGATCAAAAAAGGCAAAACACCGTATAACTATTCGGAGGTTATATAACGTTTATTGCTAAGGGGGATAAGTTTGGCTTGAAAAACTAAGAATCAATCCTGATTACCCAATACATTATCCATGTCACAAGAAAAATATAAATCGGGTTAACGATCAAAAACGTAAACCTTTTGCAACGTTTTATTTTCCAGCTACCGCAAAAATATGGAAAGACTCCGCTCTGTGATGAACGACCAGCCTGAGAAGCCGCTCGACCGCGCGGTCTGGTGGACGGAACACCTGCTGCGACACGGAGGAGCATCCCACTTGAAGGCTCTCACTGCACACATGACCTGGACTGAGTACTTGGACCTGGAACTGCTTGCAGTCCTGGGCCTGTTTGTCCTATCTGTTTTATTAGTTATAGGGCTTATAGTCAAGTTTCTATGCGGTTTCATCAGACATCATTTCTCGAGTCGTCATAAGTTGAAGAAAAGTTGAGTACTGTCGTAGCAACTCGCTGAAAATTGTTTATTGAGTTTTCCAATAGATACAAAAGTATTTATTGCATTACCTGATGCTGTGGTTATACAATGTTGACATTAATCACTTATAAAATATTTTGGAAGCAGTAAAGTAAAATTACTAAAATAAACAATGTGTCTCTGAATAACGAAATAAATTATGACAAGTTTTGTCGAATAAAATATTAAAGTTAAATCGGTTTATTTACTAGTTATCCATTTCCCTCAATTTAATCTCTCCATGACAGCCCCCATTCAAAATAATACATAGAGGAAGTACAAGTAAAGATAATGACATCAACGACTTTACTCACTGAGTTCATTTTAATATACTACGAGTACTACGACCTACGAGGACGAGTACCTACGAGGTACTCATTAGCATTTTAGCGTTATCTATTCAGAAACAGCAAATATAAGTTTAAATTATTAAGTTTACATCTCTCATATTCGGTAAGTAGGTCTTTATTACCCCCAAATGGGGCTTGTAGGTGACCAATTAGCTCTCTAGGGTAATAATGTAGCTAGAAAAGCCCTAGGGTGGTAAGTAATTTAAAAAAAACTTCACTCTTTCAAAAAGTTCGCGTACATCTAACCATCATACTGGCAATATACATCATGCATTCAACCCAATGACAAAAGAGGTCGCTTTGCTATTTAGCCTTGTCTTTGTATGAGTGTAATAGTCATCAATTTTAAATATCGAACGGCGAAGCTCAATTTCGTTCTTGAAAAAAATAATTTAAAATAAGATGAAAAAAAAAAGGCGGGAATAGAAAACTTTTACTTTAAATATTGTTTGTTTTTGGGATTATTTATAATTACGTACCTACTAATTAGGAAAAAAACATGAGTTCTGCAAGTGATGATTATATAAGCTGCACTCCCGATTCAATGAAAATGAAAGCTGAAGCAGCAATTAACAATATTTTGCCTGAAAGTTCTAAAGTGAGATACACCTCTGCCAGCCTCATCGTGGGAAAGGCGTGACGATATGTAGGTAAGTTTATGGCTTCTGGTCGGTACTCAGTGGCTATTGTTACGGTTGTAGGCTAGTAGATGCTTTCAAAACCAATCATCTGTCTGCAAACAAATCGATAACTTCAGCGGCAGGTAGGTACAATATCGAGGCGGCGCGGCGAACCAAAGCGGCTAGATCAAAGGGAGACAGCCTTTGATGTGCCGCCAAGCGCAGTGCCTGTCTGCTTCAACCACACTGACGTTGAACGACATTAGACGATAAACTTCAACATCAGATAAAATTTAGTAAAAGTATTTATACGGTAAAACGTACGGTACGGTAGTAGGTTCATGGCTGTTCATGGGTAAATTAATATATTTTTTACTGACAGGGACAGTTGTGGCGTTAGGTCAACGCTAATTTCATGAAAGTGACTAGACCTAAGTCCTAAGTGATATATGATAAAAAATGTAAACACACTTAGCCAAAATAACAAACTGGCTGACAAGAGTTCCTCAACTATTTTGAGAACTAGTTCCCCATTCTAGCTACTACTGTTTCTGCGTGTCATTTGTACTACCGAGTTCATTAGCACTTAGCGCCACGTGACATCTTAAATTGTAGGCACTCGGATACGGATGCCCGGATGATATTGTGGCAACTCAGCCAGCCAGCTAATCATACAAATACAAATATCTTTATTAGCCAACCATTTGCACAATATACAAGCACTGTGGACTTGGAAAACCCAGTATCGTGGGCGTCCACTTGAACGACACATTAAATTGAAGGCAGACTAAATGAATTTTTTGAGAAATAATCTAATAACAATGGATCATGGTAAGGGCCTTTAGCTGACCGCCAGAGCATGCGCGGCGTGACATAAGTTTGTCCACTCTTTTTATCGAGACAGACGTATATTTACACGTAGCCTTGTCACGTTCTCACACGACAGAAGTTGAAAGAAAGATTTTACCGCGGTGCGCCTGCCAGGCCTGCAGGTGCCTTAAAAACTGATATTAGGGCTAGCCACATCCCCATACAAACTTAATACTTATTTTTAAGTCGAGAAGAAAAAAATATTTAAACAAAGCATGGACACTTTAGAAAAATAACAGACCGAAAAGTGTGGGCTGAAGGTGCCTGAAATAACTTTAAGAGCAAAAACAAGTATCCCGTAACATAATATTCGCGGTTTCGCGGCGGAAGTGGGCTGTAAAACCACTGGGAGCACTTTATACAAGCATCAACTGCTTTATAACTACTTCGACGGGTTTTCGATGCGAAGCTCAATTTAAGACGCTGTTCCAAAGACATTTACACTTGTTTGTGAAAAAAAAATAGGTAAAAAAAGAGACAAAGTACTTGCTTACTTATAAATGAAAATCTCAGATTGAATTTATTATTTTTGACTGCCTCGGTGGCTCAGTTAGTAGTGAACCTGCCTTCTGAGCTTGGGGGCGTGGGTTCGATTCCCACCTAGAGCAAACATTTATGTGATGAACATTTTTTTGTGTTTGTTCTATGTAAGTTATATGAGTGTTAATATATCGTTGGTCCAAAATAGTACTGGAACATTTCGAAAAATAATGTTTTGGAGTAAATTAGGTTTTAAGATTTTAGAAGTTTTCAAATGCTATTTAAACTATTATAAAATTAAGTATGTTAAATTACATTTATTGTATAATATGCAAATTTAACACGGTTTTATTGTGTGGTAGGTAAGGTTTAAGTACTATTTGTAGTTATTGAGTATTAATTATTTTTGTGAGATGTTCCACTAATGAAGTAAAAAAATCTTGAATAAAATGAGGATTAAATGGAATATTTCTAAATAACCTGGTAATAACCAAAAAAAACAAGCAGTGTTGGATTCTTTTATGGTTTATTTTAAAATCAAATGCTTAACATGAATCATTTTCATCATTTACATTGTTATTTTCTGTAGCCTCCAAGCGTGTGTAATATTCGCGGTACACCCTCGGAATCACATTTGAGTCGCATAACGAAAGTAAATCTTTTTTTTTAAGCCCAGATATTTTTGGGCGCTCATGAAACTTTTTACGTAGACGCAGTTCTACATTTCCTGCACCTCTGCATCTAATTTTACGCACGTTTATGCATTTCATGGTAGCGTTAGAATCATAAGTGTCGGCGTAGAACACTGAGTATGGAGACGATGCTTGAAGGTATATTTTTTTTATATTGTTCCATACAACACGGTCGCCATCATTGTTAATAGTGAAATTTGTACCGAATTGCGTTACTAAATCTTTAAGATCCAAGATTTCACTGTAATCTAATTCATAAACTCCATACGGAGTACCTGTTTTTTTGGCACATTGAATTAAAGATTTCCACTGTGAGGGAACATAAATGGAACCATTTTTCAAAACTCTCGCCTTCTCCCGCTCTATAGTACTGTGCACACTGTCGCCTTCGTTTTGGGTGTGCCCAACTACTAAGTACTTATGTGTTATGGATTTCACACCCAGTATTTTTATTGAGTAGTGGTAGAGGCCGAGAAGATATTTGTTTTTGTTTTGTGCGGAGCAATTATCAGTGTAGAATATGACGTGTTTTCCAGCGCAATGGTCTTTCAAAAATGTATAGATGCACGTTCCGACTTCGTCACAACCTTTTCCTCCAAGAGACTCGTTCCATAGGTAACAATGGGCAGCTTTTGCAAGAATATCATACACAGTGCAGTTGTATACGTTCAATCTTCTTTTATAGAAAAAGAGGGAATCGTTTCCGCATGGTGTCTGAAGAACAGCTTGCATGTCGTAGCAACAAATTATCTTGTCAACATCATTTTTGGTTAACTCTATGTCTGCTTTTTTCTCTAATCTGCACATATCTCTTTCCTTTAAATGTTGGTCATAAGTGTGCATTAATTGTAACTTATCCATGCCAACAGCATTTTTATACGACAAACAGAGTGAACACTGATCTTTCTTTGGCTTGTGAAACGCAATGTTAAACTCGTTTCGAAAAATGTTTTCGTAAGTTCCTTGCTTGATAATTGGCTTGCTGTTCTGATGACACCACTCTTTGTACTGCCGATACATCATTGACAAATTCAAGTCACCATCAAGGTATTCTTTCGTTGAGCTTGCCCGACAATAATGGGAGTCTTTTCTTGGGTAGGAATTAATATGTTCCCGTACACTATCTTTATCAGCCTGTGCTAGACTTCTACCGGTATTACCATGTTGCCCTCTACGATCCTCTGCAATGACGCCTGATAAGTTATCCTTATTTTTATTTACCGTAGACAAAAAAGAGTGTCCGATGTCTAACGTTGCCGAGAAGAATCTTTTGCAAACTCGAATTTTCTCCGAATTAATAAGGAAATTGTATGACATATTTAGGGTTCGTTTACTATTTTCATTGTGTAATGAGTACTTTGGCTTGACAACTTCCATACAATTACTGACGTAATAGCGTTGTTTTCCGAGATCACCAATTCCCCAGAAATCGTTGCAAATCTTCAATCTATCGTCTTCACTGATTTTTTCGGTACATATCAGTCTGCAATTAGTGCACGAAGCTTTCAGCTTTTTAGCAGGTACTGTGCGTCCTTTGAGTGTTTTGTAGGATTTTCCCGTATTTTTCAATCGTTTTTTCACATTCTTCTTCCACTTTTCTGGCTGTCTTTTCCTCGTTTTAGATTTTTTATTGTTGGTAGGTATGTCTTCGCAATCTGTCAAATCAGAATCTTGTGGTCCCATTTCAGCCAAGTTGCTTCCAGCTTCTGCCATTGATTGAATTAGATCTTGATTTAATTCAACTCCAAGTATAGACTCAGCATGCTCTTGAAGTGCTACAGTTGTATCATACTCTTCAGGACTACTACTAGGTATACTTTCTGGGGGATTGATTAACTGAGTGACAGCTGTTGTAAAACTCACAATCAAGCTTTCTTCTAATTTCAACCCACAGCTAACACTTCGTTCAGACCCAAGCTCGTTTTGATCATTGGCTTTGTTAGATACAAGAATCTCTTTGCCTATAACATGCATTTCTGGTACGAACTCCACCAGACAGCTACCACTTGTTTCTTTTAAACGTTTTTCAACATATTTTATCTCCATCTGCTTTCTTTTCTTATTTTGGCCGGTGATATCAGTATTTTGTGAAACTATGTTAGCTAAGTTTAAATCATTTTCTTCATCCATTGTATAAAGCTGCAACTCGTCCGATACAGTGACAGGTTCGATCTGATGATGGTGGTTTTCGTCTTCGACAAGGGTATGCGCAGGGGTCTCCTTACGAACAGCATTTGTCTCTAGAAGCGAATACACCTCATACCCTTCACCTGGTGGTAAGCAGAAAACATAATAAGCATTCCAAGCTACCGTAAGCATATTTATTGAGCACACCTTGTATTTATTGAGCATTCACACGGAAGTAGTTAATAAGTTAGGTTAAACTAATTTAAGTTCATAGCATAAGCTTAGGTTTACCTAAGCCTGACAGAAGTATACTTCAATCAGGCTCAGGATACAATATTTTGTAAAAAAAAAACCAAATCAGAAATAAGTTTTTATTATAAACAATATTTTAAATCCAAGCTTTTATTTTTATCGTTTCTATTTATCAAGCCCTTTCATTTGATATCCATAATATTATAGGCGAGCACAAAAAATACCAAGTCCGCCATATTAGATATAGAAAGGCGTAGATTAGCCAAACATGCATTGCCTTCCATACCAAACGTGTATGTAAAGTTTCAGCTCAATCGATTAATAACTGCATTAAAATTCACTAGCAAGATTCCACCCGGCAAACATAGTTACATAGGTACCTACATACGAGTACATTCCAAGATAAATAAAAGATTGTAAAAGGTAAAAAAACACTTTTATGGCGTCTCGTTTATAAAATCTAATTGTAATAAGAAGTACAAATTCGGTCATAAAACAGTAGCTAGGTACATAGCGATTTGTCTGTTTAAGTTTTGCTGGAGTAGGTATACGTATCACCAAGTAAGTAGTTATTATAAGCTAGGTACACCATTCCCATGTCATTTTATAAAAAATTAAACACGCAAAAAGTTTTTACTTATGGTAGGTTATACAATAAATAATTAGAAAGTAGGTATTGATATAAAACTTACCGCTTAACTGATTACTCTCGCCACTTTTTGCAATTGCTAATTCAAGCAATCTTTTAGCTCTCGAGCACATTATAATAATTAAAGCAAAATCAAGCTGCATCAAACCACTTCCCGCGGCGTCCAGAGCGCCAATGGCGCAAAACGCGCGAAAACAATATTCAACTTCTAATTGCAAAATCATATTGGAACATTTCAAAAAATACTGTTGATGAACTAGTGATGGACTATGGATATGAAAGTATGAGTGGGACATTTCGAAATAAACTAATACTGAATACGAAAAAAATAGTAATATTATTATTTCTATATCGGAATATATGGTTTCCTGTCAACTAGAACTAAAATTTGAATTGTACCATTAGTGATTTAGAAAAAAATTACGATTCCCTACCATTTCTCATGCTTATCTCAAAACACGTAATTTCGGAATTGTTCCGGTAATGAATCCGACCGACGATATATTTAAGTATGTATTTAAAAATACCTAAGTATGTAAATTCAGTCTCTGGCAGCCATTACAAGCTTTGCTTGACTTTGGGGTCAGGCGACCGTGTGTGGAAGTGCCCCGAATTCATTTATTTATTTTTCTCTATCTTGATGTGGGTACGTTTAAATTATTTATTTATTTTTAAATGCCTTACAAATAACTATTACTACATACAAATATCATATAAGGATGTCGCATTGTAGTACTAAATTAAGACATTTTAACCTTATAACTCTTAATTAAAATTCTTATCTAAACTACTAACTGTTAAATTCAGATAAACCTAGAGCAAAAGATGGAACACTGCGTTATATCTCGCCGAAGCGACTTTTTTTTTTAATGTGTGTGCGTGGTAGTGTTGCCATGAAAAACATTTACAACTGCACGAAAACTAATAATAATTCCTAAACTCTACGTTAGCCATTTCCGTTCCAATATACAAACTTAGTAGATTAATAATTAGTATTTTAAAACTTCACATATTAGTAAGAGTTTAATGTTACGGATTTTTCAAAATTGACTTGTAAAAAACCTGCACAGTTTTTAAAAAGAACCTCAAAATGTAGTCCTGGCCACACTTTCATAATGCACTATGCATATTTATGTACACGAAATTATACCATAAAGCCAATGCACATAATGTCGAGGTAAGAATGACCAAGCGAGTAGCGTAGTTTTTTTGCGTCAATGCGTGCGTGTTGTGTACATATACGAGAGTAGCGTAATTTTTGGATGGTTTTTGGCTTCACCTAAATCATACGTCGTGCGCCATCTTATTCTTTAGGTTGATCAGAGCTGTTAACTAAAAAAAATATATTTTCACACGATTTGATAATGAGTTAAATAGAGTTTGCACAGTAAGTTGTGGTGCTAATGTGCAAACCAGCGATATAGTCATGGTCTATATAGTTGTTTAAAAAGTTAGTAAAACATTAATTGTAATTTCTTGTTTTAGTATGTTTAAAACTTAATGAAAATTCTTCATAAACATAAATTTAAATTCATAGCACTTTGAAACTCTTAGTAACTTCGTCTTTGAACAGATGCGAATGCAATGTAGGTACTTTAAAACTAAGTTTCATTTAGCCCCAAAAACGTTTTATTTTCCCTTTAAAATAAAATAGGACTGTAGTATTTGGTCACTGGTAGAAAAACTGGAAAAATCTGATCTTTCTCCTGACGGACTCCAGAAAACTGTACAACCGCCGCAAAGAATCATCAATCAAGTTAACGTAAATAAATTGTTCAGTAATCTGATTTGAGAAAGACTAAATTAAATAATACATAATACTTCCCAGGAAATGTAAAAACGTGGCAGAGACTTTTCTACACTCATTTTGTACGGAACTCACTAACAAAACAACGGTAGGTACATTTTTTTAGTTTGTTTTTTACAAAGCTTCAATTTTTCCTTGAGGAAAGAGCTTGCAAGAAAAACGCTATCCATCTAATTTTGTACAAGAGGCAATGAGGCGAGTGATTGCAATTGTACAAAAACTCGTTGCTATAAAGAGAAAAACGGTTTTTGTAAGTTTATTTAGAACTGACGGAGAATCGTTATCTTTTCATTAAAATTTTAATAAGTATATAAAGAAAACTGTGATGAAAACTTAAATTTGTTAATGCGGGCCTTAGCTGTCTACCCACCGCTCTGAGAACCGTTTTAAAATTCACTTATTTGGGAGTCGGAAGAATCTACATACTTGTAACCAATGTACCATAACCTATATTGAATGGTTTACGTGCAAGTAAGCAATACTCGTATCTGTCTATAGTGTATTAATTCGTCCCAGTGCTCGTGTAGTGCACGCACACTAAGACGAATTTGCTAAACACACTGCGTTATACGTTTGCACTGTGCTTCGTGTATTTCCACAAAATTGATTAATTGGTATTAGGTACTAGCGGCCAGTTAAGGATGCATTTCCACCAAAAGCTCTACGCGAGGACAATAATATTAAAGAGGGAAAATCTACCATTAGGATCACTTCATTTGTCATCTTTTTTTATTCATTTGATTGAATTCTTATTAGTGGATTTGTTCCTTGCTACACATCCTCGCACTGCTCGTATTTTAGTGTTAAACCACTTCTTATTAGATGTGTAGCTAAATTTACATAAATTGTAAACTATTTTGAGAGAGAGAATAGCACATTTTTGTAGATTTCTTCCTCATATCTAATAAGTAAATTGAGTTTTACGAGAATCTATGAGCTTACTTATGCTAAACTAGCTGCGCCCCGCGGTTTCACCCGCGGTCCCATAGGAGCCGTTTATTTTTTCGGGATAAAAAGTACCCTATGTTCTTTTCTGTACCCCAGACAACATGTATGCGAAATTTCAAGACGATTGGTTGAGTAGTTGAGACGTGAAAGCGTTACAAACAAAGAAACAAAAGAACAAACTCAATTTCACATTTAAAATATTAGTTAGGATTATTTTTCAATTTGTTTAATTATTATTTAATTATTTTAAGTTAGAAAAGAAACAAAGAAATTTAAATAGATTTTCTCTATCTTTCTTATCTAAATAGACTCTCTGCCGATGTAGGCACTTTGCCAAACGCTAGTGGAATACCCAAGCTCAATGGTTGCCTCAAATAGTTATAAATGCGAACCTGTTTTTAACACAACTCAAATAGTAAGAAAAAGTTTACGGTATTTTATATTTACCTACGTTAAATCTTATTTGCGATGTGCTAGACACAATTTCCTTTTTTCTACTGAAAAAAGCAACTACATGAATAGGCCGAGTGGCTAGTTTTTAATAACTGAATAGCACAAAGAGTACTTTTATTTTAGTATAATTTAGGGTCAACTAGGGCAAATGCATCTGTGGGGTAATTGCGTCTTTCGAGAATGACTGGCAAACCCTAAATACAAATTAGGCGCCACCTACATCTTTTTTAAATCTTTAGTTGCAATAATCTGTACTAGATGGCGTTAGTTGCCTAATTTGTGAAGGGTTAGTCAGTAATTCCCGAAAGACGCAATTGCCCCACAGACACATTTGACACAGTTGACCCTTAATTATGCGTATGAAAGGAAAGACCCCTACACTACGTGTTAGAAGGAAATAGGTTGATTTTTGTAGCATTTTTCCAGCCCTGATGTTAAAGTTTCTAAGCCGCCCCAATGCCTCTGTCATCACCTGATTGATTGTCGTTCCAAAACTAACAACTGAGGCCTAAAATATACGTGTCATCTGAGGCAAGGCAGCGTTCAGTTGCAATAGTCACTGCGGTAACTCATAGACTGAACGTCCTTTGCCTAACATCGATTATTGGTTACCGAACACCTAGTAGAGTTACGCTGTGAGCACTACGCCTAAATTAGAACGTGTACACAATACCTATGGAGGTATTGTAGGTGTGTGTAGGTAGGTCATAAGTAGGTACTGACGTAGAGTTGCTTATGATACTAGGTACAATTAACTAGTTTGTGGTTTCTTATTAGCGCTTCTATAATGCTGTTAATTGGTTTCTGTAATATAAGCATTGTCAACAGAATGCCGCGTCGCTAGTGCGGAGTCTCCTTCAGTGTTTGTGTAAGGAATTAGTATACTTACCCATGTGAGAGATATTAGAGCTTAAAAGCAAATTTTAGGGAAAGTTTTGTAAATTGCTGTACATTAGAGGGATTAGTAGTAGTTTTAATGTGGTCAAAGTGAGGTTTGTTTATTCTTTGATATTTTTTTGCTAGCGCATTTCAATAGATACCTACTCTTCTCTTACAAAATAGTCACACGACATGCCTCCGCATAATAAGTGTTACCAGTAAATTACTCAAGAAGGTTGCTGGATTACCGATAGGTATGTCAAAAGCGACCACATAATACGGATGCTTACTTTTTAGTTTTTATAAATCATTTAAATAAGTTGTCAACACCAACTCATTTCAAAACCTTTTCGATCCTAAAACTCGAATCCAAATCTAAAAAAGCCAACAAATTGCTCACTTTCCGATACGAGAATAGCCCTGTAATGACACCGCCCGCCCTTGGCAAGGATAACAAGGCAGCGAGGGCGGCGCCGTGCGGTCGCGACGTTGCGGCGCCAGCGACGCTCCTTTATCTAGGGATCTCGCTGAAGGCTTGTGGGCGGGAGCTGTTCATTCCTGGATGGACACAGTTTTCAGCAGTGAGACATTTTCAGCGTTTGTTTTCATCATCATGATCCAAAAAAACAAGGTCTAGCAATCCTAGAGCAAACACGTATAGACGTCACTCGACATCGTTCTCTTTCGCACTATTTATAAATAACTTATTTCTGTCTTGCTTAAGCATCGATTGACGTCACTACGTGTTGCTCACGTGACCGGAATGCCATACCTTGCGCAGTATCCTACTATCCTACTAATATTATAAACGCGAAAGTTTGTAAGAATGGATGGATGGATGGATGGATGTTTGTTACTCTTTCACGCGAGAACTTTGAAATTTGGCTCAGAGACAGATTATAGTCTAGAATAGCACATAGGATACTTTTTAACTGCGGGTGAAACCGCGGGGCGCAGCTAGTATTATTATACCATGGTTTTCACTGTTTAAAATCACCCGAAAACAAACGAAATTCTAAACATGTGCACAGACACATGAGAACTATTGGTCATGTTTGGGAAAAACTAGCGAGAAAATAAAACGCACCATGCCCTGCGCTCCATAAATCGGAAACAGGAGGCAAGATGCTTCTTTTATTCATTTGGCTTTAGTCGGCCCGGAAGAGCGCTAAACAAACTATTTTATTCTATTACCTATTCTAACTATTCTGTTCTATTTATTTATCATTAAAGTTCATTGAAAAACAAATCCTTTTTTCTTCCTATTGTTAGGAATAGTGTTATTTTAATATCAATCACTGATTATCTTTACCCTTAAGTTCCTACCTAAATATTGTATTAAACCATATCGGAGTCTATAGAGCTTATTCACAAAAACTAAATACGCGACTATAGCCGCATATTTAATTTTGATATTTGAGGCTCCACGTTATAAAACCTATTTGCTTCAAAATACTCACCAATAAGTTCGAATAGATTCTGGTAAGGTGGATTTAAAAAGTTACGGTTGGAACTTAAAAAGAGAAAACAATATTGAAGGCGGGCTTGAAGGGATACGAGAGCGGAATTTTTGTAAAAGCATTCGATAAAACTAAATAAACTTTATTTTACGAAGCAGAGAGTTTTATTAAATATATATTAATCCATCGAGCTTTCACTATGTACTTACCGTGAGGTCAGTGCAGTATGTACGTTCCCAGAGAATCCATCACTGCCATCATAATTACTGTAAAAGATTTGACTAAGTTTTAGATGTCTGTGGGTTTTAGGAATAAAATAAAAACTAAAAACTACAATAAACATTCTTATTTAAAACATTTTTTTATTTACGGAAAAGAGGTCATACTGTTTACGCGCTAACTGTGACGTTGTGGTTGGTAGATATTATGATGAGAAAGTTTTCTGCGGCACCGGCAAGTGACGTATGTAGCATAATTATATGAGACATAATTAAACTCTCCGGGGTTCCGCTGAATGCTTCTTTTGTGGAGGGAAAAAAAATTCATACTTTGAGATGAAAGTAATATAATAAAAATGCTACCAACACGTTTAACGAGTAAATGCAATGTATGAGTTCTTCCATATTGATAACGAAATGTTCCATTTTATTTTTATATTTTTGTTTTGCCCGTAGGGCAGGCTATAGCCAACATGGCTATAGTGCCTAGTCATTGTAGATAATATTTTATGATTTTTTAGTACACGAGTTGTTAAATCTATGATGAAGATGAAAGAGGAGAGGATGATGAAAGATGACAATGAATCCCTCCCTCTTTTCCCATTTCAGTAAAGTCGTGGATATTTTACGAAAAGTAGCATTTCCTAATGTTTGTATCATTTGCACTCGTGCTTGTTAACCGTTATTTCACTTGACATATTGACCTATGTAATTACTGTTTTGACATGTATAAACTCTTGTGTAAACTTTTGACATTTATCGAACTGTGACGTGTAACTATTGGATTTTGATTATCAATAAATTCTGATTTCTGATTTCTTTCATTTTTTCATTTTCATTTTCATTTTCACCATTTTTTCGGTTCGCGCCAAAAAAAACAAAATTTTTCATGTTAATATGTCAATATTTTTGAAATGAAACTTCTACTGCGACTTCCAACAAGGTTGCGTTAAACGTTTAACGCTCCTGGGGAGGGAGAAAGAGACAGAGCGAGAGTGAATGCGCGGCACTCGAACGCATGCGCGTAGTATACCTACCTGTTACAGGCCAGCGCGAGCGTTAGCAACGAGTAGCGTTCAATATTCCAACGCAAGAGGGAGAGAGACACAGAAGTTTCATTTCTTCCGCGCGGATGAACTCCACGCAAATTTTTTTTAAAGATCGGCAACTGCACGTATTTATAAAACCTCCGCGGTTTTCAGTAACCTTAGTAATGGAGCTTACTATTAAGTGACCAGTCTGCTTGCTTGCCATCTATGGCATAAAAAGTATTGTGTACTTATAGACAGGGTTAACTAACTTAGACTAACTAACTACCCATTTGAAACAATAAATTGAAACTGAAACAGAGTTAAAAAGTTTAAATACCTATCACTCTATTTGTGTAATTAACTTAGGGTTAGCTTCTAACTCTTGGTAGCGCAAGACGATTTATCAGTTTAACCTCTGAACAGTTAACTCCGATAGACACTATACTTAACCATCACTGCCATAAAATATGTGAATAATGAATTGAGACATGATATTATATTCCAAGCACTTCTAATAAAAGGAAAACAACACCACATGAGTACCAAAAGAGTAAAAAAAAACCCTCAGCGCCTAAATTTTATTTTAGGCATATTTCAGTGCAAATTGGCCATTCATCCAATCAATTAAAATTACTCGACGGCCGACGCGAGGAAACAACGAACATAAGCTCAATTAATTGATTCATTTGAGGCAAATTCGTTTCATCCGCCACTTGAATGAGGGAAATAAATTTCAAATTTGTTTACTCGGGAAATACATTGCGATGTCAAGTGGGAAGGATAGAAACACAGCAGGCCCGGACCTAGGGGCGGGGGGAGCTAACCAGGTGCTTGCCCCGGGCGGTAGATTCAGGGGACGCCAAAACCATAATGTAACTATATGCCTTGGTGGCTCAGTCGGTAGTGAACCTGCCTTCTGAGCGTGGGGGCGTGGGTTCGATTCCCACTTAGGGCAAACATTCATGTGATGAACATTAGTGTTTGTTTTATGTCTGGGTGTTAATATGTTAAGTGTGTATTTAAACATTTCTAATGGAATATCTCTGATAGCCATAGATAATCTTATATCTTGATAGCCATAGTAGGTACAAGCTTTGCTGAGTTTGGTGTCAGGCGACAGTGTGTGAATGTGACCCGATATTTATTATTAAATTTTTATTTGGTCTACACATGTAGAATATAAATGCCACTCATTTCCCCTTTCAGTATTTGTCAAAATAGCTGATATGAAATGCTCGGTAACAGGGGGGGAGAGGTGCTAGGCGCCTTTCTTTCTGCCCCGGTAGGTAGAGCAAATCGGTTTCCATTTGTAGATTAAATTTTCTTTAGTACCTACTCGTGCAACAAACAACATTACCTATTCTCCGATTTTTGTGAATGTGCAATGTACACAATTATAACACATTATAATTACAAAAACAGAATAAAATGTGAAGTAAGAAGATGCTTTATCAAACAGGACTACAATATGAGTAAGTACCTTCAAAAAGAAAAGAATTTCGAGATAATAGAAGAGAAGTTTATCACTAGTGACTAACTCTATTTCGAAGTGAGCCGTGTTGGCCAAGTAGAATGGACCTAGGTTGAGGAATACGTAAAAACCCGGATCCGGAATCCGGTGGATCCGGCATTATTTAATGCTTACCGGTTCCGGCACCAATAGATCGGATTTTTACAATTTTGCGATTCTATCAATTTATGGCAAAACAGTAGCGCTGTTGCCTGATTAGGTTTTTTAAATACGCCGATCCGGAGGTCGTGGGTTCGACCCTGTACGTGCACCAATGAGATTTTCTCTCGTAGAACAGTTTAAATGCATTTAAATTTTACACGTGCTCTTTTATTTTATAAAATACGAAAACGTCGTGATGAAACAAGCCTGTCTAAGAAGAATAATTTGAAAGACATGTAACATCCATCAACCCGCACTGAGCCAGCGTGGTGGATAATGGCTCAGTCACTCTCGACGTAGGGTAGCCCATGATCCAAAAAACAAAGTCTAGCATTCAGCAAACACATAATGACGTCATCGTAATCCGTCTCTTTCGAACTTGTTGTAAATGACTCACGGTCTTGCTTAAGCATCCATTGACGTCACTACGTGTTTCTAAATGCTATACCTGGCGGAGTATATTGTTATACGATGGGGTAGCTCAGTGTCCCTGCAGCGGGACGTATAAGACTGCAATTATAAGTCACTCTACTAAAGCCAACGGTCAAAACCAAAAGCCAATATTATTTATTAGTAATGGCCGCTTACCATCAATTCAGACAAAGTACCAGCTCGTTTGATACATGAACCCGGAACAACAGGCACTTGAACAGACCAATTTCATTTATTAAAACTGAGCAAGTACTATACTTATCTAAAATTTTCTCACAGAGAAATTTAAAGGGCAATCATGTCGCAGTCAAAGGAGGCTGAACTAACGTTAATTTGCCAACCTAACTTTCTACTACGAAGTTAGTAACGCAATTAAACTAAAGAATTTACTCCTCAGTACGGCTTTTCGGAGTTAAATTGAACTCGCGAGCTAATTAAATTAACATAATAATTAATTATAATTGCAAATTCAAGGTTTTAAGCTTGGGGCGTACCTACTAAGTAGAAAAGGAAATAGCTATATAACCACTCTTATGAACAAGCATAGTCGCGCCCCGTAGTGCTACCCGCGGTTTAAAAAAGTATGTTTTAATCCAGGTTATCCTACTAATATTATAAACGCGAAAGTTTGTAAGAATGGATAGCTGGATGGATGGATGTTTGTTACTCTTTCACGCCAGAACGGCTGAACAGATCTGGATGAAATTTGACACAGATAGATTATAGTCTAGAATAGCACACAGGATACTTAATAACCGCTAGTATAACGGCAGAGCGCAGCCAGTAGCTAATACAGATATTATATTCATTCTAGATTTCACCCAAATTCGTTCTTCCGTTTGAGTGTGATTATATAACAAAGTAACACACGTAGCACAAACTTTTGCATTTTCCTACCTATTTTGCAAATGCAAGTCAGTTTGTTCGTTTGTTTGTTAGTATTGCACGCCTTAACTCCTCAACCGATCACCATAAATTATTATGCATACAAGGTTTCAGGGGTACAGAAATGGACGTAGCATACTATCCTAGCCGCAGGTAGCACCGCGGGGCGCAGCTAGTTTTAATATGAACAGTTAATTAGGACGATGTGTTTTTAATCTACTATATAAAAATAAGTCGGGTTTTCCTTCCTGACGCTATAACGCCAGAACTCACGAATCGATTTCCACGGTTTTGCATTCGTTGGCAAGGTCTCGGGCTCCGTGAGGTTTATAGCAAAGAAATTTATTTAAAAAAAATTACGGTTCCTATTCCCATAGGAACCGTAATTTTTTTAACCGCGGGTGAAACCGCGGGGCGCAGCTAGTCGTAAAATAATAACGCGAGTAGCAGTAGCAGTGTAGATGACTACTCAAGAGAGTTTGGCAAATTCAAGTAATTTTACTTAGATTACACACTTAGATCATAAAACACACAAGTCAAATTGTAATAAATTAATTTAAAACACGCAATTAAAGAAATTAAATAAAATCGAGTAAAATAAAATATACCTCCACACAAATCTACATAACTAACACTATTTTTTCGTTAATCAGTACATCAACCAAATTCTTTTAACATTTATTTGAATACTTACATATTGCAAAGGGCAAGAAAGCGAGCCAAAAAAGCTCTCAAACAAAATCTGACAAAAATTAATTAACATATTTTTTCTTCCAATATAATTTAATCGGAATATTATGTACTTATAGCAGAAGAATATGTCAAATTCAGTGACCCTGGTAATAAACTCTCGAATAAATGAAACTTTTTGAGTTGTAAGTGTCATCCATTCAACTGAATATTACCGAAGCTTACATACTGACAAAGTTAATACTCCTACTTAAACTTGGAAGGTATTCAAAAGAAAAGAAAATTTTATTTGGCCCAGCTTTAGATCCATCTCGCTTTGTGGAAAGTTTTTGAAGAAATCCAGAAACCTTTATTACACAAGTTTCCGAGTCATTTGAATGGTTTTTATTCGTGTAAGTGTGAAAACATTATTTTCTTTCACTTACCTTCTTAAAACAGCAATGATTGAAAAAAAAGTATTCAACTTTTTGCAAAAGTGAAGTGAATGTCCAAATCGGAAATTTACTTTTTAAAACAAATACATACATACATACATATCGTCACGCCTTTGCCCCGAGGGGGCTGGCAGAGGTGTACCCGCACCCACACTGCACCGGACGATATTCAGTCCCAAATGTGACAGGGGGCGAGCCTATAGCCATACACCGGGCTCCACTCATGTAGCAGATGAAGTACAATAAGCACATATTTTCACACAATGAACAAATTGATGCGTGCCTTATCTGGGTTTGAACCCGCTTCCTCTGACTTGAGAGGCGGACATTCTCCAACTACACTATCATCGCTTAAAAAAACGGTCAAGAAGTTAGGAATAATTTTTATCAAAAGTTAATCAAACTGAATATGAAGTGTATATACTGTGAAAGCGAGTTGGTTATTTTAGCTCATCTTTTAAATGTATAATTAACTAGCTGCTACGCCCTTTGGTTACACCAGCGGTCTCACAGGAACTGTTACCTTATTTTAGGATGAAAGATACTCTATGTCCTTTTCTGTACCAAGTTTGCGAAATTTCATGACTATTGCTTGAGTAGTTAAGGCGTAATAGCCTAACAAACAAACGATCAAACGTATTTTCGCATTTTTGATATTAGTTACGATTCGGATTATGATAACACCCCGCTGGAGGTTAACATACGAGTACATACAATATACACACATAAAATTATCACACTTTTCCCTCGAGGAGTCTGGCAGAGGTGTAATACAACACCCACACTTCGCAGGATAATATTTAGTCCCAAATGAGATAGAAGGCGAGCCTATCGCCATTCGCCGGACTTCAGTTTTGTATAAAACAGATTACATAATACGCACATAATTTATACTCACAAATGAACAAATTGGTGCGTGCCTTCGGCTGGGATCGAACCCGCTTCCCAACAATAACATCTCGCTTGTATGCATCTAACGCTCGCATTTTTGCCCCGGGTTAACAATTAAAGCAGTATTTAACTAAAATTGTAAAATAAAGTGGTGGCAGCCTAGTTGGGAGAAGGCCAGAGGGAGCGGGTTCGAGCCCAGCCGAAAGCACGCACCAATTTGTACAATGTGTGAGCTTAAGTGCGTATTGTATGTCATCTGCTACATGATTGGAGCCCGGTGTATGGCGACAGGCTCGCCCCCTATCACATTTCGGACTAAAAATCGTTCGGCGAAGTGTGGGTATTGTATTACACCTCTGCCATCCCCCTTGGGGTAAGGCGTGACGATATGTTATGTTTAACTTAAATTGGATATTTTAATATACGACTGTCTGAAACCAGTGTTATATTTTTGGTCTCATTTTACTTAAGGCGCCGTCATAGCTCGATATTTCACCCACACATACGTTTGCGAATGATTTTCTAAATAAATAAATAAATTCGGGACACTTCCACACACGGTCGCCTGACCCCAAACTAAGCAAAGCTTGTACTATGGCTGCCAGAGACTGATGTACATACTTAGATATTTTTAAATACATACTTAAATACATATAGAAGACATAGAACAAACACAAATGTTCATCGCATAAATGTTAGCCCTAGGTGGGAATCGAACCCACGCCCCCAAGCTCAGAAGGCAGGTTCACTACCAAGTGAGCCACCGAGGCAGTCACCAAATTGTTCTTCGGTTAAACTTGAGTTGGTTGATTTTTCTACCAGCTATATTTTTTGTACCTGAACATCATAATTCTTCATATCAAACTAGGCGCTAACAAAATACTTATTTTTAGTGGTTTCGCGTAATACGGGGCCTTAAAAATACTAAAACACGGCGTTAACAAAGTAAAGTAAATTGCCAAAAGTTAATTAGCACAATTATCCCAGTCTAGATAAAACGTAGCTACGAGTACAAGCTTGAGCTCTCTAAGACACAAAATCAACAGCCAACTAACATAGAACGAACTTGTACTAACTGTGAGCGTTTCATTAAACTTGTTGACCTGCTTCGTAGATTCGTAGCACAGATTGCCCCTGTAGATCACGCAACGGACAAAACACAATAAAACTAGCTTTCATTAGTCATACTATAAAGCATGGATAGGCGTAGGTAACTAATACGAAAAATTTATCGTAATCCCCACAAACTCCGTATGTCTTTGGTGATTTGTCAGTACATATCTGTAGTCTTTACATAAACTAAATCACAAATAAAATCATTTTCATAGCCAGGGTCAGACTGGCCATACAGTCAGTGTGGCCATTTGCCTGCCGGGCCCCAGCTGGCACTGGCCCCCCTTGGACTTGGCTTACAGGGCTTGCCGCAAGCCAGACGGTAGGTGGATGGAAGCTAAACCTCGTATCGAGCCCCTGACTTGCGGGGAGCTACCCGGGCCCTCCCAGCTCAGTCCGACCCTTTTCATCGCCCTTCTGTTTATTTACAGTTTAAAGTAATCATGCCGAAATCATTGTAAATAATAAGTTCAGTTTCTTTGTATATTTTTAACCTTCACCTTTTTGCTGCTGCTACAATTTTAATGATATGTCAACTGGGGCAAATGCGTCTATGGGGCAATTGCTTCTTTTGAGAATTACTTACAAACCCTTCACAAATTAGGCAACTAACGCCATTTTGTGTAAATTATTGAAACTAAAGATAAAAAATGTAAGTGGCGCCTAAAATGTTAAATAGTTTGGCTTGTCAGTAATTCTCGAAAGACGCAATTGCGCCACAGACGCGTTTACTCCAGTTGACTCTACCTATTTATCACCATCAAAAAAAACAAGAAACTAAATATTAAAAATAACTTAAAAACGAAACTATAACAATACTTTTTTTAGTTATCCGCTTGCGTTACGCGCGAATAAGTTGGTATAGTTTCGTTAGATGAGATAGAGAATGACAAAATCGAACGAACATCCCAAACGTCCTGACTCTGCTTTTTTTTTCACCTTGGGAAAATCCTTTATGGATACCGCCAGCAGGTCCGAGGCGGGCAAAGAGTGGTTATGTGGGAATTCCGCCACTGACGGCCTACCCACTAAAACCCCAAGGGTATTCCACCTCGACGCAGAATGTCGGGACAACGGGAACACACACGACCACGTCCCCGACAGCGCCAGCCCCTGCGGGCACCTCCTCGAGCCTACGCTCTTCCTCACCATGACGATGTATTAAACACTAAACACATCGTCATCATCCACTTCGGGGACCAACTCAGCCGATGGGCGCGAAACAGCACCCGTGTTTAACGCCCTTGGTCCCTATGCGACGGGTCAGGTAAGTGGCCCCGCCGCCTGCCACTTTGGCTGCAGAGCCTTTGCATCACATTCGAGTTCCTCCGCTGCCCCACCTCGACTGTACTACATTCACGTAGCCTTCTTCAAAACCTACGAAGGATCCCACCCAGCTAGCGGCCCTCGGCCACTCCAGCGGGAACACCGGGAGGTGCCACCCCACAGCTAGCAGTCCTAGGCCACTCCAGCAGAGACTTCCCGACCCAAAGGATGTCTCCCACAGCTAGCGGTCCTAGGCCACTCCAGCGGGCGACACACCGGGGCCCCCTCAGCTAGCAGCCTCAAGCAGGCCACTCCAACGTGGTCCCCAACGAGGTCCTCCAGAGTCCAACGCCGAATGCAGGAACGGCCACGCCTCGTCCGCCTCTCACACCGGCCACGGAGGTCTGTAGGAATGTTGTAGCACCACACCGCGCTCTTCTTCCTCAGCAGCCCCATCCCGTCGAGGCCGCGGCAGGCAGAGAAGAACGCCCTTCCTCCCGCGGTCTCCACTCCTCGGCTGCAGTGCCACCCAATCCACACCGCAGCCCGCCTCAGTTACGGCAGTGCCGCGACCTACCTTGGCCGCTTTTTCTACAAAGGCTTTAAGGGGAAAGCCTCTAGAAAAGCGGCCCCACCTCTGATTCCTCTTGGCTTCACCGTGGCTGATCAGGCCACGGCTACTGAGCCCCCCCGCCACGACAAGGCGGGAACCCTCGGGGGAGGTCCTGACTCTGCTGGAGTAACCTATGGTTAAAATCAACTTACGAGTTGCCTTACGTGAACAAATATTGCGTAGGTATATAGGTACACGTGGATTGGATTAATTATATTATGAGTCTAAACTTAACTACACAACAATACTATAATGCGCAAAACTTCAATAATTTACAAAGCAATTTTACACCAAATTAATAGTTTACTGTTTACCAAATCGTTTAACTCCAGTTTACAACAAAATATAATATAAAGGTACTTAGTTTTAAGCTGTTTGAGATTATTAGTTTTCAGCTGTTTGAGAAAACCCAGAGCAAGGTTCTCATTCTTTTTAAAACCTAAATTAATTAACGTTGGATTAAGGACGTTAATGCTTATGGTTAATTCTGTAAAGTAAAAATAACTCCCTTGTCTATTAATCAATACCTACACATAATTCCATACCCAAACTTACTATCCTAATCCTATCCTAGCTCCTTTTTTTTTATTATAAATGCGAAAGTGACTTTGTTTATTTTTTACGCTTTCACGCCTTAACTACTCAACCGATTATCATGAAATTTTGCATACACGTTATCGAGGGACAAAGGATATTTTTTGCCCAAAAAAAATAACGGTTCCTGTTGGAATTAAGTTATGGTATACCCTTATAACAGCTTTTTCTTTTTCTATGGACAGGAAAATTCGCAAAGGAGTTATATAATTTGAAAGAAAATGTTTTAAAAACCTTTCGACCCAGATTTTTATTTGCTGTAAACAAAAGAAGATTAACGTTGGGACGATTTTCGGAAAATTATAATAACCATTACCCAAGTAGGTATTTCTTATGCTAACTAATACGAAAATGAGTTTGTTCGTTTGCTAGTTACACTTGCGCGCCTAAACTACTCAACCGAATACATATCTTGAAATTTTACATACAATACAATACAATACAAAAACTCTTTATTGACACCAAATACAAAATAAATCCAAATAAAAAATATAGGCGCAATGGGCGGTCCCATCGCTTATCGCAGGTTGTCAGGAGTACAGATAGGGGATAAGATACCTTCAAACCTGAAAAAAATACGGTTCCTGCAGTAAAAGCGGGTGAAACCGCGGGGCGTAGCCAGTATATCATAATCCTACCATGTCATTTCCCAGCATTGAGGTTAAAATAAATTATTTTAATGGAGGCGGGAAGGGCGGTTGTTTACAACCGTGAATAGAATTACACGCGCGTAATTGTTCAAATCTGGTTAGGTATTCATTTCGTTGTGAACACGCTAAATTCGAGTAATTTACATTGGAAATATCCCGAAAGACAAATTGTTTGCCCCAGTGTGTGGTTAAAATGTTTGTGTTTATTAATGGCAAGCAATTTATAAACAAATTGCTTACTTTCAAAAAGTACACATGCAAAATGTAATTTAAACATTTCCTAGGATAATTTCAATTTAATAACGTCTGATATAACTTTTCCAACACTATTAAATTGTATCTACGAAATACCTACCCAATGTCTTTAATTTAAAAAAAAACTATGATAAAATTTGCTGTAATTAAATAATAAGCGATGATGGCCTAGTTGGAGAAGGTCCGCCTCTCCAGCAAGAGGGAGCGGGCTTAAACTCGGCCGGCGGCACGCACCAATTTGTTAATTGTGTGAACATACATATTATGTGCGTATTGTATGTCATCTGCTACATGACTGGAGCCCGACAGGCAATGACAGGCTCGCCCCCTGTCACATTTGGGACTGAATATCGTCCGGTGAAGTGTGGGTGTTGTATTAAATAAATAAATAAATAAATTTGGGACACTTCCACACACGGTCGCCTGACCCCAAACTAAGCAAAGCTTGTACTATGGCTGCCAGAGACTGATATACATACTTAAATATTTTTAAATACATACTTAAATACATATTAACACCCAGACATAGACCAAACACAAATGTTCATCGCATAAATGTTTGCCCTAGGTGGGAATCGAACCCACGCCCCCAAGCTCAGAAGGCAGGTTCACTACCAACTGAGCCACCGAGGCAGTCGCCTCCTCGCATATTACACCTCTGCCAGCCCCCTCGGGGGAAAGGCGTGACTATATGTTATATTGTATTATGTTATTTAAATAATCAAACTAACATTATACATGTGAAGGATTTTATGTTTTAAGACAGATGCATCAAAGGATGTTTGTTTATTACTTCATCGCGTCAGACGTGCTGAACGTACTTAAGTATATTATGACATTTGGGACCGAGATAAATTATAGTCTGTAGATAGAACATGAGCTACTTATTAACCGCGGGTAATCCCGTAGAGCGCAGCTAGTTAGATATCATTTAACTTAGAGATGTAAGAGCGATGTTTTGTCCGTGACATTATAAACTCACGGAGCTTCAGCGAGTTTCCTTAGAAACTATTATGAAAGTTACAAGCACAGTTTTCACTTACAAAGGGTACATTCTGCCTTCCTAAGGATAAGAGCCGACCCGAATTAGTTTGAGAACTTTTAACTATCTGAGTGTGTCTGAGTCAGTGTCTTAGTAAAACATACGTGTCTGTAAGCACATCTACAGCAACTGTGAACCCCTTGAATTTCATTCCTTATGAAAATATAAATTAAGCTGAACATTTCTAAAATTGCAAATTGAGACTCGTCAAATCAATATCTTCAAGTAAACTAGATGTTTCCCGCGACTTCGCGTTTATTCAGAAACCTTCCTCGTGATATACCGCAACTAATTATCAACATCAAGATCCGTTCAAAGCTTACAAACAGACAGACAGACAGAGTTATTTTAGATTTTATAATATTAATACGGATTACCTTTTCAGTTTGCCGCCAAAACTTCTCATTTCCCCTGATTTTTTTTTTTAATTTTATTGGCAACTGGATACAAAGTCCTAACTTAGTAATTGTCATGTCTTAATAATGATGATGATGAGATGATAAAGGAGAGGGTGGTGAAAGTTGAGATGAATCCCTCCCATTTTCCAATTTTAGTAAAGCCGTAGATACTGTACTGAAACTTTAAGTCGAGTTTTGTAGAGAACACGAAAAGTAGCATTTCCTAATGTTTGTATCATTTGCCCACACTCGTGCACGTTAACGAATCAGCAAAGGTTAATAATCCACAATTATTACACTTTAACACTCGAAGAACCACAAGTTTAGAAAATAATACAAAATCACGACACCATCTTTTCGGTTCTCGCCAAAAAACCATTTCACCTGAAAGTATTATGGTGTTGCCAAGTATGGTCAGCGCTATAATTATATTCCCTTATTTAGGGTAAATATAGATGGCGTTTGTCTACTTTGAAAATAGCTATGAGGTGTAGGGTTTTTTACCCGACTGCATACGAGAAGGAGTGTTATGTTTTTCGAGTCTGTGATAGTATGTACTTAAATATGTATGTATGAGGTTTCTTTGGAACGCCCTACAGCCTAAACAGATGGTTGGATTTTGACATGTGATGTGTCATTTTAATCGTTTTGATAGTGGAAGTTACTTAGGAAATAATATTTGTTTTTCTTTTGATAATGTTACTTGTTCATTGGTTTTATTGTTAGCGCTTAGACGCTAATCCGTACGCCATGCACTCTTCCTAATAGCTTACAGTACAGTTCGCAATCTAAGCGATTGAGAGAAGGGCGCGCTTTCACAGTCCGCAGCAATAATTAGAGTAAGAATAAAATGAAAAGAGAAATTATTAAACTATTGAATAATCTAGCTGATGCCCGTTATATCGTAAGCGGTTCTGCTGAGCCTTCGCCTTCATTAAAGTATATATCGTTATCCTTGACTGTTTACATAACAGTCAATGATAGACTATAAGTTCGTTAAACATAGCTTGATTTGCGGGTCATTTTACATTTTATTATTGATTTACACATTGATGTGTAAATCAATAATTTACACATTAATGATGCATAATATGCAAATGTGGCATCTTGATGGCTGTCCCACGAATCAAGCTATGTTTAACGAACAATAGTACGACTATTGTCGGTTATGAGCATCGATCTGACTCGCAAACAAAAATTTGATAATAAATGTACAGTTGTAAGTCACACAGTGACCGTCGAGGATATACTCGTATGTGCAGATTTGGAAGGCTTGTTTGACTGATCTGAATGACAACGCAACGCAACTGTCAGACATGATAGTCAGTTGTCAAAATTGTATTAAGCAGAACTTATTAAAAATCACTCTGTATCCCAAGAAGCAGAAAATACGTTGAGTGCCACAGTGGCTCAGTTGGTATTGACCTTACCTTCTGAGCTTGGGGGCGTGGGTTTGATTCCCTGCTAGGGCAAAAATGTATGTGATGAACATTTGTGTTTGTTTTATGTCTGGGTGTTAATATCTAAATAAGTATGAATTTAAAAATACGAGTACATATATACGTTTGTACATCACTCTGGCAGCCATAGTACAAGCTTTGCTTGGCTTCTGGTCAGGTGACTGTGTGTCAACCATGTCCCGAATTTAATTAAGTGTTTATTATAAATGCAGTTTGATTTACCTTTAATTATCTTCCTTCCTTCCTCCTTCCTCCCTGACTCGTTTATAATAATATTAAAATTTGTCTTAGTCAGACAGGTAACAGTGTTACTAGTTGGAAAAAAAAATTGCAACATTTTCAATCGAGTAACAGGCAGGTAACAATATTACTGGTTAGGAAATTTTAAATTGGAACATTTCCCATCGAGTAACAGTCAGGCAACAGCGTTAGTGGTTGGGATTTATTTTGTAAAAAAGTTCCCATCGAGAACCAGTCTTACAGTTGAGGGTATTACTCGTAAGCAAGTAAGTTCGTATGGGCCGAGTGGCTCGCCCTGATGTCAGAGTTTCTAGGCCGCCCGGAGGCCTCTGACATGGCTTGACGATTGTTATTATAGAACAAACAACCGGGGCCTACAATTTAACATGTCATCCGAGCCACGGTAGCGCTCTGTATAAATGCCACCCGCGGTCACCCATCCTAGGACTGACCGTGTCGTCCGTTGCTTAACATCGGTGATCGATTAAGAACACCTCGTAGAACTCGTTGGAAAAAAATATTTATTTTATTTCTAATGGAAACTGACGTGGTTTTCACACGTGGTTTCATTATGGTTTATAAAACGGGAATTGCTCACGTAGGTAGGTACGTTAGTCGATTATTACGACTATACTCGTAGTGTCAACCGCATTCGGCGGTCTTCATCAAGGCGAGTGCGCGCGCGCGGCTGCTTCTCGCATAGCACTGAATAATCGACTAAATCGTACTTAAGTAATTCCCGTTTTATAAATCATAATATTTTATTTATGTTTGTGAATTGAACTGACAAGAAAAGGTCCTATGGCAGAAAGCACCGGGAAAGTACTTTTTATGGTAATACCGGCATGTATAAAAACCCAATCAAACAAAATACTCCAGAACAAGACAGCATTATACATGCAAATACCGTACCACAGTTGAGATTGCATCAAGCCGGCGCTGCCCGAGGCGGAGCGCTTAAATTGGATCACAACCGGACCGCAGCTCTGCGCTCTATGGACCAGTGGGATATTTGACGTCAGCATTGGATTAAGAGACAGTCTTTGCACAAGTTCATAGCATCCAATTGATTATTTTACTTACTAGCATACAGCACTGAGGCGCTGTAATCTTGTTTTGTTAGTAAAGTCAAAATGGTTTTATTCAATTGGGTATCAAAGATACACATAAGAACGTCAAAGTTTTATAATAGACTCGACCGCCTTGTTCGGAAAAAGATCAGAAAGACAGAAAAACAGGCAAGAAAGGGGCCTTTTTTTTTTCAAAATATAAATAAATAACTGTTTCGAAACGTTTGGCTTACAACTGAGTAATATTCTAGCTATGTACTACTACTACTACTACTAGTGGCTACTTGGCGGAAATGGAAGGCTCCAGAAATCTTTGTCTTCTAAATGATTGTTAACCTTATGATATCCTCTTTTCATTAATGTAGTTTTAAATGTGATATGAATTATCCTTCAGTGAGCTGATGATTCTGTTGTTTCGAGATTTTACTATAAAACGAACGCAGTTGCCTAAAATGACTTATTCGACTTACCGCCGCACTCAGAGTCTTTGCTGATCAAAGTCAAGTAACACTAAGTACTACTACTATCACTAAGTCAAGATTTCCTATCGAAATGTAGCCCTTAGTGGTAGTTTAAGTAATAATTAACGTCTCTGAGTGCGACAGCTAGTCATTCTAAATCTAGGTAAATACACATTTTTTAGTAGTACGACATAGAGCGTTTCATGATCTGAGGGAATCATGAAAATGTCTAACAGAACCGCTAGTACTCCGATAATGCGACGATATTTATTTTTGTATTTGGTATTTATATTTCAACGACTTCCTAATATGTATTTTGTTACTAGTATTTCAAATACTCGAGGCTTCAAAATACATTTTAAAATTAAAATACATTTAACCTTCATTTGGCGATCGTGTGTGTGTGTGTGTGTGAGGCGAGAGTGTAATGATGATTGAAGCCGCTATATTAGAGTAGGCAACATTGCACCTGTTATGTTTATTGTGGTTTTTTTGGCGGGAACCGAAAAGATGGTGTCGTGTTTTTGTATTATTTTCTAAAACTTGTGATTCTTCGAGTGTTAAATTGTAATAATGGTGGATTATTAACGTTTACCGGTTCGTCAACGTGCACGAGTGTGGGCAAATGATACAAACATCGCGAAACGCGATTTTTCGTGTTCTCTACAAAACTTCACTTAAAGTTTCAGTAAAGTATCCATAACTTTACTGGAATGGGAAAAGGGGAGGGATTCATCGTTTTCATCATCATCACCTCATCATCATCATCCCATCATCTGTTACTGAAGGAAAAATTATTACTAAGAATCCGACTGAAGGACGAGTATCCATGGTCATGAATAAATTAATAAAAAAAAAAAAAAATATGTTTATTGTACGACAAAATTGGCACAAAAAAAATAGTCAATAAAAGTCTTGTTTGCCTCTAATTTTCAGCCCGTGCTACATACAAAATAAGTACATAATCTAGACCAATTATGTACTTATTTTGTATGTATTTTGTATTTCGTATTTCGTTAGAAAATAGCTAAAATACTGTATTTTGTATTCTATATTTCAAAAACTTTACCTAAAGGTATTTTGTATTTCGTATTTTAATTACTTGCGATGCAGAATTTTTAATTTGTATTTCAATTAAAGCAAAGCATGTATTTTGCCCAGCCCTGCGTCGAGTTTATTAATTTCGTAATACTTAGATATGTTTACAGACAGATTTAGTCGAGTGAGGATTTACCGGAGTGAGATTTGTAGTATACTGACTACGTTTCTGAAAGCATACATTTGGAAAATATTTATGAGGTTATTTATTTATTCGTTCAAAAAAGAAATGCTAAACGAAAATTCAATAAGAAAAATAAAAAGAAATAAGTACAATGTTTTCCTTTTAAATGTTTTCCGCCCATTTCTCCAGGAAACTGACCCAAAACGCTGTACTCAACGGTCGAAGAAAATGCTATTAAATGAAAGTAAAAGGTTGTTTCTCTCCATTGCGTTTGGGAACATCAAACGCATTACAAACAATGCTGCCAAGGATACCGATACTAATGGAGAATTTACATTAATGTTTCCGTTTTAATTCTCTTTAGCGACTTTAGCGTTTGTATCTCATTTAAAAGGCGATAAGGAAATGTTATCAAGCCGTAATGTACCTAATAAGTAGTACCTATACCTATATTAAAGAGAGTATTATAAGGTTAAGAATTATTTAGAAGATAAAGATGTCTTAAGCCTTCCACTTCCGCCAAGTAGCCACTAGTAGGTATGTATAGATACTTAATACCTAGTTGTAAGCCAAAATTTGTGAGACAAAAAAAAATGCCCCTCCGTTTCTTGCCTGTTCTTCTGAGTAGAGGCTCTTTATCCGAACAAGGCGGTCGAGACTATTAAAAAAAACTTTGACGTTCATAAGTCTATCTTTGATACCCAAATTGAATAAAAACATTTTGACTTTAACTTTGACTATACCTATACCTAGAGTACCTATACCTTTATGTGCTTACTAGTTGCGCCCCGTGATGTTACCCGTGTTTCAAAAGTAGCCTGTGTTAATCCAGTGTATAAGCTACCCCTAAAAGCGATGATAGCCTAGTCGGAGAATACTCACCTCTCAAGCAGAGGGAGAGGATTCGGACCCAGCCGAAGGCACGCACCAATTAGTTCACTGCGTGAACATTTGTTTGTATTTAGTGTCATCTGCTACGTAACTGGAGCCCAGTTTGTGGCGACATGCTCACACTTTGTCACATAATACTATCCGGCGAAGTGTGGGTGTTGTGCACCTCTGCCAGCCCTTTCGGGGGAAAGGCGTGACGATAGGTTATGTATGTTATGTATAAGCCACCCCGACCCCGACAATTTTATCAAAATACGCCCACCCGTTTGTGCGTGAAGAAGTAATTTTATTTTTTATTTATTTTAAAATGTAACTTACGGACTAATATACCCAATCATTACATTATTTACAGCTTATGTCTAACAATAAATTTTTAATAATATAAATATGCACTAATAACACAGAAATAAAAATAAAAATATCCTTACAAACAAAAAAAAAAAAGCTCACACACACACACATACACTGACACACAAACTTTCGCATTTATAATATTATTAGTATACTTTACCTTATTTGGTGATGGTTGGGAAATCTTCACAAGATATACGGTTACTACGGGGTGCAGCTGAGTTGTTAGATTAGGCACACCTTTACATCGTAAACCTAGCCCGGTGGTGGCTAGGATTCGCGGTTGACGGAGGTGCCTGGTATCCTCAGGGAATCACATCGGAGCCCTTCGGATTATAGTATAGGTTTAGGGACTTTAATGTAAATAGTATCGCTGAGAAATTTGTAATGGAAATATTGTCAGTACATGTCAATGACGTACACATTTTTAATGTGATTTATTGAAATAGCTAAATAATTGTAAAAGCATGGTAAAATCTCTAACTAGAGAAGTATAGGGGTTTGAATCTTTGTGGCATATGCATCTGCCGCAACCTTGCCAATCTGCCCAACCTTTGTTATTTTCCACATTTTCTTTTACAGTTTCCGCGCACCATGAAAGTAGTGTATGGAGTACTTATATAGAAATACCAGCTGCGCCCTCAGTGTTTCCCGCAGTTAAAAGTACCCTACATAATTATGTATAAGCTACCTCCATACCAAATTTCATTAAAATCCGTCTACCGTTTGTGTAGTAAAATAGCAAACAATCACACACACACACACACACAAAGTTTCACCTTTGTAATATCAGTAGTATAATGAGGTAGGGAGCTCATACACAAACAAAAAAAATTAAACAAATGATACCCTAAAGTGCCTCGATGTATCGAGAACATGACGTGAGAACTATGAAAATCATTAAAACTCATCATTCGCAGAAACTTTGATAAAACAAATAACATTCCTAAAGGAAAACAAAAAACCGGGCTGCAAAAAAATTGTTACCTATGTCACTTTCACTATCTATCACATGTTTCAATCCATCAATATGTTCAGGCTGTTGGGCGTGCCAAAGAAAACTCATACATACATAAATACATACATACACACATACATACTAACATACACACATACACTCGAAAAACATAACCCTTCTTCTTGCGCAGTAAAAGGTAAAAAACTCAACACTACAAAACTTCAAGGCTAGAGTGAATAAGTAGGTACCTTATAGGTCATCGTGCTCCATCTTAGACCACAACGTCGCTTAACATCAGGCGAGTTAGTGGTCAAACGCCGACCTATTCAAAATTTAAAAAAAAAGCTACAGGTGGATACGCCAGTTTCCAAAGAAAAATGCTCCAACCTATTTCGGTTTAGCTATAACGAGCAAGAGAACGCGAGCAAATTGCTCAATCGCGCGTTTGTAAATCGCTAGTGTTAAGCCTCCGGTCCCTCCGTGAGGCCGTGTGTGGTTTGAATGTTTAATTCATGTAGTTAGGCGAGATTACACCGTCAAAGAGCGGCGCAGCGTATGAATATTACATCAATCGGTGACGATACCAGTTTTTCTCCCTAGGGAGTTTTAGTTAGCATGAGACTATTTACGTCTCTGTTAATCTTAAGTACCTGGATGTCCGAGCTTTGCTCGGTATTTTTTTTTATTGTGTTTTTTGGAAAACAAACAATTGATTTTAGTCTAACCTCAAAGCAAACACTCATTGACTTCGTGTTACTTAACAACGCCATCTGCTGTTGTGTCGTTAAAGCAATTAGTTGCTCACAAAAAATAGTATAATATTATTACTCGCCAATAGATGTCAGGACGAGTCATATTTTTGTTATTTTTCTTCCAAGTTTATGTTTGAGTTGATTATCGATAAAACACGAATAAAATGGCATTTTCTAAAAATGATTCCTAGCTAGATCGATTTATCGCCCCCGAAACCCCCTATATACTAAATTGTATGAAAATCGTTGGAGCCGATTCCGAGATTCCAATTATATATATATATATATACAAGAATTGCTCATTTAAAGATATAAGATATACACTAGCTGCGCCCCGTGGTTTCACGCGCGGTCTCACACATACCGTTGACGATTTTTTAAGAAATCTCACTAGTTCAGTCAACTGAACTGGACAACTGAACTAGTGGGAATAGACGTATTTTTTTCGGGATGAAAGGTTTGCTCTGTTTTTCCTGTACCCTGATAACGGTATATATGCATATTATGTTGTTTAACGCATGTCCGGAAAATGAACTTGAATTCCTAAAATCTAAAATGATCGACCTTATGTATGCAGCAGAGAGTAGCTTTTTGCATGTCGTTCCTTAAAGCACACATGCTGTGCTGGCACTCGGCGGGGTAAGGCGTGTAAAGGTAACAAACAAACGAACAAACTCACTTTAGCATTTGTAATATTAGTTAGGATGTTTCAAAATCAAGAGAGATAGATCCGATAGATAGATAGATAAACACTTTATTGTTCACACCAGAAATAACAAAACAAAATAACAGAAAAATTAAAGTCAAAGTCAAAATGTTTTTATTCTTAGGTATCAAAGATACACTTATGAACGTCAAAGTTATTTAAATAGACTCGACCGCCTTGTTCGGATAAAAAGCCTCTACTCAGAAGAACAGGCAAGAAACTGAGGGGCATTATTTTTTCAAATAATAAATAAATTACAGTCTCACAAATTTTTGGCTTACAACTAGGTAATATCTATAAATACTAGTGGCTACTTGGCGGAAGTGGAAGGCTCCAGACATCTTTATCTTCTAAATAATTCTTAACCTTATAATATCCTCTTTTCATTAATGTAGTTTTTACATGTGATTTGAATTTTCCCTCGGTGAGCCCTGTTATATTTAATCTTAAACTAAAGTGTAACAACTGGCGGCCTTATCACTCCTAAGGTTGCCTGGAAGAGCGATCTCATTCAGGCAACCTTAGGATGGAGAGAGGGGTCTGTACATTGGGTTCTCACATCCCAAGTTAAAGGAAGAGAAATTGTAAGCATTCATTACAAGATATTGGCATGCACAAAATACATAACTATGTTTGTTTGCTAGTTTTATGAGATCACCGGAATCTACTCAAAAATTTAAAAAGCAAAAGTAAAAAATTTACCGCATTTTTGTCGGAGTAAAAGTTAGTATACGTACTAAAAGAGTGTTTAAAAACTCAAAGGTATATTTTTTTCACAAATACATTAAATATGTTAAAATGCGGCTTAACAGACAAACAAACAGACAGAAAAACTTTAAATTATTAATTGATTGTGAAATACAATGTGTTAATGTTAAAATCATCGTCATATCGTCACGCCTTTCCCTCGAAGGACCTGGCAGAGGCGCATTACAACACCCTCACTTTTCCGGACGATATTCAGTTTCAAATGTGACAGGGGGCGAGCCTGACGCCATATACCTCCGGGTATGTAGCAGAAGACATTTAATTCGCACATTTAATTTTGTTCGCACAATGAACAAACTGGTGTGTGCCTTCGGCTAGGATCAAACACGGAGCGTGTTTAATCCTAGCCTCTGGCTTGATACCTACTTAGTGTCTCAAGTGGGTTTTATTTATATGTACTTATTTATTATTTAAATATTTTAAATACTAGTTGATAATTTCAAAAATAGATCCTACTAATATTTCCTACTAATATTATAAACGCGAAAGTTTGTAAGAATGGATGGATGGATGAATGTTTGTTACTCTTTCACGCCAGAACGGCTGAACAGATCTGGATGAAATTTGGCACAGTTATAGATTATAGTCTAGAATAGCACATAGGGTACTATCTAACCGCGGGTGAAACCGCGATACGCAGCTAGTATTATAATAAAGTGGTCCAATGCAGTGTTTCATCCAATACAATATTTCAATACACTCGATTCAAAATGTACGCACTGAAAGTTAGCAATACAACAAGATATATAAGCCAATCAAACTTCTAGCTAGCTACATCGAGAGCTCAATTTCCCTTGACATCTAACAGTTTTCTCTAATATTGTTCCCTAAATCGATTACATCCCTCCCTCGATGACTTCATCTCATAGCACGCCAAACAGACGCCTTGCAGGCGCCTTCATGTCTACAAACAGAAAAAACAAACTCTCTCAAAAAAAACTACATACCCTCTCTTATGTCGTAGACAACAAGAGTGATTTTACTCTACCTCAACTACAAAGGACCTCCTTCTGTCATGGGACCATGAATTGCGTCATATCGAGTCTTGCCAAGTTGTAGTAAACCACCATTTTATCCTGACCCACGATACGACAGGAATTGTTAAAAACCAGGTGTCTTCGGGATTAGTTGCACATAATACCATTATTGGGGGAAGAGGCTCAAGGTTGGATAGCAAAACAAAGTCAGTTAGAGGTCGATATGGGAAACACCACAGACCTACATTTATAGGAAACACGGTCAAACAAAAAAAAAAGGTTTGACTCGCAGATTGAAATAAGTAACTTGTGTAAACTGCTTTTCAAATGCACACAATTCCTGTCCTATTTCACATGTACACAACTAATGTCAAAAAAGGATATTTGCAAAATAAAACTTTTGTTAAAAGTTACTTTCGTAGCACGTGCTACGAAATGTAGACAGACACATAGCAAGTGCTACGACTATACATTTTGACAAAGAATTCTGCAACCGCAGTAAATACTCGTAGCAGTGCAGGTGCAGTACATTCGTAAAATACTTTAGTGTCCAACGACTTCGAAGATTTTTTACAAAAAATATGCAACTCACTCTAACTCTGCAACCTTTCCATGAGTTTTGATCGTTACGAAAACTTTTTTCGTTTTCGTTTAGCTCCATACATTTCAATAAAGCACACCTGGCAGAAACGTTAAGGAACTAGGTTAAATGTATGGAGCCAAACGAAAACGAAAAAGTTTTCTTAAGTATCAAAACTCATAGTGAGCCCCCTGGTATGTAAGAGTGATCGGAAAAATGTTAATAGTAAAAATATTTTTATTAAAAATAAATAAATAAATTCGGGACATTGTAACACACGGTCGCCTGACCCCAAACTAAGCAAATCTTGTACTATGGCTGCCAGAGACTGAAATACATACTTAGATATTTTTAAATACATACTTAAATAGATTATAACACCCAGACATAGAACAAACACAAATGTCCACCACATAAATGTTTGCCCTAGGTGGTAGGAATCGAACCCACGCCCCCAAGCTCAGAAAGCAGGTCCACTGCCAACTAAGCCACCGAGACAGTCAATATACTAAATAAAGCTATGATAGCCTAGTTGGAGAAGGCCCGCGTCAAAGCTAGAGAGAGCGGGTTCAAACCCAGCTGACGGCACGCAACAATTGAACATATCTATTGTACGTCATCTGCTACATGACTGGAGCCCGGTGTAAGGCAACAGGCTCGTCCTCTATCATATTTGGGACTGAACATCGTCCGGCGAAGTGTGGGTGTTGTATTATACCTCTGCCTCTCGGGTGAAAGGCGTGGCGATTCACGCAATCACGCGTCACGAGTTTTTGGCCATGTGTTTCATTGCATGTGTTAAATATTATATTACTCGTATGTAATACACTAAAACACGTGTCTAAAAACTCGTTATGGGTACGTTACCCAAACACCTGTGAGAAGGTATTTACTATAAACAACCAGCTAACCGTTCGTATTCAAGGGTCGTACGAAACCCTTCAATATAGGTTCTCGTAAATTTACACATTTCCGCATATCGTGTGCCGAACCAAGTTAAGGGCTTACCTACGGGAAATTTCATCTTCTCAACAAGGTTTTACTACGTGAATAAACCCAATTGATAGTCATAATATTGAATTGGAAGATCTAGCCAACTAAAAGAGATATTTTACCTACAAGGAAATATATATCTACAACGAAATAGAAAACGAATAAAAACTGGTTTTGTTTCACTTTCAAGCTTCACATTTTGACGTTTAGAATAGAGCATGATCCAAACCAAGCATTCCGGGAGCAAACACTGAATGACGTCATGGTAATGCGTCTCTTTTGAACTATTTGTAAACGACTTATTTCGGTCTTGCTTATGCATCGATTGACGTCACTACGTGTTGCCCACGTGACCAGAATGCTATACCTGGCGAGTCGATTATACCATGGAATAGAGGTGGTAATAGAGTTTAAACAGTATCGATGCATAGTATAGCATGAAAGGCAGTTCTCGCATACGCAATATTAGATACTAGCTGTGTCTCGCAGGGTTACTTGGAGTTGGAATCTTATCTTATCTTATACCTTTAAATGAGCAATTCTTGTATATATATATATTTATATATATATATAATTGGAATCTCGGAATCGGCTCCAACGATTTTCATATATACAAATTAGTATATGGGGGTTTCGGGGGCGATAAATCGATCTAGCTAGGAATCATTTTTAGAAAATATCATTTTATTCGTGTTTTATCGATAATCAATCTCAACTGAAAAATATGACTCTTCCTGACATCTATTGGCGAATAATAATACTACTATTTTTTTGTGAGCAACTAATTGCTTTAACGACACAACAGCAGATGGCGTTGTTAAGTAACACGAAGTCAATGAGTGTTTGCTTTGAGGTTAGACTAAAATCAATTGTTTATTATCCAAAAAACACAATTAAAAAATAAAAAAAATACCGAGCAAAGCTCGGCCATCCAGGTACTATCTTTAAATGAGCAATTCTTGTATATGTATATGTCGGGGAAACATAGAGAAATAGGAAGCCGAGTTTTCACATCTGACTTCTGATGTCGGGGAAATGTAGGAAAGAGGAGCCACGCCGTCGCATCTGATCCCATTGATGTCGGAGAAACATAGGAAAGGCCGCTGCGCTGTGACCTTCCACTTTTGGTGACGGAGAAAATCTAGTAGGCCGAGGTGTTGTGTCTGATTTCTCATCCGTGAACTCGCTATCATTTATGGTCGGCGTCAAACTTCAGGAACGTTGAAATAAGGGGACAGCATTGAAGGCTTTTCACTATTTTAATTATACAGTCACTTAGACTACTTATTTAGTGAATGATCACAAAGATAGTTGGCGATTTAGAGTAATGGGTTTACGAATGACCATTGCGTGCGACCGCTTTCAGCCCAGTCCTGTCAACCACTGACTGACAGACATGACGTTCGCCCGAAATCCCAAACGCAACTCCATTCGGTGTTAACCGCTCTAAATTACCATAAACAAATCGATTAATCGTCATAAACCACAGATTAAAACTATCGATTAACAACTCTCAAACTGATTTTCTTTATCCAATGATATCTCGCGCCGTCACGGCCATCCTGCATTTTCACACGTCCTCGGGTGAATAGTTCATCTCATCATCTGTGGACAATCATAAAAGTGCTCAAGTAACCACTTAACGCTCGGTCATTCTGACCGTCTCAAATCTACCTCCACAATTTCACAAAAAGCGATCACAGTTATAGAAAAACACAAAACACAGTTAAACCCAATTCTACCAACAATAAACATCGTACCAGAGTATAATCGACTCTTCCAACAGTAACTTCATATTCGTTACCTATCCCCATAAATTGTCATGATAATTGAAATAAGCAACTTGACTTTTAGTGAAATAAATTGTATTGTGACCAATCGAATAATCGAGGTTAAAACTAACTTCTTAATCATACATCCAATGTTCCAAGAATTTAATCAAGCCACATTGAAAATCCAATGGCGGCGGTACACATACGCGGTTTGGACTTATGTAAACTGCTGTGTCCAATTTCAAACGAATAACATGGCATTAAAGTTGTCACTTAGACTTGCCACACAGGCTAGGTCGTAACTCGTACTATGATGTTACACCGGGAGGAATTTACTACATAGGCTCACCACACAGGCTAGGTCGTCACTCAGACTATAATTCAACAAAAGTAGGGTTGCAACAAAGACTTTTCACACAGGATTGCCACACAGGCTTGTCACACAGGCTTGCCACACACGTTTGCTACACAGGCTGGCCACACAGGCTTGCCACACAGGCTATTTCTATACAGGCTTGCCACACAGGCTAGAGCCACATAGGATAGTACCTTGCAGATTAGTGCCACACAGGCTAGTGCCACACAGGCTATTGCCACACAGGCTATTACTACACAGGCTACTGTCCTACCGGCTACTGCCCTTCAGGCTTAGTTTTACCAAAAGCATTGAAACTTAGTAAGTTATCTATTAACTGCATGACTCACATGTGCCGCAAGCGGCAGTATGACTAAACTGTTTGTGGGTATTTTCAAACTTTAAGCAACTCCAATAGAAAATAGCACTCTGACATACAACGTGTACGAATATCAAACAAAATGAAAACTTCTCACCAGATTCAATTGCTACTCGTAGGTGATCCATGGCTGCTTCATAGTGCAGGGGCCCAATTCGTAGATAGGAGATTTTCATCTCATCTCGATCTCGATTCCTGGAAGTCTCCACTGCCTCCACTACTCGTGACATCTCGCGCCCTAGCCATCGAGATTATCTCGATCTCAGCGTACAGAATAAGGCATCTCGAATTCAGCCATTTTTTTTTTTTGAGGTATGATGGAATCTCGAGTTGTAAGAATAGCCCTCCAGGCATTGACCGGATCTCGCACGTTGCTGCTGCTAATTTTGGTGCCCTTTTTCGATCAACGAGTGGCGATGTAACCTCGTTGCAGTAGTAACACGTAGGCGTCGACGTTTTGTTCGGTACTGCTATCCTTCGTCTCTCGTTGTTTGTTAGTTGCGTCACATAGCATAGACTAGATGTAATCAAACGCCGTCGAGATGATGCAGACGTCTACTCGATGCTCACTCTCTCATTGCCGCCCTGCTGCCGTTCATGCACCACGAAGAAACAGTCCGCACACTCCACAATAATAACACGTAGGGGCGACCCTATCGGCCATCTGTTGCTATGCCACTTCGCTTCCAGATCATTGCACAATTGTAGCCAAGACGGAGCCATATCTTGTTGCTGTGGACGTTATTCATATCCCAATTTTGATATCGGGGAAAGAGAGCGGTGGTCCTCGTCATCATCTTCAGCACTCATCTTGTTAACTGTGGGCATTGGTCTTATCCCAATTCTGATGTCGGGGAAACATAGAGAAATAGGAAGCCGAGTTTTCACATCTGACTTCTGATGTCGGGGAAATGTAGGAAAGAGGAGCCACGCCGTCGCATCTGATCCCATTGATGTCGGAGAAACATAGGAAAGGCCGCTGCGCTGTGACCTTCCACTTTTGGTGACGGAGAAAATCTAGTAGGCCGAGGTGTTGTGTCTGATTTCTCATCCGTGAACTCGCTATCATTTATGGTCGGCGTCAAACTTCAGGAACGTTGAAATAAGGGGACAGCATTGAAGGCTTTTCACTATTTTAATTATACAGTCACTTAGACTACTTATTTAGTGAATGATCACAAAGATAGTTGGCGATTTAGAGTAATGGGTTTACGAATGACCATTGCGTGCGACCGCTTTCAGCCCAGTCCTGTCAACCACTGGCTGACAGACATGACGTTCGCCCGAAATCCCAAACGCAACTCCATTCGGTGTTAACCGCTCTAAATTACCATAAACAAATCGATTAATCGTCATAAACCACAGATTAAAACTATCGATTAACAACTCTCAAACTGATTTTCTTTATCCAATGATATCTCGCGCCGTCATATATATAATTGGAATCTCGGAATCGGCTCCAACGATTTTCATACAATTTAGTATATAGGGGGTTACGGGGGCGATAAATCGATCTAGCTAGGAATCATTTTTAAAAAATGTCATTTTATTCGTGTTTTATCGATAATCAACTTAAACATAAACTTGGAAGAAAAATTTGAGGCGTTTGAATAGTCTCAACTGAAAAATATGACTCTTCCTGATCTATTGGCGAATAATAATACTATTTTTTGTGAGCAACTAATTGCTTTAACGACACAACAGCAGATGTCGTTGTTAAGTAACACGAAGTCCATGAGTGTTTGCTTTGAGGTTAGACTATAATCAATTGTTTATTTTCCAAAAAACACAATTAAAAAAAAACCGAGCAAAGCTCGGTCATCCAGGTACTTTAAATAAAGTAGCCTCCTCCTCTCTACCAAATCTTGCAGAGCCCGACAGGGTTCATTGGACAGGGTTCATATTTTTTTTGACATCTTGTACTGTATGGTTGCAAATAAAATATCTTGAATCTTGAATCTATGTGGCCTATGTGCTATTCCAGACTACAATCTATCTCTGTGCCAAATTTCATCCAGATCCATTCAGCATTTTTTTTAACATAACATATCGTTACGCCTTTCCCCCGAGCGGGCTGGCAGAGGTGTACAACACCCACACTTCGCCGGACGATATTCAGTCCCAAATGTGACAGGGAGCGAGCCTGTCGCCATACACCGGGCTCCAGTCATGTAGCAGATGACGTATAGTACGCACTTAAGTTCACACAATGAACAAATTGGTGCGCGCCGTCGGCTGGGTTTGAACCCGCACCCTCTGGCTTGAGAGGAGGGCCTTCTCCGGCTAGGCTATCATCGCTTTTTATTAACTTTTACAATATTAGTGTGATAGATTTTTATCATAGGATGGTGCAGGTGACATACGATAAATTGTTCCTTTTTATTCTTGATTGTTGCCGCGACTTCCAAATCATGAAAGTGTAGCAGCATACTCGTACATATCACAACACTAAAACACGGAATCTTTAATAACTGAAGTATATTTAGCAAACGAAGCAAAGCACGAAATGAATGCGGGTGTTACTATCACCATGTTACAGTAGGTAAATACAGTACCTATAGGGTGATTGGAATCCAGACCGTATCCTTTCCAGTGGTGTTTCTACTCATCCTGGGCTACCTATAAGGCGTTACATTTGTTCAGCAAAACAATTTTTTTTGAGCTATTTAATAATTTTGTGAAATAAGTACAGAATATTACACACAATATGAAATACGAGTAACTAGCTACGCCCCGCAGTTTTACCCGCGGTTAAAAAGTATCCTATGTGCTATTCTAGACTATAATCTATCTCTTTGTCAAATTTCATCCAGATCTGTTCAGCCGTTCTGGGGTGAAAGAGTAACAAACATCCATCCATCCATTCTTACAAACTTTCGCGTAAGTAGGATGAAAACTATAAATTTTGCTAAACTAATATAACGCTTAAAACATAACCAATAAAGAGTAGACACACCTCATAAAAGGATACTGGATTTCAATCACCCTTTATAGAAAGAGAGGCACACACAACCATCAAAATTAATTATTATCAAATCCCCACGCTAATACCTTCCTAACCAATAGAACAGCACTACTTAGCTAAACGAAGTGGTTATCAAGCCGAAGATCTTCCTGATTGAGGGCTCAATCAGGGCAAGTCGATTAGCTTTAATTGGCAATGCCTCGATTGGTATTGCCTCCGTCGGCAATGCCTTGGTCGGCATTGCCGGCTGAATGGTATTGATCCGACTGACTGTATCAATGGAGATCACGTGAACACAGGTGTTTAGGAATTTATTACGCATTTGAGATATAAATAGAAAGGTTTGGTAGGTATTTTGAGATACAAATAGAACGTATTATTTTTCTCTTTAACTTTTAATGTCGTCTGTTACATAACTGGAGCTTGGTGTATGACTAAAGACTAGCCAATTACATTCGGGACTGAAGAACGTCTGAAAAAGAGTAGGTGTTGTAATAAACCTCTGCCAGCTGCCAACCCCCTAGGAAAGGCGTGACGAAATGTTCTGATATGTAATTAACCTATTTTTGCTTGCGATAGCAATGGCAGCCTAGTTGGGAGAAGGTCCGCCTCTCAAGGCAGTGGGAGCGAGTTCGAACCCAGCCGACGGCACGCACCAATTTGTTAATTGTGTGAACATATGTGCGTATTGTATGTCATCTGCTACATGACTGGAGCCCGGTGTATGGCGACAGGCTCGCCCCCTGTCACATTTGGGACTGAATATCGTCCGGCGAAATGGGAAATGGGTGTTGTATTACACCTCTGCCGGCCCCCTCAGGCGTGACGATATGTTAATAACTGACTGACAGCCTCGGAGGCTCAGTCGGTAGTGAACCTGCCTTCTGATCTAGGGGGCGTGGGTTCGATTCCCACCTAGGGCAAACATTCATATGGAGAATATTTGTGTTTGTTCTGTGTCTGGGTGTTAATATCTATTTAAGTATGTATTTAAAAGTATTTCAGTCTCTGGCCGCCATAGTGCAAGCTTTGCTTAGTTTGGGGTCAGACGACCGTGTGTTCAAGTGTCCCGAAGTCCCGAGTTTTTTTTTTTTTATACTGTAGGTTTTTTTAAAAATACTAACTTTTTTTTAAACAGACATTCTTTGTCATCAACTCGTCATGGATCATGTAATCACAGACTAATGACAAACTCGCAGGTTTATTTTACCAAAATCTAAATTTAAAAACAATGTTTTGCTAAAATAGCACTGCATGTGTTTACGATGATGTTTATTTGCTTTTTAAACTATAGCTAGATAAGTACTGGCTTTCTTTATTTTCATCGTTCTCATCTTAGCCTGATAACATCCACTGCTGGACAAAGGCCTCCCCAGTGATCTACCTATACGGTGGCCAGTCTTGCACTACCCGTGTCTAGTGCCTTTCTTAGATCAACTGAATACAACTAATCTAAGAAAGCGTTATTGATTTTATGCTATCAGCGCTATTAAGGGTTCCGCCACGCTCTGAATTTTCCATACAAACGCGCTTGTCAAATTTCTTTGAAACCATTTGTCAGATTATGATGAAATTTAGCATGTACAATTAAACTAACTGTATCTCCGCCCCTATGTTCTTGTTTTTTTTTTTTTAAACTTCTTCATGAGAAAATAGAGCAAGGAAAATATATGTATTTGTAAGGGGTTACTTCCGACTGATTTATTTACTAGATAGACAAAGTAAGTAAATCAAAAATCCCTAGATTCATACATAGAGAGGTTGTCTTAAATAAGTAATTCCTACATGCATAGAAAGGTTGTCTAGATCATTAGCTTTTAAATTAATCCATAATATAAGGGAAATATGTACTATAACTATATTAATAACTAAACTAGGTAAAGTTTAGTTTTAGAATGATTAGAGAAGTGCAAAAATCATTAAAAAATGATTGAAATTGTCACACTTTGTCACTCTGTCAACACTTTGTCACTCTGTAGACAACTTTAGAGGCTCATCAGTATCTTTACTTGTTCTCGTCGCTCGTCGGCGCCTCCTCCTAGATGAAATGGCAATAGAAAACCTTTAGCCACACTATGTATATAACTTTAGAGGCTCGTCAGTATCTTTACTTGCTCTCGTCGCTCGTCAACTCCTTTTAGATAAAATGGCGATAGAAAACCTTTAGCCAATGCGAAGTTAGTCTAAAGTGGTCGCCGTACCCTTAAGATAGTTCGCTTTGTTCTGAGCTCTGTATCGGCCGACGAGTGTCGAGGTGGCGAGACTCCGAGGCGCCGCGCGGCTCCGGCGACGCCCCGGCGCGACATCCGGCGGTTCATGGCCGCTGATCTCTCTGAAGCAAAGAAAATTCTAGACGTTTCGAGAATGTTCTACGAAGGTTGTGGAAAGTAAAGTATGAGTACGGTTTTCAGTTTCATTAGGCGCGTTTTTAAAGCTTTGATTTTGTTTACTCATTCCGTTAGTTAATAGTGTAGTTTTCATCTGAGATAACGTTATAACTTTACCTTACCATTTTTAGTTACCTATGCACATTTACAAAATACAAAAGAACACGAACTCATCTTCATACATAATTTGACAAGTAACAAATGCATTAAAATAAAAACAAAGATCCAGCTGCAAAATGTTGTCTTATGCCTTAAGTCACTTCCACTATCGAGACGATTCAAATGACATCTCACATGTCGAAAACCATCAAGCTGTTTAGTCTGTAGGGCGTGCCAAATAAACCTCATACATAGATGTATACATACATAGTCGAAAAGCATAACCCTCCTTGCGCTGTCGGGTAAAAATATACATAGGCATATTTTATGAACCTTTAAATTAATAATTAAGTATTCAAATAGCTGCCTCAGTATAATATGCCTTTCTTATGTATAGACCATAATCATTTTACCACCAAAACGTTCGTTAGGTAGCGCTATTTAATGCAATTTAACCTAAACTAGCTTGATAAGTTAGGTGCACTAATATAACTTAACTAACTTAATAAGTTAGTTGCACTATAATGTATAATAGGTATAGGTACTAACAGACACTCGGCCTAATACGAACTTGCTTGTTTGCTATATATAAATGTAAAATATAAATGTAGTATTATAGGCTAGAACGCGTTATAAACAGTGTTTACATGTACTTAACAACTCAATCACCGTTCCCCACAATCGGGGTACACCCGACCATGTATACACCCGACCATACAAAGCGATATAGATGATACATTCTTTGCCAACCGTCATTGTTATTCGAATGCCGCAAAAAGTATTAATAGCAGCGTTTTACCTGAAATAAAACGCATATTAAAATACTTAGCTAACTGGAAGCTATGTTTATGAGAGTGAAGTATTTAAAGAAATAAATAAATTAACTTTACCTTCTTTGTATTTCTTTGAAAATATTATGTACGTTCATTAAAATCTACATAAATTTAAATTGAACTGTGTCTATCATAATAATAACATTAGAAATAAGGAAAGGATAGCTGTACCGAGATTTAGACTGACCAAGTCAAATAAGTCATTTTTAGGCAACTGCGTTCGTTTTTATAATAAAATCAGTGCATTTCTTTTTGACTTCTTTCATTCTAATAATCTGCACTCAGAGTAAATCTTCTAAGCTTTTTGAACTAAGACATGAAAGTAAAGTTACAGTAATGTTAGAATATCTTAGCATTTGACGCTTTGGGACACAACAGATTTTTTTTGGCAATAAAGTAAGTATTCAGACGCATCGCGCCGCCACCATCATCGCTATAACTTCCCGAGCGGCTATAAAGTGTGGCGTGGATTATACGCATACGTGAGCGCATGACACCGCACGTTTCAGGGTGATAACCGCTATACCGCCCGTTTTTATTAACATTGGTTTTTCGTACGTGATTTACTGTTTTATAATAACGGCGAATTTTAATTATAAAAATTCGTGGTTTTGTTAATGCCCGACGCGGAGTGGTTTTGTTAAAAACGACGCGGGGTGTTATAAGTTTGACGTCTCTCTCTCTCTCTCTCTCTCTGTGTGTGTGTTTGTGTGTGTGTGTGTGTGTGTGTGTGTGTGTGTGTGTGTGTGTGTGTGTGTGTGTGTGTGTGTGTGTACGTTTGCGTGTGTGTGTGGAATCGTAGCTCCCGAACGGATATATACCGGGGAAATACCGATTTTGGTTTTGTTTTTTTTTTTTTGAAAGGTGAATTAATCGAAAGAGTTCTTAGTTAAATCAGTGTCGGGTTTTTTTTACATTTTTAATTGTTTAATAAAATTTATAGAGAACCGACAATCATAAGGAAGAACATTTTAGATCAAGTAACCTTTCAGATAAATAAAACTAAATCAAAATCGGTTTATCCGGAGTTGCGAAGTTACGAAGACAGGCAGACAGGCACACAAATAAGTAAGTACACAGACAAACACGTTACACTTATAACACCCCTGTTTTGCGTCGTAGCCGTCGGGGGTAAAAATAAAGGTATTTATTAGATAAAATGTAGGTATAAGTAGCAAAACTCATGTCGCGACTCCATGTCGCCGATCAGACAACTAAGAACATTCAAGGTCGAGGCGACGCCAGCCCGTCTCCACGGGATCGAAGTCATAAAGACATCTACATTAGGTAGGTAAACAATGTTACCAATTAATCTATGAAGTGGACCTAACTACATAATAATAAATATAGTAGGTACACTAGCGACACACCCTGACTTCGCACGGTACCTATACCTAAACCTTACCTACATGAAACATTACTTGTTTACCTAACTGGATGCCATGTTGAAAACCGCATCAAAATCCGTAGAGTTATTAGCAGATATACAGACAGAGAGACAGACAAACGTGGAAAGTGACATTGTTTTATAATATGGATATAAAAAAAAAGATAGAGACAGAGAAATCCTCCAATGACGAAACTAAAATATCTTACTAAAGGTATTCTAAGGTAAGATATAAAAGTAATTATAGTTACATAGGTAAATAATAATAATATTCGGGAAACTTGTACACATGGTCGTCTGACCCCAAACTAAGCAAAGCTTGTGCTATGGCGGCCAGACACTGATGTAAATACCTATATTTTTTTAAATACATACTTAAATAGATAATTAACACTCAGACATAGAACAAACACAAACGTTTATTACACGAATGTTTGCCGTAAATGGGAATCGAACCCAAGCCCTCTAGCTCAGAAGGCAGGTTCACTACCGACTGAGCCACCGAACCAGTCAAACAACAAAGCAACCTACAAATCTATGAAGTTGGTAAAGCCACAGAATAAAAATGAAACTTTTTTTTATTAAACGTAACAGCTCAAATCAAATCAAATGTCTTTAATCAGTTTAATATCAACGAAACACATAAGAACGTCAAAGTTATTGAAATAACTCTACCACCTTGTTTGGAAATAGTACCTAAACTTCTAGAAGAACAGGCCAGAAACTGTGACAATTTGTGAAACATATTTTTTTCAAAAATTTGTTTCTCACACGCCCGCGCCTAAATTAAGGAATTAAAAATTCTACTTCAGCCTTACAAGCAAGCAAATTCGTATTAGTCGAGTAGCTAGCCCTGATATCAGAGTGTCTAGGCCGCCTGAGGATCTGTGACATGGCTTGACGATTGTTGATAGAGAACAACCGAGGGACATTTAAACGTTTAAAACTCACGCTTCAAATTGACTCAGTCGACAAATTTGTATGGAAATTACCGATTTAGTCGATTTTAAACTTCGCTTTAAATGTCCATGCTCGCACCCTAAGGCCTACAATTTCAACTCACTAGAGCCATTCACTAAATTCATTCGGGAAAGCTAATTCGCTCCAACGAACTCAAGGACCTGGAATTTGTTGAACAGTTTGTTTACCTGGGCTCACTTCTTAACAACGATGGTGGCAGCGGGATGGAGATAAGTAGAAGGATCCAAATGTCTAAAGCAGCACTTACTAAACTCGCTAGGATATGGAAAGACCGCAATATATCCCGGAAAACTAAAGTGAGGTTGATGCGTACGCTGGTCTTCTCAATCTTCATCTATGGCGCCGAATCCTGGACGATAAGACAGAAAGAAAGAGTGAAAATCGACGCTTTCGAAATGTGGTGTTGGAGGCGTATGTTGCGAATTCCATGGACCGCACGCCGAACCAATATGTCGATTCTAAAAGAACTCGGAATAACCGTAAGGCTGTCCGCTATCTGCTCTCAGCGGATACTCAAATATTTCGGACACATCGCTCGTCGGAATCCTGACAGCTTGGAAAAGCTGATGGTAGTTGGTCAGGTCGATGGGAAAAGACCACGCGGGCGCTCACCTACCCGTTGGTCAGACCTAATAAGGACGCTCACGGGCCTGGCAATACCTGAAGCGATTAAAACCGCCGAAGACAGAAACTCGTGGAAGAGCATAGTGCATCGTGTGCACTCAATCAAACTGGGCACGACCTTCAGCAATGAAGATGCCGACTAAGAAGAAGAAGAAGAAGAAGAGCCATTCACAAGTTAAAACCGATGAGAATTATGAAAACATGAGATTTAAAAAAATTGAAAACTTTACCACCGAATTTGAGCGTTCTGAATAGCACAACAGGTGCTACTCAGAACGCTTAATTGCTAAATCTAAACTGGCTGGTATTGATGTCTTTTTCTAAATACGCAGTAATTACCAAGACAGGTATATTTTAGCTAGTTGTAGATTTAGCAATTTAGCGTTCAAAACACGGCCTAGTACACAGATAATTATAATGCTTGTAGTAGTTATCATGACGGCCGCGGGCCGCTGTAAGTCATCGAAGTCATTACGAACTTACAACGGTCTGTTCATTACTTTCTCGTTAGCAAACCAAACAAGGCACATCATTAAGGGTTCGGCATTGTTTACGATAATGCTCCGAAAGTTTTGAAATTCTTCGAGAAAAGGCCTGTCCTTTTTAGTTTTAAAAAATTATAACGATTTTCTGATTCGAGAAAAAGTTTGAATAGGTATAATTAGAGTATAATTAGAAAAACAACACGAAAATATAGTACGAGTACAAAGACAAGAAAACATTAGATAATAAGCAGAACAGGATCTCTCATCATTATTTATTAAAAGTCATAAAAAAATAAGTATTATGTACAGCAACATTCTTCTTTGTTTCAATAATAACACATCATTAGGTACGTAGGTAATCAAAATTGTAACCTCACGTTGAACCAAGGAAGGTGTCTGAAAGTCCGCCAGTAGTTACAATCGTTTTTGAAAGAAATTTAGTTGAACTTTTTTTTTTAATTTAAATAAGTAAATCAGAGTTCTATCTATCCATCGACTTTTCTATCAAATAATGTTTTATTTTACAAAAAGTACATAAGAACTAAATCAAATAACAAATCTGATCCATTTCCAAGGTCGGAATCGTTATTAAAATCACATCTTTACAATGCCAGTAAATATTTCGACAAAAGCTCTTGATGTGAAGAAAGCGTCTCATTAATATTCAATACGAGTCTACGAGGCGGCGTACACTCTACGTCCACTAACAAGCTCAGCGCACGGCCGCCTCGCAATCGTTTAAACTTAAAGGAATAATGAATTGACTCACTTATACTTAAAGTATTTTTAGATCGACTCGCCGAGCTGCTGCCAGCGAGAGCTGACAGCGAGTAGCCATCGCGCGGTGCGTCCAACTTTGATTCTGACGGCCGCGGCAGAAAGCAGACAGCAACGGCAAGTGCCACGACGGCAAACAGCATTACTTTGCAATATTAACTTGTACGAAACTAATTCTGACATTGGACTTCAATTACGCGTCAGGTAGGTTCACAATCCTGCCTTTCAGTCCGCAGTGCAGGGCTGTCGTTTCATGCAGGCTGGTGAATGTTGTCGCAGCCTGCATCACGTCCGCCACCGTCGTGCAGGATGTACGTACAGGGTGCTGGGCAGGATGGTCTGTGAGCTACATCCTGCTGTAGCTCACACACCATCCTCATTAGCAGTCCTGCACAGCGAACTGCAAGGCAGAATGGTGAATGGAACCTTACAAAGATGATATTTAGATAGACCGGATGTAAGGCGAAGACACGGTGCACGCAAAATTCGTCTTATATCCGGTCTATATTATTCGCACCTAAAAGGACTTTATGTTACAAATTAATGAGTTCATTTTTCATTTATGCCATTACGAGACGCTCTGATGTTGAGTTTGTAAGTGGACGGAGAGCCATATTTACCTAAATTTGAATTTTATCATGCATTCGTACCAACTAGGGATGAATAAATAATGATAAGAGATCTACGTGACTCAATCGGTGGTATAATTATGAATGTGGCAGTAGGGACCAAGAGTTCTAAATAAATGAACTGGGTATGGCTATTGTCTAATTCGAAATGTAAATTGTTGTAGAACTAGATGCGCTGTACGGTTTAAAAATATGTTTTACGTCTAATGTCCGCCTTTTGGGTCCTGACAACGTGTAGGCAACATTTCGTGATTAAGTTGAGTAGTTTAGGCGTGAAAGTGTAACTCACATCCGAATTTCTTTATCTATAAAGTAAAAAAATATATAGGATTAGGATTTATAGAGAATCTATATATGTAATTATGATTTAACTCAAATAACCATGAACTGAATTTCAACTCGCAAAAAATCCGAGAAACTGAAAACTTTCAGGTGAACAGAACGAGAAATTAGTGAATATCATATAATAATACGAAAGTGTCAATCTCTGTTTTAACACAAATATTATAAGACGACGGAACTTGATAAAGTTCAACAACAATATAAGTATTAAATTAAATCCATGAAACTTTATTTAAATCCCGGAAAATGTGGAAAGACAGAAAACTTTGCCAGTGAAACCGCGAAACGCAACTTTACTTTCCGTGAACTTCTTACATTCTACCCACAAAAGGAAACCATAACCGAATATTACGAAGTTACCAGCAGAATACAGCATACATAAAGTGGTAAGCAACACGACATAACACCGCCGTAAGAGCTTGTATCACTCCGAAAGGCATGTAACATCACGTCATGTGACGTGTGCAGCGTGAGGTTGCTGGGGATCACGGCCCTTAGGCATTGGAAGTAAAAATAGTGGGCGATACGCGAATGATGATCTTCTTATTCTGGGACCCTATTCGGAGATTTGAATTTTTTTCGTCCTTGTTGCTCTCGTTTGAAACGTCAGAGGTGTGAGAGTGACCAAGATAAAATCTCATCTCATCTCACGCGCAGGAATAGCCCCCCTGGGACCCTATTCGGAGATGTGAGATTCTCGTCTCACCTTTTTTTGTCCTTGTTGCTCTAGTTTGAAATGTCATAGGTGTGAGAGTGACCAAGATAAAATCTCATCTCATCTCACGCGCAGGGACCCACCCTATTTGGAGATTTGAGATTTTCATCTCACTTTTTTTCATCCTTGTTGCTCTCGTTTCAAACCTCATAGGTGTGAGAGAGACCAAGATAAAATCTCATCTCATCTCACTCACAAGAATAGCCCCCCTGGGACCCTATTCGGAGATTTGAGATTTTCATCTCACTTTTTTTCGTCCTTGTTGCTCTAGTTTGAAATGTCACAGGTGTGAGAGTGATCAAGATAAAATCTCATCTCATCTCACGCGCAGGAATAGCCCCCCTGATTCGAGATGGGAGCGATAAGTCACAGACAACACTGACGTCACGCTTGGGGTGTACCTATTGTGCATTCTTGGGGTGTATTGTGCACTCTTGGGGTGTATTGTGCATCCAACCGCATTATTCTCATAATATTATTAGGAGCGAAGCGAAGTCACAGTCTTCTGGGACCTAAGCCTAAGTTTGTTTGAAATAGCTTGAGTATTATTGATCCAATTTTCGTTGAAAATTGCAGGCAAATAGTTCATGCAATTACGATTTTAAGTTTGAATACAAGCGGTCTAGAAGTTATGGAGATAGGCAAGTTTTTTTAGAAACAATTAACTATTAAATTAAACAAAAATACAATAAGGTTAAGTAACAATAATAAAATTAATAAGGTTCTCGTAATTCTGCAAAAAATATAAAAATGAAATTATTTTTACAAGTTTTAAGTACCTAGTTACTTTTGTAAATAAGTAAGTACATTTTTTTTGTGGTAATTACTTACTTAGCTATTTTTTTTTCCGGGTCGAAGCCGATGTTACTCGTAGCTATAGCCCCGGATAGAAACCTGCGCTCCGCTCCTGATTGTATGACGTCACGAGTCGGGTAATGGGAGTGCTGGCAGCCCCGACACTCACGCAGCCGAGGCTCCTTCTCCCGATAATGCGATGTAACGGGAAGTTATGGGCTCGTTTATTTGAATGACGGTCGAGATCTAACATTGCCATGTAAATATAATATTCCAACAACTGAAATCATAACTGAAGAACGGGGCCCGATGATAAAATCAGATGTAAGTAGGTATATGTAGGTTTTAGTAGCTATACAGGTTCCTTTTAGCATTATATCGAAACGAAAAGACATGAAGATTATTTAGCTGTAGCAGCCAACTAGGTTAATTTGCCTTTCAATTGACTGACTTGCCTGTTTACTAAACGGCGCCGTTCAACTAGTTTCCTGAATGATATTCAGCCGTAGCGTCTAGTACATGTATTACCTAATATAATAAAGGAATTTTGTGAAATGGTTGGCTGCAACAGCTACACGTACACGGCATTAGATATTTATTAGGTACTAATTGTTTCCCGCAACTTCCTTCGCGTTTATTCAGATAATAGTATCCATAAATCCGTGATATACGGTAGCTAATTATTAAATTACTAGCTGTCGCCCCGCGACTTCGTTCGCGTTTTGAGCTATCCTATCTCTCAAATTGGATCGAACTGCACATGGTGTGCGAATTTTATTATAATCGGTTAAGTGGTTTAGGAGTTCATTGAGGACAAACATTGTGACACGAGATTTATATATATTAAGATAAATAATAATCCGATACCAAAGAGGTCAGAGTCAAACATAAAAAAAAAATACTGGCTGGTTTTGAGCGGAGTTTTAATTTTAGTACCAACTAAGTACCGTGAATGTGTCTAACGCATTTGGTAAGCGGCGCGTTATGTTATTTAGCCGTGAAAAGCCTACAGACAGACAGGCAGATTTAGTTTCGATTTTATAATTAGTAAGGATAAAGATATACCTATAATATGTATTGAGGAGCCGGATAATACGACTATAGTTTCGACCATAGACATAGAGTAAAGACCCCTAATCGGTCAAAAATAATGATTCCAAAAAAAGTAAACCAAACCATTGAAAGTCAACCAATTCACTAGTCAGTCTTCGATGTCATCCAGTAGCGGTTACGTCTCCCCACTAACCAATAAATATGGTGAACTGTGTAGTCTACTCATGCCGAAATTTCAGAATATCCAAAACAGTAAAAAAAGGCAACGTCACATATCATCCGTAAGTCTTAAATATATTTTTATGTGCTTTAAAAAGCTAATGATTGTAATTAATTCTTAATTAATGTCAACAGAGCGAAAAGTTGCTGAAAAAAGTGTTGCCACAAGGTATTTTTATATTTTCCCTTTAATAAACTTTAGGTTTCTTAAGGATCCACTTTAGCCGATCAGTGGACAAAAATAATTCGACAAAGTAAAAATGAAAATTAGTGAAATCTTCGTCGCCCCTATAACAATTTGCTCTGTGCACCTTCGCAAGAAAGAAGTATACGTAACAGTGAAATATCGTGACAAGCAGGCGTCAGTTTTATTTTTATGTAAATGTAACGTTATTTTATTGCCGAAAAAATAACTTAAATGTATGATGTAAATAATGATAGTGTGTAAATAAGATAAAATCAATAGTTAAAATCAATAGTAATCCCTTTACTATTGATTTTAACGCAAATTCGTACTCTTGATTTTTACTTAAATTCTTACCTTTTACCTACTCTGATTTTAGTTAAGGTTTACATACAATCTTTAATATTAGTTTGTAGAATAGTGTCATGAATGGGTCTGGGTAAGGCTTTGTGTGTAGTTTAGCTCTGGCCTAAGCTGGCCTAATACTTTGTTTCCGGTCTTGTGATTTCTTTAAACTCTGATCGTTATATAATTTACCCAACTAAATCGGGTAACCTCTTTTAATGGCAAGTTCATCACGTATAGAAAAAAGAGGTTTTATTAAGGTACCAAAATAAATTTGACACGTTTCGAAACCGTGTTTTGTATGAAGACTATCCTTCTGGACCTATGTAATAGAGCATATTCTGTGGTTTCGACATACTTTTAACATATTATCTCAATGAGTTTCGGTGACATTATTTCAAAGAGTGATTAAAAAGATGACACGCGCAACCACGTTCTGTCTTAAACCTACACCTGACCATGATCCAAAAACACAAGGTCTAGCATTCCGGGAGCAAACACGTAATGACGTCACTCATCATCGTCATCGTCTCTTTCGAGCTTGTTTTACATGATAATTATATTTCGGTCTTGCATTGACATCGACTGACGTCACTGCATGTTGCCCACGTGACCGGAATGCTATATACTTGAGCATATAATTGTACCATGCACCTGCATAGTTTTAGTTAATACTAGGCAGGTATAGTTAACACGTGGGAACGACTATTATCTACCTAATATTGAATTCCAGAAATAACTCAAAGCTTCTTTGATTCTATCCACTCTGTTTCGTTCGGCCTCTAGGGAGGTTCACTAGGTTTACCAATAAATCTTTTTACGGGACGTCGGTTATATTATATTGCTTACTGGCTATTGATAAAAGGGGCAGGTAAGAATTTAGGACCAGGGTCGGTTTAGATTAAAATAGATGCCTTATATATATAATAGTTTTGGTGTTAGTAGGTAGTTTTTTAACGGGGATATATCCAGTAGATCTGCTTTTAATTTGACCACTGTTGTAAAGGCAAAGGTACTTATTTCTGGACAAATGTCTATTGGCATCTTATATTTCTTTGAGCATCTCAGGGGCGTTTATTGGTCATTGATACCTTCTTATTACCAAGTATCAACCAAAGCCACGCGTGCAGAACTATTTAGGCTGAGTTCAAATATTGTAATTTCAATCAAGAAAGTTTTACACTTTTAGCTCTCCTCTTGGAATCCCTGTGTCGGGGATGGCATAGCAAGACACAAATACATGGACAACTAACACCCACATACAGAACAAATATTTCAATCTAGGCTAAGAAGGAGGGTCGCCCCTCATTCCTTTCTTTAATTTTTTTCTCGGCTTGGCCGCTGTAAACGTTTTTATCTTGACTTTGGGATAGCCACTACCTATTTATCTACCTATACATGCTCGTATGGCACTTCATGAGTCGTAATAACTTGTGAGACATTCTATCGTACGCCACTAGCGATTCGTGGTCTTCGCTTCAAAACCCCTTCACACTACCTACCCTATTTATTGATTATATACTCCATTTGGACACATTTTGGATACATTTTGTAGGTAGGTAAGTAGCTGCATTAACTAAGATAACTTTATAAGTTAAATGCAGCTGGCTGTAGTAAGTTTATAATGCATCATCGGAGTTCGGCTTTGTGTGCCAACTCTACTAAGAATGTATTAAACTTGCAACAAGGAGCTAGCTCGAGTAGTCTAAAACTAAATAACTTAGGTACTTTGTTTCTCGAGTTGAGTCAACCCCTATCTTCTTAACGCGCAGGCCAAAACTAAGTCCAAGAAAAAACAATAGGCCCTTTTCAGAACGTTAAATTGCTAAATCTAAACAAAAGCTAATAATTAAAACTTGTTTTTGTTATTGCTGCGTATGAGACAAGGAAATCAATACTATTAGATCGTTTATATTAGCAATTTAGCGTTCTGAATAGTGCCTCTTCAATTGATACGGGTACACGGGTAGCGCCAGACAGGTCATCGATCGTAAAAACTTTTGAGGGCAGCCTTTGTACGTCTTCCAGCTGAGATGATGATGATAATGTTTTTTGCTGTTATTGAAGATTTCAGATTTCAGATTTATTTATTGCTTCTTCCGTACCGTACATGATGGTATAACACAAATTGTATAAGGTTGTACAAAAGTCTAACGGACCCCGTCGGGCACAGCAAGTTAGAAGAGAGGAGGACGATGTGATAATGTACTTGAAGCAAAAGTCAAGGTCAGAAATAATAATTATTAATAAAACATTTATTCTCTTAGTCTCTTAGAAGGCCTCTTAGTCGCTCAAATCAGTCTTTAGAAAAATGTGAGCCATCAATCAACAGTTTCAGGGTCCCATTTATCGTTAGCGCTTTATAAAGAAACCCTTATTTATGAACTCTTTTTTTAACAAAGGATATTTTGTGGAACTTTGATATAGGCTCAATTCTGGCGTCACACTTAAATTTCATAAGCCACTTAAATCTGCTAAAAATCGTAAAAAACGTAAATTAACTAAATGCTATTCCGCGGGCAACATTTTAACTAATTTAGAAATTTCAAATTCAAATTTTTAAAAAGAATGAACAAAATCTCGTTAAATTACTCAATTTAGAAAATTTAGCTGAAATTGCTATTCTTGCGCCCACATTTTAGATGATTTTAACTTGTTTAGATCGAATTTGAGGTTAATTTTAGAGGGCACCATTTTGGAATCCTGTTAAAAAAACTAAAATTTCAAAGTGAAAAAAATCTCTGTATTTTGTTGATTTTACTAAAACTAAGTAAACCTTTGCAAAGATAACGATTCAGAAAAATGTATAAAATGCATAATTTGCCTCATAATCATTTCAGTTCGGCACGATATGTGATCAAAGTACGCACTGTTACAGGATTAAAAAGTCAAAATCTGGAAGTGTACTTAGCTCTCATCTCATTAATAATCTCAGCAAGAACCTATATTATAGAACATGCATGCAACAATAGCGATGGATGTGCATCAAAACCCACCCCAAGAGAAATTAACACAAAATCGATCATAATTTCATAACAAAATCAAAAGAGAGAGTGCTTAATTTCCAAGGTACATCATATGGGTACTAATATTATTAAGTAATTATTCCATTGTTATTTCGTATGTATTACATGTATGGAGGCTTTCTATCCTCCATAATTACAGGATAATCAATTGAGGTGACTTGAGTTGTTAAGATCTCTGGGTGCATCGCAGCTGGCCTGTTTTAGCATAATGCTGTGTCAGAAAGTTTATACTGTGACAGACTTGCCAAGCCTCACACTATACTTACCCCTCTCATAACAGTTTACCAGTCATTGAACCCTGAAGCGTTAGTTGGTGTCTTCATAAAGTATAATTATGTAGCGAATTGTAGCAGCAGTGCCATGTAGACACTACTGGTTTCTAAATAGGTATATCTATGAAACAGCTTGGAAGCAGTTCCTGGTGAGGATGCTATTTTAAATGATGGATTTAAAAAAATATAGATCCAGGGCTAGGTGTTGTTATCCATGGCTTTATGTATTCCATGGCATCCCTGACACGGAAACTTAGTAGCGGGTGTAATTATAAATTTACTTTCAGATGCGAGGTCATATGTTTAAGTACTGGCAAGAGGTTTCATGGAAGAACCTGTGTGCTAGCCCAAGCACTCTCTGATACTCACATTATACCAACAAGCTCAAAAGACAACACAAATAATACAAATTTCAGTTTATAAATTCAATTTGAAATAATAAAAATTTATTGTATATTAAATGTTTGCTATCAATAACCTTCATCTTTTTCTGTACATACTTGAAATACCTACTATTGTTGAATTTTTATTACTTTATAATTTCCATATTTTACAACTTGGGCATGGACAAAAGCAGATACCAGATAGAGTAAATAGAAAAACAATCAGTAGGATTTCATTATTTACAGATCTCTCTGGTTATTTAAAAAAATGTAATTTATTGCGGGCACTGTTTATTATGACATATAATACAGGCCCATGTTTAAAAAACCTTGCAAAGCAACATACACTTTTTATATAAAACAATGGTCTCTGAGACTTTTCTGGCTGTGTTATCTCCTAGTAGGTAAGTCACTTGTGTGCCAGTGTGTCACTTCCCTTTCTAGCCCAAATGGCTGGTGTACCAGTGCTACTGGGAAGTAACTCTTGTTATTTGCAGAAAACCCACAGCAATTAGGGCTTTAATCTTCAGCACATTGAGTCCAGGAGCTGCAGTTGCAGCATCAGCAATTTATCTCATAGCCTTTTCTGCACAAACATAGCTTTTTCAGTTACTACTGTACTTGGACCACTCATGATAGATACAACAGACTGGAAAGTCGTCTCCACAGTTTTCAAGTTTGTTTATTTTACGCTTTTAGACTGGTTGTGTTTCTGGTAGCATTCCTCATGGCACTGAAAATTAAAACCAAATTTATTTAGTGTCTAGGCAAGATACAATTAAATTATCATTACCAAGTATTACAAGTTGACTTTCTGTAATTACAACATTTTAGACTAGCTATCTGCCCACAACTTCTCTCACGTTGCATAGCCTAGTAGTACTCAGTGAATGTGTAGCTTTTTATTATAGACAGAACTTCTAAAATCGAATAAGTAGTTCGGATTTTAGGTTAGTTTATTATTTACCTTTACAGCGTTTCCGTAGGTTTTGTAGAAAATTAGGCGCAGTGACACGCACGTCACGCACGTAAAATAATTCAGAATTTCATCAGCACATCATCATTTAGCTTAATTTTTGGGCACAATAATTTAACTTTAACGAAATTGTAAACAAACAAAGACTTGTAAAATTTTTTTTTTTTTTTTTTATTAATTTCTTCATGACCATGGATACTCGTCCTTCAGTCGGATTCTTAGTAATATTTTTTCCTTCAGTAACAGATGATGGGATGATGATGATGAGGTGATGATGAAGACGATGAATCCCTCCCCTTTTCCCATTCCAGTAAAGTTATGGATACTTTACTGAAACTTTAAGTGAAGTTTTGTAGAGAACACGAAAAATCGCGTTTCGCGATGTTTGTATCATTTGCCCACACTCGTGCACGTTGACGAACCGGTAAACGTTAATAATCCACCATTATTACAATTTAACACTCGAAGAATCACAAGTTTTAGAAAATAATACAAAAACACGACACCATCTTTTCGGTTCCCGCCAAAAACAAGACTTGTAAAACTCCATAGTGAATTGCCAGTATTAAAACACCAAAAGTACTTGAGATTTTTGAAATATTACGATTTATTTGCAAAATATAATTAGTGCTCTGTAATTATTCATTAATTACAGAGCACTAATTATTTTTTATTATTTTATTACAGAGAATTTAATGTTTTTCTTAAAAATTAGCATATTAAATAAGCGTAGGTTTTTCAGTAATACATGACACACCCGTCAAATAATTCCACGAATTTATGTTAGTGGCATAAAACTTGCAACACTAACAACTTGATGCATGGACGAAGCTACAGATATAAAAATTTTTTGAATGAATCGATGAAAATATCGTTCTAATACGCCTGTGTACGGTGACCCTTTTACATTCTTTTTTGAAGGTTTATTTTATCTGTGAATTCAACTTAAGTGAACAAGAAAACGGATAATTCCGTTCAATATTTTAGGCTTACGTTGCCCTCTGAATTGCGATTTTAAGTTCTGTCACTTAAATTTAGAATTTTTATAAAATTTACGAATTTTAAGATGTGACGCCAGAATTGAGCCTATTTTCGACTTTACATCACACTTATAATAATATAATACTCGTAGCCACAAGTGAGATTACTTATTTATCGGTAGATTTTTTAGAGACTTCAGAGATTTTAATATAAAATCTACCTCGTTTTTAGTGTGTTCGTCTTCGTCTAGGTTTGAATGTGGGTGTATTTGTTTATTGCTGTTTCAACCAGGATGCACCAATATTGTACAACAGCATCAGGGGGGCTATTCCTGCGCGTGAGATGAGATGAGATTTTATCTTGGTCACTCTCACATCTATGACGTTTCAAACGAGAGCAACAAAGACGAAAAAAAGTGAGATGAAAATCTTAAATCTCCGAATAGGGCCCCAGATTACGCATCACAGATTTAAGAAGTTACGAAGATGAACGAGTCATAAACGTGGTGAGAGTGGTCGTGGGCGCGGTGTCGCTAATAAATCACGCCCCATGGGCCCCTATTCGAAGATTTGAGATTTTCATCTCACCATTTTTCGTCCTTGTTGCTCTCGTTTGAAACGTCGTAGGTGTGAGAGTGACCAAGATAAAATCTCATCTCATCTCACGCGCAGGAATTCGGAGATTTGAGATTTTAATCTCACTTTTTTTCGTGCTTGTTGCTCTCGTTTGAAACGTCATAGGTGTGAGAGACCAAGATAAAATCTCATCTCATCTCACGCGCAGGAATAGCCCCCCTGTAGAGGAAGACAGCCATTCGGAAAGAAATCCTGACCTACGAAAGCATTTTTGTCGAAGCTGAAGCATAGACGGCAAGCGCACCGTAGGACGTCCACCCACAAGGTGGACGGATGACCTTGTGAAGACCGCAGGATCGCGCTGGATGCAGGCCGCTACCAACCGGTCTTATTGGAGATCTATGGGGGAGGCCTATGTGGACGTCCTATGGCTGATGGATGATGTAGGATGGATGATAGATGAAGCATAGACGCTTCGCTCGCTCACGCTCGCTCGGTTGATAAGTACCTACATGCCTACTACCTGCCTCCTAATTATGTTTAGGTATACTTCCACAATAACTCTTGTTATATTAGGTAGATACCTTCTTAAAAACAAAGATATGAGTCGGTACCGTAAGGCACTAAATAATGTACCAACCACTTACATCGTTTAGATATCTCGAAAAAAGTCTTAGCCGCGGAAGGAGTAATCGAACCGGATGACTTCTCCATGAATAATTTATGTCCCGGAGGACGTCCCTATGTTTTAATGCTGCTAGAACTTGGTAGCTCATAGAAAGGTATCTATATTATGTATGTACTTACCTATGTTGGAAAGTTATGTTAGTTATCTGGATGAACTTGCCATTTAGTCGGGTAAATTTTATGACGAACACAGTAATTTCAAAGAAATCTCATGACCGGAATCAAGGTATTGTTGACAGTTGCTGTGTACAGAGCCGTTTTCTAGAGAAAAAAAGTTATACCTAGTTCCTTAGAATTTAATAGATGGCATTAGTGAGTTTGCTAGAATTGTTTTTTCAAACTTAATGTCAATTTGACATTCAAATCTATTGAAATAAATATTTGACATTGACATTAATGCTAAATGTGACTTTGACATAAATATTTTGTCCAGCTAGTTGGTGTTGCCAGTGGATCAACTAATTATTTCCAAAAAATGTAACAATTAACCACCTGATTTCCAAATAGTACTAAGATCAGTTGATAAATCATAACTATGATCATGTTATTTATCAAACATTTATAACAATAGACGAGTATAATCAAACATTTTACCATTTGAAAAGTTTATGTTCTCGAAACCTTTCTAATAATTTCATTCATATTTTCACCCTAAGATAAAGGAATCGTAGGCTTGATAGGTGACCATACCATTTCGATTTGACAGACCTTTTTTGTGCTTCTCCAATGCCATATATCACAATGACACGAACTATTTCGTTTGATGAAAACGAATCATTGTTCCAGTAGTCACATTGAAGTCAGTAAGCCGAAGAAGATTCAAACACTATAAATAATTATATTTTTGTAAAAAATTGGTGATTGAATCTTTTTTGCTTGACTGGTTCCAAATAAAAAGGTTTATTTAATTTTATTTTCTTAGGAAAACTTACAGCTAGGTACAAAATTATAAATAGAAGATAGAGACAGAAGGCCAATTACAAGTTTTCACAAATATAAAGGTAAATAGATACGTAGCACTTAAAAGACAGACACTCAAGATTAATACATAATAAAGAAGTAAGCCAAATTTTAATATAAAAGACACACAGAAAATAACTATATATTATATAATAAAATTACATTTATAAACACTTATGAAAAATAACTGTTGTTTACAAGCTGCTTGAATTTAAAAGCAGTGGTATTTAATGGGTCAATATCAAACTCTTTAACGAGAGTGTTATACCTACTGCATGATCTTATCATAAAACTGTTACGTCTAATTACATCGCACGGGTAGGACGGAGAGGAGATTCGGCCTCCTCAGCGAGGATGTTAAAGTTGATGTGAATGAGAAAATTACATGAACAGCTTAGTCCAGAGCTAAACTACACACAGTTTTTATCAACCGACCAGCTATAACTGGATCTCTAGGAAAACGAAACAAAAAGCAATAAGAAATTACTTATGGCAGCACTGTAATTACTTAGAAATAGGGATGTCAAAATACTTTAATATTTTTTTGGCGAGGAAGCTACAGTTTCTATGTCACAGTCGGTGTTTCGATACGCTTCCTTTCGTTGTTATCCAGGGTCAAACCCCTAAAAGTTGCGGTGTTCTGGTTAATGAGCGACTGGCGTTATTGAGGCTGAATGGCTGGAATTCACGACCCTTCCGGACAATGGGTCATCACATTTTTAATCGAGCAGTGAAAAGGAAACTTTGGTGAGGCAAGATATTTTAAGGAATAAGGAAAAGGTTTTTTTTATGAGAGGTGCGTTGGAAAGAAAGGGACTCTTTCCAAAGAGGATGATTATTTTAATAAACTACGTTTTCTGTGGCTACCTATGTTGCATTGCAGTTTCGGTATGTACAGCTTGCTGTAGGTCTACTGCAGTGGTCAAGTGGGTACATGATCAATCATGGCAAGTTTTAAATTAATTATTTTGATTATCGCTCTTTGATAAAGCACTTGTCTAGGTGGAATGTGGCGCTTCACACGCATGAAATGGCAGCAGAAATGGATTTGAAGAGCTTGTGTGCGTGTTTACACAAAGAACAATCTATATCTGAGACCCAATCAGATGGTAACAGGGGCCCTATTCGGAGATTTGAGGTTTTCATATCACCTTTTTTCGTCCTTGTTGCTCTCGTTTGAAACGTCATAGGTGTGAAAGTGACCAAGATAAAATCTCATCACATCTCACGCGTAGGAATAGCCCAGGAAAATGGCCCAGGAGGAGGGGTGGCCCTCCTCCTGGGCCAGCATTGGAATACATAGTGATTTTTTACATAAAAGAAAAAAAACAAACATCAAAATTGGCAAAATAAATAAAGACATTTCATACGTAAAAATACGCGAATAAAATTATTCATTGTTTATTGGTTCTGGACCTAGTTTGAATTATTTTAAGATGCCATTTTACATAATTTTTTTTTAGTAAAATCAATTAATTCAGAACGCTAAATTGCTAAATCTAAACTAGGTAAAAGTTATGATGTTCTACCGCCACCGCCGTCGCTACTGCCATCACTACTGCCACGGTAGAGGTACCGTCACCGCTACCGCCACCGCTACAGGTAGTAGGGTAGTAAGTCAGATCCCTCTAATTACAGACCCATCTCTGTGCTTCCGGCTATGAGCAAAATATTTGAAAAGATTATATTTAATCAACTGTTGTGTCACTTTAACATTCACAGTATATTAAACGAAAATCAGTTCGGTTTCACGAAAAGTAGATCAACAACAGATGCGGGAGTTCGATTAGTTATGCATAATATGATGGAAGCTTAGGAGAGTTCACAGGATGCCATCGGTGTCTTTTGTGATCTTTCCAAAGCGTTTGATTGTGTAGAACACCGCACCTTGGTCCGTAAATTACACCACTACGGAATTCGTGGAATCGCTCTAGATCTTGTCGAGTCATATTTAACTGAAGACAACAAAAAGTGGGAATTAATGGCGTCACATCTTCCGGATCTTTAGTTACAATGGGAGTACCACAAGGTTCTATCTTAGGCCCGTTCTTATTGTTAGCGTATATAAATGATTTTATATGGTTAAGGACCTTACAGACATAGTTCTATTTGCTGATGATACATCTCTTATTTTTAGAACAGATAGGAAAGATAGTGAGCTTGTGCATGTGAACAACGTACTGACTATTATTTCGAGATGGTTCGGTGCGAACAATTTGTTACTAAATGCAAAAAAAACGAAGTGTTTAAAGTTTTCCATGCCTAATGTTAGATATATAGAACCAAACGTAATGCTTGAGGGCGATAAACTTAACATAGACAAGGCGACGGTGTTCCTGGGTATAAGCATTGATTCCAAACTGCAGTGGGGTCCACATATTAGTGCTCTGTCTGGGAGACTTAGTTCTGCTGCTTATGCGGTTCGCAAGATTAGGCAACTGACGGATATAGCTATAGCTCGGATAGTTTACTTTGCTTACTTCCACAGCATAATGTCATATGGCATTTTGCTGTGGGGATCAGCTGCTGAAGTAGAGGCCATTTTTATTTTGCAAAAGCGAGCGGTCCGCGCTATCTACGGAATGGGTCCCCGTGAATCATTGAGAGATTTATTTAAAGGAATAAATATATTAACTTTACCTTCTGTGTATATCTTTGAAAATATTATGCACGTTCGCAAAAATCTCCATAAATTTAAATTGAACTGTGACTATCACAATTATAACACTAGAGATAAGGATAGGATAGCTGTACCGAGATTTAGACTGACTAAGTCAAAAAAGTCATTCTTAGGCAATTGCGTTCGTTTTTACAATAAAATCCCGAAAAATATAACAGGGCTCACCGAGGGAAAATTCAAATCACATGTAAAAACTACATTAATGAAAAGAGGATAAGGTTAAGAATTATTTAGAAGGATAAGGATAAGGATAAGAAGAGGATAAGGTTAAGAATTATTTAGAAGATAAAGATGTCTGGAGCCTTCCACTTCCGTCAAGTAACCACTAGTATTTATAGATATTACCTAGTTGTAAGCCAAAATTTGTGAGACTGTAATTTATTTATTTGAATTTATATTTGAAAAAAAAATAATGCCCCTCAGTTTCTTGCCTGTTCTTCTGAGTAGAGGCTTTTTATCCGAACAAGGCGGTCGAGTCTATTTAAATAACTTCGACGTTCATAAGTGTATCTTTGATACCTAAATTGAAAACATTTTGACTTGACTTGACAGCAACCACTACCGCCACTGCCACCGTCACCACTACCGCCACAGTAACCGCTACCGCCACCGCTACTTATTTTATTGTCGAAAAATTTGTGATATAAAATTAATCGTTTAAAAATACAGGGTTATAGGTACCTAACCAAAAACCTCTTAAGGGTTCCTTGTACTCATCAATATGAAGAACTTTTACTATGGGGCGAACTCGGAAATCTCTAAAAAAAAAACCGGCTGTTCCATACATTTTGTCTCAGGTGATTGAACTTGTTGTATGGAACATCTGTTTTTTTTTTGCGATTACAGGATTGGCTTCATAGTAAAAGTTGTTCATATTGATGAGTACATTATACCCTTAAGAGGTTTTTGGGTAGGTACCTATAACTTTGTACTGTGTAAATAAGATTAAAGGGATATTAATATTGATATTAACTCAAATTCGTACTTTGATTTTTACTTCAATTCGCTCCTATTACCTACTCTGATTTAGCTACGCTTTACACACAATCTGTAAATTATAATATTCTACATGTCGTTATTCCTTAATTGAGTTTGTAGTACAGTGTCATGAATGGATCTAGCTAAGACTGTGTGTAGTTTAGCTCTGGCCTAAGCTGGCCTAATACTTTGTTTCCGGGCTTGTGATTTCTTTGAAATAACTCTGATCGTTGTATAATTTACCCAACTAAATCAAGTAACCACTTTTTAATGGCAAGTTCTTCACGTATAGAAAAAAAGGATAAATTTACCAAAATAAATTTCACATGTTTGAAAATCGTGTTTTATGACTTAATTTTCCGGTGGTATGTATCGGATTTAGGAATATAGAAAAGTAGTTACGGCATGTTTAGAAGGCGCAAAAAACATTTTTGTTTCGAACTCAGATCAACCTAGAGATAAAGGTGGCGCACGGAGTATGAACTAAGTGAAGCAAAAAAAATTAAAAACTACGCTACTGTCATATAGATACACAACACTCACACATTGACGCAAAAAGACTACGCTACTCGCTTGGTCATTCTTACCTCAACATTATGTGCATTGATTTATGGTATACTCTTACAAATATGTGCAGTTTTCAATATATGAAATGTCCTAAGATTGTATATTGGAACGGAAATGGCTAACGTAAAGTTTGGGAATTAACATTAGTTTTCGTGCAATTGTAAATGTTTTTCATGGCAACATTACCACGCACACACATTGAAAAAGAAGTGACTTCAGCGAGATTTATCGCAGTGTTCCATCTTTTCATAGAGATTGATCTGAGGTTTCGAAAAAATAATACTGTAAGCCGCGCAGCATCTTTGGCGTTTAGTTTAGCGCCACTGTAGTGGGCTGGCTACCGTTCTGATCTGACAGTTAAGTTATTTTTTTGTAGGAGCCGTTATACACTCCAACTTGACAGGTAATCAAAGCTATAGCTTGTGGGTCGTGGTTTTCTGAGTAACTACAGAAATTGAAAAATACTTCTAAGTTAGGGCCATCTATTAAAACTTTGGGTGAACCATAACAACACAACAAAAATATACTTACAATAGATGGCGCTTTTTAAAAGTATGAAGTATCCATAGACATTTTTTTTTTTGTAAATAAACAACGTAGTTGTTCATTCTCCGTGCAAAGTACCAAGTGGCATGGCAACACAATTCCTAGCTATTTTTGTCTATGATCTCGTCACATGACCTCTTTATTTGTCCCCGTGACCATTTATTGTGAAAATTCAAAAATAATTTACGCGTAATGTCAGCGAGAAACGGGAAAGCTAAACAAAAAATTGCACTGCATGAGAGTTCATTTGATAGCAGGTAATTTCGTGTAAATAATATATTATGAAGTGCGTTACATAATTAGGAATTTCTCAAGGAAGGTCACCAATTTGGACCACAAGTTGGCAAGGGGTGAAGAATTTGTTTTTAAAGTATTTGTACAATGTTTTGATTTTCTTCATTTATTTACAGTCCAGACACTGAATTCATTAGCTTGATGAAAGACGATGGATCTTACGGTAAGTATCTACCTCTTTCTACCAAGACTTTCATCATCATCTTATTATAATTTCTCACTTTTAGAATCATTCCTCATTTTAAAATCAAAAGTGGAATTAGAGCAACCGTTTATTTCATTGTGCTATTATTAAATTAAGGCTAAATTTAATTATGATTACCCACATTTTAGGCAGTGGTGAGGAAAATTCACCTGTAGAATTTTTGGAAGATAATAATACTGGTTCTAGAAATTTTAAGAACAGTAAGTTTTTGTAACATATTTTATTCATTTCTTTTTATTGAATCAAAGGTATGGGACAAGTTTGTTTCCTATACTGTACTTAAAGTACTCTACATCCAACTACAAGTAATTTTTTTAGATAAATACCATGAGTCTTACAGTTCTGAAAATGAATTTAGTCCTAATAATATCCCTTTAGTATGATGATATGTTATCCATCCCTTGGCCATTGCTGGTTTTCTGTGTTGTCTATTTATGAATGAGGGCAGTCTTCAAGCTTGATTGATTTTGATGCTTTTTTGTAATTAACTGTAACTTCCCTAATGGTTCAGTTCTATTGATTGATAACTCAGTTGTTACTCTACATGCGAGGGATTCCTCACATGCTGGATAATGACTAATGTAAGTTCGTCGGCTATACCTTGGTCAGTATGCAGTATACGGGTGTTGCCGGCAAACAGCCTTACCAATGACATACAAGCACAGGAAATCTCTCGCACACTGCATGCTGGCCCTATCACTAATAAAAATGGCTCTTGCATGCGGGCCCTATGGGTATGCCTGCACCCTAAATGCAAAACAATAAATATAACAACTAATAAAGATAAGCCAAAGGCTAGTTTAAATAAAATAATCTTGAAGTTTAAATGTTATGAACTCTTATAATTATTATTTTTTTATTTATTTATTAATGCTTAACATTCAAATGTTTGTTTCAGCCAATGTGACTTATAAAATAATACCCGTGGCAGCAAATGAAGAGACAGTCACCAACATGCAGAGTTCACCTTCGCATGGTAAATAAACTATTATTTATTACTTAACATCAGAGCAAACTTCATAATATTTACACACTACCATTATCAAAGTATTTGACTTTCTAGTCTTTTTACCCAACTGCAAGAAAGAGGGTTATGTTTTTCGAGTGTATGTATGTGGGTATGTCTGTATGAGGTTTCTATGGTACGGCCTACAGCCTAAACAGCTCGATGGATTTTGACATGCAAGGTATCATTTTAATTGTTTTGATAGCGGAAGTGACTTAGGGTATAACATTTTGCAGCCAGGTTTATTGTTTACCTTTTAATAATGATACTTGTGGTTATGTATCTTTGGATAGGATATATTTCTGTGTGAAAAAATGTAGAAAAAAGTTTTAATAGTAGGTAACATATTTATTTATAGATTTTTTAAGGTATATTTATTTGTAGATCTAATTGAGTGGGAGTGGAGTGGCATCTTTCACTGAAGTCTCAAGCATGATAAGTCATAATGCTCCAAAATTTTATCATGAAAGTTCATTCATGAATAAATATGGAAAGATAGCATACAGATGAAGATCACAATCTATAGTATTACTAGCTGTCACCCCGCGACTTCGTTCGCGTTTATTATTTATGTATACATATATATTTATATATATTTTTACTATCCTATCTCTCAAGTTGGATCGAACTGCACATGGTGTGCGAATTTTATTATAATCGGTTAAGTGGTTTAGGAGTTCATTGAGGACAAACATTGTGACACGAGATTTATAATATACTAGCTGTCACCCTGCGACTTCGTTCGCGTTTTGAGCTATCCTATCTCTCAAGTTGGATCGAACTGCACATGGTGTGCGAATTTTATTATAATCGGTTAAGTGGTTTAGGAGTTCATTGAGGACAAACATTGTGACACGAGATTTATAATATATATTAAGATATCATCAAAAATAACTCTGTCTGTTTAGGCTTTTGGCGGCTAAATGGCTTAATTGGTTTTGATGAAATTTGATAATTAGTTACAATATTTCACATAAGTTTATGGATACTATTTTCTTAATAAATGCGAAGAAAGCTGCGAGTCACTGCTAGTAATATTAATGAATGTGAAAGTTTGTATGGATAAATGTTTGTTAAATGTTACTCCATCCTTGACTTTGGGGCGCAGCTAGTATTGAATAAAATGATCATCACTTAATGCATAGGTGAACTTTTTAACTGTTATTTTATTCAAGTCTGTTGGCCACTTACACTAAAGAAAAGAATTGCAGTCCTTAAATTGAATGAATGGTAACAGTCTTGATTATGTAAAAGAGTATGTATATTTAGGACAAATGATTACTCCATATGATGATGTCCAAAGAAATAAAACGATAGCTTGTGGCTGGGACAAATATTGGTCTCTTAAAGAAATCATGAAGAACTACACATGCATATCAAAAATGACTTTTAACACTTGCATTCTCCCCTGCATAACATATCAGTGTGAGAGCTGGTCCCTTACCAAAAACCATTGAATGAGGCTTGCGAAGGCACCCCAAATTGAGGGACATTATTTAAAATATAAAAAAGAAATTATAGCAAATATGCTAAAACCCAAAATATTCGGATGAAATGGCCATTGTATTGTATTTTATAAGTCCTTAATAGTTTTAGGCTACTCCTAGTGAATATTAGCTTATTTAGCACATAAAGTTAAGATTATCTGGAATGACTTAAGGATCATGTAAAAATTTACGGAAGGAGCTAGGCTAGGAGTAGATTAATCTAGTTGACCAAGGACCTAGGCAAATTATATATTTATTGTAAGTAGCCATGAATCCTTTTGCGTTTTCAAGGGCTTACTCCCAACAACCACCATCAAAACGGCCACCAGTGGTGGTCGATAGAACAATATTTTATTTTTTGTCCTAACTGTCGCCAGTGGGGCTCGTTGGCACATAATTTTTTTTTGTGCCAACGACCACCACCAAACTGCCACCCCTAGTGAAAACTACAGTCAAACCAATATAACTCTACATGAAAACCAATTGTTGATTAATTTTTACACTGTAACACAGCTTAACTATATAATTACATTATAGTGACAAAACACTGAAGATAATAATCATGTTTTATGACCCATTTATTATGAGCCCCAATGGCGGCAGTTGGGACAAAAAAATAAAACTTTGTCTTAACAACCACCACTGGTGGCTGTATTGGTGGTGGTCGTTGGGAGCAAGTCTTTTCAAGCATAGTTTTTCACTCAACTTTTTTTTTCTTTGCAGGCACATATTACGTGAGCATAGAAAACCCCGTGGAGGTGTTTGCAACACACACACCAACAGGCAAGATCAAAAGAGAAGACCGAGCTATCAGAAGTCAGCCTCAACAACAATCTAAAGCGTCTACTACTAAAAAAGTTGGTAGTTTTATGTTTTTACTCATGTCCATTCATATTATGAGCTATCCCTCTACTTCCCTGGCAAACTTCATCAAGATCACTCAAGTCGTTAAGTCATACAAGTAAACTAACTAACCGCCAAAACAGTGCAAGTACAACAGTACAGTAACAGTACAAGTAACCAAGTAGCTAGAGCGCCTTTTTTTGGGATATATATATTATATTAGTTGTTACCCGCGACTTGGTTTGCGTTTATTCAGAAAATAGTAACCAGAAATCTTCCTCGTGAAATATCGTAACTAATTACCAGATCAAGATCCGATCAGTCGTGATAAGCCTATAAACAGACAGACAGACAGCTACTTTTTTTCTTTTTTTTTACTAGCTGTTACTCGCGACTTCGGTCTAGTTTATCTAGAAAATAGTGTCTAAAAACTTTCCTCATACAGTTTAACTAATTATATAACTATGTAATTATAAAATTTCACCAAGAACCGTTCAGCCGTTTAGCCGTGAAAAGCCTACAGACTGACAGTTACTTTCGATTTCATAATATTAGTCTAGATAAGAGTAGATTGTAATGTTATCAGTTAATTGTCGCCGCAACTTGTTTCTATTTATAACTAGCTGCGCCCCGCGGTTTCACCCGCGGTTAAAAAGTATCCTATGTGCTATTCTAGACTATAATCTATCTCTATGCGAAATTTCATCCAGATCTGTTCAGCCGTTCTGGCATGAAAGAGTAACAAACATCCATCCATTCATCCATACATACAAACTTTCGCGTTTATAATATTAGTAGGATTTTTTATTTTTCTTTTTCTTTAAATTAATTACTTAACAAAATTTTAAATATTTCAAGCACTCTTTGAAACAAATTTCCATAATCCTACATTATAAATACAAAAGTTTGTGTTTGTTTTCTTCTTCATCCTCAAAGGGATTGACTGATTTGAATGAAATTTGGCATGGACATAGCTTATACCTTTGATTAACACACCGCGGATAACGCGGTGTGAAACTAGTAATAATAACTGTATGGAATTTTTTTTTCAAACTTTTTTTTTATAAATAACTCCCGATGGAAAAACGACGAGGTGTTATAAGTTTGAGGCGTCTGTGTGTCTGTCTGTCGACGCCATTGTATGTCCTGAACAGCCGCGACGCTCTGAAATTTCCATACAAACGCGCTACTCAAATTTCTTGAAAACCATTTGTCAGATTATGATGAAATTTAGCATGTACAATTAAATTAACAGTATCTCCGCCCCTATGTTCTTGGTGTTTTTTAAAAACGTTCTCAAGCTAAAATAGAGGGATGAAAAAGATCCGCATTTTTAAGGGGTCACTTTTGACTGATTTATTCAATAGATAGACAAAGCAAATCATACATTCCATTACATAGAGAGGTTGTCTACATCATTAGCTGTTAAATCTATATATATAAAATTCAAAGTCCTGACTGACTGACTGACTGACTGACTGACTGACTTATATATCAACGCACAGCCTAAACCGCTGGTCCTAGAAACATGGAATTTGGAGGATATGTTCTTTGTACAGTGTAGGCATCCACTAAGAAAGGGTTTTTCGAAATACTACCCTACTAAGGGGGGGAAATGGGGGGTTCAAATTTCTATGAAACTTTTTATTCTCTGGGTCGATTGACTCAAAAATTGGTACAAATACTCTTCAATTAAAATTATGAGACACGTGTATCACAGTTTTTCCAAAATCATCATCATCATCATCATCCACCGACAGAGTCTAATAGGGCTTCTTTTTACTCCGAAAACTTTGTTGAGAAAGTTATTAACGTACTACAAACGACGCTGTTATCATTCTCAGGGTTCCGTACTAAAATGGTGAATGGAACCTTATCATGAAACTCCGATGTCTGTCTGTCTGTATGTCTGTGAGCTGATTATCTTGGAAACTGTAATAGCCAGCAACTTGGAATTTGGTACAGATTTAGATAACGGTAGTAGCTGCGTATAGTAGGTAAAACGTCACGCCTTTACCCTAAGAGGTGTATTACAACACCCTCACTGCGCCGGACGATATTCAGTCCAAAATGTAATAAGTAGCGAGCCTATCGCCATACGTACACCGGGCTCCAGTCATGTAGCAGATGACATTAAATACGAAGCTATCACTGAATTTTCATATGAATCTCCGTGTAAAATATGTGAACTATATTGCTGACATTCTATCAAATTTGAAACCTACTTAATCAGTAAGGGAAAAATACAAGAATTAAGTCCAAGCCTGTCAGAAGATTACAAACGGCAAGTGAAGAGATTTTCTGTCAATAAAGATCAGGTAGATGAGCTAGGAGATGAAATTTATAATTATGTCTGTCTGATCTTAGAAGCAGTATTTAGCAAAAATAGACGAAGCCAATAGAAGAAGCTGCTTTAGTATTAGGAAGACAAAACCTACTATGGGTTGTCTTTGCTTCGAAGGTGTTAACTAAAGGTCTGCCAGCACACTGACTGGTGTAGTTTCCGAATGAGTCTATGTTTATGCTGAGGATTCCTCTAATATCTCTAACACCACCGAACTACCCCTTCGAGTTAAAAAGAGTGCAGTTTCCCCTCAAAGTCTGCTTTGCCGTGACCATAAATAAATCTCAAGCCAAACTCATAATTGACTAAAATGTTTTTCACACGGTTAGTTATACGTGGCCTGCTACAGAGTAAGCTCATGGAGCAGCCTGGTTTTTCTAAAAAAGAAACCTACTTTTCTCATTCCAGAGATCTAAAGAACTTCGTCCATATTGCTCTGCTTGGGATATTGTCAGTTTGTGTATTCAATTGAGAACGAGTGTGACCGCTTATAATATTTATTTCTGAAGTTAAAAACGTCATACATTTTCTGTAAGCCACGCGGGCGAAGCCGCGGGCAGAAGCTAGTGAATCCATAATATACAAGGGAAATTCTTAGTAACTAAGCAAAAAAAGCAAAAATCATAAAAAAATATTGAAATTGCACTTTGTCACTCTGTAGGTATGTTTAGAGGCTCGTCAGTATCATTACTCGCTCTCTTCGCTCGTCTCCTTCTTCTAGACGAAATGGCTATAGAATACCTTAAGCCAATGCGAAGTTAGTCTAGGTCGCCTAGGTCGAAGTTAGGTCGCCGGACTCTTAAGGTAAATTAGTGGAGAGTGTTCTTAGCCTGTCGGGGGTTGTTTTACATCTTAATTTATTATCATTACAGCGAGATGACAAGAGAAGAGTCACGCACAATGAAGTGGAAAGGCGGCGAAGGGACAAAATTAACACGTGGATCATGAAACTAGCTGCGCTAGTCCCCAACTCTGGAATGCCCGACTCGGCTAGCAAGGGGGGCATACTGGCGAAGGCGTGCGACCATATTGTAGACCTCAATGAGAAACAAAAGAGGTAAGGTTTGTTTTTCTACACGGGTAATCTATTATACATTGTATGTCATCTGCTACATGACTGGAGCCCGGTGTATGGCGACAGGCTCGCCTCCTGTCACATTTGGGACTGAATATCGTTCGGTGAAGTGTGGGTGTTGTATTAAAGGCGTGACGATATGTATGTATGTAATCACACTAATATTATAAAAGCAAGAGTTTTTGTGTGTAAGTGTGTATGTTTGTTACTTCTTCACGCTGAAACGGATGGACGAATTTTGATGAAATTTGGTATGGAGGTAGCTTATACCCTGGATTAGCGCATAGGCTACTTTTTAACCGCGGGTAAACCCGCGGAGCGTAGCTCGTTAATGATAATATTTGGGACACTTGCACACATGGTCGTCTGACCCCTAACTAATCAAAGCTTGTACTATGGCGGCCAGATACTGATACATACATGTTTATTTTTAAATACAAAGTTAAAATTGAATAGATAATTAACACCCAGACAAAGAAAGAACACAAATGTTCATCACATGAATGTTTGCCCTAGGAGGGAATCGAACCCTCGCCCCCTGGCTCAGAAGGCAGGTTCACTACCGACTAAGCCACCGAGGCAGTCAAATGTCATGTTTAAGATGTTTGATTTAAGCATCTACTCTGGGTTTTGGGTGCTCGTTGTTCAGTCAGACTAAAACTAATTGATTTACTAACACTGACTATACAGCATGTTACAAAAACACTGTTGGATAAATAATTGAAGGGCATGTATCCGCATGCCCTTCAATTATCCAACATGTGGGCATGTAGGGTATTTTTGCATGAATACTTTTAAGAAAAAGTATTCATGCAGAAATACCAAAACAAATGCAAGCTAAAAATAGCAAGCGTTATGACCAGTTTAGGAACGCAAGAAAAAAGGGAAAATTTTCAAAAATGTTAAAAAATCTTTATCAAATATCGGCTTTTGTTCTAAGAAAGTAGCAGCACGACGCCAATCCTATCCTACTAATAATATAAACGCGAAAGTTTGTATGTATGTTGTATAGATGGATGGATGGATGTTTGTTACTCTTTCACGCCAGAATGGCTGAACAGATCTGGATGAAATTTGGCACAGAGATAGATTATAGTCTGGAATAGCACACAGGATACTTTTTAACCGCGGGTGAAACCGCGGGGCGCAGCTAATCAATATTCAATTTTAACTAGCATAATTACGTTCTCCAGTCGATACTAGATGCGCACCTCGCGGAAACAACAGGGTTTTTGTAACACTTTGATATTAAACTAGCTGCGCCCCGCGATTTCACCCGCGGTCCCACAGGTATCGTTATCTTTTTCTGATAAAAGGTACTTTTCTGTACACCTGACAACGTTAATGCAAAACTTCATTATGATCGGTCGAGTAGTTGAAGCGTGAAAGCGCAACAAACAAACAAACTCACTTACTTTTTTATAATATCAGTAGCTGTTACCAGTGACGGATTAAGACTACTTGATGCCCTAAGCAATCCATGCCTGTGGGCCCCCCTATCCGTATGTCAACTAGAATCGGTCTTTAAGCCTTTACAGCCTAAAACATTAGTTTTTTGCAAAATAAGATGATGAGATGTAACGTACCTTAGAAGTGGAGTAGGTGCGGCAGCTAGCGGGCAGCGAGTGGGCAAGCGGGAGCGGGGTTATGACTCTAGGTCGGACTCTATGTATGTATGTCAACTTAAAACGCGCGAATTTTCAAATTAGTCCTAGAAACTTTTTTGGTGTGGTTTTTGGTGACGTGAGAGTGAGACGTGATTCGTGATGCCCTAAGGACCTAATGACGGATTTTTTTTTGTTTCTTCTGATGCCCCCCCCCCCAGACGTGATGCCCTAGGCAATTGCTTAATTTGATTAAGGGTTAATCCGTCACTGGCTGTTACCCGCTACTTTGTTTGTGTTTGTTTACAAAATAATAACCAAAAACTTTTCTCGTGATATACTTACTGTATCTGATTAAATTTCATCAAGATCCGTTCAGCCCTTTAGCGTGAATAGCCTACAAACAGACAGGCAAACAGTTACTACCGATTCTATAGAGATAATTATCAGTATGGATTTTTAATGGAGTCTTAAAATTGCTTGAACATTTGTTGAAAATGCAATATCAAAGAGTAACAAATAAAGCTTCCAAAACAAACTTGAAAACAAATATTAACCTTTTCCTTCTGTTACAGATTAGAAAAACTAGAAATGGAAAACGAGAAGCTAGTACTAGAAGTGCTAAGACTAAACCAAGAACTGACTGACTTGCGTAAAGAAAACTCGACGGTTCGGAACCAGCTCGCGGACAACTGCATAGTGTTCATTCAACCGAAGGACGAAAAGTTGTAGGTCCAAATTCGGAGACGCGAGCGCAAGAGGCGCTGAAACAACGCTTGTAATGTCGCACCTTGGTTTTCTCTTAATGATCCTAGGTGGACAAGGAAAATATAATTCTAAAAAACAGAAGACTAAACAGATCAAATTAAATAGCAAAATACTCTAAAGAGCAAATCAAATGTCTTTAGTCAGCTGGGTTTCGAAGCTTACTTACGAACGGCAAAGTTATAAAAAACAGCCACCACTCAAGCTAGGTAGCATATTTTTAGCGAATTATTTAGCCAACTAAATATTTTAAAATCAACATTAGACCCAGATTATGCAGGGCTATTCACAACCATTAGGAAACGTTTACGTGCGGATTTCAAAAATTTTAAACCTAAATTATTCGAATCTCAGTCTATGTTCATAAGTTTTTAGACGTCATTAATTCTTTCGATCAGTTTTATACTTGATTCCCTATTCCAAAATCTATAAAAGTAGACTGCGATTCGAACAATTTGAGTTTGAAATTTCTGGGATCCGATCAGGTTTTCCTTTTCTAGCAGGTAGCATTCTTAAAGAAAGCTAGTGAAGTGTATAGCAAGCATAGATCTTGTCGATTCCATTCTTCGGCATTAGGCCTTTGCTATACGTGCCTATTATATTACCGCGATTTGTTAGGCCCTGTTTATCGTGGCCCTGCCTGAAGCAGGTTATCCGATTTAGGGACCCTGACTTCCTGTCTTATTCCCTGTTCCTGCGGGCAGGGTCCGAGTAATGTAATAAGGCTTTAAGATATATAGGTAAATACTTACATCATAGGTTTGAATATTTGCGAAAATACCTACTATGACATAGACAGAAAACCAAGAGAAACATAATTAAAATAACTATTTAGCGCAATAACGTTATAATGCTACTTAGCGTTATAGGTCGTACGCTACGCGTGTCCGAATCCAAGACTAGCTTTAGAAATAGCAAATACCAGTTAGAACTGAGTGAATCAAGGTGCTGTTTTAGTGAAATCATCACTAAAGAGTCAGAACAGACGATGAGCTGAGCCGAGCTGGGGCCCTATTCGGAGATTTTAATCTCACCATTTTTCGTCGTTGTTGCTCTCGTTTGAAACGTCATAGGTGTGAGAGTGACCAAGATAAAATCTCATCTCATCCCACGCGTAGGAAAAGCCCACCTGGACTGCGAGCGAGTTCACAAGACTCCATGCACAAATGTAGTGCGCGATGACTTTCAGTTCCTCGTATAATGCGTCTCACAGTTGAATCAATTTTGACACAAAGACTTGCTCGGCGAGGCTCGTCGTCTGAGTGACTCTAAAGACGGGTCCAGATTTGTATAACAAATGTAATGTATCACCAATTTTGTGTGGACGCCGCCACGAACAATACAGTAACGCTGGCGCTGATTCAGTCGCGCTTGCCTGTTTTTAGTGCGAATGCTCGCAGTACTAGCCCACACTAGTCGCGTTACATTAAATGTTACACAAATCTGAACCAGCCTTCAAGCAAGTATAAACAATTTAATGGCTAGTATCTTGTTATTCTATTGAGTATTCCTTCTCACGTAAGGGACTAGTCCCTAAGATTGTAAGCACCATCTATGTTCAATTACTAATCAAAGCTGATTTACTTTACATCGATCCAGGACATTTTGTATGTGACGCTATAAAATTCTTACATCTAAATTCCAGAGGCCTAGCATACGGAATGCGATAACGGTATGTCTACTCTTTTTATTGAGACAGACGTATGTTTACAGATAGCTTTGTCACGTTCTCACAGGACAGAAAGTGACGAGAAGAACTTGTCGCTTGCGCATGTTATGACCTCTATAAGAATAGAATAAAGATTATATCGGTTACTTTTGCACTCACTTTTCTAACCACTCATACACATCCCGGAAACTGCAGTCACCAGAAATTTCGCAAGGCGTCGTGGTTTTGATACAATGCCATCTTACGTTAAATATCTGTACTTACGCTTTAGAAATACAATAGATAGAGTAAATGTGTTCCCTAATGAGAAATGTTACTAAAGATATCTCAAGTGTACAAGAATACGGACTCAGGACTGGAAAGTATCCGGACTCGGTATAATGTAAATTAGCCTTAATAGGTTTAAGTAATTTAATTTTAAGTTTATTAAGATAAGGCAGAATGTTAAAAAAGTATACAACAGTAAAATGTATATTGTTTTTGTATTAAACAAGTTATTTCTGCAGTGTAGTTGCTGCCTTATTATTGGTTGAAGTTTCATTGTAAATTTCATAACGTTGTATGTTGTTATTTTACTAAATTTGTTTATGTGTAAAAAATTGTTTGATAAACGCCAAATCAAGGTGATCTTCCTTTATCTTTTAGTATAGAGATCTCTATACATATTATATCCATTATCAAAGAGACAGTGAAGGGAACGAAATGTCCGAGATTACATAATAAAGCGTGAAATGTGGATCACTGATCACATACACACTGATGAAACGTAACATGCATTGTAACTTTATTTGAGCATTACATCAGCCTATTCACGCCATGGACTATTCACGCCAAAAAACTGTTTACGCAATTCTTAGTGTTCGTAAAAACCCGAAAAATCACGGAGCGCGAGACTTGCAATGCTCGTAGCATGACTTAAATAACATAGTCACGCCTTTCCCCCGAAGAGGCTGGCAGAGGTGTCTTGAACACCCAAATTTCGCCTGACGAAATTCAGTCCCAAGTCTGACAGGGGGCGAGCCTGTCGCCATACACCAGGCTCCAGTTATGTAGCAGATGACCTTAAATACGCACTTGTTCACACAATGATAAAATTCGTGCGTGTCTTCGGCTGGGATCGAACCCGCTCCCTGTGGCTTGAGATGAGATTCTTCTCCGACTAGGCTATTCTCGCATGGCATGTTATCTCGTAGCGCGCGCGTAAAATACACAGTTCGACTATGGCAAGGTGCATGCAATGTGGAGGGTTTTTTATTTCATGTTACGTTTCATCAGTATGTATGTACACACCTCACACTTGCGGAAGAGTGAGGCGCAACATCGTGAATGAAATTAGTATAGCGTTAATTCGGCATTCGCCTTCCTTCATTTTCTGTTTGGCTAGATTTTAAATCGGTACCTATTAAGTAATCATCTAAGCATGTATCTGTGATACATCATTAAAGTTAATAATAGTGTAGATAGATATTAAACTATTTTAGAGTTAAATCATGATGAGTTAAGTGTTTAAAAAATGGCATCTGTTATGTTGTACCATTTTTCAAACTAAAACTTAGTATGCCGAAATGAAATTAGCCCCATCCCTTTCTTACACATTAGAAAAAAAAGAGAAACAGCCAATTTTGATACTGTCTTATTATTTAGTTGTTAAAATGGTCCAGCAAAGTCGATGCCAGCTTTGATGAAGGATTTAAGCACTGGTACCCATTTGCACTAGTTACCTATATTTATTTGCAACATGTAAATATAGTATGAAAAGTCACATAAATAAGAAAGATTATAGGTATCTAGGTTAGACAGAACAGCTATACTATACCGTAAATGTGTCATTATTGTTTTATAATCTAAAAAATGTAACCAATTTGCAAAAACGCAAGAAGTCGGTTGCATTTTGTCCATCTTTCGCTATGAAAAAGGTTTTTCCTTGAGTTAGTCCCGAATTAGTATAAATTGTTTATAATACATTATACACAATTTATACTAACTAGAGTTCTTTACAATTAGAGCTTCCAGCTGAACATAGCAGTTCTGTCTAGCTCTGCATATGCAACAAGTAGATTTGTAAGTTTATGAAGAATCACTCAGAGAAAAATCATATAATTGATGCTAGAAGTAGTTGAGTGTTATTTTGTTGAACTGAATTGATAGTAAAGTGCCAATGGGTCCAATCGTAGGGTAAGTGTTTACCTATATGACAGTCGTTTATAACATTTGATAATTGGCAACCAACTTTGCAGTTTGTTTCATGAATGATGAAATACTTTATGTCAAAATTACGTTATCCATTTGAACTACTGCATAAGGATCTAGTTTTTCCGCCTTTTGAATTAACCCCAAAATGATAAAAGGTTTTTAAGAATACTAAAATGAATGGTCGAAAAAACTGTGCGATTACTCTGTAGATTTTTTTACTTTAAAATTTGTTTTTTTAACCGACTGCAAAGAAAAGGGTAATGATTTTCGGGTGTATGTATTTCTTTATGACCTACCGCCTAAACAGCTAGACCGAAGTGTAAACTATTTTATATGGCTATAAAAATTAAAATACTTCGCACACACATGACAAAAATGTCTTTATGAATCACCAATTGAAAATATAAAACCATGGGAAGTACGAGCCCACAGTATGTGCGAAGCTCTCGTCGTTAACATCGTTTTTGTTTTAATTTGCAGTTCGGATTTTATTAATTATACACTTGTTAATAACGCTAAAATATGTCAATGTACATAACTTTTTTTTTGTAATTGAAACTGCATTTACAGTGTTAAACCAAAACAGATCATTTATCACTTAAAAGAGACGATGATACAAACTTTTGTATTTTTTTATTAGTTCTGTATTATTTCAATATAATCGTGTTGTTGAAATATTCTGACTTTTATTGATATTAATTTACTATAAATAGTTTCCTGGCTCAAGCTAATTTTTTAGTGCGCTTGTCTATTACATATCCCTCGTCCCCACTACTCAACTAGATTGCTCAGCTAGCTGAGCAGTTGAGCAGGAGGACATAGTTTATATTGCCGAACGTATGTTCTACAGATCAATTATTGTTTTGCTCAACTCAGATGAGCAGTGGGTCATCCTATTAAAAAATCCGCTTCTTCCCCACTTCTCAACTAAAGTGCTTAACTAGTTGAGCAGTGGGTAATACCCTCTGATGAACTAATACTACACATCTTTATATGTGTCGCAGCCGACTTGCCGTTAAATTAACAGCCTAGCCATTTTACTAAATGGCGCCATTCAACTAGCTTCCTGAATTATATTCAGCCGTTGAGTCGAATACAACATTCAAAAAAGCAGCCGAATGATGCTCAGCCAGTTCACACAATAGGGTGATTATTTTTCAAAATAACTATTTTTCAGTAAAAAATGTTTTGAATTAATTATGATAAAAATAAAATCCGAAAATCCGTGAAACGAACCGCAATTCTGACAAATATGAAATTATATTAACAGAAGAAGCCACTAATTTAAAAAAAAACTTAAAACTTTTCCTGTCCGACTCCTTTATCTAGGCTGGGCAATTTAATGGCTGAATATAATTAAAAAGCAAGTTGAACGGCGCCGTTTAGTGAAAAGAGTAGGCTGTTATTTGAACGGCTGATTAAGCTAGTTGGCGGCGACATAATAATATAGAAAAAGAAACACCAAATCTCATTCTTAATCAATGTATTTCACCCACTATTATATCTTAAAATATTTTTTTTAAAACTTATTTCTTCAACTTAACAAACTGAAAAAATCTTTCGCTCGTGTTGTGAAATTTTTATTTTAAACAGGTTTTAGAATTCCTTACCCAAAGGGTAAAACGGGACCCTATTACTAAGACTCCGCTGTCCATTCGTCTGTTTGTCTGTCTGTCCGTCTGTCACCGGGCTGTATCTCATGAACCGTAATAGTTAGACAGTTGAAAAACTGGCTGACATTGACGTGCTTGCTGTATATAAAACAGCATTCAGAAGAACATAACATATCGTCACGCCTTTCTTCCGAAGGGGCTGGCAGAGGTGTTATACAACACTCACACTTCGGACGATATTCAGTCCCAAATGTGACAGAAGGCGAGCCTGTCGCCATACACCGGGCTCCAGTCATGTAGTAGATGACATACAATACGCACATAAGTTCACACAATGCACATATTGGTGCGTGCCGTCGACTGGTTTTGAACCCGCTCCCTCTGGCTCGAAAGGCAGGCCTTCTCTAACTAGGCTATCATAGCGATCAACACAGAACACAGCAACACAGAAGAAAAAAAGAAAGAAGCATATTATAATGATTTACAACAACTAATTCATTCAGAAATCACGATTGGGCACAGCGCTCGTGCCCAACTTTCAACTATAACGGTTCATGAGATACAGCCCGGTAACAGACGGACAGACAGACGGGCGGACAGCGGAGTCTTAGTAAAAGCGTCCCGTTTTACCCTTTGGGTATGGAACCCTAAAAAGGGCATTATAGAGGTCTTATTGATGGATTATAAGTAGCCAGTGCCTCAATAGCAATTGAGCCGAAGGCTATATGTTCGATTTCATTATAGGATGACCCACTGCTCAACTGAGTTGAGCAATAAATAGTTGAGCCATAGAACATAAAAGTTCAGCAATACAAACTACTTATGTCGTAGTGATCAACTCTAGTTGAGCAGTGGGTACATCACAGGTGTTACCCACTGCTCAACTATTCATAGTTGAGCATTTACTAGTTGAGCAACTGGTATTACCCTCCTCAACTGAGAAATCTAGTTGAGCAGTGGGGAAGTAGCGCCCTCAACTGCGGTGGCTTCAAAAAATTCAAACAAGTAGTTGTTCCACATTGATTTAATTCAGTTAAGACAGCGAACATATCTTAACACTAAAACTTAACACTAAAACTACAGAGAATATAATATCTACGGTGTAACTACGTTTGCGCATTCTTCATCCGTAGAGTAGGCTGACGCCTACTAAATGCAGAAGCAGTCCGTGTGCATGCAGGTCCGGTTTACGAGGACCATTACTCAATAGACTCATACGTCACACCAAATCCGTGTGCGTGCAGTTGAGTGTTACACCTCACTGTCTAAACCCGTACAGCAAACGGCACGCACTGCACAGACCGGACTGCAACCGGATTTGGTGAGTCCCAGCCTTCAGTCACTATGACTACGCGTACAAAGTCGGACGCATTAACTTGTTTTATTATTAAAAAAGAAAACAGGTACAATTATTTTAATAAGAAATACTATAGGTTTTAGCATGATCCAAAAAAACGTTTGTATTTTTGCATAAATACTTATAAGTGTGTGTACCTGCCCATTAATTATCCAACAGGGTTTTTTTTTATTATTACATAATAGGCTTGCATCTAGGCATGCATCTAGACAGAAGGTTGACCTGGCAGACACATATCTGCAGCATGAGAAAATCTCTAGACACAAAACTTAGATCTTTGTATGATCTTAGATCTATGGCTGATCGGTAAAAAGTCTCATTTGACAAATGAGAGCAAAATGGCAATCTACAAGACTATATTGAAGCCGGTCTGGACTCACGGAATAGAGCTCTGGGGAACAACAAGTAATAGTAATATAGAAATCCTGGAAAGGTTTCAGACCAAAGCTATATAAAAAAATCAAAGATCTATGTTTATTATTGGAAAAAGCATCGCTAACAAATACATCCTTAACGATCTGAGGCTCAACACCGTGAAACAAGAAATTGTGGTACATAGCCAAAATTATCAACGGAAACTAGCAGTTCATGCTAATACCTTAGCTGCAAAATTAACGGGTTCCGAAAGTATACATTACACAATGACTGAGGAGGAGCAGCGTTCTGAACCTTATAAACAGATTCTACAAAGAGTCGTGAGAGAGGTGTCAATGGACAACTCCTCACTGCCGTAAGACACAAAATACGCAAAAAAGTTCGGACACAGAAGCACCTAAATGTCCCCCGACAGATTGCTGTGCTTCGCGGGATTTATAAGAGAAAAAAATACATAATAGGCTTGCGTTTGGCCGCCAACATGCCTGATGATAAGCAGTGATGCGGCCTACGATGGAGCACGCTTGCCTAGAAGAAATCGATTCACTCGGGACTTGAAGACACCCAGATTATAAGTGTCAGGGAACACGGAGTCTGGCAGAGTATTCCACATTTGTATACCTCCCTGTATACCATGGGTATTATTACGTGCTTTAATTTGCTTCTGGACAAGACGTAACACGACAGACGGTTCGCTTTTTATTATTTCATCTTGAACTGCGCTTTTTCTAACTTCATCTTGAACTAAATTAGATTTCTTCCGTCCTATCTTCATTTGTTTCAATCGATCCACCTTCGGTTACATTTTCTGTACATTCCATGATTTCAGACTCTTTTGTTTGTTTATGTACATATGGTTTATATGTAACAGTTATGTTAGAAATTCCTCTTTTATCTTCCAATGCCTTTCTGTTTTTAACACACATGTCAGTTCTGTAATGCTGTCTCAGATATTGATCCGAAATAAAGTGGCGGTCACAGACCTCACATTTGAATCTTTCTTTACCTGAAAATATATAATTAAATTAAATTCGGGACATTTTTCACACACAGTCGTCTGACAACTAAGCAAAGCTTGCAATATGGCTGCCAGAGACTCATTTATATACATTTATATACGTCGTTCGCGTTTATTATTTATATTTATATATGTGAGCTATCCTATCTGTTAAGAAATCGGTTAAGTAGTTTAGGAGTCTATAGCGGACACACAACGTGACACGTAATTTAAATATATTAAGGAAGATATATTTTTAAATACACACTTAAATAGATATTAATACCCAGACATAGAACAAACACAAATGTTCATCACATGAATGTTTGCCCTAGGTGGGAATCGAACCCACGGCCCCAAACTCAGAAGGCAGGTTCACTACCAACTGAGCCACCGAGGCAGTTTAATACAACATTGGATTTCATCTACTCGATTTAATGACACAAACACAAAACAAGATCCTTTCTACTAATATGTATTATAAACGCAAAAGTTTTTAAGAATGGATAGATGTTTGTTACTTTTTCACGCTAGAATGGCTGAACAGATCTGAATGAAATTTGGTACAGAGATAGATTATAGTCTAGAATAGCACATATGATACTTTTTAACCCCGGGTGAAACCTAGTATAACATAACAAGATTAAGACATAATAAGGCAAATATGATTATGTGAGAGTTTAGTGTGTGTGTGTATAGTATACTGTGAATGAGAGAAATTGGGAGTGCAGAATACATACCTAAATGGCGATACATGTGACCAACCAGCAAGTGCCTACTTCTGTACTTATTAGTACAATACTGACACCCGAAGGGATAATCTTTACTATGAGTCCTGTAAAATACAAATGCCTATTTATTCAGTTCCAATGTCATTCATACCATCATTATTATTACCATTAGAGCACAGATGAATATTTTCAAAGTACACATTTTTATTATACGACTGAGTGTATACAAAATGCAGTAGGTATCCGACCGATTACGATGTTCAAGTTTTTTGTCTTCCTATCTAATACGTACATACAACGTATTTTTTTGACAAAAGTTGTGCTAGTGATAGCTACTGAAGTCATCTGTGCAATTTTTAACTGATTATAACGGAGGTTCTATTTCCGTATGCACGCATATTTTTATTTATTTATTTATTTCGCAAAAAAAAAATAGTTTTGCAAAAATAAGTACTTATTGATAAGCTAATTACGTAGTTTGTGCCAATGCTTTCATCGCTACACGCAATACATTCCTCTACGCAAACTTAAAAAATGACTCAGACTTTTTCTTACTATTTCCTAAAAACCTTTAAAAATCAGTACTTAAAGATATATTCGGGAGCTAGCATCTGTTCATCGTAGTCAAATATTCCACCTCTTGCTACAAAAACATACGACGTGAAGTTAGGTCCAAATCGCTCGGAACCGGCCGCCGCCTGCGCCGCTACGCACGCTTGGAACCGGTCTAGTAGATCAGCGATACGACGCCATATACATCAGACAGACCCTCGGTAATTTATTACAGACTGCTTCAAATTGAATGGCGGCTCTGAAGTGCGCCGCAAGCGAGACTTTGCGGCGTTTTGCCTCTCTGACGCCCGCACAAACTGTAGGCGCATCGGTGCAACTAACAGCAATAAAGATTCAATTACTCACGGGTTAAATTATATTTTGTTGGCTGGTCGCGGCCGCGATGGCGTGTTGTACGTACGCTTGGTAGTTTTAGTGCGACTGGAATGTTCGTCGGGAGAGAAGCGGGCGCCGGCGGTCCCTGCCTCCCGCGCCTCTCCCCCTCTTCTCTTCCATTAAATATATACTCGTACTTAGGTAGGTAGATTTATGTGCATGTATGCAAGCGTGCACACAAACCTTCGTTGTCGCTACTGCGCAGCGTTTCGCACCTAACTTCACAGCCGACATTAAGTTTGAATCGGTCCGTACCGGTATTATTCGTATTACATCAACTGTAATCATCATACTTACGCTTTGTGCACGTTCAAGTCGTATCTTCTTATGAATCCTTTATTGCAAATATCACATCTTACAGTATACGTTTTATTATGTCTCCTTATATGTACGTGGAAATTGCCTGAAGTCGTTAATACTTTGCCACATGTGGGACATATGAATTCCTGCAAATATAAGACAATATTTAACTAAGTACATGCAATAAGTAGTACATTAGTACTAGGACGCTCCTAGAACCCGTCAGAAATAAATTTATCATAAATACATTCTATATTTTTTCTATAACAGTGTAGCGAGCGAGCGAGATAGCTGCCGCGCTTTACCATACGCCTTAAAGCTTTAAGGCAAATACTGACTAATAAATAACAATGTTTCGTCCTAACGTATCGCGTATCAATCAGTTCGGTAGTCACGGCGAACCTTGGTATAAAACAACAATACGCCAGTCGCAGCGAACAGCTCGCCGCACCTTGACTCGAGGTTCGGACGAGCACGCTCCAAAGAATTGGTACGCGAGAACTATACGCGAACTTGTTGGCGAGCATTGACATATGAACTAACGTTTTAAATCGACAAAATCGGTAATTTCCATAATTTCCGAACTGTTGATTTTAAATGTCAGTTCAAATGTCAATGTTCGCCAACAAGTTCGCGTATCGTCCTCGCGTACCAACTCTTTGCTACCGATCGGCTAGCAGCGACATACATACTTAGCACACGTTATGAATAGTTTATGTAGGTGTATAGTATAATACTCGATGTTTTGTTGTTTCTTTGTATCAATCTAATGTTTATTTTAGTTATTTTTGCACACCCTGTCCCATAATCATTTGTCGTATCCTCTCCATCCTAAGGGTGCCTGGAAGAGATCGCTTTTAGTGATAAGGCCGCCAGTTGTTACACTATTTAATAAGTTTTATTATTATTTTTCTCTTGTTGTTTTGTTATCTGTGGTGTGAACAATAAAGAGTTTATCTATCTCTATCTATCTACGACGAAATACTCGAGTCAGTCTCCGCCTTTACACACTACATTAGCAAACTACTTCAAGCAAACTACCGGCGTGAAGTAGCCAGTCTGTCGGTATTCTTCAGAATACACTACGGCGAGTGTGCACAAGAACTGCACGACCTGATCCAGCCATCACCGTTCTTTTATAATTGTACCAGACGCACCAGTAAGAGACACCCTTTTATGGTGGAAATTCCGCCAAAACGCACTAAGCGTTTCAATTCAACTTTTCTTGTAAGAACTGCAGAGATGTGGAACTCGTTGCCTGCGTCTGTCTTTCACCTAAACACAATCCGGGAGTGTTTAAGAGTAAAGTGAATGATCATTCACTCTCAACGATGAGGAAAGATGTGGAACTCAACGAGTTCCACATCTTTGCAGTTCTTACAAGAAAAGTTGAATCCTTGAATCCTAGGTAACACCTTCGATCACGTCGACGCTTCCCATCAGGCGAGTCAGTGGTCAAACGCATGCCTAGTTAGTTGTAAAAAAAAATACTAACCTTCGTTTTCTTCCCCTCTTCCTTACGCTGTCCATTATTTTTATCAATATCATCTATATCTTCCTCATTGGTTGCTGAATCTTTCGCTGCCTCTCCCTCTTCTTCGTTCTGTTCTCTACTCTTGTTATTGCCATCTTTGTCTTGCCCAATGGTTATTATACTTTTCTTTAGTTTTAAAGCAACTTCGTTGGCATGGGTTCTCGTGATGTGTATGTTGAATCTGCCTCGGGTAGGGAACTCAAGAGTGCAATATTCGCATTTAAAATTATCTGGGTCCTGAGAAAAATGTGTACTTATTAGTCTTCGTCTATTATGTTTTACTCGTATGGTATGAAGTTTCATTCAAAGATACGTAACCGCGATTGCTCGATTATTATGGCAGTGAAAGATACTACTAGTAGTGTACATTTTAATGGCGTTTATAAAAACGCTAGCGGCCCGTTTTGGCTTCACAGGCTTACTCCCAACGACCACCACCAGAACGGCCACCAGTAGTAATCGTTTTTTTGGATATAACTTCTTTATTATGGCACCTAGAGGAGTCATTTTAGCGTCATTCTTCAGATAATTTAAAGAACTTTTAATGACAATCACGACAAACGTTGAAGCCGCTGGTTTTTGCCATAAATTGAATAATGTAAATAATGCATGAGTTTATTTTTTGGTTAAAATTGGGTTGATACATTTTTTAACGACTTTAGGTCCTAACTTAACGCTGATTCTTATTTTTCATTAATAGACAATACTGTTACTCTTCGATTGAGTATTTTTTCATGTTTGTAGAGCTTCTACATAATAAGTGACAGCTTTTTATTACTGACGTGTCAGAAAAAGACACTAACAATAAAAATGGCCGCCATTCATTTCAAATCAACATTAATAATTTAAACACACTCTCTTAAAACAGCGACCTGTATATTGCGTCGTATCGCTAATCTATTGGAACCGGTTCTAAACCACGCGCTGCGGCGCAGGCGGCGGCCGATTCGGAGCGTTTTGGACCTAACTTCACGTCGCCTGTTCTTGTAAAATGAGGTAGAATAATGAACTGCGATGAATAGATGCTTACTCGTGTAGATATAGAAATAAATAAATTACTACCTAATAATTAGTTTATATAAGGTCAATAATTTATAGAAGGTAGTAGGTAGTTGTAAGGTTAGGAAGTTTTTTTAAGGTAGTTTAGTTTGCATTAAGAATTGTAGCGTGTAGCGATAAGGGTATTGATACAAACTGTTAAGTTTTTCAATACTTTGTGTTTTAAAATGTATATATTTTACGAAATAAATAAATAAATAAAAAAAATAAAAACATTCAAATTGAAATCATTTCAAATCAGGGTTGTTATAGGATTGATTTGTCGATGAAATGGACCGTTCTATATGCCGTTCAAATATCGCTTGTTCGAACTCAAACAGTCTGTCTAAATATGTACTGATGGCGAAACCTACATCAAAATCCGTTTAGCATGGTTTAGGAAGAGTAAGCGGATATACTGACAGAACGACGGAAAGAAGCGGAAAGCGACTTTGTATAATACTATGTAGAAAATAAATTAACGGAGACCAAAACTACTTACTTCATGTTTCTTAATATGTTTGTGGAAGTTGGAAGGATCTTTAAACGATTTTCCACATTTCGGGCACACTTTTGGAACAATTTCTTTAATTTTCTTTACTCGTGGTAGTTGCTGTTTATGGATCTTTATAAAATGCAGTCTCAGCCCAGATGTGCTTTTATATGTCATATCACAGATCTTGCACAGGTTTTTGTCTAAATCATATTTCTTGTCAGGAGGTGAAAATGGCATTTTGAATAGGTATTCAGGCTCATTTAGGTCATTATCATTATCAGCATCTTCTTCCAGTGTTTCAGATTTGAGAAAGTCAGATGCAATACTCATGTTAAGATCAACACTTACATTGTCATCAAACTTTAATAGATTAGAAATGCTTATATCAATATCATCATCATCAATATTTTTAGGAGTTTGATCGATAAGTTCATTATCTTCAAATGGTTCTGGTTTTTGAAGTGGTTCACAGTCTAACATTTCAATATCTAATGGTTCATTAATTAATGTGTCATTATATAATATTTTATGATCTAATGTTTCATTATCTGGTGTTTCACTATCTAATGTTTCATTATCTGACGTTTCACTATGATTCTGATCTTCTTCATTATTCATTTGTTCCGTTATTTGATCTGATGTTTCATTATCTAACATTTCAATATCTGACGTTTCATAGTGATTTGCGTCTACAAATTCATAAGCTTCTTTTTGATCATTTAGTTTTGTTTTTGGTTGTGATAGTTCGCTATCTGATGTTTCGCTCTGTATTTTATGTTCGAGTTTAAGTAGATTTTTAAGTCTTTTGATATCTTTATATCCCCTATTTCGTTTATTTTGTTTGTTATCTCTCGTCTTTGTAAGCTCTTTCCAACCGTTCAATTCTCCTTTTATTATTTTTCTCTGTGTTTTTACTTTAGATCCTTTTAGTTTATTCATGTCTTTAACTGTTATATATCTACGCTTCGATTCTTTGGACTCCTTTTTAGGTGAACTTTGGTGTTGGTTGTTATCTTTGAAAAAACCTTCTAGAAAATCAGTCGGATCAAGTTGTTCTTTAACTGCAATGTCTCTTAATTCTGGCACAACTTTGCCTGTGTTTCTTGGGGTAAGAGTTCCGAATAAAATGTTGTTGATAGTGGGTGTAGAGGCCCCTGATCGAATACTCACTGCAACCAGAAAACTATTTCATTACTTTTGTTACAATTGTCACATTCATCGCAGCCTTTTACATTCCCACTGCAAGGATACCAACATACCCTCAACGGTGGTTGAGCCGTTATCCGCTACGCTAGGTCGTGGTGTCACATGTCTTTTGAAATATTAATTCATGGCATGTCAATTTCTTTACTATGTTTTTCATAACCATAATTGTCACATCACAAGCCTGCTTAGTCAAATAAACACACTAAAAATTTTTTTACAGAGCAGTAGTTAGTTAATATTTAATGACAAACCTCAAAATACACAATGTTTCGATAACAATGAATGAGCAAATAAATGAACTCTTACCTTGCGGAGAAATTAAGAGTTGATCCAGTGAAAACTCTTGACTGTCATCATTTCTCAATGCTAGTTCCAAGTTTCTATCTATGTAACATTTTTCATTGTGTTTCTCATTCATCTTATTTTGATTAGTTGCTATATTAGATTTTTTCTTCAGTTCGACTTTATTTATGTATTGATCAAGCTCAAATTTCACTGGCGATTCTATAACTTTATCTTGGCTTAGATTTACTTTGGAATTGTCAATATATTGGTCAAGATCTTGCGTTAGTAATAATGGCCCATTTTCTGTATCAATGTTATATTCATTAAGAACAGTATCAATATACTTTTCATTATTTTGTGATTTAGTTTTATCATTATCACCATTACTGGGCTTAGAAATTGTCTTGTTTAATTCAACTTTGTTCATGTAAAATTCAAGTTCATTTGTCAACGGAGAGTTGACGACTTTAGATGCTACTCCTTTATTGAGAACAACTGTTATTTGTTCATTATTTGGTTTTTCAGTACTGTCATTATGAAATTCAATTTGTAGATTCTCCATTGTTATATAGTCTTCGATAATGCCATCTATTTTTATATCACAGTCGTCAAGGAGGGGCATGTCATTTTGATTTGATGTAACGATTGCTTGTATATCAGGTTCATTAATATTATTGAGATCATATTGATTATCAGGATAATCTATGTTTATATTTTCAGAAATTTCAAGCAAAGGCATGTCTTGATCATGTGTCAATTGAGTTTCTTCTGGTTGTAGGACGTCTTTGGGAGTAGCGTAATAGGTGGTGTCTTCTTTAACATCTGTGAGTCTTCTCGGGGTGTAACAATGATCATTGTTTATGGAGTGTGGTGTAGAAAATCCAGCAAAACTAAAATTATAACATAGAAAAACGTTGTATATGCTTTAGCTAATGGTAATGGGTATTTTAAATTAGCTTAATAAATCAGTATAAGCACACTGAGCTCAATACATTCAATATATCTTTATTGTAGTTGATATGCTCAACTTATATAATCAATGGAACATTTGGCAGTACATTGGACGACCTTTTCACCAAAAGCGCATTAGCATTCACACTACCTGCAATCTGCATACACAAGTAGGTAGACGGACATGGCGAAACTATAAGAGTTACTTATTGAGCTCGGTCAGGGAGACGTGGACGTTGCGCGGCGCATAGGGAACTTAATATTATGCTGATGTATGAGCGTTCAGGTAAAGTTTGTTCACGAGCATTCTATTGTGCGACGCGACGCTGCACGCGCTGCACAACGCCGCAAGTCTGTCTCAACGAGGGCTTAGGTTACTTCGGAACCCTAAAAAGGTCAAATACAATATTGGGTCAAACATGAACCAATTTCTGGCACCATTACTTACTTAAAATCCATTCCAAGATCATTATCAATAGAACCGTCGTCCTGTAGCCAGTGCGAGTCAAGCGAGTCATCCAAAATGTCCGCCTCCTCCTGAATGACTTCTCGTATGATCTTGGCTTCAGTCGGTAACATCTCTTCTCCTTGCAGCATGTCGGACATGAAGTTTTGAATGCTGGTGCATGTTGATTCTGAAAATTACACACAATGTGCACGATGAGCGTTACTTCTAGATTTAACAACGAAATTCAACTTCAGAAGCACATTTGTTTGCTACAGGACTGATCTGTCATGATCTGATCAACATTACAGTCTTTACTTCCCACTGCAGGGACACCGACCTAACCTACATCAAGGATGATTGAGCCGATACCCCCTACGCTGGCTCAGTGCGGGTTGATGGATGTCGATATTCCGAATTATTCTTTCATCATTATTCTGGGACAAGGCGGTTTCGTCACGATGTTTTCCTTCACGGTAAGATCATCAAGACCTGATCAATTTAGCTATTTATTTCAGAAGAGTAAGCAGTTCAAATGGGCAGAGGATACTTTGGCAATTTTATAAAAGGTTATTATTATAAATCCATTTAATTGCTAATTTTAGGTTGAAAGGATGAGGAAGGTTTAATTTTTATTAGTAAGTAATGATGTAACTCTAGTAATGTCCACATTGAAAATGAATAGTCCTTAATATATAACTATAAAAATCGATGTGTGTATCTGAGTATGTAAGTATATATGTATGTTCCATAAAAGGTCCAAAATTACCAAAGTGATTTTGATGAATTTTCAAGCAACCTTCAGATTACCCCAGCAGGTGATTCTGTGAATTTAGGCAGCAATCAGATCAACTGAGTAAGGGGCAGCTAGTAATAAATAATAGTTTTAATGTTGTCTCAGAAAATTGGTTAGTTTGATAATAGTTACTTACCATTGTCGTCATCATTATAATTCTTTTGATGAACTGGTGTGCTGCTGCTACTACCTATTGGAAGCCTGAAAACAAAAAGTTTAGGTGTGATGAAAGAGTTTAGGATTTTCTACATTTAGCGTTTCAATACTTTACTTATGTTTAATAATTGCCTGGCTTGGTATGATGCAGTTTGACTTTAGCTGGGTTTATTTTTAAAAGTAAAATTTCCAAGGAGACAATTATGTGAGGATTAGATATTATGTGAGGAATAGATATATTATTATAGCGATGGTAGCCTAGTCAGAGAAGGCCCTGTCAAGCCAGAGGGAGCGGGTTCGGACCCAGCCGAGGGCACACACCAATTTCTTCATTGTGTGAACATACGTGCGTAGTACACTACGCACGTATGTTCACACAATGACGTCTGCTACGTAACTGGAGCCCGGTGTATGGCGACAGGTTCACCCCTTGTCACAGTTGGGACTGAATACCGTCCGGCGAAGTGTGGGTGTAGTACACCTCTGCCAGCCCCCTCGGGGGAAAGGCGTGACGATATGTTTATGTTAGATATTGAATATTCGCATAAATATATACCTAAATAGCAAGGTAGTGATGATAGGCTAATTGAGAAGGCTCGCTTCTCAAGTCAGGGGGACCGGTTTCGATCCCAGCCAAAGGCCCAAGCCAATTTATTTGTTGTGTGATCATAATATGTGCGTACTTGATGTCAGCTGCTACATAACTGGAGTCCGATGTATAGCGACAAGCTCGGCCCCTGTTACATTTGGGAGTGACTATGGTCAGGAGAAGTGCAGGTATTGTACACCTCTGCCAAAACCTTCGGAGGAAAGGCGTGACAATTTGTTATACCTAAACTAGTAGTTGACTAGTATAAAGAGGATTTTTTTAATTTGAAATTTACTGTTTACAAAATTTATTGATTACTTAAGAGTCCGGCGACCTAACTAACTTCGACCTAGGCGACCTAGACTAACTTCGCATTGGCTTAAGGTATTATATCGCCATTTCGTCTAGAAGAAGAAGACGAGTGAAGAGAGCGAGTAATGATACTGACGAGCCTCTAAACTTACCTACAGAGTGACAAAGTGCAATTTCATTTTTTTTTATGACTTTTGCACTACCATAATCAGTCTTAAGTAACTAAGAATTTCCCTAGTATTATTGATTCATTTAACAGCTAATGATGTAGACAACCTCCTTATGTACTGGAATTTTTGATTTGCTTTGTCTACCTATTGAATAAATCAGTCAAAAGTGACCCCTTAAAATGCGGATATTTTTCATAGCTCTATTTTAGCTTGAGAACGTTTTTAAAAAAAACCAAGAACATAGGGGCGAAGATATTGTTAATTTAATTGTACATACTAAATTTCATCATAATCTGACAAACGGTTTTCAAGAAATTTCAGTAGTGCGTTTGTATGAAAATTTCAGTACGTCGCGGCCCTCTTAAGTATTAGTTTAGGATTTTGCATGTTACCTTTGAAAATTGGATTTACTATATTTACTTAGTAATCAAATGTTTTTTTAAACCTGAGATAATTCGAAGCCGCTTCCATACTTTTTGGCAGGAAAAAGTGAACTTTAGGTAAATATGTGTACGAATATTATGATCTCTAGTTACTTGTATGACAGACTGTGAGCAAGAATTTATACCTTGTTTAAACAATTTCAGAAGTTGTCAACTTAACGAACAGTAAATAATTAAGTACTTATTACCTTTTTTATTACCATAGAAAATGTTGAAAAGTTTTTTGCCAAGCATTTACATACTAAAACTTACAGAATAGAACAATGACAGTAAAAAAGGTGCTAATAAAAAAATTACCTCAAAGTTAATGAATCTTCAAAATTTTTGAGATAATTATTAAAATCTATATTCTCTCCATCTTTTCTTAGCCCTTCGAAGCGTTTGAACTTCTTGTCGGAAGTCCGACATTGTTTCTTGAATTTGCACGCAAACTTCAGGTTTAGGTAGCATTCTTTGCAGAGTTGGAATGTGAAGGTGTCATTGCGTTTCACCTGAAAATAATGACACATCATGAATTTATTTATAAGCAATTTAAATGTTTTTTAAAGGGTTTCTCTCAAATTAGTTATGCATAGTATGTGATGATTAGATATTCAGATACTAATAACTTAAAGTTCATGGGTAGGCCAGTATATTCTGATTTCTGGGATTCAGTGGATTTAGTTTTAGCTTAAGATTAAGTAGGTATGCTGTATTTGCTAAAATCGGTTTTACCATTGGTTAGTAAAATCTCATCTCATTAATCAACGAAGCGAGTGTTAGCGAGCGAAGCGTCTCTGCTTCAGCTTCGACAAAAATGCTTTCGTATGTCCGATTTCTGTCCGGATCTTTGTATCAACTACAGCTAGCATAAAAAAAATCATATTTCCGCCATTTTGGAAAACTTTCCAAAATCTACTCAACAAAAAAATCTGTACAATTATCGAACCTGCTCACAAAACGTCACGAGAATTGGTTAAGGAACGCGACCCGTAAACGAGATTTACTCCTCGCAGAGCCACTGTTAAGCCACTAAAACTTTGGATGAAAGTATGGATGTTTGTTACTCAATCACTCCAAAACAGCTGAACGGATCTGGATGCATTTGGCACAGAGATAGATAATAGATGATGATGTCTAGAATAGCACTTAGGATACTTTTTTTTAAAACCTGGGAAAAATATAGGTACAAGTATGGTACTTCCATACTTTCTTAGCTTTTTACAGGAAAAAGTGAACTTAAGGTTAACATGTATCTGAATAAATATGTGGTGCTTTCACAATAAATTACATGCTATTCCCAATCATTCGAAAACATTTCCAATCGAATCCTACAAACATCAAACTCAAATCGTTCAAATACAGTCTACTTTTATAAATTTAGGAATCAATCAAGTATAAATCCGATCTGAAGAATGAATCATGTTTAAAAAGTTATGAATATGGTCTGAGATTCAAACGATTTGAGTTAAATTTTTTTGGTATCTGAATAAAAAGGTTTTCAACTGATTACCTATGCTGATCGCTCATGATGATATGTTCAGCTAGGATACTCTTTAGACTATAGAGACATAATGAAGCTGTACACACTTCCATGCATCTCCATCTTGAGATTAGACAACATAAAATGTGACGCAATTGAAGTGGGAATATCTCCAGTGTGTGGATGTAATATAATAATAAAATTATTTATTCAGGAAATTAAACCCGCAAGTAGATACATAATTAACAGTTATAAAATTAAGTTAAATTATAGAAAAATATTGACAGCTTTATAGGACTATGGATCAATGGACTACTATACAACTATGGACGGATTATGGATTGAGCACATGATAACTAAAGTCACAAACAACATACATAAGATTAATAACAGTAATAACTGTTATTAATTTAATTAATAAATAATATTTTAGATACAACTAAAGGGAAATAATGTTGCAAGTGGCGAATCCAGGATTGTGGTTTGCACAGCTAAGAGTTTAATTAAGTTAGGTAAATCCCTCGGATGAAGGAATGTTAATTCAATGTTAATCCCACAAGAACTAAAGAAGCAAACATTTTATGATGTTGTGGAGTGTTAAATTGAAGTTGGGTTGCTGGAACCCCTTAGCCGTCTGAGGAGTAAGGGAGTCAGTATTCAATACAGACTACGCTCAGATCTGTCTTTTTTTTTAGTTTGATTAGGTAACATAAATGGTTGTATTGTAGGTACTACCTGTAATCCGGTGCAGTAAACGAAAAGTCTTCTATTACTCTCGCAATATTGAAGCAGCTCAGTGGGCTCACTGAATTTGTTGAGGCATGCACGACAAAATCCCTCCATTGGTTTAATTTCGTTTTTATTCTTTATTTAAGTCCTATACTTTTATTTCGTATGTAAGTATGTTTTCATTCATTTGATTTATTTCATTTCACAATTTGCATTTGATTTTGTTTGTTTTCATTATTTCTCTTAGTGGCGTCCGCCGCACGCACGTCCGTCCAGTGATGTGACAGTGAAGGTGACACTGACAGATACTTTTTTTATCCATTGGGCAGGCCAGAGCCAACATGGCCATACCACTTAGTCATCTGTATGATTTTTTCTTAGATGAGTTGTTAAATCTATGATGAATATGATAGAGGAATGGGTGATGAAAGATAAGATGAATCCCTCCTTTTTCCCATTTCTGTGAAAATGATGGATACTATAACTAAAACTATAGGTCGAGTTTTGTAGAGAAGACGAAAAGTATTTCCTAATGTTTGTATCATAGAATAATAACTAAAGCAAGCAAGCAAGCAACTAACTTGCTTTAGTTAATATTTTAAGGTTTGTATCACTTGCCCACAATCGTGCACGTTATCGAACTTAAACGGATTTCCTGTCATCCATGGAAACAGTCAGTATATTTATTATTATACCATGGCAGCACTGAGCTCAGAGGCGCCATCTAGGTAGCGGTGAAAAACTGAAAAGTATAAAGTAAACACAAAGAAAAGAAAATAAACAATGACTAAATCTCCACAAATAATATAAAAATGGAGAAAACTATTGAAAACACGGATTCTGTGAATGTCACCATCAGCAAACCTGCAAGAGTGTTGCATTTCAGTGATGGGGTGGATGAAGAAATTGAGGAAGAGAGATCGAGCGAACTGAAGGCTGCGCCTGATGCAGCCTCGGAGACTGTCGACCCTGTGAGTTATTCAGGCCAAAACAATCATGTACTTACTGAGTCTTAGTCTGATTGGGCTAAGTAGTGTAGTTACCTTAATGGCTACCCCACAACCGTTTTTACTCTATCATATTCTGTTGTGTACCTACCTAAATAATTCAAGGTAAAATTACCAATATTCCAGTGATGAGATCATCATGAATTCTATAAATAATGAGAAACAACCATGTTGATAATTCTAATTTCACAAAAAAAAAAAAACAACTTGCATTCTATTTGATAGACATGTTAAAGATACACTTGACTCTTTTCACCTTATTTCTGAATAATGTAAGTACGCCCTTTTTAGTCCATTGAAGTCTGCAAAAATTTGCTAATTCCCTATCTGCATGCTTACAGAAATCGTTAACTTGGGGCCCGTGGTTCTCTCACTATGCTGCGAAATCTGGCTCCAAAGTTCTCAATGCTGTAGACTATGCTGGAGAATCTCTGGCAGGTTTGTTTGGGATCACCACACCCAAGTACCAGCTGGAGATAAGCGAACATGAGAGGATTTTGGAAGAAAAGAAGAAAATGGAAGAGGAATCTGCTGGATGGGTGCCTAAGAATGGAGGAGGCGATATACCCTTGGTGGTGAATGAACCAGGGAAGGATCTGAGTAAAACTTTGGATCCCTAAACCAGTCTAGAAAATATCTTGTTTAATTATGTCAAAAATCAAAACCAAAAAATAGGTTTGTAACTTTCCCCTTTACTAATAAACATTGTATATAGCCCCAGAATAGATAAACAGTGTTTTGTCTTTATCTTTCTTTTAAGTTTCAAAAAAGAAACACAACAAAAACAAAACACTATAAATATTCTGCTGAGGCTATGCAATGTTTATCAATAAGAGGGTATGTTTTTAATGAGGGGTTATTTTCTTAGCTGCTCTAATATGCTGTACTATTTGAAGCTTCTGAGAGTTTAAATAATAAAACAATCTCTCTGGCTGAATCAGAAGTCGAAAACTTTATAATATCTATTTAATTTGCTAGTTTTCTCTCAAAAAGATACTTAAACAACTAACAAAATTGTATTGTTCTAGAATAACAAGACCTTTGTCCAATGATCAATCACTATTTTATGTTTGGTGTATGGCCTTTGTAGTGATTGAGATTTAGCTGTCTCGTTGTTTAACAACTTGGCACTTGTGGGTTGGAGCATGGTATAATAATAAACTTACCCAGGTATAGCATTCCGACTCAAAAATGGTCATGTGGGCAACACATAGTGACATCGATTGATGCTTAAGCAAGACCGAAATATGTTGTTCATAGTTCAAAAAAGACTATGACAATGATGAGTGACGTCATAATACATGTTGGCTACCGTTATGCTGGACCTTGTTTTTTTAAGATCATGGGTTGGGGTAACTGAAAGACTGGCTTTTACTTCTCATTTGTCTTGTGTTGGGATTGTGATCTGCAGAGCCCTAGTTGATACAAACGATGAAGTACCTTAAAGCCAAATAGTTCAAATAATTTAGGGCGCACACAGCTATGCAAATTAGCATTTTGTTCACCTTGGTAAATTATCTGAACTATATGGTCAAGGACTGTCTCGCCGAAAGGACAGCTAGGTAAAGTTAAAAAACAGTCACATAAGTCACATAAGTCTATCCATACATTTTGTTGATTGCTTTGTAGCTTAGGCTAGCTGCGAGAAAATATTTTTATAATCACTTTGAACTTTGGTTTTTTATAGAATTACTTAATGTTAGCATTATACACGTACTGAAAACTAGATATTAGGTAGTTATCGTGATGCAAAACTATATAATAATAGTTATCGTGTCATTTTTTCGTGAAATAACATCACATTTAACTTATTTAATTAATTCTGTTAACTTTTAGAAATTTTATTGTGTTCTAACTCTTTAAGTCTCTCAATTAACTAAGTGTATTTATTTTGTGTTTGTATTAAAATAAAGAAATAAATAAATGAAAACTACTTTTATTCCAATGGCTATAACATCAGTAGGTACTTATTTTTAAACAATTCTGGAAATAAATTAGCAAACGAGCGGGCAGCCCTGGTTTCAGAGTTACTAGGCGACCTCTATTGTGAGTTCGTGTTACTGTCTTGCTGCATTTATACGTGTAAATGAAAATGTATCGGCTACTAGCGACATCTGTGATTGAGTAGCACTTTGTGATGGCTAGATATTTTGTTGGCTATCAGTAGTTCCGTAAGATTTCACTAGATGTCAGAATATTTTTTTAACAATAATAATTTGTTTAAAAATGACCACCTCCACTTCAGTTATTTTTAATTTTAATTAAATACTGTTTTAATAAAAATCCAATGATATTTAATTTTTTTAATGTCATTATTTATCGATGGCAGGAATGTATTAGGTCTAATTCATTCTTTAAAAAAATGGAATTTGGTATTCACTGCTTGGTACCTACAAACCTACCTTTATTTCATTACCACTTATAGTTGGGTAGCCAGCCACCTAAGTTTTAGGCACAAGTTGTATTGTACCTACCTAAAATTTACTATGTAGACTAGCATTGGCAGTGGTCACCTTGAGCCTTGAGGTTACTTTGGCCATTTGAGGGCACAACCAAACTAGGTACACAGTAACCGAATTTAAACAATTTTTTTTTTTGCTGTACCGAAACCCACTCTTCAAACCAAACAATAAAGTCCAAACCAGCTTGTCTTCATCTCACATTATAAATTACACCAATGTCTAAATAAAAATGTCATAAGTTTAACGGCATCTAACAAGCAAAATACGGCTTTACTGCTTGAAAAATACAGTAGTAAATAGCGTAGCATGTAAGCATATGTTATTGTTTGTCGGTGTTTAGCATGTGATATGTCGAAATGTAAACGGTTCGAGCGCTGTCCGCAGATCAATATGCGTGAGGGTGTTTAAGCCCGCGCGATTGGCCCACGTGTGGGGGGCGGGGCGGCGTGTGTGAGGCGGCGCGAGGTTCACGTCGGAAGCTTTTTGGCGCCAAATCGAGAGCAGCGAGATGTTCCATTTTCAAAAAGTCAATCTGAAACAGATGACATGCAATGTCATAGACAAAAAGTTGTGTATTTTTATCATGGTCATGGTTCATGCTAATGAAGGTTAGAAAAAATTAAATCTAATCTTTGTCACTTTTTCAATGTTAGTTTATTAGTACTACTTACTTAATCAAGGTGCATGGGCAATTGAACATTATATAGGTCAGATCAGATAGAGATTGCTCTACAACTTGGGGCGAGCTGTTCCAAACGGTTGGTTTACGTAAAGTGAAATAAATAATGACGAATAAGTAGGATGTTTAACGTCCGTTAAATACTTACTCTCTTAGCAATAAACGTTGTATAGCCTCGGAGTAATTTCAGAGTCTTTGTCTTTTTCTATCGAGTTATAAAATTTAAAAGAAAGAAAAAGACAAAACACTGTACGCATGTATACCTATTCCGAGGATTTACAGCGCTTAATAGTTACGGGGGAAAGTATAGTTTCATTACTTTAAATAATCGTTACCAAAAAGTCGAAGCAGTTTGAGTATAAAATGACGGTGACCAGAGAGCAAAGCAACTTAGAAAGATCTGTGGGCAGTATAGAAATGAAACAACGCTAACGCTAGTAGGTATTTAACAGACGTTAAAATATCCTCGGAAATCGTTATTATTTGACGTAAAGTACCTACCTACGTTGTTAAGTATTACGTTAACCAACTGTTTGAAACCACCCGCCCTTAAGTAGGTACGTCTGCTACAAAATTACATTACTTGGAGAAACAACAACCCACCAATAAAACCTCCGCCTTCATAATAATATTTAATAGAATTTAAAAAAAAATTAAAACCACTATTGCGCTGTCTCTAAAATATTTCCGTCCAAAGCAATAATTTACGACTCATGCTTATTATTGCTTATATTTAACTAATTCAATAATTCGTTAACATAGCGGGTCATTTCGGACAATGTAACCAGCACAATAACCCAACCAGTGTTGCTAGTTCATATTCGAATTTACCCCAAATTATTTTTACCCCATAAGTAAGTAATAAAAAAATCGCGAATTATAAAGAGGCGCGTGGTGCAATAACCAGTTTTCAATAAATCAACTAGAATTTCTGGTTTTAGGATTGATAATTTTGCGTGGATTTGCTAAACATAATGATTTTGTATGGAGTGCATTGTGGAAACTAGTTTCAACCAGTTCACGTTGTTATAAAAAGTTGCACTATAATGAAATTGATTTCGGCGATTGCTGACGCACGTGTCATGCATTAAAGTGCATATTTTCCTGCTCCAGACTGTTCCAGGGCTGTTGGTACAATTTGAGACATTTTCTGGTCTTTGTCTCTCTCGTTTGAGAAGTGGTAGGAGTGAAAGTGACCAAATGTCATCTTATGCCTCAAGAATAGAGGGCCAGGAGAATAGAGTTTTCGGGAGTAGGTACCTATAAAGTAAGTCGGTTTGTGTAGGTATTCCTATCATAACTATCAGTAGACAACATTTTACGATTTGGTGTGGGCGTGTCATTAGTTTTTCTTTATGTTTCGAGCTATCATAATTCACACTAATATAATAAATGCGAAAATTTGAATAGATGTTTCGAATTTATGGGTATCTAAGGTCCGAACTTAGATCAGCACACTGCTTACTTAATACATACCTAGTACATTAATAATAAAAATACAATACTTAGTACTTATACCTAAACCTTATGCCATTAAATGTATAGTACATATATGGACCTAAACGTACGTATACACTTACGTACTCACTTTAAGTACTTTTACTACGTATATGCCGGTTAGTTTAGAATTTCTGGGTTATTGCTATTTAGGTACGTTTCTATGTAAATGGGTATCTAATAGTGAAAATATTGATTAGAAATAAAATCAGAAGAGGAAACGTTACGCAAATTCCAAAGCTACAAAAACCCTATTGAATGCGATCTATCAGTCAAAATTGCATAAAACGGATCAATGCCAAGGTGTGCGTCGCTCTTTATGCAAATTTTATTCTAATCAATGGCTAGCAAAGTAATCTATTTTCAACTTTATTGCAATGAACTAGAGCCTATATACTATTTTATAGGTTGTAATAACAATAATATTTGCATACCCCAATGCTGGCAGCAAAATTTTTCTTTTCTGCCCCTCAAAATAGAGTTCGATTTTTAAAGTTTTTGCAAAAGTATTGTTACTTTTTGAAAATAGAAGGCATTCTAATTTGCATGGCGCATTGTCAAAGGAAGTTTTATTTATAAAAATGGCCACAAAAGGTTTTTTTAGGAATCGTTTTTGAAAGTAGAACATCTGCTCTAGCTAAAGGTTAGGGATAGTGTGGCAACATTTGAATTGAATTTGCTAGATACTAAATCTGAAATCTTTTTGAAGTAAGTTACTCGTACTTATAGAAAAATATGAACTTCAGTAAGTAAGTACATAATAATTTATCACATTGTACTTTAATAGGTAAAGCACTTTGCTCTACGTAGAGCACTACTTTCTTAGCAGAGGCAGGCATCTTCATAATGACTTTAACTTTACGAAACTAACATTGATTTTATTTAAATGGATTTTAACGGATATGCTTAGTTTAATTTAATTTATTTTAACATACCTATACTCGTAGATGTATTTAACAATCTGGGATAAAAACAATTGAAGTCCCTTACTTAGTCTAATTTCTTAACTTACTTATATATTATTTTCATTTGTACCTAAGTGTAAGTATAGACATAACAACGATAAGTATGGAAGGTAAGTACAATAGTTATAATTTACCTACCTCTAGATTAGATTTACTTATGACCACTTGCACTGAATATTTTAATTCCCTAAATCTTTAATTAACTAGTTTCACCCACTCGTAGCGAAATTTTTGCTATTCGGACACATCAAATTAAGAGTCTCCTAAGGCTTAAGGTTCGTCTAAGAAAGCTTAGGCAGGAGCCAGCTTTATTTTTTTTAATGTAGAATAGGTCGGCTTTTGACCACCAACTCGCCTGATGTTAAGCGACGTTGTGGTCTAAGATGGAGCACGACGACCTATGAGGTACTTATTCACTCTAGCCTTGAAGTTTTGTAGAGTGAAGAAGTACAAAGACGACAGTTAAGTGAGGCGCTCCAAGTGCGTTACAGCTCATTCCCGTCTTCGGAAAGGTTACACCGGACTACATCCCGAAACACGACTAGGTCATTTCACGGCATGGCTTGGTCCGGTGGGTCCGGTGGGTAACTAGCCACGGCCGAAGCCTCCCACCAGAGTTTGCTACCCGGTTAGCACTACCCGGGGACCACGTGTAAGGAATCAGAATAGAGTACACTTGTTTTATATTATGTTGAGAAGAAGAAGAAGAGAGAGAAGAGGTAGAGATCTTTCGGTAGCTTGATTGAGATCTTCACTGTACAGGAGGGCTATTTCTACGCGTGAGATGAGATGAGATTTTATCTTGGTCACTCTCACACCTATGACGTTGCAAACGAGAGCAACAAGGACGAAAAAAGGTAAGGTGAAAATTTCAAATTTCCGAATAGGGCCCCAGGCCCCTTATTCTTGACGCTCGAGATGTTTCTTGGTCTTTCTCACTCTTATTACTTTTGAAGCGAGACAGTGACAAAAAGTATCCCAATCTTTAATACCTCTCTTGAATTGCATTAAATACATTTTCTTCCAATAGAAGGTAGGACGGTACATCTGCTCGGCCAGGGTTGCACTTCCGGTGGCAAATAATAACAATAAATCTCCAGCCATTAGCGAGGGGTGTGCTGTATGCAAAATAGTTGGCGTTACCTCGACGGTTACAAATAACTAAAGGGACTTGGGTTTGTTTATGAAAAGTAGCAGCAACAGTGAAAGTAGTTTATATAGTATATGAAAGCAGTAGGTATTTCCATTGAGGGAAGTAAGTATCTACTGGTATCGTTTCTTAGGGTGCTCCTAGAATGGCCATATTTTCTTGAGGTCATCTTCCCATCTTTTGACTTGTCTGTCTCTATTTCTTTTGCTATCTCTTGGATACCATTCAGTTACTAACTTAGTCCATTTCTCTTTACTTTCTCTTAACATATGAGATATTATACATATACTCGTATATATGTATATTATATGCTTGTAAATTTCTTTATTACCTCGTATCTTACAAACGGCTGGATGGATTTCGACAGTAAAGGTATCGTTATATTCGTCTAAAAACCCCAAGTGTCCTTAGATAGTTGAGCAGCCGGAATTTTATTAGAACCACTTGTTTCCATTTGCCATTTATTTTTCATCATCGGAAATCATAAAACATAAGTAATTAAGTAGGTAGGCATCTAAATCTTTTTTTTCCAATGTTACTACATAATCCTAATATTACTATTTTGTATTTCCATAAAAATAATAGAGAAAAAAATAAAAAACTACATGAAAATAACAGAGAATAGTTCCACATTATCATAACTATCTAATTCAAATTACCTATTTTCACGCTCCAAATTCACCAACAGCTGTCTTCCAAATCTGCAAACCTGTTCCTAAACTGAAACGCACGCCAAAAAATTCGCAAACCAGTTCCAACCCTACACTTAAAACTTTTAATACAAACACAATGGTATAAAACTGACCAGTGGACACACAATGGTCGAACTACCTGATTAATTCGCTGCACAATGACCAGGGGTGGGTCCGAGAGACCGAGAGGTCATATTTAGGTAGACGGGTTAAGGGTCAGTGAGGGTTAGGGTAAATATGTTCAATGGTGGGGAGTGACGTGGTTGTGTGGAAAACATGTCGACGGACGGAGGTTTGGGACAATTTATGTGTTTTGGGTGACGGTCAGTTTGTACTGTCACTTCCGTATTTTATGGTATTTTTTTATGGTTAGGGCAACATTTGAGTGCTTTACATTGATATTGCTTGGGAAGCCGCTCGATGCAACACCGCAAGCCCGGTCGTTGTGGAGACCATTGAGGAGGCCTTTGGACAGCAGTGGACGTCTTACGGCTGAATTGATCATGAAATTTTCATTGTGGCTATCGTATAAGCTCGGAGTTTCTCTGCGAGATCGAATCAGAAATAAAGAAATCTGCAAGCGAACCAAAGTAACCGACATAGCCCGACGAATTGCTAAACTGAACTGGCAGTGGGCAGGGCACAACGTTCGTAGAACCGACGGCCGATGGGGCGGAAAGATTCTCGAGTAACACGCAATGTGGGAAGGTCTCCCGCAAGGTGGACTTACGATCTGGTGAGGGTCGCGGGAAGCCGCTGGATGCAGGCAACACAGGACCTGTCATTTTGGAGATCATTGGGGGAGGCCTTTGTCCAGCAGTAGACGTCTCCCGGGTTGACATGATGATGATGATACCTATCTATTGCCCATTTGTTCATTCTCCGTCTACGGAGGCCCTACACATGACATTCATACAGTTTCAACGATCTTGCAAATAAAAAATGTCAACTCGTCGATATACTTACCTATCTACTTAATTAATACACATTGGTTTGTGAAATTTTGCTAAACTACGTCATCAGGGGGCTTACCGCAAGTTTTAATAGTTAACGAAAACTTTTTTCGTTTTCGTTTGGCTCAAACGATCAAAACTCGTGGTAAGCCTCCAGTCGATAAGTAGTAAAAAGTACCTTCTCTGATAATAATGACATGATGTGGGGAAAAGACAAATCGAAGGTGGAGAAGCTAAGCTTCTTAGCAAAACAAACTGAGCAGTTGACTGTTTTCCTGCACACATTTTAAATGTTGTGTCGGAATAGCGCGCACTACTGTTTGCAGCGTATAGTACGCGCTGTTTTAAGTTTGCCGAATATTGCGTCTGTCTTTCCACATAACATATCGTCACGCCTTTCCCCCAAGGGGGCTGGTAGAGGTGTAATACAACACCCACACTTCGCCAGACGATATTCAGTCCCAAATGTGACAGGGGGCGAGCCTGTCGCCATACACCGGGCTCCAGTCATGTAGCAGATGACATACAAGATGCACATATGCTCACACAATGAACAAATTGGTGCGTGCTGTCGGCTGGGTTTGAACCCGCTGCCTCTGGCATGAGAGGTGGACCTTCTCCCAACTTGGCTGCCATCGCTATACACCTCTCCACTCTTCTCTCTCTGTCGTTCCACCTAAATACAATCCGTGGGTGTTTAAGAGTAAAGTGAATAGATATCTCCTAGGCAAGCGTGTTACACCTTCGATCACGTCGACGCTTCCTACTAGGCGCGAGTCAGTGGTCAAACGCATGCCTAGTCTGTTGTCTGATCCAGACTCCGCCAGCGGACAGTCAGTCGCTCACTGTTTGTTTAATCAGGACGAAGCCTTAGGCTGCAAGTTCGCTTACGAAAAAAACAGCTACCAAATACTTAATTGTGATTTTATTGCTAATAAATACATTATAGGCACTTACAATTAATTCAAATATAATAGTTAAATTAACCTAGCGTATCTAGTAGTTAGGTTAGTTATATAGCTAAGTATAATTTCTTAACTTCCGGGATTATCATTTTATACTTTTTTTGTAAGTATTCCTAACTCATCCATCTAAGCAAACAGGCAAAAATATAAGGTAAATATTGTCTGCCACTGAACTTAACATTTCAATTAACAGCTTCTTTCATTTTTAAACACTTTAATATGTGGAAGTCAACAGGCTGAAGTACTCTTCAAAATGATATCAGATTGGATGTATAGCGATACTTATCGGGACCAAATAAAGCACTCTTCTGTCAAATAAAAAAAAAAGAAGCACCAAGTGTGAAATTAGAGATATTATCTTTTAAACTTTTGTCTACTAGTTTTGTGTTAGGTGACAAAGGATTAGGGAAAGGGTAACATTTTTTACCCGACTGCGCAAGAAAGAGGGTTATGCTTTTTAGATCACAATTTTAAATGTATAAAAGTAGCAAAATATCACGTGTTTTGTGTGCCAAAAGTTTTGTAGTATTTTAAACAAAAAATAAGCAGCAGATCATTTTGAATTTTATTTTTATGTGCAACAGAAAAAAAAAATACATTATTTGTGATCTATGGACATTGTTTTTGTCACTCGCGAAAGAGATATGAAGATTATTTAATGTCTTTATGTTTAATTTATTTTAATTCTTCATTTCTTAGATAATTATTTTAATTAAATTTACTTTAATGTTATTGCTTTTTTTACATTTGTTAAAATAGATTTAATAAACTCTCTTAAATCACTTTAATGACATGACATCAAAACGTATAAAATCCTACAAACATCACTAATCCAGGCTAATAAAAAAAAAGACAAGATTTGCAAACGCAAATGCAACTTTAACACCGGCATAACGAACCATCCCGAACCGCATAGTAGCAAAGGGTAAAAAATCCATAAAAAAAAACAATACTGACGTGTCTAACCCTTTCACTATACAAAAAGACCAATTTTGAATGCAGCACCGGTGTCTCATTTCAATAACCCATAATAAAAAAGAAAAAAAAAAGATAAAACTTTTTACCCACGACTTTTTTGGGGTCACGTTTTTTGTTGAGTTGAATCCTTAATTTGCAACAAGGTGCATAGGCAAAATAGGGGATGCGTCGAGATTTAAATGAGTTCTATATAGAAAAAGTTGAAAGGGTTGCGTAGACGCATACGGAGCGACCAATTTATTTGTTGCACTGCGCAGGGGAGCCACTTTTGTATTTGCTAAAGAAAACTGCTAGCTACATTTGGACAGGTTTTAGTTCACTCATTTGGCCGTTACTCTAGGTAAGTTTGCAGCGCAGTGCACGGTTATTTTTTCCCATGCGATTCACAAAAGACGTCAGTGCGATTTGACATTGATGTGTCGAACATGTTAATAATATTGACCTTTATTGATACCTCTCGTAGATTCTCATGATCGATTTGTAATGGCTCGCGGAACCCTATTACCTGTGGATCTTTTCTTCAATTTTTAAAACAGCTATACGATCCGCTAGCTAGACTAGAATTTGCCATTTTCTTTTCAACTTGTTCTAATGTCTGTCTATTTTTTCGTTTTATTTTTTATTTAAGAAATTACGATTAATTTTCAGTATCTTATTATTATTTTTAGTATCTTAATTATTATCATTTAAGGGGAATACAGGTAGGTATAGGGGGTTAGTTGTTAAGTCTTAATCTAAGGTTAGGTTAAAGGTTATCACTTATAGCTACATTGTGAGTACACCACGAGCAGACCAGCGACCCGCAAGCAGCACCCGATCACGAGTATGACGCATGTGCCAGAATCGCCTAAAACTTCTTAAAACGCACATTGTGCGATTGCCACCGATCGTTAATAATTACTTATCTACTTGATAATATAATACATAAACATACCTACCTAAGTAGGAACATTTAGGCAAGTCCACATTAGAAAACACCACGACGATTTATCTATTATGTATACCATATACCTACGATTATACGGAACCCGCTTTAATTAGAGTTAAAAGTCGTATATCATAAATCGCGCCTAGAAATACTTTTTTTGCCGTGTTTTAAACCCAAACAAGATTAAGTTGCTCGGTTATACTTTAAAGACCTAATCTGGCTATTTAATAATCGAAAAAAATATGGTGTCATCGTTGAAAATTTAGAGAACGTTTTCAGAGAAAAAGAGTAAAATACAATGATTTTCAAAATTGTATTTTGGGGAAACTTTAGGTGGTTGTTTCTTTTACCAGCCGTATTTTTTTGCACCTGATCCTGATAATTCTTCATATCAAACTAGGCGCAAAAAAAAACTAGTTTTTAGTGATTTCGTGTAATACGGGGCCTTAAGCGTACCTTTACAAAATTATGTATTACATAATACCCGTTCAGCAATTTTTTTTTTTTTTTTTTAATGTAGAATGGGTCGGCGTTTGACCACCAACTCGCCTGATGTTAAGCGACGTTGTGGTCTAAGATGGAGCACGACGACCTATAAGGTACTTATTCACTCTAGCCTTGAATATTTGTAGAGTGAAGAAGTACAAAGACGGCAGTTGAGTGAGGCGCTACAAGTGCGCTACTGCTCAGACCCGTCTTCGGAACGGTTACACCGGACTACATCCCGAAACACGACTAAGTCATTTCACGGCATGGCTTGGTCCGGTGGGTGGTAACTAGCCACGGCTGCGAAGCCTCCCACCAGAGTTTGCTACCCGGTTAGCACTACCCGGGGACCACGTGTAGGGAATCAGAATAGAGTACACTGCTACGGACGTGGGTGGCTCAGCCCCCAAAATATACCCGTAATATACATAATACCCGTTCAGCTAAATTCATGATTGATTCAACACTCATAATGAACCTATACCCGTGTATAATACCTACCTACCCGATGTTGTATATAATTAATGAACACGAACCCATAGGTTTGGTTTAATGTTTCTCAATTATTTACAAGCCTCCCGCGTAGCGATAATTAGCTGTTCACGTTGTTTTGAATTATTGAAGGCCCATTAGGGAAAGGATTTTGAGATCAATCAATACCACCTACGAGTATGTGCTTACGTTATATTATGTATAGGCTACATACTTACTTCAACAGATACACGTGTTCAATTAGAAACAGCGCCAGCAAAACAATCCAGCTAATATTATAAACGCGAAAGCTTGTAAGAATGGATGGATGCAAGTTTGTTACTCTTTCACGCCAGAACGGCTGATCAGATCTGGATGAAATTCGGCACAGAGATAGATTATAGTCTAGAATAGCACATAGGATACTTTGTAACCGCGGGTGAAACCGCAGGGCACAGCTTGTAAATAATAATTATTAAGAAAAGATTTAAGGTGTATGTTAAGGCACGGTCTGAGGAGCACATGCTGTCTAGCTCGCTCGCGACACTATTATACCTATTAGATATAATAATTATTATAGAATGTAATTTTAATAAATTTGCCTCTTCATTGAAAACACTATTACAAAGTATTCAGAATGACTTTCATGTTGATGTTTATAATGAGTGCTTAGAGAAACGTGAGCCCGTATTTTTTTTACGTGGTTACGTTTTTCTAAGTTAAAACTACAAATATCGACGTAAAATTATTCTGAATACTTTTATTTACTTACTTATACTTATCACAATTGGATGGTGTAATGGCTGTAAGATATATTTTTTTTCTATTGCACGGGCTAAGCCACGCTAAGTTAGAATACTACAAATTGATAATGGCCTCTCTACTTGGTGCCATTTTTTTAAGTTAGGAAGTTAGGCAATCGGTTAGGGTCTAAATAACCCCTACCTACTACCCTCTACGTCTCAGATCATACGTCTCATGATCCCAAAAAAACATGTTCTAGTATTCCGGGAGCAAACACGTAATGACGCCAATCGTCATCGTAATCCGTCTCTTTTAAACTATTTGTGAATGGCTTATTTCGGTCTGCTTAAGGGCCCGTATTGCGAGAAATCATCAAAAACAAGTATTTTTTTACGCCTAGTTTGATATGAAGAATTATGATGATTAGGTGCAAAAAAACATAGCTGGTAAAAGAAACAACCAACTAAAGTTTTACCGCAAAACATCTATGAAAATCATTCTCATTTTGGAAAAAAGAAATCACTTTTTGTGATTTCTTCTTAAAAAACTATTGGAACGTAGTTCGCTAAATTTTCAGCGATAACACCACCTTTTCTTTCGATAATTAAATAGCCAGAATAGTTCTCTAAAGTGTAACCGAGCAACTTATTCTTATTTGTGTTCTTATTACGATTAATACCAATAAAAATGGCAAAAAAATAGTCCTAAGCGCCGATCTCACTTTACCATCAAATATGGTTTACGATTTTCAACGCTAAATAAAGCGGGTTACTTAAACGTATGTATGGGTATAAACGTATGTATACAAATACAAATAATTTATTTGGGTATAAAACATGTGACAATTTCAAATTTGATTCCAGAGGCTCCCAAACTAGTCAGAGACTGTGTGTCCGGAGCCAGTGGCTTCTCCAAATTTAACAAAATACATGGCCCGGTCATTTCACATACTCGTGAAATAACCGGGCCATAAGCATCGATTGACGTCACCACGTGTTGCCCACGTGACTGGAATGCCATACTTGGCGTATATTTTAAATCATGATACGTCTCAACTTCACTCGTAATATTCAATTAATCTTTCAGGATCTGAAACCAAACAAACAGCCATGCAGATTATTTGCCATACGAGATTAGAACGAGAGGCACCGACTAAGTAAAGACAAATAATGGTGGGTCGCAATACGATGCGTCTACACTTACACAGTCAGTTGAGATGGCGCTAGTGTGACCACGGCTTTACTATATTTAGGAAATTTTCAACTAAATCAATTTGTGACTTTAGAAATTAGTAATTGATGAGCGCAGCTCAATTTCGCGGAAATTCTATTTGTGCGTGTTTCGATGCTAAAGTTATTTTCAAATTTTTATAATGTCGAGAGAACTTTTTAATAACATTATCTGCAGCTACGAGACTTCTACGAAATACGTAGAGGGATGTTCTAATGATAATTTATACTCAAAAGTGATCTAACTCTTACTTAGGGATCTGGATCAACCTAGCGATTGCGACGTAATTTAAGTAATCCAATCCTAACTAATATTACAAATGCGAAAGTGAGTTTGTTCGTTTGTTTGTTTGTAACGCTTTCACGCTCTAACTAATCAACCGATCATCATGAAAATTTGCATACACGTTGTCTGGGATACAGAAAAGAACATAGGGTACTTTTTATCCCGAATAAATAAACGCTTCCTGTGGGACCGCGGGTGAAACCGCGGGGCGCAGCTAGTTGTGTTATATACGGGTAAAGACATGGTTAATTGGATGCGAGCGCGAGTGGCTTGTTTGTGTGAGCGTAAACGCTGTCTGATTGCAAATAATTAAGACGATTGTACTCGATTTTAGGAAAGAATTGTAATATCACCACGGAATCCTAAGTGGTCTAAAAAGTTAGACATTAGTTTGCCCCATCTCAGCATACACGAACATACTTAAATAAAAAAATACAATTAGAAAACTATTGTCCAATTTTCACGATAGCCTAGTATGCCCATTTCATTTGGTTACTAATTTAATATACATACCTACCCTTTATAGTAAAGGAGGCGGCCCCCACCCTTATCAAGCGGGCAATTTCAGTGCTCTGTCCTGTACAGGATTTCCTTTGCGACGTGTGCTTCAAACAGGGAAATGTAACCCCCCTAGTCGGGCCGCCCGTCTCCCTGCTTAGTTGACGAGCAACTCTGTGTGGGGTAGAATGTGACCTGCTAGCGGAACAAGTACCTACCAAATTGACTGTCTCGGTGGCTCAGTTGGTAGTGCATCTGCCGTCTGAGCTTGGGGGTGTGGGTTCGATTCCCACCTAGAGCAAACATTTATGTGATTAACATTTGTGTTTGCTCTATGTTTGGTTGTTAGTTATCTATTTAAGTATGTATTTAAAAATATGTATTTATGTTTATCAGTATCTGGCAGCCATAGCACAAGCTTTACTTAACTATAGTTTGGGGTCAGACGACCGTGTGTGCTAGTGTCCCGAATATATATTATTATTTGAATAGTTTTGGAGACTGTATGTAATATGTTCGTACTTATTCATCTATTGTAAAGAAAGAAATATGAATTAGTTATGACAGATAATTTTGTATCATCATCTAAAGTAGAAACCTAAAGGCCTCTACACACCAAACTCGCCAGCCCGCCGACTTTGTCCATTGGGTTTTGCTACCGGCAAACCAACCCGCCGGCACGGGTTGCGCCCGCGCGATCCCTGGCTCTTTATGATTTACGCTTAGTTGCCCGCCGGCTTCATATCGTAGGCAGCAGTGCCTCGGCCCTCGTGCCGCCGGCAAAGCTCGTTTCGGTTTACAATGTTTCAATGCCGCTGGCCTAACCCGCACCGGCGCCAACCCAACAGGTAATGCCGACGGGTTTGGTGTGTAGAACCCTTAAGAAAATCGTGAGTTTTTTCGCTTATCGCTCAAGTCTACTATTTGCCCCACCTACCTAAACATGAGTTAGAGCTACCTACCTTGCGTAGCCAACCAAATACTACGGAGTACCACCGCATGACATACAGTACCCCTAACCAAAACTGATTACCTTTAATAGATTACGTATCTCAATTTTGAATAGCCAATCTGTAGATGATCTAAACTTAAATGTCACCTAAGAAAATCGTAAGTTTTTCCGCTTATCGCTTGAGTCTGCTATATAGCCCACCCATCTAAACATGCGTTAGAGCCACCCTGCTTAGGCGACCAAACACAGGGGGGTACCATCACATGATATACAGTACCCTTAAACTAAACGGATTACCTTTGATATATTACGTGGATACGCAATTCAATCTCGGATAGTCGATCTGCAGATTAGATGTGATTGCTTTTTGAGTGTGCATGTAATTACGGTGATGCTGAGAGCTTTGTGGTTCACTTCATGTGGAGCGAGGTGGGAAATGTAAAATGATCGTGGGTGTTTGAACCTGAAGATGAATTTGGCTTGTGAAGAAGTTATGTGTGTCTTCTTGTACGTCATTGATTCCAGTCCTGTGGGTTTGTGAAGAAGTTATGTGTGTCTTCTTGTACGTCACTGATTCCGGTCCTGTGGGTTTGTGAAGAAGTTATGTGTGTCTTCTTGTTCGTCACTGATTCTGGTCCTTTGGGTTTGTGAAGAAGTTATGTGTGTCTTCTTGTTCGTCACTGATTCCGGTCCTTTGGGTTTGTGAAGAAGTTATGTGTGTCTTCTTGTACGTCACTGATTCCGGTCCTGTGCCAGTCTTATCCAGGTTCAAGTTGTGATTTTTAAGGTATCGTGGATTTTGATGAGTGGCGTACAGTGAGCGAGGCCTATGCTTAACAGTAGGTAGGCGATTAGGAGCCAATTTCGGATGATAAAAAAATATATAAGTACTTAGTAAATTTAAAGGTTTTTAGTAAGTAAATAGATAGATAGATAGAACTTTTTATTGCAGAAATAAACAGACATGAAAAGAAAAGAAAAGAATAAAACTTATACTATAGTGTAACAGCTGACGGCCTTATCAAGAAAAGCGATATCTTCCAGACAACCTTAGGTTCTACAACTTATTTTATAAGCGAGCACCGATTGTGAGTAAAGAGTTAAAGCCAGTAATTCTGGCTTTTTTTGTATTTCGTAGCAGAAACAACTAGTTTAATCACAATACCGTATTTTCGGTATTTGTTCCAGTTAATAAAGATAAAGACTTCTCTATAGTTTGTAGCTTCTATTCAGTTTTACCATCACAATTATATATTACTAGCTGCGCCCCACGGTTTGACCCGTGGTTAAAAAGTATCCTATGTGCTATTCTAGACTATAATCTATCTATGTGCCAAATTTTATCCAGATCTGTTCAGCCGTACTGGCATGAAAGAGTAACAAACATCCATCCATCTATTCTTACAAACTTTCGCGTTTATAATATTAGTAGGATTTTGAACATAAATACTTTTCCCTATGACTATTGTCAGGTCAACGCTTTTTATATGATCGGTAGAACTTCAAAAAAATACGTTTTCCATCACAATCCTTGTTTCTGCACCATTTCACGTATACAGGTGACATACTCTTAATGGTGGGCGCGAAGCCACAATGGGGTTCGTCACACGTCCCAATATCACTCTGAGGAGAGAAGGGCATGTGTGGTTGGAGCTAGGAACTGCAACTTGGATGTGGTATCTCAAACTTGTACTTTGTTCGTGTTCTCTATTCAAAGTCAAAGTCAAAATGTTTTTATTCAATTTAGGTATCAAAGATACACTTATGAAAGTCAAACTCTAAATGTTTTTATTCAAATAACTTTGACGTTCATAAGTGTATCTTTGATACCTTATGAACATACCTTTGACACTTATGAACGTCAAAGTTATTTGACGTAATAAGTGTATCTTTGATACCTAAATTGAATAAAAACATTTAGAGTTTGACTTTGACTTTGAAATCTTTAAAACTACGCAACGGATTTTGATGCGTTTTTTTTTAATAGATAGAATGATTCAAGAGGAAGGTTTATATGTATCATAACGTCCATTAAATAGTGGAGGAATACTGCTATTTTTGAGGTTTCTAATGTGATGTCGTTAATTATCATTTTTTTTCCGCTTACATTGCAAACGCAGGCTGAACCCTACGAGATTTATCGAAATAATGTACTAATTATTTGTACACATTGAAAAGGTCTACAGAAACCTCCGCGATGGTATATGTCTATCTCTTATGGATATCCCACAATAACATATTTTTGTTTATTCCCGTGCGAAGCCAGAGCGGGCCCCTTTGTTTTTTTATACAACGTTCACAGTTTTTCTGTAGTGTATTTAGTATCGGCATTGCACCCGTGCGAAGTCGGGGCGGGTCGCTAGTGATTTATAAAACGGGAATTACTCACGTACGATTTAGTCAGAGAATTTGACGAAGACGGCCGAATGCGGTTGAAACTATAGTCGGAATAATCAACTAAATCGTACGTGTAAATTGTAATAATTGTAAATCATAACAGATCTGCCTTCTCCATTTTTCAGGTTAATCCTCAGGGCGTGTACATACGGGGAGCGGGGGCGGCGCGTGGACAGGCATTCGAAATGAAGAGTGCTCCACTACTCAGCCTGTCTGTCTGCCCTCTCGCGACTGACGGTGTGGAAGCAGACTTTAGAAGTTTTTAGACAATAGACAATAATTTATTTGTAGCTGAAGTTTATATTAAAAATTAAAAAAAAACAAGCTTTGCTTACTTTGGGGTCAGGCGACCGTGTGTGGAAGTGTGAAAAAAAAAATCGGTTCATCAGTTCACACACAATTTGTGAAGGGTTTGTTAGTAATTTTCGAAAGACGCAATTGCCCTACAGACGCATTTGCCCCAGTTGACCCTACCGATTGGAATGAAATTATGTGTAATTATACTTTTCAAGTTCCATACTATCTATACTTATTCTATACTATCTATACTTTTCAAGGCTAATGGCAGTGACCCGTAAATCGTCGTTCCAAAAAACGCGAATACTTAGTTTAGTTTCTAATTTTAATACTTCTCCATACTTTCGCAGCCTCTTTCTTTGTGGGTAGTTGTACAGTCGTACGCTAATGGCGGACCACCGTTTATATTGAAATGCTCCATCGAATTGTTATGTGTTGTGCTGGCACGCCAAGTGCAGCCTAGTTGACGGCTTTAATATGCTCCGGCATTGTTTATAGCTTGTTCGTGAAATGAAAAGTGCAATAAGTGCTATAATTGCTTGCTTGATGGAGCTTGAGAGCTCTATTAATGCACATAATTTTAGGATAGTGCTCTAAAGTAGTTTCATAGCATGGTATGGGAATTGAAACTTGAAATCGTATTATTTTACCCTATCGTAAGTCAGCAGTTTGTATCTCTATTAAAAAGATTTCTTAGTAGGTATAGTCAAACCCACCTAAAAACGTATAACCCTTTAGCATTCATGACCAGTTTTAGATAGTTTTCCTTCAATTTTATTGAAACTTGTAGCTTTAATAATAACGTAAAACTTAAGCAAACTCTTCAAGTGTTATTTAATAGGTGCTCGTATTTCAGATGAGGCAAAGCCCAATCATCTAAAAATTTGAATTAGGCACCACCATCGATTTTCTAAACACAACCGATAGAGTCTTGTACAATATTTTAGTTCCATCTTTTACCCAACTGTGTAACAAGCTGGTCGCATGGTAGTGCGTGGTTGTCACGGCGACGCGCAAGATGGCCGCCGGTTGCGGTTACCAACTTGGATTCCAAGTTGGGATCTAGTTGAGAATTGTTCCGCTCCAGACCGGGTATGTGCATAATTACGGAGTATACCGTGTACCAGGCTATGTGCCACGGTCGCTAATTACTGGTAGCGATAGCAAAAGAAGAAGATTTAACTCACGAATCGAATATAACTTTTCAGGGAATGAGACCAAATAGGTGATGTGATTAATATGTAAAATAGTGATCTGAGGGATGGATTGTAAGGCATCGTACCTAACATAATTAGCTTAAATTTAATAATAAAATAATTCGGGACATTTTACACACACGGTCGTCTGACCCCAAACTAAGCAAAACTTGTACTATGGCTGCTAGAGACTGATGTATCTAGTATGGCCATAAATATTGTTACAATAAAAACTCCTTCGTTAATTTTTTTTCTGCATTTAAATTTGGAATGCGTTTATTATGTCGAAAACTACAATCCCGCCATTTCACACATATTTTTCGTGATTATTACTAAATTTACAACATGGAATGGGGTGTTAAAGAAAACAGGATTGCAGTGATTGGGTATGGAACCGTCGGTCATTTTCAAGACATTTTGAAACAGTCCATAGATTCTTTGCCAGACTGACTAAAGGCCTGTGTCAAAGCCAAGAGTGGTCATTTTGAATAAAATAATAGTTACATTTTTGTTAAGACTTCAATACATGTGTACACATAACTTTAATTAACATAACATTACTGTACAAAAATATAGATGCATTTTCATTTGTAACAGAACTTATGGCTAGACTAGGTATGTACAATTACAAAATATATATTTTTATTCATACTTAAATAGGTATTAACAATTGAACCCAGACATAGAACAGACACAAATGTTCATAACATGAATGTTTGCCCAAGGTGGGTACAGAACTGACGCCCCAGGCTTAGAGGGCGGGTTCATTATCAACTGAGCCACCAAGGCAGTCATCGAGGCGAGATTTTTATGGTTTGTTAGTTAATTAATATTTAATGAATATATTCATTAAATATTAATCAATCAAATCATTATCAATCAAAATATTAGTCAAAATGTTTTTATTCAATTTATTATAATAAATTGAATAAAAACATTTTGACTTTGACTTGACTTTGAATGCTTTTTGTTTTTATTAATACTAAATATATAATTATATTTTTTATTGCGAAAATATTGTATAATTTTTAACCATCAATAATCATTGGATTTTCTATGTCAAATGGTGTTGAATCGTCACGCGTTCGTTTATTCTTAGCTTCTTGCATCTGAAACAAAAAGAAAACAAGAACATTATTAAAAGAAAAACAAAAACCCGGCTGCAAAATGTAGTACTTTATGTCACTTCCACTATCAAGACGATTTAAATGACACCTCACATATCTAAATCCATCAAGCTGTTTAGGCTGTAGGCCGTGAAAGCTCATCTAAATCCATCAAGCTGGGCTTAGCACGCACTGCGATTAAACGCCCGCGTTTAACCGCAGGTTTGAAACCGCAAAAAAATTTAACACATAGCTTTCTATACAAGCGCACGCATTAGAGACTTTTTTCAGTGACTGATTTTAATAAACGCAACTTGTTACGTTTTTACCGCGGTTTGAAAACGCGCGTTTTTTGTGTCCCATAATAACAGTACTGTGGCGCACGCACGGCGGTTAATCGCATTCGGTTTTTGTTCAGTCTCGACTGTACGAGTACAAAGGATAGACGTTTTTGCAGAGGTTAAATTTTAATCATGTCGTCCGACTCAGAAACGTTAAATGTAGACTACGACAAGTATTGCTGTAGGGCGTGCCAAAGAAACCTCATACATCCATACATACACTCGAAAAACATGATCCTCCTTATTGCGTAGTCGGGTAAAAAAGTATCAAATCAAAAGAAAAATTGACAAAGACTTTTATTGTTTTTAGTTTCATCTGAATACAATACCACCTTGTACCTTGTATTTTAATAATCAAATAAATGTAAGTAGGTACTTTTAATATTGTAATTTTTAGCTCTAATTTTTTGAAAAATAAAGTTATTTGTATTTGTATTTGTATTTGTATTTTCTACTATATGTAAGCCTCGAAATAGTTATACAGTGTTTTATCTTTTTCTTTCATAACATTTTTTCGTCGATCGAAAAAGACAAAACACTGTATAACTATTCCGAGGCTATACAACGTTTATTAGTAAGAAGGTTAGAATTAACAAATGTGGAGTTGAGAAACTTTTTTGCTAACCCTACATCTCGGCTGAGGGATTAGTTAAGGAGGATTTAATAAGAGTTCCCAAGATAAGTGTAGCGAGCTACTATCTAATACTCATCAACTTGAACACCTACGGGTCTATCTACGTACATAGTTCATATAAGTACATTATAAGTTTTGTACGTAGCGTGTACACGGGTTCTGCACTGCTACGAGTTTTGCATCTACGCTACGAGATTGCTACGAGTGATCTTGTTGCTACGTCACTACGTTGCAATATGTATTACAGTTACGGCATCTACGCGAGCATGCTACGTGCTTTTTTTTGTTGTTTTTTTTTGTTTTTTTTATCACTTCCACACACGGCCGCCTGACCCCAAACTAAGCAAAGCTTGTACTATGGCTGCCAGAGACTGATTTACCTACATACTTAGATATTTTTAAATACATACTTAAATAGATATTAACACCCAGACATAGAATAAACACAAATGTTCATCACATAAATGTTTGCCCTAGGTGGGAATCGAACCCACACCCCCAAGCTCAGAAGGCAGGTTCACTACCAACTGAGCCACAGAGGCAGTCGTTGTAAGTGGTCGAGAATTACTGACAAACCATTTACAAATTAGGCAACTAACGCCATCTTGTTTAGATTATTGGAACTAAAGATAGAAAAAAGGTGTAGGTGGCGCCTAATTTGTGAAGCGTTTATCAGTAATTCTCGAAAGACACAATTGTCCCACAGGCGCATTTGCCTTAGTTGACTCTATAGTTAAAAAAAACTCTTTTATAAAAGAAAAAAATATTAAAACAAAAAGATATCAGGTATTTTATGTTTATGATTATTTTTTATAAAATATTAATCTTATTACATACCACCCAAAAACTAAATTTATTCCAGCTATAAATCCCAACCACTATTATAAATGCGAAAGTGAGTTTGTTCGTTTGTTTGTAACGCTTTCACGCTCTAACTAATAAACCGATCATCATGAAACTTTCCATACACGTTGTCTGGGGTACAGAAAAGGACTTAGGGTTCTTTTTATCCCGAAAAAATAAACGGTTCCTGTGGGACCGCGGGGCGCAGCTAGTATTCAATGAAATGGATAAACACTTTTTTTTTGTAAATTCAGGATAGATGTCGTACTACTACTTAAGTAATAGTTGCTTAGAACAATGAACGACTAGCTGCGACGCACGGTTTCACCCGCGGTCCCACAAGAACAGTTAATTTTCCCAGGATGAAAGGTACTTTTCCGTGCAACGACAACGTGTACATATGCAAAATTTTATGACAATCGGTTAAGTTGTTAAGACATGGAAGCGTAACGAACAAACTTATATTACATATCGCCACGCCTTTCCCCCGAGGGGGCTGGCAGAGGTGTAATACGACACCCACACTTCGCCGGACGATATTTTGTCCCAAATGTGACAGGAAAAGATTGACTGGAAGAGATCGCTCTGAGCGATAAGGCCGCCCATTAAAAACTTAGTTAAGGCTTATTTAAGTACTATTTTAATTTTTTTATGTTTTTAATAAAGAGTTGTTGTTGTTGTTGACAGGGGGCGAGAAACTCATATTAGCTTTTATAATATTAAAGTCAGCATTAATTACTACAAATTCTTTGCTAAGTACGCGCAATGTTTAACCCAGCACAGCTAATTACAAAGAAATGGAATTCAAGAACAAATTAATAACTTCACCCATTCCTTTTAATGTGCCATTAAACTACCTATACTATGAAGAAAATTGCTTCTAAAAACGCAGAGAATACTCGTAACCAGGTCAAATAAGATTGAACCAAAGGCGCAAATCCAAATTGGCTGTCATAAACTGGTACTATCAGCTCGGTTCAGCAGTAAAGACTAACAATGTGGCGAAATAGCACGTTGAGCATGGACCTACTATGTGCTTCATACTAGACTTGACGTCTCGAACAGGGACCCTATTCGGAGATTTGAGATTCTCATCTCACCATTTTGCGTCCTTGTTGCTCTAGTTTGAAACGTCATAGGTGTGAGAGTGACCAAGATAAAATCTCATCTCATCTCACGCGCAGGAATAGCCTCCCAGGTATAGCAGTACACTGTGAGGATGCTAGCCGGCTCACTTACACGTAGGAAGCCACTCGAAAAGACTACACGCGCTTTGTGTTAAATATTGGGCCATCCAGAAAAAAAATAAAAATACGTACTTAATGCATTTTTAACCGAGTTCCAAAAAGTAGGAGGTTCTCAATTCGACTGTATATTTTTTTGTATGTATGTATGTTACGCGATTACTTCGCAAATTGTAAATCGATTTTAAAGATTTTTTATTGTTTCATAGATCATACTTTAAAAACCCGAAAACACATTCACTGCCCCGTGCTCTTGCGTGAATGATAGACGTTGCGACACAATGTCTTCGCTATGGCAACTCTATTTTTTTTTTCTCAATGGCGTTGAGTTAGTTAGACGCAGAATAACTATTTTACAAAAGTAAGTTTGTGCATATTATAGCATTATATTTTCTGGCTATGAGCAATTTTGGTTATTTAGAATGCCTGTATCTGTTTTTATTATAGAGGCTGTTCATAGAAAGCGTTCAAATTCAAAATTACAAAATTGGTATCAAAAAATATTCTGAGATTTTATATATAGGTACAATAGTTTAGGTTTAGCAAGTTAGGGTTCTGAATAGGGCGTAATACTAAATTTTGAAACTTACTTCTTTCAATTTTTGTAAGTAATTTATTATTTTTATGAGAAGTTCTAAAAATGATTATGTTATTTCGTGTTCCGAAAAGAATGAAAACATGATTACTTATCAAGTTATCTTTAACAAAACTAAAAAAAATGTCCCTAATTTACGCTAATAAAAGACTTATGAATCGCTCAGGCAACGCCTTCTTTCTTACATTAAGATACCTTTGGTTCGTTCTAATTATTCTGTACATTTTAAGTCATCTAATCTTCTCACACATACAAAGAAATTATTCATAAATTATGTTCGCAATGATCTCCACTATGACCTGTGTTGTACTGCTCGCATCTAGCAGCTTCCAACGACCTACACTAGATCGTTAATCCTTTTGTGGGCTCAAATAAACCTAGAGAATGAGATGGCGCACGGCGTGTGATCTAAGTGAAGCCAAAAACCATACAGAAACTACGCTACTGTCGTATAGGTACACAACACTCACACATTGACGCAAAAAACTCGCTTGGTCATTCTTACCTCGACCTTATTTGCATCGGTTTATGGTATAATTTCGTGTACTTAAATTAACATAGTGCATTATAAAAGTGTGGCTAGGACTACATTTTGAGGTTCTTTTTAAAAACTGTGCAGTTATTTACAAGTAAATTTTGAAAAAGCCTTAACATTAAACTCTTACAAATATGTGCAGTTTTAGAATATTAAATCTACTAAGGTTGTATATTGGAACGGAAATGGCTGACGTAGAGTTTGGGAATAAATATTAGTTTTCGTGCAATTGTAAATGCTTTTTCATGGCAACATTACCATGCACACACATTAGAAAAGAAGTGGCTTCAGCGAGATACAACACAGTGTTCCATTTTTTCCTCTAGATTGATCTGAGTCTGCGGGTGGCAGTATCAACAAACAAAATAAAAGTTTACCGAAACTCTTGACTGATTTTACTCGTATTAGAATTCAAAAATTATAATTATTAATGTACCTGTACCTTGCCTGCATTTTATGAGTAGCATAGTTGACGTTTTTCAACTTAATTGATGATGATGATGATGATTTGATGAGGTTTGCACTAATTATTCTTCATTACTAAATATTTTTAATGTCACAACAATTTGGACCAAACGCTTTTCATTTTACGGTCGAAATTCCCAAAATATGTAGTGCGTCGTGACATCAAAGCACCTAGGTATCTGTCCTCGAAGACAGCCGGATATTATTAATACGGTTATATGGCAATCGCCTGGGGAGTTTACATGTGTATACGGTAATGTTAATAAAAACATAGAATGTGTTTCTGTTTGTCTGTTTCGTGATTTATTACGAAACCAGCTGCGCTCCGCGGTTTCACCCGCGGTCCCGTAAGAACCGTTTTTTTGGGATATAAAGTAGTGTACTTTATATCCCAAAAAAACCCCCACCAACGTGTATGCAAAATTACATGATGATCGGTTGAATAGTCGAGACTAGAAAGCGTAACAAACAAACAAATAAACAAACGAACAAAGTCACTTTCGTATTTATTATTAGTTAGGAAGGATACTAACTTCAAATTAGGGTTGTTATCGGGTTTTAAAGACAGAAAGGTTCTCAATTTGAGTTTTTAAATCACGTATGTTATGCGAGTATTGTTAAATAAAACCGGATTTTTATGTTTTTCATAGACTCTCAAAGATCACATGTAACTGCGGTGAAATGAAAGCATTTTTTTTTTGTAAATTGCTTGAGCCAGTTTTTGATACAAACCAAGATACAAAAGCTAGTACAAAATTACTTTTAATACAAGTCGACATATAGTAAAGTGGAAGGGACGTGAAACGGATATTGTGAGGCCTTTGGCGTTCTCTCTGAGGATATTAACTTGTATGACAAAATGAGGGTAGATGAATATTCATATCCGGCGTAGGTATGTAATATGTTGCCGCGCTGAATAAAATAATGTTTTATTATTGTCATGAATATAGGACAGTTGCGTTTTTACTTTGATTGTAATTGTCAGAGTAAGAAAGATAAGTTTTCTTATGGATTTGCCTAAGCAGATGTTAAGCCGAAACTTAAATTTCTTAAACCATAAAAAATCAACTCTGGTTCTTTAACTTGTAACTGTGACTAACTAGTCAGTCACATATATAATGACACATAAACCTCTAAACCTTAATTCAGATTTTCAAATAAAGATGTACGTTAATTTTCTGGCGATGGCAGCCTAGTTGGGAGAAGGCCCACCTCTCAAGCCACAAGGAGCGGGTTCGAACCCAGCCGACGGCACGCACCAATTTGTTCATTGTGTGAACATATCTGCTTATTGTACGTCATCTGCTACATGATAATGTACACCAAAGCATACACCGTAATAGCCATACACCGGGCGATAGCCCGGTGTATGGCGACAGACTCGCCCCCTGTCACATTTGGGCCTGAAAATCGTCCGGCGAAGTGTGGGCGTTGTTTACACCTCTGCCAGTCCCCTCGGGGGAAAAGCGTGACGATATGTCAATTTTCTTTATCATAAGCCGCAAACCAATCTATTTTAAACTCGCGGAACTATCGCCCAATTAGGCCCGCTCCAATTTCCAAGCAAACATTAATTACAAGCCTACATAATGAAAGCCATACACGTACCTACACAATTACTGCTAAGCACAACCGGCCCCACCACAAAGGTTCTCTAAACGCCAAATTTTCCCGACACACCACCCACGTACAGGGTGGTGCTAAAGCTCGCCCCCCTAGCCCCCATTCGGCTCACACGTCTATCCATTTGCTAGCTAGTTCCCAGCTAAATTAATTTCAAAGCTCCTTATGTTACGTGCCTTGCGGCTTTCCTTTCGATGTGTGTGTACGTTGCTCTATCTACTCTCGAAAGGCTTAACTGATATGTATGTACGGTATGGATGTGTGCGTGTACATAAGTTTACGGATAGCGTCTTGTTAAGGTTTGGAATTAGAAGGTATAAATTAGGCGGAGTAGATAGGCGTTCGTCTCTTTGATGCCTGTAATGAAAGAGTTTAATTGGAAACAAAATACATGTATTTTTCAAGTTACTTATTACGTTTAAAAAGCAATAATAATTAGCTTAATGTTGCACACTTGCTGCCTTTTTATAATCTTAAAATCACAATCCTATTTACTCTCTTAGAAAGGTTTTGCGTAAATATTTAAGCAAAATAACAAGAAACACAAATATAAGCACGTCATTTCCAAATTACTTCCACCCATTTCTATAACGTCTTTGATCTACATCTCTTAACATTAATCACACATTTACTCGTACGTTACCACAACACATTTTCATAAATTCAGACTCGATATCTGACCCAAATAAAGGCAATTCACCAGCCTCCGACTACCCATGACGATTCCGCCCCCTGCCCCCCTATGCTCCCTCGCCGAAATCTCCACACGCTGTATAAACAAACTGACAGGCCTTCCGGTGATACCATACAGATATTGCCTCGGCCGGGCTTACACAGCGTACATAACGTATTTTATGTAAAGGACCAGGGAAATTGAAGACGTGAGAGCGAAAGTGGCATATGAAAGCCTGGAGCTAGAGTAGTTTTTTTCTCAAGGACGTTGGAAAGAGTTGGTTTTTGATCGGGTTGGCTTATTTTGCAAACTTACTTACTTTTTTTTTAAAATATTTTTGTCATAATTTCATTCTTGATGAAAGGAAAGCTTTTGTTATTTTCGAAAAAAGACACGTAAAGAGTGATACGGACATATTAATATAATTATTATTAGATAAATCAACGGCCAAAGGGATGGTGCTAACCTCGGTCAAAGAATTAGCATTGCTATTCAAGGAGGTAACGTTGCCAGCCTTTTGGGTACTTTATCCGCAGCTACTGTTATTATACAGTTTATTATTTGTAATTTTTTTATTTATATTTATGTTCTTGAAAATTATTATTTTAAATTCTCGATAACACAGATATATTTTTTTATAATTCTCGAATTATTTTACCATGCGATGCTTTAACCAATTAACCCTAAAAAGCAAACTATGATCTAAAAGACCGGCCACAAAAGCCGTCACGCATTTCCATATCCGTCTCTGTGGCTGTCAGCCTCGGTCCTTTATACCAGACTTGACGATCAAAGAAATACTGAGATTAATTCAGCGCCCTCCAAAACAATGGAAGGGTTAAACACAAAGGGGCCGAGTTTTGTCTATAACTCTGCATGTGACTCGCTAACTTATTGTTTTAACTCGATTGTGAGCGGGCGACAAAGGGTTAAAGTTAATTCTGTGTATGGAATTTCGATTAATAGTGCGCTGCTTTTGTTTTATGCATAAAAAAACAAAGGACGGCAGACCGTTAACAAACCTCTTTGCTTTTTAGAGATTACTCCACGTTTTTTTTTTCATTAAACCTTGGCTTCACATGTTTAGTGCATTTAGACTAAGCATTTTACTTATTTAAACATTGTCTTGTATTGATTTAAACAAAACATATTTCATCTTACTAGTACAGCTTTGAGCATTTTTCGCGTAAAATTAAAAATATCTCCATCGGACAGATCAATCAAAATACCAATAAACATCTTACAGAGCGAAAAATAAAGCTACGATGTAAAAAATGGCGGCAATTTCTTTTTTTTTTGCGGCTGAAACGTAGACTGCCATGGCTTCAAAAAGTCTACCAGAGCGGAATACTCAGTTCGTCAAATGGTAATCAGAAGGGAAGCATTATACGTTATGGTTCAAATATCACAAGCCTCCGGTATGAGATTTTTATTCGCTGAATGAGAAACATCGACGTGCGTAGGTATAGGTAGGATTGATTGAAAAATGTACGGTCGTGAACACGGGCCTGTGAAAGCTTTTTGTTTCCGTAGGCGTGTTCCCGATTACCTTTTCCATTTTGAGACTGATTCTAGCTAGGTATACCTATCAAGCATAATAAGACATAAAAATAAGCCTTTCAAGACATAATTCATAGCAACTAGGTATATCCAAATCCAAAAGTAAATTATTTATAGGTTACACGTCACGAAAACCGCATTTTATCATCAGCAAAAACTTTCAGTTCTAAGCACGTAAGCCTACTCGAAATTATTTTATTCGACTAACTTCTCATCTCGACCTTATGTCGTAGGGTTGTGGTTTGAAGTTGAATGTATTTCGCAGGTTTGTGTGTGATGTGAAGAATGCTAGTTGTTACGTTGGTAACAAGGAGGACGCATCAAAGGGCGTTTTTCAAAGCTAGCGAACGTGATTCTCGACCGATGCTTTAACAAGTCTGCCTCGGGCGACTCGAGATTTGACAATATATTTTAAAATTGCATTCTTATTTTGGATTGAGACGGAGTAAGGGTTGAAAACTTTATCTTGACTTGGTCTTGTATTACGGCTTCCAATTAAATATTTTTGTGTTGTTGAGTTGAGAATTGTTCGCCTTAGTATAACTATACCTTCGTAGGTATAGTTCGCAAGTAAAATTGTCAAGACATTATATTTTAATCCTAATCCTAACTAATATACCTATATTCGAATGTGAGTTTCTTCGTTTGTCTGTTTCCTACGCTTTCAAGCCTCAACTTAAGCATACACGTCCCATTTAAGTACGTCGTGGTACGTACTGCATTGTGCATTAAGCATACCAAGACTAAAAAAAACATAGGGTAAGTAATCCAAATCAAAAACATTTGATTTGGATGGATATTTTACTGAAACTTTAAGTGGAGTTTTGTAGAGAACGCGAAAAGTCACGTTTCGCAACGTTTGCATCATTTGCCTACACTCGTGCACATTTACGTACCGATAAAGGTTAATAATCCCCCATTTTAACACACGCTAACAACAAGATTTAGAAAACAATACAAAATTACTACAACACCTTTTCGGTTCCCGCCAAAAAAACCCCCAACGTGTTTTTTAGATATAGGTGATAAAGGTTAATAATCCCCCATTTTAACACTCGTTATCAACAAAATTTAGAAAACAATACAAAATTACTACAACACCTTTTCGGTTCCCGCCAAAAAAACCCCCAACGTGTTTTTTAGATATAGGTATCTCCTTTCTTAGTTATTCATCTCAGCGATGGTCTCAAGTTTATGTAAAAGCTCATTTGGGAATAATAACGATGAAACTTTGACCTTTAAAAATCTTCTTCATAACTGTGGAGAACGAATTTTGTCTTGGTCACGATAATGAAAAAAAACAGTGATTAGTTGCTCTACATTTGCGGGTAACTAATCACCCTCTTACTAAACTTGTGGCTCTGTGAGCTTTTCTCCTCCACAGGTCGGCGCATTTCTGAAATGGGGGGCTATTCCTGCGCGTGAGATGAGATGAGATTTTATCTTGGTCACTCTCACACCTATGACGTTTCAAACGAGAGCAACAAGGACGAGAAAAAGTGAGATGAAAATCTCAAATCTCCGAATAGGGTCCCTGACTCTCGTGAAATTTTATAAGCAGGTTTTCAAGCAATTTTTCTAAATTTCGAAGACATGGCTTAAAATCCAAAACCTGAGTTGACAAAGAAAGCTATATAATTACAGAATCTACTCACAAAACTTTAAAAGAATCAGTTTTTTTTTTAATTCGGGACACTTGCAGGCACGGTCGCCTGACCCCAAACTAAGCAAAGCTTGTACTATGGTATGGTACTATACTTAGATATTTTTAAATACATACCTAAATAGATATTAAGACCCAGACATAGAACAAACACAAATGTTCATCACATAAATGTTTGCCCTAGGTGGGAATCGAACCCACGCCCCCAAGCTTAGAAGGCAGGTTCACTACCAACTGAGCCACCAAGGCAGTCAAGAAATGTGCAGACAAAGATCTGGACAGAATTTCTAACATACGAAAGTATTTTGTCGAAGCTGAAACAGAGACTCTTCGCTTGCTAGCGCTCGTTCGTTCGACAAACGTGGTATGGCCTCAGAGTAGTTATGCAGCGTTTTGCCTTTTACGATTAAGAAAAATTTAAACGAAATAAAAAGGATGTTGATTTTACTTATACTCGTATTTCAATAGGACAAAAAAAAAAACAAATTCAAATATTTATTTTGCAAAACATGTGTAAGTATATAGATAGTTATTATTATAAAAATTAGTTTGCCATGCTTTAATTTTGGTATGCACAAATTTGTGTAATCATATTTTGTTATTTAGATTGGAATAATGTCTAAACACACAAAACACTGCAACTATTTATTAGTTCGTGGGGGTTAGTGTTTAATGTTAATTGATGACGAGTGAGAAACAACCCGATATATGTACACTGCAATAAGATAGAGGTTATTTTTACCTAACTGCGCAAGAAGGAGGGTTATGTTTTTCGAGTGTATGTATCTATGTATGTGGGTATGTATATGTATGAGTTTTCTTTGGCACGCCCAAAAAATATTTGTTTAATTCATTTGGTTAGGCCTCATAAAGCCTAAACAGCTTTATGAGGTGTCATTTAAGTAGTCTTGATAGTAGAAGTGACATAGGGTACAACATTTTGCAGTCGGGTTTTTTGGTTGACTTTTAATAGAGTTACTTGTTTATGTTTTCTCACTCCGTACGCAAGCACACGGCGTGCGTGTTGAAGCCACACTAATGTAAGGTGTATGGATTGCAGTACAGTACAAATGAATAAAGTCAATGTTTGGATGATGAAATCTAGTACGTAGACAAATATGTATATTGATAACCCACATAGTTTCATTGTAGCGGAATTCAATCATCTAAATAACTATCACAAACCTTGCTACCTTTACTTAGTTCCCAATTCCTATTCTACCCATATAGGTACAGCAACGTATAGTTTCCCTGTGCTGGATTAAAGCCAGCGTACAATATCGGCCATATGTCTCGATAGTTCACAAAGAACGTGATTGCAAACACAGGCACGTAGGTGGGACTTGAGAAATTACTCCCTGTATCAAAGGCTCGGCTTTCAATAGAACGGTCTGAACTATGCTTTATTTATGGCTTGCTTTATTATCTTCGACTAGAACTTAGATTTATAAACCTAACGTACTCAAACTAGTGTCATTTGACGTAGGGTCAACTGGGGCAAACGCGTCTGTGGGGCAATTGCGTTTTTTCATAATGACTGACAAACCCTTCACAAATTAGGCGCCACCTACATCTTCGTTCTATCTTTAGTTGCAATAATCTGTACAAGATGGCGTTAGTTGCTAATAAGATGCATTTGCTCCGGTTGATCCCACCTATTTCTTACTTAAAAGTTGTCTTTGTTAAAAATAAACCAATGTACTTAGATACCTAATTCAATTGTAACATAACCAATTACAATAAAAAGCGTTGAGTTTCGATTTGTGTTTAATTTCGATTTAATTTGTGTAGTGATAGTGAGGAGGTACATATATGTCATACTAGCTATGCTCCGCGATGTTACCAGTTATATAGTTACACCTATCTTTGTGCAAAATTTCACTTAGAGACGTTCAGCCGTTCTGGGGTGATTGAGTTACATCCACATCCACACATACACAAACACATATCCAAACTTTCCGACTTGTCTCGTAATATTATTGTGATAGTGTGATTTAATTCGTACACTACCTCTAACGAAATTTACAGCGCACTACCTAACGGATCGATTATTTTTTTATTTTAGCTACCTTCTTGTTCAGTTCAGCCTACAAAAATCTTTGACAGCAAGACTAGCTATTTTTATTATAAAAAATAAAGAAACAGATATACAAAAGCCATTAATAAAAAATAGCAAGATCTCGGCTCACGAAATAACCCGTTATTTCTGTTTTACCACCAGGTGAGATACGGCAGGGTATTTGTCTCTATCTCACTCTGACAGAGATTTATAGTGGTCGACCTGCCCCCGCCTCCCCCGGCCGGGTGCCATACGTCACCTTTACTAATAGTGTTGCTTTGATTAAATTATTTGGCTTAATTTTGTTCGTAATATTGTAGGTTGTTTTGTCGTTTATATACGTTCTTATATTCTTGTAGAAAATGGCAATTAAGATGTTCTGTAAAATAAATAAAAAAAAGTCAAGATTATACACCTACCTGTACACTCATACCTTCTTAGCCTCTTACTGATAAACGTCGTATAACCTCGGAACAGGTATTTAGTGTTTTTTCTTTATCGATCGAGTTTAAAACATTTAATGATGGTTTAATGATTTCATGAAGCGATGATAACCTAGTTGGAGAAGGCCCGCCTCTCAAGCCAGTGGGAGCGGGTTCAAACCCAGCCGACGGCACGCACCAATTTGTTCATTGTGTGAACATATGTGCGTATTGTATGTCATCTGCTACATGACTGGAGCCCGGTGTATGGCGACAGGCTCGCCCCTTGTCACATTTGGGACTGAATATCGTCCAGCGAAGTGTGGGTGTTGTATTACACCTCTGCCTGCCCCCTCGGGAGAAAGGCGTGACGATATGTTTATGTGTGTATGAAAAAATTTAAAAGAAAGAAAAAGACAAAACACTATACCTATCACTATTCCGAGGCTATCCAACGATTATTAGTACGACGGATAGTATTGACTAAAAAGATTAAGTATAATTATAACGATTATAAAACTTTACTTTTTGCGTAAAGAAATATCTACGCTGTCTAGATATTTCTCAGCGGTAAATACATACCAGTTTGTAGCAAGAAAATTAACTGGTCATATCTACCAAAGAAAATTAAAAATAAAGTACACGAGTACTTACCTACTATTTATATTGTGGTTTTTCATTTTCATACAGAAACTCTCCAATTTACTTTATCTATTTACGCTATCAAAATGAACTCGACCGTTGAGTCATGTATCACCGAAAACCGTACATTGCGTAGGGTTCCTATGTGGGAGAGTGGGGTAAAGATGTATGGGGTACGATTAATGGTTTGTTTGTATCGTAGGGGAGATAGTGCGTTTAGTTCCCTTGTTTATGGGTAGCTAAATAAACTTAACTGATTTGTTGGTATGGCCTAGATTCTGTTGGCTTTTTATCTAGGTTATTTTTTTGTTCTCAGAGGCTAAGATATTAATATTATCCAAAGCAAATAAGCAAGTTAATCTTTTAATGGTATAGGTTAAAAAAAGACAATTCATTTTCAATGGCAAGTACCTATTTGTACCAAATAAACTAGATTTTTTAACTTGAAAAATATAACGAAGGTACTATAGGATAAAACACAGATGGCGCTAGTTATAGCAGTCTGTCGAGGAGAGTTTTTAAATTAAAAGTTTCAAATAATTAGAAAAATAGTACTTAAATAATACTTAAAAGTACTATTTTCTTTATTATTTTCCAGTGTATTGGGCTTGTGACTGATTTCTCAGCGATCTAGGTAAGTTGATTTGTAGGTCTTGCAGGACAAGAAAAAAGTTGTTTTATCATCTATCAAGAAATGCAATAAACTTTAGAATAGTACAAGATTACAAACACTTTACTTAACAGAGATGCCGTTTCTTTAATAACATTATTCAGTTAAAATGATTAGACTTTAATTTCATAGAATATGCGCACATTTAAATTAAAATAGATCCAAAGAATTCTTCACTAAAACGTTCTTTTGACACAAACTCGTGCGTACAGAATTTTATTTAGAGAGACCCAATTTGAAGGCTTTGAAGCGGGAGGCCTCTATATCACATATAGGGTAAAACACCCACTCGCATACACGTATACCTATAGAATGTATGTAGTAATATACTCTGTGCCCGGGGGCCCGTCAAACACCCTGAAAGTCACGTATGCCCGGCTTCGCAATGTTATTATCCCACACCTACTCACGCAGTTTACCTATGTGTGCGTCAGCCCGGGCATCTTACGGCCTCGCGGCCTACGCGACCCCGGCGAAGGGACAAAGCGAAACGGGTTTGTCCCAAGGGAAATTCAATATTCGGGACTAAACCTTAACTCCCCTTTAAGACACCCCGTCTGCCTCCCCCGGAATGCTTATATGGCCACGACGTGTATCGATCTTCTTGGCAAATGGAAGATTGGTGTCGAGCGCTCGGCGGCCGAATGAATGATGTATCGGAGAGCCGACTGAATATTTCATGTGTTCTATGTGTGACTGTCTGTACGCCTGTGTGCGTGAGTGGCTAAGCAGAAACAGCCACCGTATCGGGTGGGAATCTCTTTCGGAAATTGAGGTGAATTTTTTATTTCGATAATGCATTCTGGTGTTTGAGAGCGGTGGCAATTATCTGGGGGCATTTGAGGTGTTGGAGTTTTGAGGTGATTGGATCATGGGGTGGGTTGTATAGCGGGCTTAGGCTTTGAAGGGACAACACATTAATGATGTCGATGGATTAAGAATTTCAATGAGCTTAAAAACATGTTTGATATACCCTGATGATTAGGGTATATCAAATTACCCTGATGATTATACCTACTATTTCTATTGGAAGAAGAAAGGAATAGTAAGTATGCCTTGTTTGCTGAAATGTTCAGAGAGATCGTTTTGATTAGGAATGTAATATAATGGTGATGTTTAAAAGACATTATTAGCTCCTTCTATTGTGTCAACGCTCTCTTCAACCTTTCTTTTTATCAAGCCTCTAAACTCTACAGGGGCTGTCAACAAAGTACTAAGTTATTCAAAAGTAGAGCTCTCTCAGTAAAATCTCGACTTTTATGGTTCCTAACATGTCATAAAGACGAGCCGTAAACTTGCTCGTAAAATATTCTACAACGAAATTATAAATATTTACTTAGGTAGGTACATACGGGTCTAGTCATACACTATAAAGCTATGATAAAGGATGTTACTGTAAACCTATCTTTATAAAAAGTACATCTAGCTGAGCTCCTCGGTTTCATTCATCATTCTATAGGAGCGGACGCTTATTCCATTTCTCCGTTATCCTATTATTATCCAAACTATATGTATTTTGAAGATATTTAAGTAAACTAGCTGCGCCCGCAGTGTTACCCGCGGTTAAAAAGTACCTAGCCAGTAGCTAGCTTTGTTAATTCAGGTTATAAGCTACCTCCAAACCAAATTTCATAGATTATCGCTCCGTTTTAACATGAAGAGCAACAAACACACACACACACATACACACACTAGCTTTAGCCCTAATAATATAATTAGGATTAGCTGATGCCGAATACTTCGTGCCCGAAGCCGTGTTGCTCGGCTTTTGTACTTACAGTTAGCAAAAGCTTCTATTCCATCTAATCAATTAAAAGTTTAATACACAGACATGCATGCATAACGAAACACACAAAACATTTTTCACTACTTAATTTGATGTATAAAAAGCCATTTAAACACGTAAAAGGCAACAAAAGGCAACAAGAGTTAAAGAGTTGCTTACTCGGTTTGATGCTTGTAAAGAGAAATTCTGATAGATACTGCGATAGAGTTATAATATTATGGTGCTCGGGACAACTCGGGTCATTTTGACACACACGGTCATCCGACCTCAAACTAAGCAAAGATTACACTATGTTGCCAGAGGCTGATATACATACGAGTACATTTATTTTTAAATACTTACTTAGATTGAAATTATTCAACAAAGTACTAAGTCATAGTGTTCATTAGAACACTAAGACATTTAACAAACACAAATGTTCATCACATTAATTTTTGTCCTTAGATGGGAATCGAATGCAAAGTTATTAGGTTACTAATTTTAATTAGAATTACAAAATAAAAATATGGTTTGTTGAAATTATTTTGGTCATTGCAAGGTTTTCTATGTTTTGGTAGTGGATTCTACATATACGAGTACCTATCTTTTCAATTACCGACGGACGGAATGGGATTCGAAGCCAAAATGGTAAATTTTTGTACTGTGCAGGTTATGTTTAATTAGGTTTCGATAAGTCACCTATGATAAAATGAATGGACAAGGTGTAGATAAGCAATTAAGCACTTACTTTATAATCATTTTTGAATTTTTGAAATCGGAGCAGTAGTTTTTTTAGTGAATTTGTTACAAACATACAAAACACAAATCTTTCCTCTTTATTATATTAGTGTAGATAACTCACGCCTGCTGTATAATTGACCGTGAGCTTAAGTGTACTATAGATTCATTGTATTATGCTGACAGTTTGTTGACGGGTTTTTGTCTCAACCGTCTCTCCTTATTTTTATAACACAACCGATCAGTAAGATAGAAATTAAATTGAAACGCTATTATTTTGTCGGAAATTCGTACGAGAGCCCTCACGAGGGTCCCGAGGGTGAAAAACGAGCAAACTTTCCCTCTCCGTTTGTTACTTTGTTTACTTTTACACTATTTATGTAAAAATGCGGGAGCGATTCCTCAGAAGTGACGTACTGACGTGGAAGGAAGTTTAATTCTCCAACTTTCCCCTGAAGTTGATATGTGTTAAACGCAGTTAAGCTTTACTGCTCGTTCTCAGCAATCTAACGCATTGTAATCGTTGCTACAATGAGCGTAGCTTAAAGGCTTTTACTAAATCTGGTTAGACAACACCAATGGCCACTTAAGCTAAATTTAAGAATTGCCTAAGTCCTTGCTTGATTAGTTTTAAACTACTCCTAGCGAAATATTCGCTTATTGAGCACATTGAGTTAAGATTCTCTTAAGGAATGGCTTAAGGTTCATGTAAAAACAATTAAGTAGGAGCTAGCTACGAGTAGATTAAAACTTGTTGAGCAAGGACTTAAGCAATTCTTATATTTAGTGCAAGTGGGCATAAGCTTTTTATACGAAGTAGGTTGGTACTATTTTAAGGTATTTTTCTCGTGATTTCCCCGTGGCAAAATTGATTGGCACAACCAGTGGTGCTTACAATTTTTTGTGACCTAACACAATCTACATAATCATATCTATCCTCTCACCTATTTACTTATTTTACTTCCAAAAAAACAAACAAATAAGCTTGTTACAATAATAACTTGTTCCATAAATTTAAACAATAAATTATGTAACAAGTATTGCTCACATGTTCCACTCAACATTCTATGGACGTATTTTCAGTTGTAGTAGCATTCATATGCAGCGCCTACGATGATTAGTAATTTAGCACACGCAGTCTTTCAGACTGGCCAAGATATTTGTAAAAATTTTGCTCTAAAAAAATGCGTGCGAACAAAAAGCTACTTAAACAGAGTTAGTTGAATGAATCAGATGTTACTTTGCGAAAATTCAACTTCAAACTGTTTCTAGAAGGGTCATATTCCTCGAGGTACCTACTTAATACGACGTTAAAACGGAAATAGGTAGACTAGAGATTTATTAAACAAAACAGTTTTGCAACAACAATCAATTTGTTCACATGTTCACATGTTCCATTCTGCTTAACATTCCATGGGTGTATTCCAGAGTCGTATTAGCATTCAGATGCAGTGCCTGGGTAATTAGCAATTTAGCACACGGTCTGACAGACGGGCGCCATCTTGGTCTCGCAGACAAGCAACGTGTGTTTGAATTTGGAGATGCAACTGTAATTTTAGTTATTTAGAATCTTTGAGAAATGTAATTTATGAGGGAATTGTTAGAAATTGTCTTGATTAAAATTTAAACAGTACCTAGGTAGAGGACAGAACAGGTTCTCTGTGTTTCTATTGCCGAATTTAGAATCGTAAAAGTAGGTAATGCTAATTTCTCTTCGGCCGTCTACGAAACCGAAGTTTTCTTTTGAGTTACAACAAAGTGTGAGTATAGTATAAATAATATGAGAAATAGTTATTATTATTGACATAAAAAACTCCTTTCCTGTAATAAAGTAGGTAACAAAAGCTGCCTCATTCCAAGTTATCTTTCATTTTAGTTGTCACATTTAATTGAATTTGTAATTAAAGATTCGATTTTGGGCCAATATTTTACGCAGATTATACATTTCAGATTTTGTAATAGTATTCATTACAATACATAATATTCACCCACTAAGTAGTTCTAGGTACTTAAATCCAATATTACATTTAATTATACGGTTACGTAAATATCTACCACGTAATGCAATTAACGCTTGATTGCAATCATTCCTTGACGACATGATACACCAATTATTATCTGATGTGTTTAATTTTTTGTAATCTGTGTAAAGCGCTTGAAAAAATCCTAAGATCAGAACAAAAAGTAGCTTATAATTGTCACCACTCTAAGATCCATGAACTGTTCACATTAAAAACCCATAATCAATATGACGTTCTGTTACTACGCAAAAAATAAATTACCAATAAACAGCCTGGCAATGATATTCGTACCAATTTCACTGTAATGGTAAAATTAATTCTTTAAAAGGTTTCCTTTCCTAAAATACTGTTAGTCGACGAAACCTCCAACAAAGTATCCTTAAGGAAAACCAGTAGGTACCGAAAACGTGCGTACATAATATTCGGCCGGTCACCCACACATGTACCCAGCACATAGTTCCCGACGAACACATGCATACGTCCACATACGGCGTACATGGGCACGTGAGTGCGGGAGGGACAAAGTGAGGGATGGGTAGATGTGTGAAGGTGAGGTGAGAGAGGGACGGCTGTTGCAGGACGAGCGATACAACAAATCAATACGGGCGGTGGTGACCGGTAGCCTGTGTCACTACCCCTGCCCTCCCCCCCCGCACCCCCGGGGGGTCTACAGACCGCACGCCTCCACCTCATTGTCAACGGCACAGAGTTGTTTAGAACTCCCGAAATTGCTTTAGTGCAGCTGTGTTTGGGTCTTTGTCAGTGCCAGATATATAAGTACCTACGTACTTAAAGTTCTTGAGTGGATCGCTTCAGACGCGGATGAGATAAGAATACTAGATAAGAGTTTCCATCACGGTTTTGTTAATCCAAATAACATCTAAGTACGATTCCAATAAAAATAAATATGTATAACAAAATCAATCATCAAAAATAGCCATTTCCAATCAGACGATCTAAAAATATCTTTAAAATCTAAAGTCACATCTTTGATATAATTATCTTATTTAAATATTTTGTTAAAAGTATAAAAACGCTCACAAAAACCAATTTTTGGCTTTTATTAATTCGCTATATATATTTATCCCAAATTTTACATGAAAAATTAAAAACTTTCCACGTCCGTAACTGCACAATTTTTTTGCTGTCGTCACTTCTAAAATTTTTCAGGTCTATGACAGAAAATCCGCTTGACCGCGCGTATGGAAGGCGCAACGAAACTCCGACCGAACAAACTTGATACTTTGCAAACTTTTCTATAAGCAACTTTGGGTTTTATTTCTCGAACTATATTTTGTTGTTTTGTGACTCGTTGTGTTATTGTTTTCGTTTGAATGAAAAAAATGATATTTGCTTGCTTGTAAGTCTTAGTTTTTTTGTCCGAAAATAAAGTTCAAATTGTACTTATTTTGTATTAGGCTAAATATGGTGCTTTGTTTTCTCAGTTTTTTGCTTGTTCTTCTGAGTAGAGGCTCTTTATCCGAACAAGGCGGTCAAGCATATTAAAAAAAAAATTGACGTTCATAAGTGTACCTATCTTTGATACCCAAATTGAATAAAAATAATTTGACTTCCACTTTATTCTTGCTATCATTGTAATTCGTATTTAACCCGTAACCTATCTATTTTTGTAAACCCAAAGGGTTGTAGCGCCGTAGGCAGAAGAAGAAGATAAGAGTTTAAGACCTAGAGAATTTTACTTGACTGTGCCTGTGACACATAGGTTTTTCTTTATTTCTAAATAAGTTCTTAACTTGGTAAATATTCCCGAACACTAACATTCCAGAATATGTGACAGCTAGTCACAAAAACCAGACTATAAAAAATCCGAAAATATGCGACTGTGCGTCACGAACCTGCAATTCAGCCTAAAACTGTGACAGTCATCTCCGTAACGAGCAGCCGAACTTAAATCTCCCAAGTCGGAGGGAACATTCCGCTGAGTAACACTCGTGTAATTCACTACCCTGCGCCCTCCAAGCCCTCCGAGGCCCTCCGAGGCCCTCCGCACTCCGTAGCCCTCATACGGAGGGACGATAAACTGTAAAACCACGGGAGGGCATTCCCTCCTCTCTGTCCTCCCTTGGCGATAAACAGAGCGGTAATTTATGACAATGGCAACCCTTTCGAACGGACCAGGGTTGAGACGCTTGTTTTTGGAATTAGATGTTTGTGTATTATTGTTTTGAGGATTTGTGTGTACTGTGTACCTATATAGCAACGTTGCCTAATGTCAAATGGATTAAATCTATTCAATAAAATGAATTATTGAATAAATCTATTCAATAATTTGATGGTCTATTTTCATTTCATACAATAATAATTTAATGTAAGTACGTATATTACTGTACATATACCTATTACCCAGTTACTTGAAGTAATAGTAAAAATTACCATAAAGTTTTTTTGAGCGAACCCAAGACGGGTATCAAATCTAGTATTTGGTGTATTTTTCCATTTTATTTATTTATCAATCCTACTAATATTATAAAGGCGAAAGTTTGTAAGAATGGATGGATGGATGGATGTTTGTTACTTTTTAACGCCAGAACAGATCTAGATGAAATTTCGCACAGAGATAGATTATGGTTTAGAATAGCACATAGGATACTTTTTAACCGCGGGTGAAACCGCAGGGCGCAGCTAGTAAATAAATATGTTTAAATTAAAAATTAAAAACCCCTGACACTGATTTTCATGAAACATAAGAACACTCCGGAATAATTAAATAAAAAAATAAAATCAAAATCGGTTCATCCGTTCGGAAGCTACGATGCCACAGACACACACACACACACACAGAGACACGTCAAATTTATAACACCCCGTGGTTTTTGCACCGTGGGTGGGTTAAAAAGTAAAAACAGATTAGGAAAGAAACACATCACATGTCATACTTACTTACTCTAACATAATGTTCTGCATGTCTTTTTATCATACTCTCAGCAAATTAATCTAACTTAACTTAAATTAACTACGACACTATTTAATACCAAAGTATTCGCCTTTTCAAGGTTGGAAAAGCGTCAGTATAAAAATAGTATCATAGCGTCAGCCAACTTCCGACTTTGCGAACAAACTTTTCACGAGCATTGAAAAAGTGTACAACTTTACTTACTACGAGCCATTGCTCTAGTTTTTTTTTCTGTTTATTGTTGGCAAAGATTAACTACATCCAATTATTTACGTCACTAATTAATCACACGTAGGCACTTTTTTGGTATCTCATTTTTGAATAGCGCATTCTTTATATGTTTTTTTTAAGTCTACGCTGTTTGATATTGGAAGTCAACTACCTATATAAATTTGTAGTTAAGTAGCAATTGCAAATACCTACTCCTACTTTTTATTTATAAACTTACTAGCTACGCTCCGCGGTTTCACCCGCGGTCTCACGGGAACCGTTTATTTTTTCGGGATAAAAAGTACCCTATGTCCTTTTCTGTACCCCAGACAACTTGTATGCAAAATTCATGATGATCGGTTGATTAGTTAAGGCGTGAAAGCTTTACAAACAAACGAACAAACTCATTTAAATTATTATTTATTATTTTATTTTCGCTTTAATTATTATTTTCGCATTTAAAATATTAGTTAGGATTAGAAATAGGATAGTTAGGATACACCCGTCTGTTTTACGTCTGGTGCTAAAGACATTTCTTGCTGTGTTACACGATCAAGAATCAAATGAAAGCTATATACAGTAAACATAGTATTGTTAGTTACAATGAGCACCTTTCAACAAATTCCAAAGAAACTCTAAAGATATTTGACTCTGAAAACCTCACAACATCAAGGCAAGCGATTCTACATTTTCCGCCACAGACCCAAGAAGCAATTCCGCAGTGCTTCCCAAAGGCCAAGATCAATAGCCCGCCTGACCAATACAAGTACAAACATAAATGTATACCTATTTTACCCTTATGGCCGGCAGTCCGCCATCTTGGATCCCCACCCCCGCGTCACCCACACTGGGTCTTACCCCGTGCCCCCACGATTCCAGGGGCCTTTCAAACACCGAATCTACTAATACTAATGTTCTCTACGTATGAGTGTGTGTACGTTACAAAGTTCGACTTTCATTTGTTTTTCAGAGGTAATTTGGTTAAGGCGATGTTAGAGAAAATAAGCTTAGGAGTGTAGGAGCTCGGGGCAAATTGGGATGTGAAAGTATTGCCTTAGGACTTTGCTTAAATTACAGTCGGCATCTTAACCTCTAGCATATACCTACTATACTATGTAAATAATGTGTACTGTAGTACACATAGTTTAAGAGTTAAGTAAGTTTGAGAGTTTCATTGTGAGTTGCGAGCTACAAGATAGGTGAATTAGCTAGAAAAAAAAAAGCGATGATAGCCTAGTTCGAGAAGGCCCGCCTTTCAAGCTCGAAGGACCGGGTTCAAACCGAGCCAACGGCATGCACCAATTTGTTTATTGTGTCAACATATGTGCGTATTATATGTCATTTGCTACATGACTGGAGCCCGGTGTACGGCGACAGCCTCGCCCCCTGTTACATTTGGAACTGAATATCGTACGGCGATGTGTGGGTGTTGTATTACACCTCTGCCAGCTCCCTTGGGGGAAAGGCGTGACGATATCTTATGAATTAGCTAGATTTGATATGCAGTTACGACCAAATGAATCTACTTTTCATTAAATTTTGCTAATAAACACGATTTGGCTGTAGCAAGTAGCTACTGAGTAATTTTATTCAAACTGGAGCATAGAAGGACCTGTAATCAAAGTCATCGACATAAGGAGATCGTCGTTCCAAAAAGGATTCCATATAAATCACTTTATCAATACAAAATCACCACCAAACAGGCTTCTCGTTAAGTTTGACAAACAACTCAATTTCTTGATTCAAAAGAAAAGAAGTCACATCTTGAACTCGTGACCCTCCACTGACCTTTTAACAGAATACACGTGCGTGAACAAAATCACAAATTAAACGTAAAATTTCCAATAAACCTAACCCTAAGCCGTCAAACCGGTCTCACAGACCCAAGCTGCGAAAATATTCAAACTTTTGTACATAACGTAGCGAACGAGGGGTCAGCCGGCCAATCGTCCCCCTTCAAATGACCGAAGGCGACCCGAACGCGCGTCGGTCAACTCCGAATAATGAAATTCAAAAAAGGAACGAACAGGCCCGCCAATAAACAAACCGTACATCATTCGTTATTCAAATATATTTTAGTGAATGGTTGACCCATGCCCACGCGACCATTTGATGGTTAAATATTTTCAGTGGGCAACACCGACCGCCGGACGTAATTTATGGCTTGTAAATTGGGAGGAAAAATGTTTCTTTTTGTACTTCATGATTTATTTCGCGCCGATAATTTTGTTTGCTCAATTTTCGGCGGAGGAAAAGTTTTTATCAGTGAACGGTATCACCCTAATTGTAACGATCTACTTTATTAATAAAATGACTTGTAATTAGGCGGGGAGAAAAAGGCGGGAAAATTGTGTTACTCTGGTTCTTAACAAGAGTTTAACGCAGTGTTTCTCCCCCGTAGTCGTAATTGTATTAATTGTGAGTCTGATGCGTTTTTAATTTTATTTCCAATGGCTGGGGCGTTAACTTGTTTATTTTTAAGCTGTCTGAGGTTAAAAGTGAAGATTCTATTTATAAAATCAACAGCGCTGTTCTTTTGTTTAGAAGTAGGGTCAACTGGGGCAAATGCGTCTGTGACGCCTCCTACATCTTTTTTATCTTTAGTTGCAGTTTAGTATTATCTGTACAAGATGGCGTTAGTTGCCTAATTTGTGAAGGGTTTGTCAGTAATTTCTGAAAGACGTAATTGCCCCACAGACGTATTTGCCCCAGTTGACCCTAGTACTTTTATAGGTAGTTCAATTGACATCAACTAAAAGATAGTCGTCTTTATGTGCGGCAGTCGAAGTGAAATCAAGACAATATTTTTTTTCCGGTTTCTTTGACCGTGAACACATTCAGTGCATGGCGGCGTTTACGAGTATTACTTTAAAATCAGTATTGATTGAAAAAAGAGAAATACACTAACAGTCTACCCATCTTTATTTTTTAAATGCATTTTCCTTTCACCCAATAGAAGTAGAGTTGCTAATGACTTGCCTTAATGTCACTATTTAGATAGGCTTTTTTTCTATAAATACGTACCTTTTTTTTTTAAATTTTTATTACATAATAGGCTTGCGTTTGGCCGTCAACATGCCTGATGATAAGCAGTGATGCGGCCTACGATGGATCACGCTTGCCTAGAAGAAACCGATTCACTCGAGACTTGAAGACACTCAGATTATAAGTGTCAGGGAACACACAGTCTGGCAGAGTATTCCACACTCTAGCGGTCCTTATGAGAAATGAGGAACCAAAGCGTTTCGTGCGTGTTCCTATTCAAAACTCAATACAATTATTGCAACCCATGTTAAGATTCATGTGCAGATCTTAGCTAGGTTAGTATCTTAAATAGGTTTTATTAAACATATATAACATTTCGTCACGCCTTTCCCCCGAGGGGGCTGGCAGAGGTGTACAACACCCACACTTTGCCGGACGATATTCAGTCCCAAACGTGACAGGGGGCGAGCCTGTCGCCATACACCGGACTCCAGTCATGTAGTAGATGACATACAATACGCACGGTTCACACAATGAACAAATTGGTGCGTGCCGTTGGCTGGGTTCGAACCCGCTTCCTCTGGCTTGAGAGGCGGGCCTTCTCCAACTAGGCTATCATCGCTTCTAGCTTTATTCAAATAACTCTGAAAAAGTATTATTTCTACCTACTTTGAGGCAAAGTAGAGACGCATAAATATTTATACGAGTATGTATAGGTAGTAGGTACGTAACCAAACAGAACGGCAGATTTACGCAACATTGGGCACAAAACTAACATGCGACGAAAGTAAATTTACTACCGCGACGGCTTTCAAATTCAAACATGGGACATAAATTTCTAATATTACCTATATTGAGCCGGGCGGATCTAAAATTAAATTTTGCATGCAGAATGCCGTCGCCTGGGGGACCCGGTTTTATTTGGTAGGCGTATATAATTTTATGTTGGGGACCAATGGTTTGCGAAACGGCTTGGCCTGTTTTGTTATTAAAAATGTTGCTTTGCTGTATTTTGATTTTAATAACTCACGTCTAACTGAAATTTATATTTGATATATACATAAAAAAAAAACATAACGATCAGAATTTGCGAATCGTAGTGTGGTGTGTTATAGAACGCAGTGTGGTATGTTATAAGTAGAAATTATAAATGTAACAAGTATACACTTACTTTGAATTTCATATTAACTGAACATAAATTAGTCTTGAAAGTTCGTTGAAATAGGAACTACTTGCTCGTAATAGGTTTAGCATGCAGCAGAATTTTGTGGTTCAACATTTTGATTGCAATCGTAAAACTTTAAAATCGAATAATAATTGAAATGTCGAAAAAAGTAGTAGATAGTTTTTCATACGGTTTTTTTTTGCATTAAATTTTCTACATTTTTAATTATTTCGATAAATATAAGTAATGCACGTTTCGTAATTATGTATGTATGTATATTCTAGCTTCATTGCAGTTTTCGTACATGCGGTTTTCTAAGTTTTTTCTAGTGACTGCAGTACTGCCGGTGAATGCAGTAGTGACGCGTCAGTACTGTTTCTTATCTTAAGAAAACCATTCAGCATTCTGCCTTGCAGTCCGCCGTGCAGGACTGTCGCTTCATGCAGGATGGAGAATGTTTTTGCAGCCTGCATCGCGTCCGGCAACGACGTGCCGGATGCTAGGCAGAATGGTGTGTGAGCTACACCCTGCTTCCCAGTCCTGCGCGGCGGACTGCAAGGCAGGATAGTGAATTATCACTGTAGAAAAATGACAAGCTTATCCATTTTCTTTCACTGTTGCCAGCGACACTTGACCAAATAATGGCTTAACTCTCCAAATTAGGCGGCTTAAAATTCAAAGAACTTTTAAGAATTATGTTAAGTAGGTTTACTCGTTGGTATCGTATAGCATATACATTAAGCCAAATTAGAATAATAAAAAGCGCAGAATTTCAAATATCCTAAAGAACAAAGGCGAAAATCGAAAGCAAACATCTTAAAAATAACATATTACGTCCCTCAGAGGTAGAGTGTTCGTTTCACCTCCATTACCCCCCGCCACCCTCACATGGTCATAACGACCGCCGATAAGGGCCCCGAGACCCTCCGTAAATCACCCCTATCTGTGGGGGTGCGCTATATACCGCTAGGTATTTGGACACAGGATTTCGGGGGTCCATTTTGTTGGGGATTTAAATGGACAGAAGACGGAGGTAAATAGAACTGGAAATTTATATTTCGAATGTATGTTTTAGCTCTCAGATTATCAACTTAAGTACAGTATTTTACGTCCCACTGCGGGGATATCAACCTACACTCATACGTTATACAAAACTGTATTTTTTTTTATCAATTTTATTTAAGTTGATATTATCAAATAAAATCAATATCAGTTTCAATTTTGTGATTGTTTTCAGAAATAAATCTTAGAGCCATGCCATACAAACAAAAACCAGTTTTATAAACTAGAGATGCCATGACAAAGAAAATTTTGCAATTGAATTGAGAATACTGACATAGTTTAATCAATTCCGTTGAAAATTAAGCTGAGTTTTGAGTTAGCACATTGTTCGTACATCTACGAGTACATTACCCACATGCAGCTTTAATTGCAATTGCAGGCTTCGCTTTGCAGCTTTAATTGCTATTCCTGCGCGTGAGATGAGATGAGATTTTATCTTGGTCACTCTCACACCTATGACGTTTCAAACGAGAGCAACAAGGACGACAAAAAGTGAGATGAAAATCTCAAATCTCCGAATAGGGTCCCAGGTCTATTGCTGATTGGTTGATAGTTCTCAAAAACTAAGCGCGAAGCCAATCAATACTAAAAGAAGTTGACCTCAATTTTTTGTTATGTTTGACTAACTGACTTAAAAAAAGGAGGAGGTTCTCAATTCGTCTGTGTGTTTTTTTTGCATTATGTTACGTGATTACTCTGTCAATTAAGAGTCGATTTTAATGATTTTTTTTTGTTTGGTACATCATACTTTAGAGGTGGTCCCATATATGTACTCGTACCTTTAAGTTGTAATGAAATTGTTCGAGTAGTTTAAAAATATCTTTAAAAGTCTAAAATTGCTCACATGGATAACGGGATGTAAATTTTTTAAGATATGCTTTTTACTTATGTAAATAAATTTTAATAAATAAATTCGGGACACTTCCACACACGGTCGCCTGACCCCAAACTAAGCAAAGCTTGTACTATGGCTGCCAGAGACAGATATACACACTTAGATATTTTTAAACACATACTTAAATAGATATTAACACGCAGACATAGAACAAACACAAATGTTCATCGCATAAATGCTTGCCCTAGGTGGGAATCGAACCCACGCCACCAAGCTCAGAAGGCAGGTTCACTACCAACTCAGCTACAGAGGCAGTCTTAGGTTTTAAGTATTTACTTAAAAAGTTGTCTTTATAACGACGAAAGTCTACCAAACAAAAGAATATGTGCACGTACCCACCTAAACCAATACATCTTCTGCCATCAATATAAATGAAAACACATCTAAACCCCACACGGGACCTCAAGCACATTCCCAAAAGACAAAAAATCCAAAAATAAAAACAAACAAACGCAAAAAGCAGCCATCACTCTCACACATCCAAGATTAACGTCCAAACAAAAATCAGACTTGACGTACCCCAAAATATATAAAAACATCTTAGAGGCTTTCCCCTAGGAGCTTGGGTCTAATGTTTTCTTTTTATTCCATCACGCGAGGGGAGAGAGGGGTAATCCGGGAGGAGGTGATCGATTTTCCATGCAGAGGGACGGTGAAACTATGGTTATTGGTTACTTTTGCATAACGGTTTGGGATAAGGTGCGACGCTACAATGTTTTGCGTCTTGAATGTTGGTAATATTTCCTAAGTAGGTACTTCCAATATTACCGTTTACTTAGAACTCAACATATGTTACGAAACTATGATAAGTACTTGTAAAAAGTGTTTAAAGAATGTAGCTCGGAATTAAGCTTAAAAATAAGTTGGACTCACATCTACATTTTTAAGCTACTCCAAAAAAGGAGGAGGTTCTTAATTCGTCTAAGTTTCTTTTTATGTATGGTACGCGATTACTCCGCTAGTTATGGATCGATTTTAATGATTCTTTTGTTTTGGTAGATCATACTTTAGTGTTGGTCCCTTAAACATTTTATCAAAAGCGGTCAAGCAGTTTTCAAAATATCAACAAAAGTTTAAAAACTGCTTACATGGATGACAGGCAGCCGGTTTTTTAGGCTTTGCCTTTTATATTATAATGCACTAAAAACAATTTTTGCATTTATGATTACTTTAATCATGAATGCAACAGTTTGTTTGTGTGTTTGTTACTTCGTCATGCTGAAACGGTTAGACAGATTTTCATGAAACTTTGTAGGTGAATCAGCTCATACCCTGGATACAACACATACCCCCTTGCCAATAATCGTTGTTTCCTCAGAATATTTATAGCGTTTCAACTTTTTCTCTTATAAATTATTAACTTAATCAAAGGAGACGAAACACGATGTAACTGCTCCGTGGCTATGAAACATATATTAGTAAGACATAGTAAGTAATTAATAGTGGTTGCGATGGCAGCCTAGTTGGGAGAACGCTTGTCTCTCAAGCCAGAGGGAGCGAGTTCGAACTCAGCCGACGGCACGCAACAATTTGTTCATTGTGTGAACATATGTGCATATTGTATGTCATCTGCTACATGATTGGAGCCCGGTGTATGGCAACAAGCTCGCCCCCTGTCATATTTGGGACTGAATATCGTCCGGCGAAATGTGGGTGTTGTATAACACCTCTGCCAGCCCCCTCGGGAGAAAGGCGTGACGATATGTATGTAGTAAGTAATACTACTTTTATCGCTACCAAATATTAAAACACAACTATTTAAAAATGGTTTAGATTGGGAAATCACAATAATACTCCACAATACCCAATACATAATACCCAGTTAATTTTTAAAAAGAAAATAAATGTAAAATTAAAAAGAGTTCTAGAGAGAACCTACATCAAAACCTTTGAAATAATACAGCGTACTTTAAAAACCTTACTGTGCTTTAAAATTGTCAAACTACACTGAAAATCTCAAACAATAACCGATTGAAAAATTGAAAACCATCCCTGAATCCGCACACCGTGCAGGGGTGGATTTATGTTAAAAGGAAGTGCCCCGGCGAAATGGCGTCCTAAGCCGTCTGATACGGTTTATGTGATGTTTACGTAGGTAATGTATTTATACATAGAAGTTATTTTACTGCACGTGACAAGGTTTTATCCGGCATTCTCTATTTTGATCATATGTGTGAGATAAAAATACTTTTTAACCTGTTTTGTGAAGTACTTATTTTGTCAAATATCAAGGTAATTTAGCCGGTTTATAAGTACTTTGTTCGTTTACAATCTACCCCCCGAATTCTACTAACAAATTCTTCGTTAAGTTGTTAATGCCTTGCCTCAAATTGATACTTTTTGTATGCCAAAAGTATCAAAAGTGTCAAAAGTATTAAAAGACTGCCTCGGTGGCTTTGCTGGTAGTGAACCTGCCTTCTGAGCTTGGGGACGTCGGTTTGATTCCTACGAGTACCTAGAGCAAACATTCATGTGATGAACATTTGTGTTTGTTCTATGTCTGGGTGTTAATATCTATTTATGTATGTATTTAAAAATATATATGTATGTATATCAGTCTCTCTCTGGCAGCCATAGTACAAGTTTTGCTTAGTTTGGGGCCAGGCGACCGTGTGAGACAATGTCCCGAATTTATATATTTAAATTTGTAACAATTTGAAAACAATTGCATGGTTGAATCGAGGCCCTGACGGTCTCTTAGCTTAGCTGCATATTGCAGTAATTTATTTAAACACCAAGAAAAATCTTGTAAATACAAATTTTATTTTACTGTTCCTCAGTAGGTAAAACGTCGCACTTTGCAGCTAATAAACAAAAATAAAATGTACCTAGATACGGTCAACACTATTTCATTATTAAATTCCTGTTTATTACATTCGTCATTAACCCAAATTCCTACCAAAAAGTCATGCCATCTCAAACGGTATAAAACACTAATATCTCGGCGAATAACTCATATTTTTTAATCACACACTCGGCGTTTACGTCCTCGTAAACCTACGTCCTAACGTCACCCAGCAAGGGCGAGACGGTATAAGAGTATTTTTGGCTTGCGACCTGTAGACAGTCAGATTTTGCTTAAACGCCAAGACTTTGTAATTTGTTATGCCTCAGTAAAGTCTAGTGCCGCTAGTGTTGCAAGTGACCGTGGGCGGCGGTTACCGTTTACCACCAAGCGGGGCCTGCTTATTTTCCACTCTTCTTATAAATAAAAAAATATGCTGGATACATCCTGTAGAAAGGTTTAGGTTAAGCGTTTAAATCTCCATTCATGTAGCAGATGACATACAATACGCACATATGCACTACTAGCTGCGTTTTACCTGCGGTTAAAAAGGTGCCTCCTAGGAGGTACCTAGGTATATCCTATGTGCTATTTTAGACTATAATCTCTGTGCCAAATTTCATCCAGATCTGTTCAGCCGTTCTGGCGTGAAAGAGTAACAAACATCCATCCATCCATCCATTCTTACAAACTTTCGCGATTATAATATTAGTAGAAAGTAGGATGAACAAATTGGTGAGTGCCGTCGGCTGACTGTAGCCCGGTGTATGGCGACATGCTTGCCCCTGTCATAATTGGGACTGAATATCGTCCGGTGAAGCGTGCGGTTGTTGTTTTACACCTCTGCCACCCCCTCGGGGGAAAGGCGTGACGATATGTTATGTTATGATTAAATCTCAAAAAGAGATATTCATCACAATGTCTTATATTTAAACCATTAATTCCCAAAATCGTTCAGTTTTTGAAAATTGAATTCTTAAAAGGTTCCAAATGTATAGAAAGGTGGTTTTCGTGTAACATTACAATCATTTAAGTTCTTAAACTTCTTAAACGCTTTAACGCGATCCAAACAAACCGATACATAATTCCAGTTCTTTTTTAACTATTATATAAAATTCTAATATCTTACTATGCAAAGATGCACATGACAATGCTTCTTTCGCCCTTCGCTTCTAGTCGTCACCTCAACCCAACACTTGTGGACTCGCCCTTACATCGTCTGAGCTGAATTTTATGACGCTGAAGTGGATTTGGCTCAAGGCTATTCGGGATCGGTCGTTTGAGGGTGCTAAAAACTGATGCGGGGCGAAAAGGGATGTAGGTTGTATGTAGGATGTATGTAGGTTGTATGTAAGATGGAGGTACATCGTTAGTAGGTGAGCCACCTCAAGATAGTGTTATGGGCTGTGGAGAATGGTACTAAAAGGGATGGAGGGCAATGCGTGCTTTGGAGGGAAACGTTTTTATTCTAAATAGACGTCATGAAAAGTAAGGAGTCATTTAAGAGTCGCATGGATGTCTTATATTTCCATACAAACGCGTGTGTCGAATTTCTTTTAAACTATTCATTATATTTTGGTGTTTGGTATGTTATTGGTATGTAATGTAATGTAGGTTGGTAATCAGATGGAATATAACGCCTACAATATTTATTCTTTTGCTACGTTTTAATTTTTTTTTAACAAATTTAGTAGATAATATTATTATGATGATCGCTTTATGTGTGACTAGCTGCGCCCCGCGGTTTCACCCGCGGTTTAAAAGTCCTAGTGCTATTCTAGACTATAGTCTATCTCTGTGCTAAATTTCATCCAGATCTGTTTAGCCGTTCTGGCGTGAAAGAGTAACAAACATCCATCCATCCATTCATTCTTACAAACTTTCGCGTTTATAATATTAGTAGGATTTATTTATGATTTTAAAAACGCATACGGCTACGATCAGGCTCCAGTTAGTCATTAAAAATCAAAAATCTTTGACAACATTTTTGGACTTTGGTTTCGTGATGCGCGCCACATCACTTTGCCGCACTTGGCACTTCCGTAAGATGATATAAAGTAGATCTAAATCAAGATTTAAAAAAAATAGAGTATACAATTTTTTACCGTCACTAAAGTTGCTCATGTGTCAGTTAAAGTTGTGCTGTCTTCATTTCTTCATCTATTTTCTTTGTTCATCACCAATTTCACAAATCACCACAACCTCTCGTATCGGAAATCACTAACACACTAAACACAATAATCTTTGTTAGAGTCTCGAAGTTAATAAATTCAAAAAAATACAGTGAATAGTTTAACCCCTTCGCGCCGCTGCGCTGCGCTTACGCATGGAAATTAGATCAGTAGGTAGCGAGCGCACACTGGCTGTCAAAGATTGGTGCGACTAGCGAGTTTTAAAGTTTAGTTAGGTACTTTCAAAGTTACTTAACAACTTATACATTACTTACTTACAATTTTTACTTATTTACATTGCTATAAGGGTTTTTTAATACTCGTAAGATAATTAAAAAAAACACGTTTTCTAATCATAGAATAGTATTTTATTATTTATTTAGGTAGAAATACCAACAGTTTACATTTAGACATTAAAAAAGCGCTTAATTAAAAAATTATGAAGCGCGAGCATAGAAAAATGTTCGGACGTTTAGGTAGATGATACACTCTACGTGGTATTATTATTATGGTCTCTGACTCTACTGTAGTCTTAATCAACTAATACGGTTTATTATTTTTGACGATGACTCATAAATGAATCTTAACTACAACAACTAAATAAAGAACCATACTAAAGTATCAAAGTAGGTTGAATCAAAGATGCTACCTACAATACTTTGAGAACCGTCAAAAGAGATCGTATATCGCGATTGTGCAACATTTTTTGCAGCGCTCATTAATTTGGAGTTGTAAGTTCAGACAATATAACCCTTCCGCAGCGGCGCGGTCTCCCGGGCCTTTGTTCCGTTATCACTGCAGTTGGGTTTCCGGGACCGTCTTTTTATTATGCAGATTAGGGTCTATCAGACCTGGATTAAGATTTTGAATGAACAAATTTAAAATTGCAACAGTATTGCAATTGTTATGCCAATGTAAGCATCAAAAGAGCTGCAAGGAGTAGATTGGTACATCTTTTTCTTTTTGTAATTTTGGAAATGTTGTTAATTTTTAGCCGCTTTTAGTTTAAGTGTCAAATATTTGGTGTCTAGTTTCTTCATCACCCTCACAAATCGAATAATAGACACTAACTACCAATTGACATGACCGATCATGCGTAACGAGAGATCAATAGAAAAACAGCAGTCGAATAAATCTAACGAGCATACATCTGCATGTCATTGGAATAAATCAAATCACTGTTCAATGCACCCGTAAAATATTTTTGAACTATTTTGAATGTGTGATAAAAAAACTGCGTCCCGTCAACCCGTTCAGTGCATTCAAAGGACATAAAAAGTTACACCCATATTTTGCACTTCCGATATCGAATAATAGGGTCTATTTATGCATTCTCGATAAATGAAGAGCATTTTTTTTACTTCTATTATAAATCAAAATGTATTATTTATCTTTAGACAATCTGAATCTGCATCCTATTGTTATTCGGGATGTGCGGTGTGTCAAGGGTGTAATGTTTTATAGAAAGTTATACTAATAATAAAAATAGTCTTAACGTATACTATTTTTATTATCATTGACATTTCTAACATTATTTCAATTGTTTTTTTTTCGAAAATACAGAGACGAGTTAAATGTGTGTTTTTGTCGCATAGTTAAAGTACATAGAGCAAATAAATAGGTAAGTGACCCTTGTTTTCAAAGCGCAACTGGCAGATCTTATCGCTTGCATAAATTAAGGAGTGCAGACCGGCCATTTTGAATATTTGGAGTACCGGGGGTGTAGTCGGCCGTGGGGCAGTAATTGTTTGATTGAAGTCGAGAGGCTGCATGCCGAGATACCGACCAGCGCGTATTGTTGCCGACGCCTTACCCCGTGAAATGCACTACTCAAGTTAAGCATTTTATTTTAAAGTACGGCATGCCAGACTCGCACCTAGCATTTAAGGGTTAACCGTCAATATTCGAATTTAGAATATTTTATCTCGCTATACCATTGTTACGTTTCCGTTTCGGCTACATTGTGCAAATAACGGATTGAACTATTTTGCATGATTTTACATACGCAACAAAAGTTTTTTTTTTAAATCAGGTACCAATTTAACCCTTTTGATACTCGTACGAACCCAGCTTATCAATTAGTAAAATATCGATTCAGCTTGCATACAGTTGCATATTATTAAATCTATCAATGGATAAAAGTTCAAAAAACATCTGAACAAGGTGACAGGAACAGAAAAAATGTCACGCACAGAAATTGTGTAACCCTTAATCCGCTCCTTTATGCATATAATTATTATTTCCGTATCAAAGAAAATAACAGTCGCTTTTGCATATGCGTTTTTGACGGAAGTGTGAATAAAAAATGTCACCCTCAGGTAGTCAAGGGGTGACCCTAGAGTTTTTTTTATAAGGGTAACACGAGATGGTTTTATTGAGAATTTAAGATGATTATTATGCATGCGTTCTCAGGAGGATTTGGACAGATTGCCTAAGGCGAGTGTGGAGAAATATTAAATCACTTCCTTTGGGGTCTTTAATAATCCAGCAAGCACTTTAGGGTTGATACGTCACGTTAACGGACTCAGTAAGACGTTACAAAAAATAAATGAAAATCTTCATTGAAATAAAAATAAAATCACCAGTTTTATATTTGAAATTAGAATACGTTCAACTGACATTACTGACATCACGATACTCACGATCATCGTGTTCATTCATACTTTTTGTGACACAAAAAATAGCTACAGTGTGAGGGTTAAGTCATTGTGGCTGTTTGTTTGGTTTATTTTTTATGGGTTTTAGTCCAGGTAATCCTGTGTCCTCTCACCGGCGTTGAATGGGTTTTGACATATAAAAGGATTATTTTTAATAGATAATTAATGATGTTACGAAGCTGTCACGGTTTGGTTGTGCGTAATGGTGTTAGTGTTGATATTGGATTTTATTTGATGGCTTATTGGATAAATAGAAAAATCATACTTATCTGTAGTAGCTACTTATATAGTTTCTTAGGGCTTTCTGTTGAATGTCGATTTTAAACTGTTTGTGTTTGGTAAAACCAGTTTTAAAACAAGATTCGTGATTGAGCGTCGTTTTAGCATGCAGGCCTTAGTGTTTCACAAACAAAATGAAAGGAGATTTATATTTCCAAACTTAAACCGAGACCTGCATTAGTTTTGGTAACTAGCATTCTTTGATTCATTTCTGGGATGTCATACGGCTCTTCGTCTATAGAAAATAAAATAATATTTTTTTTACACAACTCTATACCATATACATTTTCAAAATAGGCTCGTATATATTTAATGAGATATCAAATATTCACAATGCATGCTACAAGTATACCTATTTAAAAAAAAGTTTTTTTTTTATGGTTGTGATAGAAAATTGTATTTTCCACAGACGCATATATTGCATGCATTGTGAGTATTTGAAATCTCAATAAACATTTCTTTCAATCAAATTTCTTCATTATTAAACTTATAGCACATACATATTTTCATCCATTTCGAAACTCACACAACAATCAAATTAAATAATCAATTAGATTTATTAATTGAATAAAAACAAAAGAATTATTTCTCATCATTATTTGGACTATGTACTCATATTTTTTGACATCTTGTACTGTATGGTTGCAAATAAAATATCTTGAATCTTGAATCAACATTAAATCCATCCCAAAAGTTGTTAAGAACCCGTTAAGAACCAACGTACAGGTTCAAAAGCTCCCAGCAATATCTCCCTCCCAATCAGCAAACAAAACATCTTCAAAAATGCAGGTCAATGGGAAGACGAAAACAAAAGACAGCTGATAGAGGTCGTCGACCTTCCGCAAGGCTGGAGTAACTTTCATTCTTAAAGCGTACCGAGTTAGTAACCTACTTTTCATTAATAAGGCGAGCTGAAAAAATGCAAGAAGAAAGTAGGTATCAAAGATTGAGCGAGCGCGAACTTCGCGAAGTGCTGCCGTGAGGTTGGTGTGGATACGATGAGCTTAAACTGCTGTGGAGGTGTTTTTATGTTTTTTTTTTTTTGTTTTGGACCGAGCTCAAAGTAAAGCATCTCTTTTTAATCTGTCGTTAACAGTTGAGATGAAAATCTATTTTAGTTAGTGTTAAGCATAACATGCGAGTCATCAGAGTTTGAGTGCAGAAAAAATACAATCGTATTGTTCGCTTCTATTGTAATTTATAGGTAGTTGCAAAGAATTGAATGTGCGTTTCATATTTGCCAATTCGCGAAAACGCACATTCTGTCATAATAATGTTTTTACAAATAAAAAACGGTACATAGCTTAGTTCTTCATATTAGCTAGTCAATGATTTGTCTCACTTCTAAATTTTCTTGCGTGTGCAAAAGAAAATGGGGGACCTAGTATTGTAGTTTCTTTTGGACTGGTAATTTGTGACATTTTTTTTAGTTTTAAAACGCAGTTACAATTACTGTCAGACACCCACTACCAAGCATATTTCTTCCAAAAATATCATCGCAAGATGTAAACACATGTAACAGAAAAAATCCCCAGCGTGTCCACACCATCCTCTCATTCAATTTTTCCCGGAGTTCCCCGCAGACGCCGAGACGCTCGGAAAAAAATAATTAAAACGAGCACCGCCGAGGAAAGCGAAAGCCCGCCGTCTGCCGCGTAATTAGCACAATGGTGTTTCCCGACTTTGAACTTTTCGATATCGCTTCTCTAAAAACGACATTATGAAATTTACGCTGCTTTAGTTAAGCGGCGAAGAGGTACTGTTTACTCGTTTATGGTTTGAAGGGAATTGGATGTTGTAGAAATTGAATGAATGTTTGACCACGATATGCTAACGGATCCAGGAGGGGGAGGGCTTCAGCTCTTTAGCTTCCTTCTATCTAAACTAAACCTAACTAAACTATCAAATTCATACGCTACAATAGTTGGAAATAAATATGTTTTGTGATTCTTTGTTAACTTACCATAATAAACCGACCAAGCTCCTTCCAAAGCGATTTATTTTTATTTTTTTATTTCGAAAATAAATTGTTTTACAAACAGAAAACAGTGGTCGATTGGACTTCGCAAGTACAGGTCGCGTACCTCTGCTACGGAGCACAATAAACCTTTGTTTTTTATCGTACGGCGCGCGGCGCTATAAGCGCGTGGATTTATTTGGTGCACTCAGGTAAACCGCATCTAGCTCGATGGAGAACCTCATGGAAAGTGCGGAAGTAGTTGAATCAGTTGATAACGGTGTAAATAAGAGCTCGGACGTAGTAATAGATAGTATGGAATACAGTAACTTCACACCCAACAGAGAGAACGTCGTTTTCCCAAGCAAGAGGACAAGAGAAGAGATTTCGTCCGATGACGGGTGGAATACGGTGACCAGAGGACGAAAGATCATAAGAAGATCCAGCCGTGACGAGGGTGAAGACAAAACACAAGTCTGTATTACATCTGATAGTGTATTACCTAAGCAATTTGCACTAGCACGGTTATTAAAAGATAACAAGATAAAAAATATCAGCCGCGTCAAATATGTTCACCAATACAAAATAATGATGACCTTCGAAGATGAAACCAGTGCAGATATATTAATTAACTGCCAAGCTTTTGCTGACCTTGGGTGGAGATGCCAGAAGACGTCGGAAGTTGGTTTATCTTTTGGCGTTATCAAAGATATCGATTTAGATTTACCGGAGACAGATATTGCTAAGAATTTATCTTCCGAACTCGAAATAATTTCAGTCAAAAGGTTAAAAAAAAGAAATCATGACAGTAAATCAAAAGATGCCTGGATAACGTCAGAATCTGTGCGCCTCGGGTTCAGAGGGTCGATGCTACCTACTCATGTGTTCATTTTAGGTATGAAGATTAAAGTGGAATCATACGTGTTTCCAGTAACCCAATGTAGCCGCTGCTGGAAGTTTGGGCATAATTTAAGAATGTGTCCGTCTAAAAAGGTGATTTGTCCTAAATGCTCAAAAAATCACGAAAACTGTGAGCGGGTCAGCTTCAGATGCGTGAATTGTACTGGTAACCACATGGCTTTACAAAAAGTGTGCCCGGTATATAAAAAAGAAAGACGCGTTAGAGAGATTATGTCCGAATTTAACTGTACGTACAGAAAAGCATTAAGTGCATATGTGGTGCCTTCTCCAGTGTCGAGTAGAAGTATAAGCCCGGCTCCGGAAACACAATTTCCTACTTTGGTGCAACAAGGCCCAACAGTCTCATCAACCCCACATCCGACGCGTAACGTAAGACTGATGTCCGACTTGTTTAAGCCTTCAAATAACGATGAGTCTATGAAAACCCCTGTTACCCGTAGAAAACAAAAGCGGCAGCGACAGGCGACCCGCCCCCCAACCCCAGTCGTTCCCCCGACTGAAGAGGATTGGTACCTACCCGAACGCGCTGGCGGCGGCGACGCCGGCGCCGATAACGATACACAAGACAATGGTGGTCAGCGTGATAACAGAAAGAGATCGAAAGATTTAAGTTTCATGTGTGTATTGATCCGACTTAAGAACATTATATTAAGCAACGAATCACTAGAAGTTAAAATACGCCAGGTAGTATCAATGTTTACAGAATGGGTTATATCTAAGTTTGCCTCCAATATGTCTGCGAGTTCTCTAATGACAACGTTCATGAACGTTGTAATGAATGAAAATAGATAACAACCATACTTTAGTTAATTTTAATATTGTACAATGGAATTGTCAAAGTATAAATAAGAAAGCTATCACGTTTGAGTCATTTCTTTCACAGGAAAAAGTTCATATAGCTGTCTTGTCTGAGACATGGCTGAAACGTGGAACTCCCTTTAATATAACTGATTATAACACACATCGAATGGATAGGACAGAAGCTAATGGTGGGGTAGCAATTATTGTTCACAAGTCTATAAAATCTTTTGTATGCGCCACTCACATTTCTAATACAGACATTGAATTTTTACATGTTAGGATTGATAATTGTCAGCATATTGAGAACATAATTGCGATATATTGTACCTCCCCAGTACAAACAACACAGAATGATTGGGACTCGATATTTTCTCTTTGTGGTCGAAAGTCGTTAATACTGGGTGATTTTAATGCACACCACACGGTTTGGTCATATAAAACAAACAGCAGAGGTCGTCTCTTGCACGAAAGCATGTTAGACCATAGCTATGTGTCCCTCAACAACGGCTCCCCGACCAGGATCAGGCTTGTTAACGGTATTTTACAAGAGTCTTCACCTGACGTTACATTTTCTACTTCGGATCTGGCAACTTTTTTTTCATGGAAGGTTACAAACGAGTCGCTCGGTAGTGATCACTTGATAATTAAATTATCAGGCGCGATGAATGTACCTCGGGATTTTGTCAAGAAACGAAATTTCAAGAAAAGTGACTGGCAGGCTTATAAAGATAACATTGAAAAACTATTTGATCATTTTATAATCCCAGATAATGTCCAAATATTTTATAACCTGTTTGAGCAAGGGTTACAATCAGCAGCAGAATCGTGTATTCCTTATGTCAAAATACCTCAACATATAAACAAAAAGTTTCGCCCTAAACCATATTGGGATATGGAACTGTCGAAGGCGGTAGCAGAACGACGCCGTGCTTTGGCTAAATTCAGGGGTTGTCCCTCTCCGGAGAATTATGAATATCTACAAGATAAAATCCGCAACGCTCAAAAAATAATTCGTTCAGCTAGATGTAAGGCTTTTCAGAAGTTTTGTTCTTCTATTGACGAAACTGCTTCTTCATCTATGATGTGGCAAAAAATGAGATGGCTGAAAGGGCACAATACTAATCCTAATAATCGTAATGTCGATCGACAAAAAATAGAATAGATGTTGATCGATTTGACACCAGATTATGTTGAGCCACCACAACCACAGCTTCAGTCGCATAATATTCAGTTAGAGGGTGATATAACCTTTCAGGAACTCAGGAATTGCACTAAGAAAAATGATACTGCACCAGGAGGCGATGACATTTCGTTCTCTATGATTAAGAACTTACCTCATAATGGTCAATACTTACTACTACGCCTCTATAACAGAATTTTTTCTTCTGGACACGTTCCTTCACAATGGCGTGATATAAAAATCGTGCCTATACCTAAACCAGGCAGGGACCTAAATGCGCCCTCTTCATTACGACCTATCTCGCTCATATCTTGTTTATGTAAAATTTTTCATGCTATTATGAACAAAAGAACAGAATGGTTTATTGAAAAACAATCCTTATTTGCAGATAACATGATTGGTTTCCGTAAGGGCCGATCATGTTTTGATAACCTGAGTCGTTTAGTGTCACATATCCAGACAGGATTCTCGAGAAATCTTACAACGGTTGCATGTTTTATTGATATAGATAGCGCTTATAATAATGTAGATGTTACTTACCTGATTAATATCCTAGACCGCTTGGGGATGGGTACTAGGATCTGCCTATATCTTTGGTCTTTTTTGAAGGAAAGACGTTTGAAGATAAGTGTTAATGGGAACGAGCTAGCTAGGACTACAGGCCGTGGTCTGGCGCAGGGAGATCCATGGTCTCCTTTATTGTTCAATATAGCTACTCTTAATATATGTAATGAAATACAAAATGTGGGAATCTCTCAATATGCTGACGATTTTGTCCTGTATGCTTCAAATAGAAATGTAGAAGAGGCAATATCAGAACTACAAAGTGCCTGTAATGAGTTAAAGTCATGGTTGAACCACCTTGGTTTGGTTATCTCCTTATCCAAGAGCAAATTTTGTGTATTCAAAAAAGGTGGGTGCAGAAAAAGTGTAGACTTCGTAGTTAATGGTGCATCTCTGCCAAGGGTTGATACTTTTAAATATTTGGGTCTCTGGTTGGATAGCAAATTGAGGTGGCGTAAGCATATTGAAGAAACTGCAGAAAAAGCTGCGAAATTAATAAACATCCTTAAGATTTTGGCCGGATCAGGTTGGGGCCTTCATCAAAAGCATCTTAGACGTTTATATATTTCTATGGTTAGAAGTCGAATTGACTACGCAAGTTTTTTCTATGATAATAGTTGTAAAACTCATCTGTCTAAATTAGACAGAGTTCAAAATCAGGCCTTACGCATTATTGGTGGATATATCAGAAGCACCCCGGTTCATGTTATGGAGAGTGATTTACATCTCCCTCCTCTCCAATTTCGTAGAAGATTTTTGGCTGCTAAATTTTGGCTAAAGGCGAAATCCTTTTCAAATAATAATACAATCGAACTATTACAAGACCTGTCTAATACTACAGGACGGAGCTATTGGCGTAACAAAAAGATTCCTTTGCTTATTTCTATCCACTCGGAGCTCAATTCGGTTCCTATCCATAGCAGTAACCTACCTGGGATGTTTTCGTTAAAGACTTGGATGAGCAATATTGATCTATCGCACGTTTTATTTGACTCAATTCCTCTAATTCAACGTGCAAAACGAGCTTACACCAATCTTACTTTAAAATCAATCTGTATTCGTTATATCAATCAACAGTATGAACACTGCTATAAAATCTTTACTGACGGTTCAAAGGACAGAAGTAACGGAGGCGCTGCTTTTTTTGATCCTCATCAAGATAGTTACATAATGCTTAAGATCGATTCTGATATCTCGATAATGCATATCGAATTACTTGCAATATCAGAAGCTTTGGCTTACATTGGCACAATTGATAATTGCCGTAAGTTTGTAATCTTAACAGATTCTAAAAGCTCGCTGCAACATTTAGCTCGGTGCACCTCGCACGCGGCGAGAGGCGTCCCGATAGCTTACCATATCTTGGAATCGATCTTAAGCCTTCAATCTGAGAACAGGGAGGTCTTCATTCAGTGGATTCCGTCTCACATCCAGTTGGATGAAAACGATGTCGTGGACCTTTTGGCAAAGCAGGCGATTACAGACGGGATTCCACTGTCGGTGACCCCCCTGGCCTCAGATTATTTTAGATGGGTAAGAAATTTAATAACATCGATGTGGCAGGAATATTTTGATGAGAGGTCCAAGGAGCTAGGCATCTGGTACAAGACAATACAGCCTGAGATCCCCAAATACCCATGGATAAGCCACAGTCTTCTAAAACGTGATGTTTTGGTGACAGCCCTCAGGCTCCGTTCTGGACATATTCCATCAAATAAGTTTGCATACTTAATGAAAAAGACACCATCTCCGAACTGCAATGAGTGTGGCGTTTTTGAAGACACTATACACATTTTAATGGAATGTGTCCGTAACGAGAGCTTTAGAAGATTGTGGTTTAATCGGGAGAAAATCAACGACGTCGGATTTTGTAATAGTGTTCTATCCTGCCCAGAGTCCGATAGAGCAAAAATTTTGTACAAACTTGTAGATTTAGGTTTAAAAAAGTAAGATTTTTAGGTTAATTGGTTCGTAATTAGTTATATTTTAATTTTTGTTACTGTTAAGACTCACAGGGCGATGTGGTCGCTAAGCGACAAAGCCCTTTAATTAAATAAAAAAAAAAAAAAAAAAAAAAAAACAGAAAATAAAATTAATTTAAATGAAAAAATCAACGTTAAAAAAACTCCTGACACCGATTTGCATCAACACCAATTATCATCAAATACAGCTAAGAAAACTACCTCCAAGAATACACCTTTCAAACAAAAAAAAAAAACAAATTAAAATCGTTTTATCGGGAGCTACGATGCCACACAAACACACACATACACGTCAAACTTATAACACCCCTTTGTTTTTGCGTTGGCGGTTAAAAATAAGTAAGTAGGTATTGTTACCAATTAGTTACTACACGCACTGACATATTCCTTTGAGTGTCCCTCACATCTGACAAATGAGGTTTGTTCTTGTCTGTTTGTCAGATCTGGGGAGTATCCCAATGTTCTGTAAGCATATTTAAGTCATAGTCATAGTCATTTATTTCGTAAAGCCAATTTACAAGTCAATAATAATAATTAAATAAAAAGGGCAAATATTTAATTTCATAAAATTAATAGAGTCGGCGACTGACTAAAGGTTATAGGCTAATTAACGTTGCAACATAATACAATGTGAAAAATTTTTAACTGACTTAACTAACTACATTAACATTAAAATAAAATCTAAATTATGGAAACAATAATTTAAAAAAATGCTACTAAAAATTTATACATGCTCTCTTAATCACTACTTACTACACAGCTATGTAGTTACTAATAAGTATGCACTCTTTTGTCTTATTCTTTCTTTAAAATTTTAAAGTTTATCGAAAAAACTCAATAACTTGGGGGGCTTTCTTTTTCTCTCTCTCTTTTGGGGGCTGAGCTACCCACGTCCGTAGGAGTGTACTCTATTCTGATTCCCTACACGTGTTCCCCGGGTAGTGCTAACCGGGTAGCAAACTCTGGTGGGAGGCTTCGGCCGTGGCTAGTTACCACCCACCGGACCAAGCCATGCCGTGAAATGACCTAGTCGTGTTTCGGGATGTAGTCCGGTGTAACCGTTCCGAAGACGGGTCTGAGCAGTAGCGCACTTGTAGCGCCTCACTCAACTGCCGTCTTTGTACTCCTTCACTCTACAAAACTTCAAGGCTAGCGTGAATAAGTACCTTATAGGTCGTCGTGCTTCATCTTAGACCACAACATCGCTTAACATCAGGCGAGTTGGTGGTCTAACGCCGACCTATTCTACATAAAAAAAAAAAAAAAAAAACTATTCCGAGGCTACTCCACGTTTACCTACTAATTTTAGCAATCGGTAATACTTTTTCCTCTTACCCTCCTCCAATAATTCCAAGGCGTTCTCTCGAAAGTTCTAGAAAGATCGAGCTATATTCGCAATATGCATACACACCTATATATAACTACATACTCGTATCTATAGCTAGATATTATGTAGCGTCTAGTCTGGGTCGTTTACTTCTATTGTGTATTGAATATTGACGTTTCATAGCTTTTTATGGCTTCACACGTGAACGGAGTGGGTTTTAGGGTTCGCTACTTTTAAAGTAAAAAGAAGGTTGAAAATAACTCCATTATCCTCCTTAGTAGTATAAGCCTTAAGAATAGTCACGCAGTGTTTGGTCGACGTCGAACTTTGTTTGTCGATGACGAACAAAGTGAGACATAAATTTAAATTAATTTAAAAACATTTTGAAATATTCCATTTAAAAAAAAAAGAAAAGGTATTTATTGCCAAAACTTAAAATAAGAAAAAAAGACAAAGTCAAAGTCAAAATGTTTTTTTCAAATTTAGGTATAAAAGATACGCTTATGAACGTCAAAGTTATTTAAATAGACTCGACCGCCTTGTTCGTATAAAGAGCCTCTACTCAGAAGAACTAGCAAAAACTGAGGGGCATTATTTTTTCAAATATTAAATAAATTACAGTCTAAAAATTTTTGGCTTACAACTAGGTAATATCTATAAATACTAGTGGCTACTTGGCGGAAGTGGAAGGCTCCAGACATATTTGTCTTCTGAACAATTCTTACCTTACAGACAAATTGCTAAACAAAAATAAATTACAAGCAACAATTTTTGTTTAGCAATGGGAAATTCTCAGTAATGTACTGCGGTGGCTGGCCAGCCTATAAAATGATTAACCGTAGTCATTTTTCTACCCTACCTTCTTTTAACAAATAATTTACAAGCTTCTCTCAATTTAATATCAAAAACAAATAAATCCCTACAAAAACTTTTCATACTCACTCATATTAAAAAAAAACAAATAACCCACAAAACAATCATCCAACCAGCAGATTGCCGAAGCCTTTTTAATTTCCCAAGCCGTATGAATATCCATACGCTCATAAAACCAATTTTTCCTTTTATATTGAAAACTTGGAAATTTGGAAAATTAATCCCTCCACCTAATTTCGTGCACGTGAAATATGAGACCCGTTAGGGCTGGCACACACGCGTGACGCAAATTTCGTTACGTCGCCATAGGGTTGCCGAAACTACCTCCCACCCCCGCGCATCAATCTTCACCCCCACCTACGGCCGTATAATACAATAATATATGTCTAACTTTCGGACCGGCCCTGTAGGTAGCTCCGTCTTTGTCACTCCCACGAGATTAGCACGAGTCAGAGTGGGTCCGATAGGTGGGGGCGTCCTTAAAGCTTAAAGGGTGTAGGGAGTATGTAGGGTGCTATTGAAATTGAAGCGGGGTTTAGGCGCGGATGACGCCTGGCTGGAGAATAGATGGAAATTTCCTCAATTTAGCGTTTTCGCCAACAAAGGACGTTGTTTAATTTTTGGTTTTTGCCAGTTTACAAGGTGTGGCAATTGTTGAGGGATTCGGGCCATTGATTTATTGGGTTAAAGGTTTTGTGTTCAATATTGTATTAATTATAACTGTTGGTGAGCATTTGGGATTTTATTTAGATCTAGCACTGCCTATGGACAACCAACGTAGTTATACAGTAGTCTTCGGTATAGTGGGATAAGAATACATACTTACATAATATCAATAGAGTGAAAAAGTACCTACCTTATAGGTCGTCGTGCTCCATCTTAGACAACGTCGCTTAACATCAGGCGAGTTGGTGGTCAAACGCCGACCTATTCTACATAAAAAAAACATGTAGGTATAATTAGATAGTTAATAATTTCAGCCCGAAAAACATGTGCTTTATTACCAACTAGCTGTTTTACCCGCGGCTTCGGTCACGTTTTATAGCCTATGTTAATCAGGAATAATGTAGCTTTCTAATGTTGGAAGAATTTTTGAAATCGGACCGGTAGTTTTTTGAGTTCATTCGTTACAAACATTAAGTATTTTTGATACATATCTTTTTTTACAATATTAGTATAGATAGAATGTAGGTAGTTGGTATTTTAATAAATTAAGATTTATTGTATTTAACTGAGCAACAATAATCGTATTTCGGCACAAACTCTTTCTTCAAAACAAGTCAATAAGTTTAAATACAATTTGATTCGCACGGAGCGTCGCACCACGCTGTGGGGCGAACGCGATTAATTAGCGCGATCGCGAGCGCGATTTGTATTCGCGGTGCGTTCGCGCTCGGCGCAGGTGTGCACCCAGATTAGTTTTGTTAGGGCGTCTTAGCTTAAGAGCGATGATGGCCTAGTTGGAGAAGGCCCGCCTCTCAAGCCAGAGGGAGCGTGTTCGAACCCAGCCGACGGCACGCACCAGTTTGTTCATTGTGTGAACATATCTGTGAATTTCATCTGCAACATGACTGAACACCGGTGTATGGCCTGCCAGCCCTTGAAGCCGGGGGAAAGGCGTGGCGATATGTTATATCTTAGCTTAAAAAGTAGTATAGGTTTGATTATCTTGAATTGTTACAGATTTTTTGTAATTAAAAATATTTTTAAAAGAAGTTGCCAATAATTTCTAATTTACAATATTTTATTACACAGCATATATCAAAAATATAAAACCTATCCTCTACGACACTTTTGCATATATTGGTTCTTAATCTAGGTCCCGTAAGCTAAAACGACGCTCATTCATGGATCTCGATTTGAAACTGGTTTTAACATACATAAAAACAGCTTTAAATCGAGATTCATGAGAGCGCTGTTTTAGCATACGGGCTTAAGTATCGATTTAAAATGTGATTTTCTTTGTACCTAAGTAGAAATTTTGAGGTGATCTTTTAGATTTTTTTTATTTGCCTTTATCATGAGCAAATCCTATCGTTACTGATACTGATGGTATCACACTGTTTGAAACTTTTGTCCCTGCCTCGTCTTTCTAACAACCTTGTCTCAATAACTTTGCAATAACACCAAGCATACACAAAGTCAAATTATAAACTCACACTCGTCCACCATTTATTCGAAATCTCCGCACTCACACTACCCTCACCCACAACTACATACACACCTTATCTCTAGCGTCAGGCCATACTTAAGCTCGAGGGTAACTTGAAATAGGAATAGTCGCATTAGGCCCCAAAATTACAGGCGGACGTCACTGCCTAACGTGGTAAAATTGCCCGACCACCTGGGGGGTAACCCTCTTACCACCCTGTGCCACAGTTGAGCGAGGCAGTTGGAAAAATAACATAATATCGTAACTTCGTATTATATGATACTAGCTGCGCCCTGCGGTTTCACCCACGGTTAAAAAGTATCCTATGTGCTATTCTAGACTATAATATAACTCTGTGCCAAATTTCATCCAGATCTGTTCAGCCGTTCTGGCATGAAAGAGTAACAAACATCCGTCCATCCATCCATCCATTCTTACAAACTTTCGCGTTTATAATATTAGTAGGATAGGATTCAGTCTCATATGTGACAGGGAGCAAGCCTGTCGCTATACACCGGGCTTCAGTTACGTAGCAGATGACATGAAAGATGCTCACATGGTAAACAAATTGGTGCGTGCTTTTGGCTGGGTCCGTACCCATTCCCTCTGGCTCGAGAGGCGTGTCTTCTCTGACTAGGCTACCATCGCTTTTTAAGAAAAATTACAGCTAAGATACCTACTTTGAATTTTGAAAATCCAAAAATAGAGTCGAATTTAAACTAGAAGGAGTATGAATGGATTTTTGCAATATTAGCTTTTTTTAAGATTAAATTCACGTCGGAAGTAAAGATATTGGAATAAGTTTCACTTGTGAAAATAGTCTGGAATTTTTTGGTTTTGTTTAAAACATCTACTTAATTTTAATCTTTTGATTGGGGTATTTATGATTGGGCGTTTTATTAAACATAACGAATTAAGAATTAATTAGTAGATTCACTTATTTATCATAGCAATGCATATGACACAATTATAAAAGAATCATCTTTTCTTAAGAAAGTATTTCTCTATATCTGTTTCTCCTGCTTTTTATTTCAATTTTCTTGTAAATCGCTTCTTAATCTAAATTTATATCTTTCTCAGAAAAGAGATGATCCAAATACGAATTTATCTAATCAAGCTTACTTTACTTACTCAAATTCACTGTGTCTACACAAACTTGGGTTCTTAAGTACCCCCACACCACGCCAATTTAATCTTTACGACGTTCACTTTATGGTCCATTTCGGCTCATTCCGTTCTCAAATGGACGTGAAGCTTGTAGGTAAACGTTGGCGTTTGACCTCTCTACGTAGTTGGGTTTAAGGCTCTCGCCCAATCTTTCGAATTCGACTTGCCAATCAGAATGGTTTTAAGCTGGTTTGTCTGTAATTTTCTAGGTTTGGTATCTTTTTGGGGCACCACTAAGCACGTATTTATCTATGTAAGTACTTGCTTTTTCTTTGCTCTTCGTGTAAATGTTTTTTTTTTTTATAATTTTTGGCTTAGTCTCAGATCTTAAGATGCTGGATCGTATAATAATGAGTGTCTAAAATAAGTTAATCTCCTAAATCTTGTTGGATTTAGACCGTTTGTTGTAACTTTATATGAATGGATATTGATAATGGAAATATATTAAAAAAACTATTTGAAAATCAAAATGAGCACAAAGTAGTAACAGATAGGTTAATAAAAAATGCCATAATTATACACATGGCTAATAAGTAGAATAGCTGCCTGATGGTAAGCGATCATCAATCTCTGATGCCTCCGGACATGTATATCATATGTCCGGATCCGAAATCAACAGAGATTTACAAAAATATCCAATAACAAAATACTTTACGTTTTACGATGATATTGAATTATTTATTCCTAAAATACTAAAATATTTTGAAACCATAAGTAAGTTCCACCTTAAGCCGTGTAGAGCAGGCGTTTCAGTCATCAATAATTTTAGCAGGCGAGCTGAATAGGGGTTGCTCACTTTACCTACTTGTATTGGGGACGATGTACGGTAAATACGGATTTGAGGTAATTACAGGTAACCGAGCTCAACGAGATCAATTTAAATGGCTTGGAATTATAGGAGTAGTTAAAGTTGTTTTTGGTATTTAAGAAAATAATATAATGCTTTTACCCAATTAGACATTGACTTCAACGTGTTTTTACATGTATCATTATTATAAATCATCATCATTTCAGCCGTACTAAGCGGTTCACCTCCACCTTCTTAATATGAACGGCTAGGGACTGGAATCGTTTGCCACCATCTGTTTTTCCGACTAACTACAACCTAGGTATCTTCAAAGCCAGAGTGAATAAGTACCTACTAGGTCTTCGTGCTTCATCTTAGGCCACAATGTCGCTTCACATCAGGCGAGTTGGTGGTCAAATGTTGACGTATTCTTTAAAAAAAACCTCTGCTGGATAAAGGCCTCCCCCAATGATCTCCACAACGTCCAGTCTTGCGCTGCCCGCATGCATTATTAAATATATATAATAAATATATTAATGTATTCATTTATAAATAGTGTCAAGTTATCAATCTTAACGTAATCATTTCATTAATCAATCACGGACCTAATCATCAAGGTAAAATTTAAACTAAGCAATGATAGATTTCTTAAAAATTAGATGACATTTATTTTATAACTAGCTGCGCCCCGCGGTTTCTCCTGCGGTTGAAAAGTATCGTATGTGCTATTCTAGTCTAAAATCTATCTCTGTGTCAAATTTCATCCAGATCTGTTCAGCCGTTCTGGCGTGAAAGAGTAACAAACATCCATCCATTCTTACAAACTTACGCGTTTATAATATTAGTAGGATACTTATGTGCAAAAGATATATGAACAGAACACAAACGAACTTCTTATAAAATTTTATATAATTTCTATAAACTAACTTGACGCTATACATATCGTCAGACGTTTCTCCCGAAGAGGCTGGCAGAGATGTTTAACACCCACACTTCACCGGACGATATTTAGTCCCAAATGGGACTGAACGTAAAGGTTTAACTTAATACCTATGACTTAAAGTATGCATTCAAATTTGTTGAAAAAATTGTTAAAACTATGAGAGAGTGTAAAGAAAATAATATAAACGCGAAAATGGGTTTGTAAGTTTGTTTGTTTATTACGCTATCAAACCTTAACCATTTGACAGATCATACACATATGTTGCCAGGAGAACAGAAAAGGACGTAGGATACCTAATGACTATCACCCTGAAAAAAATAACGGGTCATAAGGGACCACGAGTGAACGGTGTCACATAAAATAACAGTAGGTATGGTATACCTTATCTGCTTCCTAAGCCCGTATAGCAGAGTAGGTACTATCAGCTAGCCTTATCTCCACTATAGCGACAGTGCTGTCAAGACGACAGCCGACAAGGGTCTTCTAGAGCAGACGTGGAACAGAGAGACAGATTCAAAACGATGACTAAAGTTAATAAGCATGAATTAAAATTTAAAAAAAAAATCCTCACACCGATTTCCATGAACACCAAATTCCATCAATCATTCATCATCATCAAAAACAAAGTCGGTTCATCCGTTTGGGAGCTACTATGCCACAGACAGACACACACACACACAGACACGTCAAACTTAAAATATGATGATATCTACTATACATAAATATATAGTTATATGCAACATTGTGTGCGTAAACATACTACTGATTTGAATTGTTCCTTTGTGAAAGCAGATTTTACTTTAGTTGGTAAGTACGTTTGTAAAGAGGGTTTTCCGAAACGCCTTACACCAAGTGGCAGCACTTAGATGACTCAAGGAACTGTCAAAACACAATTAAAATCCTAATCCATCCAACGTAAATCCATACCATGTTGTCATAGAAAAAGACACGGGTACTTTTTATCCCGAAAAAAATAACGGTTCGTGCAGGACTGCGGGTGAAACAAAGGGGCGCAGTTAGAAAGTAAAAAAAATAAATAATATGATTATACACACACATATTTAAATACCTACATACCCTCAAAATTTAGTACAATATGATAGGTATTTGTGACAGTTATGAAGTTTACCTCACGTGCTTTGGCGACAAAAAAAAACCAAAACAAATGTAATATTTTTTTTTTTAATTATTAATTTAATTTGTTTTAAAAAAAATTAACGGTGAAAAAATTAACGGACTGCGGGTGAAACAGCGGGGCGCCGCTAGAAAGTAAAAAAAAATAATAATATGATTATACTCACACATATTTAAATACCTACATATCCTCAAAATTTAGTACAATATGATAGGTATTTGTGACAGTTATGAAGTTTACCTCACGTGCTTTGGCGACAAAAAAAAACCAAACAAATGTAATATTTTTTTTTTTCTTAAAAATATCGAAACATCCTCTGCGTATATTATACTCGGTTCTACAGCGGCTCTAGGGAGTGCGGTTCTTATCAATCACTGACGGAATGGATGGAATCCCCGACCGAGGGACTGACGGTAGGGTTTGGATGCTTATATAGTTACTAGCTGTCACCCCGCGACTTCGTTCGCGTTTTGAGCTATCCTATCTCTCAAGTTGGATCGAACTGCACATGGTGTGCGAATTTTATTATAATCGGTTAAGTGGTTTAGGAGTTCATTGAGGACAAACATTGTGACACGAGATTTATATACCTAGTCTAGCCATAAGTTCTGTTACAAATGAAAATGCATTTATTTTTTTATACAGTAATGTAATGTTAATAAAAATTATATGTACACATGTATTGAAGTCTTAACAAAAATATAACTATTATTTTATTTAAAATGAACACCTTTGGCCTTGATACAGGCCTTTAGTCGGTCTGGCCAAGAATCTATGGATTCACGGACTGTTTCCATGGGAAATTTAGCCACTGCTTGCTTCAAAGATTTCTTAAGTGACTCTATGTCGGCGTGTCGTTTAGACCAGGCCATGACCTCTAAAACTGACTATAATTTGTAGTCCAGGGGGTTTAGATCTGGGCTAGAGGAGGGCCAGTCTTCAGCCCTTATAAAGTCCGGAGCATTGGCTTCCAGCCAGGCTTGGGTAGTTCGCGCCTTGTGACCAGGTGCAGAATCTTGTTGGAAACTCCACGGTAGATTTTTAAAAAGTGTATTGCTAAGGGGTTTTACAACACCATTTAAGACGGTCTCTTGATACACTTTGGCTGAAGTTTTCACCCCTTTTTCACAAAAATGAAGCTTTGTGACGCCGTGATAGGATACCCCCCACAAAACCATGGCTGACGCAGGATGATGACCACGCTGTACCTTTCCGACCACTTCAGTATCTTCTATAGAGCTGTGAGCGTAGACTTTGTCGTTTTGCTTGTTGTAGTGCTCTTCTATCGTGAAAATTTTTTCGTCGGTAAAAAGGATATTTCTGTAACTTTCGCCTGCGTACCGGGATAGATGACGTTTTGATCTATCCACTCTCTTTAACTGCAGCGATTGATTAAGGACATGTCCTGTATATCGGTGATAAGCACCAAGCTTCAGGTCTTGTTTTATTATACGCGATAGAGTCCTAGCGGGTATCTTCATTTCTCGCGATAAGATTTTTTGTTTCCTCATTGGGTTTTTTGGGAATTCTGGCTTTAACAGCATTAACAGCCTTAGTAGTTCTCATTGCACGCGGCCGCCCCGATCTTTTATGGTTTTCAACAGAGGAAGAGTCGGTATATCTGTTCATACTACGATATACGAACATACGGCTGATACCAAGATTTTGAAGAGTCTTGAAAATGACCGACGATTCCATACCCACTTTGTGCAACGCAATCACTGCAATCCTGTTATCTTTAACACCCCATTCCATGTTGTAAATTTAGTAATAATCACGAAAAATATATGTGAAATGGCGGGAAATTGATTGTAGTTTTTAACATAATAAACGCATTCCAAATTTAAATGCAGAAAAAAAAAAATGAAGGAGTTTGTATTGTAACAATATTTATGGCTAGACTATGTATATTAAGATAGTTAGGGTTCGTTTGGGGTGAAAAACATCAATAACTTTGAACGGTCGGAAAATCGTATTAAAAAGGGTTTTTCTTGCCATTGTTCGAGAAAAAGTATTTTGACAACAAATTAAAAAAGTAAAAAAATGCATTTTTAATATTTAATTTGAAATGAATGTGAGTTTTAATTATTTAAGAATAACAGTACAGAATTCTAAATCTTATGTGAACTATTGAGGTATATTAGACATGTTTTGTATGTTTTTATTGTTTTTTTATCTTATCTTATATCTTTAAATGAGCAATTCTTGTATTTATATATATATATATATAATTGGAATCTCGGAATCGGCTCCAACGATTTTCATTCAATTTAGTATATAGGGGGTTTCGGGGGCGATAAATCGATCTAGCTAGGAATCATTTTTAGAAAATGTCATTTTATTCGTGTTTTATCGATAAACATAAACTTGGAAGAAAAATAACAAAAAGGAGGCGTAAATAAATAAGGCGTAAGTTAATAATAATACTATTTTTTGTGAGCAACTAATTGCTTTAATGACACAACAGCAGATGGCGTTGTTAAGTAACACGAAGTCAATGAGTGTTTGCTTTGAGGTTAGACTGAGATCAATTGTTTATTTTCCAAAAAACACAATTAAAAAAAAAATTCCGAGCAAAGTCGGTCATCCAGGTACTATTAATTAAGCAAGACCGAAAAGGGTCATTTACAACAAGTTCGAAAGAGACGGATGACGATGACGTCATTATGTGTTTGCTGAATGCTAGACCTTGTTATTTTGGATCATAGCTTTCATTAAGCGTGTATGAATCCCAGACCTATATATTTTTTTGCTTCGTACATTATTATGTTATTATTATCAAGATATTTATTTTTCTTCTTAACTTCTAAGTTTTTTACAATACATGAATATAAAAACAAATACTATAAAAAACTTAAAAACTAGGGTGCCGCCGGCAGCGGGGCGAGGCCCAAGCTACCGGTGGTTAGGGCTGCAGAGTGAGGAACCTCCTGACAATACGGCACGTGTCCAGGATCACTGCCCTTTGTATCTGGCCCTTGATCCAACCGTCTAACGAGAGCCTCTTGAGATGTTGGTCGAGGCTCTTCGCTATGAGACCGTTTACCGTGACGACTATCGGGACAATGATCGTCGAGTCAACATCCCACATGGCGGTTACCTCGTGAGCCAAGTCAAGGTACTTGCTGAGTTTGTCCTTCTCGGCCTTCACGAGGTTCTCGTCATGTGGGATGGTGATGTCGACGAGCATTGCCCGGCGCTGGGACCGGTCGACCAGCACGATATCAGGCTTATTGGCAACAATAGTCCTGTCCGTGATGATAGAGCGGTCCCAGTAGAGCAAAGCACGACCATTCTCGAGAACTGACGCTGGTGCGTACTTATAGTACGGCACCTCGGACTCGACAAGACCGTATTGAAGGGCAAGTTGCTGGTGGATGATCCTGGCTACTTGGTTGTGCCTGTGCAAGTACTCGCCGTTAGCAAGATGCGAACAACCGGAAATGATATGCCTGAGTGACTCTCCGGGACGGTGGCATGCCCGACAAATGTCGACCGTACCGTCCTTCAGGATATATTTCCGATAGTTGTTCGTCTTGATAACTTCATCTGCAATCGCACAGGCAAAACCCTCGGTTTCCCCAAATAGGTCACCGAAGCGTAGCCAGTTCACCGAAGCTAGGAGGTCTACATCGGGCCCTGTTAAGGCCCGGTAGAACCTCCCATGCAGCTCCTTGCCCTTCCATACATTCTTGCGGTCCTCGGTGCTCAGCACCGATGGTTGGCGCCAGTTCTCGTTTGCCAAGGAGAGCGGCGTCAGGCCCTTGTCAACTGCTACAACATCGCAATGCATCCCACAGTCGTTGTTGCGGAAAAAACTCCGGAGCCTGTACACTTCGCGGTTGTGGAGGTTCTTGGCATTAAAGATGCCACGACCTCCCCACTTCCGCGGAATGTACAGTCTCATAACAGACGACCGTGGGTGTAGCATGCGGTGTGTTGTGAGCAGTTGACGGACCCTTCTATCCAGGGCGTCCAGCTCAGTCTGAGTCCACCTCAGTATGCCAAAGAAGTATATCAGTAGTGGCATCACCCAACCGTTAAAGGCGCGCACCTTATTGCCGCCAGACAAAAGACTATTAAGTACTTTTGTCAAGCGACAAAAGAAGCGCTCCTTTATCGATTTCTTAATGTCTACTACTGATATACCCAACGACTCCGACATACCGAGGTACTTGTAGGTCTCGACTTCGGAGAGGGATCTAAGAGTCATTGCCTCAGAAAGTTGAAAATTCGGTGAATTTACAACTTTCCCCCGCTGTACATGCATGACCGCACACTTGTCTACACCGAACTCCATCTTAATGGCGCTACTAAAAACCTCTGTAGTTTTTAGTAGCTCCATTAAGTCTAGCGTTTCGGTGCAAACAGCTTGAGGTCATCCATGTAAAGCAGGTGAGAAATGACCTCACCCCCCCTACGAAGTCGATGGCCTAGTCCTAAATCCTTCAGCAAGGTGCTGAGAGGATTTAGGGCTAGGCAAAACCACAATGGACTCAGACTATCGCCCTGGAAGATGCCTCGCTCAATCCTTATCAAGTCCTGTGGATCAGCGGAGACCTCTCCACCACCTGGTTGACAAAGGACTGTGGTCCACTGCCTCATGCATGCGCTTAAGAATGATTTTAGAGTTATATCGATTTTATATAACTCTAAAATCCTCTCCAGCCATGAATGAGGCACTGAATCATAGGCCTTCTTATAGTCAATCCAGGCGACAGATAGGGCTCCCTTGTTCCGCCGGACTTGCTGGCTAATGGCCATGTCGATGAGGAGGAGCTCCTTAGTACCACGGGACCCAACCCTACATCCATTCTGAGCGGGGGCCAAAACATTATTTGCAACAATGTGCGTATTAATTTTGTTTCTCAGAATGGATGTAAGGAGCTTGTAGATGGTGGGCAAGCACGTGATGGGTCTATAGTTCTTTGGATCCGTGGTACTACCGGACTTATGGAGCAGGAAGGTGACACCGGTGGTCATAAAACTGGGCAGGGAACCGAGCTCGAGGGCTTCCTGGAATTGTATTGCCAAACGGTCATGCGAGCATCGAATCCATTTTATCCAGAAGTTGTGCAATCCGTCCGGTCCAGGACTTTTCCAGTTCTGAGCCGTGCGGATTGCACAACTTACGTCTACGGAGTCTATTAAGATAGACTCCATGGATTCGATAGACTCGCACTCCCGTTCGACAATACGCATCCACTCACCCTCAGTGTGCTCGACGGGCACCGACCAGATACCACGCCAGAAATCAATCATGGCGCTAGCATCCGGTCGGTATCCGTTGATAACACACTGCTCGGTTCCCTCCCAGCCTCGGTATACCTTCCTTTGGTCACTTTGGAAGAGGCGATTTTGCCAGTATCTGTCCACACGCTCCCTGTAGCGACGAATACGGTTTGCCCATGCATAGACTTTCTGCTTCAGATAGTCAATGCGTTCCGTAACGTTGGCCAAGTAATACTGGGGCCTTATATCGGTCCCAGCGAACGCCTGCGTTACGAAACGCATGATTCGGGGGCGAGTATTCCCCCGGCTGAAGCAGAGTAGCTTTGCAATGAGAGTCCTGAATGTGCTGATACGCCGCTCGATCCGCACTTGCCATGCAGGCACACCCCCGGCAGGTCGCGGTGCACGGCTAGTGTCCGGAAACTTAACACGTGCAACGCGACATGCCGCGATGGCACCGCAGTACAGGATCGAGTGTGTATCAGTTAAATTTTCGCTAGCCCGCAAGTACGGGGCTAGCAAAACATTCAGGGCTCCCATTAAAGCCATGTTACGTCTATGCGTAGGCAAACGTGGTAATCGCGGCCTAGAGTCGGGTGCGTACCTATACTGGGAGATCGCGTCTTCCAAAGTCCTCCTCAAATGCTCACTTACCTGACTAGAAACGCTCACGCTCGTACGATCCCCGTCAACATCGGTATCAGCCAGTGTCGCTAGTGTCGCCGCCGACGCCGGCACTGAAGCCCATGTCGGGGTTGACGACGCAACAGGCCGGTCCCTCGTCGAAGCAGGAGTCGGACGAGCGCGAATCGCTTCTAGGCAGAGCCGATCAAGCACGGACTGATCCAGCAGCTTACACCGGTGAATAGCCCGCACTTGATCCGATAGCCGCTGGGCGGAAACGGTGACGGTCGGTTCAAGGACCTGAAACAAAGACAGCATCCTAACACGATACGCAGTCAATTATTATTATTATTTATTATTTTTATTTTATTATTATTATTATTATATTATGGTATGAACATACAGAGAATTTCTTCCTTGAGTCGGTTAACAAAAAGGTTGGTTCATGCAGAATAGATGAAACCAATCGTAAATAAAACCTTATGATGAAACCCAAAACTGCTGTCAAATAAAGAAAACAAGAAAAAGAAAATCTTTTCAAAGTTGAAAGAAGTAGTAGAAGTAGTAGTAGACATTTTAAAATTACCACCTGATGTAAATATCATGATCTAAGAGTATTTTTAAGTAAATTGTTATACCATGATAAATATTAAATAATTTTGGAATTGAAAAGACAAATTTAGAGTGCAGGGTGTAGGTTTTGTATCAGCAAGAAGTGAGTGATAAAGTCTATTTTTTTGGAAAATGGTTCAGTGGAGGCTGTGCCTGTTATTGGCCATGCTATTGATACTACCGGACAGAGGTTCAAAATCGTACGAAGAAGAAGAGGTAATGTAAGTATCATGGTATAATAACATGCTCCGCCAGGTATAGTAACATGACATATGACATTCCGAGTCAGAAATGGTCATGTGGGCAACTTGCAGTGCCGTCAATCGATGCATAGCCCAAGACCGAAATAGATCATTAATTGATATTTTTGAAATAGTTCGCCACTACTAGCTACTACTAGTCTACTAAAAAACTTAAACAATTTGATATATGAAGCTAATTCAATAAGGAATTTAACAGAAATAATGTCATGAAATATACAACGAAATTTTAGCAAAAAATTAATACAGTTCAAAAACTATACTTTTACATTATTTATTGCTTTTTGATTGTATAATTTTTAAATTGTTTTAATTTTTTGCTAAAATTTTGTTTATCAAATTGTGTAAAGTTATTTAGTAGATTTTATTAAATTAGGTCTGTTAAATTCGTTAGTTGTATAATTGTGTTAGTAGTCAAATTGTATAACGTTTAAATTAGATTCAAATATCAATTTGTATCAATTTTTTGATTTGCCTAATTTGTGAAGGGTTTGTCGGTAAATCTAGAAAAGACCCACACACGCATTTGCCCCAGTTGACCCTATATCAAAGCCACGCAAGAACAACAGTGTCTCTACCACAGTGCTCGTCTAGCGTCTGTGCAGTTCAAAAATTACATTTTCCATCTTACTAATTCATGTCACTACGATTACACCGTAGGTCACGTTATTGTTTAATAGCGAGGTGTGAACCATGATGTACAAACTATCCTGTACCAAGAGCATCACGACAAATGGGTCAAAATTTAAGTGAACTATCGGAATGAAATACCTACCTAATAAAGCCCGCACGAAGCGCTTTCAAAACTCCTTCCTAATCAGAACTACCAAGGAGTGGAACGCGCTTCCTGCCTCGGTGTTCCCCAGCAATGGATACAACCTGGGTCTCTTCAAGACAAGAGTGAATAGGCACCTCATGGGCAAGCGTGCTCCATCCTAGACCGCATCCTCACTTTCCATCAGGTGTGTTGCGGTCAAGCGTGGGCTCATTCAATCATAATAAAAAAAACCTTCTAGGTCTTCGTGAACCATCTTAGGTCACAACGTCGCTTTACAGCAGGCGTCGTAGGCCAGACGTCCATCGTTTCTAAAAACACTTTTCCGTCTAGTCACGTGAGAGAGACCGATGAAGATGACGATGACGATGATGAATATGAGGAAGAGAGAGAGGAAGAGACTCCTTACCTCAGAGTACCCATGATGACCCGAGCGCTGGTGACGAAGGCCGCGTCGCGCTGGCCGCTCGAGTGCTACATCTGTCCTCATCCTAACACGCCGCTGCTAGCGTGCTTGGATCCTACTATATACAGGTATTTAGAATATTTTTATCAAACTACTTTTTCTTATAGTCGGAGATCTAGAGTAACTTTGAAGCAATTGCTTTTGTGTGCTACATTGGATTAAGCCACTGCGTCAACACTGTTAGTATTAAACATATGAACGTTTAATGTCGCATGCAACTACTGCGTCACAGTTTATTAGACGAAATTTATTCCTGTCTTATGTCTCCAAGGTATGTGTATTTTATATTGCAATACTTATTTAGAATGAATATACACGCACTGACGTTGAACATTTTCTTTAAATGTTTCCTCAAAGAGGTACGTACACCTTAAATATAAGGTTATTTAATAAATTAATTGAAATTGCTTCTGTATTCATCTTCTATAGAAGCTATTTATCTTCTAACAGAGTCCACACGACGATCTGTCCCAGTTTGGATGACAAGTGCTTCACGTCTGTGATTTCTAAAGGGTACCCAAATGAGACCGTGACGCGAGGCTGTCGGTCTGGCTGCGTGCAGTCGTCAGAAACTACCTGCTGTGAGGTGAGTCTCATACTAACTTAGACTAGAATAAATAATCGACGAATTTCTATAATGGGTCAATTTTTTTAAAAGTTTTTTTTTACCATATTTGTGATATTATTAGTAGATGTGTTTGTGTAACAACAATCATAATCAAACAAGCCATATCAGAGTTTTGCTAGCCACTCAACATGTTGATACTCGTATCGAGATCAGTGACGTCATATGTGACGAATATGGCACTCTCCACTACAGGGCTGGACTGGCCATATAGTCAGGGAGGCATTTACCAGCCGGGCCCCTTATACTCCCTCTGTCTTAACTTTTACTTGGACTGCCTTGGTGGCTCAGTTGGTTGTGAATTTGCTTTCTGAGCTTGGGGGCGTGGGTTCGATTTCTACCTAGGGCAAACATTTATGTAATGAACATTTGAGTATTTTCTATGTCTGGCTGTTAATATCTATGTTAGTATGTATTTACAAATATTTGTATCTAAATCAGTCTTTGGCAGCCATAGTAGAAGCTTTGCTTAGTTTAGCGATAGTATGTGAAAAATGTCCCGAATTTCCATTAAGTATATTAATGTTATAATGCATCAATTCTTATGTTTCAGTTAAGACGATGCAACAAACAAGCCCTGCCGTTACCTATCATAACAGCTGTTCAGCGGTGCTATTTAGAATCATTCGGAAACGTTTCCGATCGGATCCCACAAATGTCAAACTCAAATTCTCCGAATCTCAGTCTAGTTTTATAAATTTTAGACTTGAATAGGTAATCGAGTATAAATCCGATCAGAAGAATGAGTCACGTTTAAAAACTTATGAATACGGACTGAAATTCGAATAATTGGGTTATAAAATTTTTAGAATCCGAACGGAAACGTTTCCGAAGGATTGTGAATGGAATACCTATACTGGAGTCGAAAGACAGCTTCAAATCTGGTACATATTATAAATTTAAAGCGTGCGTGAGCCTCCACTGATTTGTGACATGAGATTCATAATTTTGTTTTTGGAAACGAGAAACGGCTAAACACATTTATTTTTATGCCTAATCTATCTGTGTAATTAAAAAAAAAACTGACTGAAATGAGTTTTGAGTCTGCGCCTGACTGAATCTTTAACCTTATGAAGTTAGCTTGTTAGGTTTAAGATTTTTCTTTTACTTCTTTCTTGTCCAATATACCTAACACTTTATTATGACGTGGTCATAGTACGATTTTTCACCCACACACACGTTTACTTAGACTGCTTCATTTAGAGTCGAAAATCGTTTATCATATTTGATGGTAAAATGAGATCGTCGCCTAGAATCACATTTTATTGTCGTTTTTATTGGTTTTAATCCTAACAAGGACACAAAGATAAGAAGCTCGGTTAAATGTTAGAAAACTAATCTGTCTCTAACCAATGTGTCTAATCTGTCTTAATAATCAAAGCATATTTAATTTTACGCCATAGCTGATGACGCGCGTTGAAGTTTTTTATTTGCTACGCTGCTTTCGTAGCAATCTCGTAACGGAAATCTAATAGTAGTATTTTTGTTAAAAATAGTATACATAGTTATCGCAATAACGTTAATATTTTAATAAGTTCATAAGTACTTTAAAGCAAAACGCGCAACTAATGGTTAGCGCACATCGTACCAGTGCTGCCATCCAGTTAAAGTAGATTTAAACATAATTGATTTTTCACCAGCTCTGCTAGTCGACACTAGATGTCGCTGTACTGTAGAAACTTTCTTGTTAAACAATTTAATATGAATTAATTATGAGTTTTATCTTATTAGAAATCTACAACAAGAATTTATTCAAAATGAGACTTACTTTAATTTTTCCAATTACCATTTCAATTTTAAGCAATAGTTGTGTTAATTGATATCATTGAACACAATTATTGATCACGGCTATATTTGCTTCAGTAATATGTAACAGTATAGTACCGATATTACCTAACCTAACTACAAAAATAAATAAATAAATAAAAACTTAGATACCCTATTATTTTATATTTAGACCCCGTGTCACATGTAGGTAGGATCAAGTAATTTAGTATTTTAATTTAAGCTTAAATATAACAGTGACATTTCAAGGGAATTTCCCGTTGGTTTCCTGCCCTGGCAGGTAAACTGTCAGCATTCCTGGAGGAACGGTACTAGGGTCACCATGATTGAGTGGATGGAAAGGAAACAAAAAAGGATTTCAACAAAAAGTTTGTTAACACTTTGTTTGATTCAGGGTGCTCTTAGACGGGCTATATTATTATTGCAATGGTGGCTTGTCAATATTCTGACAATATGTTGAGTATGGCCTAATCATTTATTCATACATTTCTAGCGTGGCTGATGCCGGGCTAAAGTCGGCAATATTGCTAGTATTGCCGGGCCCGTATTGCAGTAAAACTATGGCCAGTCTAGGAGGGCCTTTATAAACGTTATTGCATAGATTCCTAAATTTAATGTCAGTACAAACTTACGCGCAAAACAGTAATAAAGGCCACAATAGACGGGTAACTACTTCATAATGTTATTTAAGTGTAAGCTTCGTCTGACTAGTAGTTACAGGTTATAGTTTTAAAATAAACCTTGCAAAAGGATTTTTAGAAAACTGCGAAATTGGTATGCGAATAAGTCTAGTTTCGAACACCAACAGGTCGAGGCATGCGCGAGCAACAAAATTCATCTCGTCACTTTTTGTTGTGTGAGAACGTGACAAGGCTATCTGCATACATACGTCTGTCTCGATAAAAAGAGTCGACACACCGTCGTCGTGTTGCGCATGTCAGGCCTACATGTCACCGCTACGTTGTGGTTAAATATAATGCACTTAATCCTAGAGAATACTAAGGTTCACATGCCCTTGAAAAGCTTTAGATTATATATAAATAATAATTAAGGAATAAGAAAATCGGCAGTCTGTTCCATTCCTTGCCTGTAGGTACGCAATGAAAATAATTTATTGCTGCACCCTTTTATGCAGGGTACGAGTGTAATTAATTATGACAATCACGCGAATTCTGAAGACTTAATTGACTTATCTCAACTTGTTAAAATTACTGATGTCCTTTTCTAATAGCTAGCAATAATAAAGACAGCTACATTTTAGTAACTTGTGTAGATCGTGTTATTATAATTATGCAACCAGCGCAGTACTGCCCCGTGATGTTACTTGCAATGAACAATGAGCGTAATATTCTACGAGGTATAAGCTATCTTTGATATGAATTTCAGCCTAATCCGTCCATACTATTTGCCGTGAAGAAGATAAAAACTAACATACACACTCGCAAAATTTGGCATTTATATTGCGATTTGGAACATTCCTGACCCACACAGATCAACTTACAGAACAGTAGTAGCTGGTCCGTGGGGTATTTTATAAATACTTCAAAAGCATGTCTCACGGTACAATGTCTAGATGTACAAGATTTACTGTTTTGACGATTAATGTACCTACAATTTTTATATAACCAACTGCCTAATAATTAATTTTTAACTAGCATTTAAAATCAATTAATTATTAAAAATAATTAAATATAAATAATTTTTAATTAATTATTTTTAATTAATAATAATTAATATAAATAATAATAATTAAATTATAATTATTATATTATATTATATTAAATAATCATTAAAAATAATTAATTTTTAATTAGGTTACTAAGTTAGTAGAAAGAAGATAAGTAGAGCCGATAGATTTGAGTTTAAAACGTTTGCTGACCTATTCACTGTCCTGAAAATCCCCCTCGACTGGTAACTACTGACTCCAAAGAAGGGAGAGCTGACTCGGGAGGCGTAACTATTTGTCTTGACGGAGATATGTGGATCGTCGGTTTGTTTATTTGAATTCGGGACGGCTTGTCGAAACCCTCCAGATAGGGGGGAGATAATTAGGAAAACGTATTTAGCGATTCACTGCAAAGGAAGTTTACTTAGTTAAAGAACCTTGTTAGGAAATGGAAGAGAGAAAGGAATTGTGATTTTTTTTGGGATGTTCGTAAAATATTAGAGTTTCATTACTGAACTGTAATCAAGATCTACTAGCAGAATTGCAATTTCTAAAACCATATGCTATTCAACAACCATTTGCGGTAATGGTTTTTTAAATTTTTTCTTTACCAAAAATTGGAATTTGACAGTGAAATAGCATAGAATTAGCTATTCAGCATCGTTTTTTAACATCATTTTAATCTAGAAGCAAGGTCTAGTTCCTAGATTTTAACTCTTTCAAGCTTAACTTAGAGTACATAGGGTATTATGAATCTACTTTTGGCATTTTCATCCCCTTTTATTCCTAAAAAAAAAACTTAGCATTACTGTCTTTATTTTTACACGGTTTTATTTATAGCTTCGCTAGTACGTTCGTTTCAAATCATTGCAAGTTTTTTCAACAGCTTATACTAAACGGATTTTTTAAAAACTTTGCACTCACATTGAGTTACAGTAACAAAACATGCCTACAACATTTCTCAATGTTATGTATTTGTTGTTATATAGGTATAAAGCATATATATATATATGGCTCCGCCAGGTATAAGCATTCCGAGTGAGAAATGGTCACGTGGACAACACGTAGTGACGTCACCGAAATATGTCGTTTACAAATAGTTCGAAAGAGACGATGGTGATGACGAGTTACATCATTACGGCCAAAATCAGCGGCCTAATCGCGTCCATTTAACATATCGTCACGCCTTTCCTCCGAGGGGGCTGGCAGAGGTGTAATACAACACCCACACTTCGCCGGACGATATTCAGCCCCAAATGTGACAGGGGGCGAGCCTGTCGCCATACACCGGGCTCCAGTCATGTAGCAGATGATAAACAATACGCACATATCTTTAAACAATGAACATACTGGTGCGTGCCGTCGGCTGGGTTTGAACCCGCTCTCTGGCTTGAGAGGCGGACTTTGTCCAACTACGCTATCATCGCTATATCAATATAGTTATCTTTAAATAAACATAGAACATACCATATATACATAAAATAAACATTTATAGTCAACATTACATTATTTCACTATTCTAACAGCCTGTTTCCACAATATAAAATAGAGCCTCTTAAAATTATGGAGATAGTTTCAAACGGCATGTCTAAATTAAATTAATTATGAAAGTTCTCATAATTACCAAATTTAATTGGTGTTAACTTAGTTTGGTTATAGTAATTCAAACAATAATTAACCCTGACTGATGGCTTTTGGTAAGTACAGTAACTTACAAAGTAATGTCTTAATGACTATAAATATAGGACTATATTATTTTATGTCCAGAGTTTTCAAGTGTAAAAACTCCATTATTAGGAGTCTGTCAGAAATAATTTTTTTGACACCTGTGTGACACCTGACAGACGATGGCTGCAAATTGGTAGCTTGAACGTAGGGAGGTACATGTAGGTACTATTATTGTACCAATTTTAATTTAAAAAAAATATTTTTAATTTAATTTTGTTCTGACTGTTACTTACACGAGATCCTTAGTATTTGTTTCCATCACAGAATATGCTCTATTACATAGGTCCAGAAGGATAGTCTTCATACAAAACACGATTTCGAAACGTGTCAAATTTATTTTGGTACCATAATAAAACCTTTTTTTCTATACGTGATGAACTTGCCATTAAAAGAGGTTACCCGATTTAGTTGGGTAAATTATATAACGATCAGAGTTTAAAGAAATCACAAGACCGGAAACAAAGTATTAGGCCAGCTTAGGCCAGAGCTAAACTACACACAAAGTCTTACCCAGATCCATCCATGACACTATTCTACAAACTAATATTATAGATTGTATGTAAACCTTAAATAAAATCAGAGTCGGTAAAAGGTAAGAATTTAAGTAAAAATCAAGAGTACGAATTTGAGTTAAAATCAATAGTAAAGGGATTACTATTGATTTTATCTTATTTACACATAAATTTACACATTATCATTATTTACATCATACATTTAAGTTATTTTTTCGGCAATAAAATAACATTACATTTAAGTACATAAAAATAAAACTGACGCCTGCTTGTCACGATATTTCACTGTTACGTATCTTTCTTTCTTGCGAAGGTGCACAGAGCAAATTCTTATAGGGGCGACGAAGTTTTCACTAATTTTCATTTTTACTTTGTCGAATTATTTTTGTCCACTGATCGGCTAAACTGGATCCTTAAGAAACCTAAAGATAATTAAAGGGAAAATATAAAAATACCTTGTGGCAACACTTTTTTCAGCAACTTTTCGCTCTGTTGACAATAAGAATTAATTACAATTATTAGACATAAAAATATATTTAAGACTTATGGATGATATGTGACGTTGCCTTTTTTTACTGTTTTGGATATTCTGAAATTTCAGCATGAGTGGACTACACAGTTCACCATATTTATTGGTTAGTGGGGAGACGTAACCGCTACTGGATGACATCGAAGACTGACTAGTGAATTGGTTGACTCTCAATGGTTTGGTTTACTTTTTTGGGAATCATTATTTTTGACCGATTTACTCTATGTCTATGGTTTTCATAAAACAAATACTAAGGATCTCGTGTCTGAAATAAAGCTATATTCTTATTATTATTATTTTAGGTACCTACTTATTCAATAGTTTTCATGCGATGAACATTTGTGTTTGTTCTATGTCTGGGTGTTAATACATATGTATTTAAGTATGCATTTAAAAATATCTAAGTATGTATATCAGTATCTGGCAGCCATAGTACAAGCTCTGCTTAGTTTGGGGTCAGGCGACCGTGTGTGGAAGTGTCCCGAATTTATTAAAATTTTCCCGAATTGACAAGCAGTTACGCTAAGAAAAAAATTCTTTCCACAAGGAAAGAATTTTTTTTATTTTAGATTAGGCTACAAAGCCTAATTAGTTTGGCAACCTAGTTAGACCACGAGGAAACGCCCCTTTTATCTCTAAAAAAAACCTGTGCATTTAAAATTTTTAAATAGTTACTTCCGAAAATAAAACGGATTTTACCGACAAACATAAAATAAACTTCGGCTAATTTGAATCTGCTTCAACGCATCAAAATTACACCAACTAAAGATCCCTCCACACCTATTAGAATTTAGAAGTACTTACCTGCAATTTAGCAAACTTAACCGTCCCGAAACGGATTCACTGGAGCTTGGTTAATATCTTTAATATCTACAATTAGAAGACTTAGGTCCCAATTTAGTTAAACTTCGGCAGGTATTGTTCGATTTAAATATGCATTTAGATATGTAGGATTGGAATACTAGACAAATAAATTAATTCTTTATTCTTTACAAAAGGATTTAAATGACATACCTGCAGGACATACTGCAAATTAGGGGGTAAGTTGGTAAGTACAGATAACTCGTAACTAATTGTAACAGTTGTTTGATGCCAATATTTTGGCACGAGGTTGTAAATAAAGTTTTTAAGAGTCCGGCGACCTAACTAACTTCGACCTAGGCGACCTAGACTAACTTCGCATTGGCTTAAGGTATTCTATAGCCATTTCGTCTAGAAGAAGAAGACGAGCGAAGAGAGCGAGTTATGATACTGACGAGCCTATAAACTTAACTACAGAGTGACAAAGTGCAATCTCAATTTTTTTTTACTTTTGCTCTTCTGTAATCATTCTTAAGTAACTAAGAATTTCCCTTGTATTATGGATTCATTTAACAGCTAATGATGTAGACAACCTCCCTATGTAATGGAATGTATGATTTGCTTTGTCTATCTATTGAATAAATCAGTCAAAAGTGACCCCTTAAAAATGCGGATATTTTTCATACCTCTATTTTCGCTGGAGAACATTAAAAAAAAACCAAGAACATAGGGGCGGAGATATAGTTAATTTAATTGTACATGCTAAATTTCATCCTAATCTGACAAATGGTTTTCAAGAAATTTGAGTAGCGCGTTTGCATGGAAAGTTCAGAGCGTCGCGGCCCTCTTAACTATCATACAACATTAAGTAGCAATTTGTCATATGATATTTTCATAATTATCTACATATAACATTATAAGGAAGTTCTCCTTGATGTATCCGTCAATGGCGAACCTGGCTAGAGGCGGTCGCGAGCCATAGCTCGGAAACCCAACTTTGGTTTTAAAGGTCCAGTTGCAGGGCGCACGGTACAATACTGATCGTCAAGGTTGTTTATACAGAAAGGCTTCGGTTTGAAGAATATAGACGAGTCTTGACGATAAGTCGCTTTATATCCAGATCTTGTAGGCACTTGTCTTCAGAACTAGTGACAGCCTTGGTAACAGAGTTGCACCACCCTCTTCTCTGATGCGCAAGCTCTTACCAACCTCCGCACGGAGTTTAAGTGCGATGGGATGGCCCTTCAGAACATCCATCCCAAATCTATCCCTGTAGCGCAGATATTGACTGCCAGGATTTTGCTTACCTCTTTCAGCTGTGGGTAAAAGACAGGTTTAGGCAACCTGTAGTCGTTCATACGTACAAGATACCCGCACCAGCTCAGTTGTCCTTTTGTAAGCATGGAATCCATACCAAATAATTTTGCTAAATCTTTATAATAGCGTGTGAAGTATCAGGGTGCAGGTGCACGATGCACTCAGCGGTCTGCTTTAAAGTTCTCGAATGCACTTGGGATACTAAATGTAGAATACTGCTCTCTCTCTCTCTGTTGTAATACAACAAAAATCTGTACACCAACTATGAAGCAAACAAACACACTGATACTTGATTTAACCTCCCAAAACTCGTATGTAACTAAATCCCTCCATCAAAGCCTAGGCCACCCAATTCTCCATAATTAGACCTCAAGCGGAATCCCAAGTTCCTTCATCAAGACCCTGCCCGCGTTAGTTTAGCCTTAGTTTAATGTATGCACATTATCTAAGCAAGTTCGCTGCTATCTAACCGCAGTGCAGTACACACCAGTACCTTAGATAATAATTGTATAGTAAGAGGACATGTCAAATCAAACAGCTGGCTACATGCGCACTGCACTGCCTTAATTTCTACTAAGTTATACTTTAAACTACCTGCGCCCCGCGGTTCCTCACGTGGTCACACAGGAACCGTAAATTTTTCGATATGAAAATTACGCAACGTCCTTTTCTGTACCACCGACAGCATGTATGCAAAATTTCATGATGATCAGTTGAGTAGTCCGGACGCAAAAGCGTAACAAACATCCAAACACGCAACAAACAAACGAACAAAATCACTTTTTCACATTTATAATTTTAGTTAGGAAGGATTATGATAAGGATAGGAAGATAGGATACGATAGGACTAGAATGCGAAGTAGATGGATGTTTGCTACTCAATTATAATTCAGTTAAACAGATATGGATGAAACTTCGCTGAGATTAAAAACTAAAATATCCCTTTAGCTACTTGTATTGACGAAGCTAGTGAACAATAAATGACTCAGCGCGCTCGCAGCCGCACTTTACATAAACAACAACCGCGTAACAACATAATAATAACGCGGTTGCAAATGGTATATGGGACAAATATTCAACTTTTCAACGTAACCTAGAAGAAGAACCTTTATTCAGCTTCGGTGGATTTTCTTTTCCCTTAATTATATATTTTTACCGCCTTTCTAATTGGGTTATATGAGTTCGTATAAGATGAAACGGGCAGAACTGTTGCTGTGACTTTTCTAGTTCGATTTGCTGTGAAATGTATTTAAGTTGTGCCATTAAATGTATTTAAAGGTCGCTACATACGTGACGGGATAATATCTCGGACGGGACGGGGACGGAACGTGACAGTGTGAATGCCCAGACACGATTGTAACGTATACGCACCGAGAGATTTCCGCAAAGCCACGTAAGCACGGAGCTCTCTTCACTACACCACTCTCCGGAGCGAACGGAGGCCCGCGCCGGCCGGGACGTGGTAAACATCGTCCAAGACGATGTTTTCTCACGTTCCGTCCGGCGCGGGCCTCGTCTTGTCCGAGAGATATAGATCTTGTTGCGTATATTTTAGTACTGTACTCTTGTACATAACGATGTTTAAAAATTGCTCCGTTCCGTCCGGGCTGAGTAAAATCTCGTCATGTATGCAGCAACCTTTAGCCAATAACAAGCGAAAGCCAATGACAAGCGAAGGAAACGTCAAGAACACGATTAAATATTCCAATACAGCTATTAATTAATTAGTGTTTTTTTTGAGGTTGAGTTGAAGGTTTTTAGCTGAGTTTGTCGCACCAATTAACTTAGTTTTAACTAATTTTTCTTTTTAATTACATGGTTTTAAAAATTGTAATCAATCTATTGCTATGCATAAAAAATCTTTTGTAACTAGGTCAATGCTGATAATAGTTTCAAACGTGACTCTACAAATATGTTGTAATTCAACTTTTACATAACTTAGTCAATTTTGTAGAAACCCCTTGTACTGGAACAGTAGTCCACTGCAACCCAACTTCCCCTTTCTCCCCTTTACACCCCCGTTCGTTACGTGTGCTCAATTTAGTTTCTATGTACTTCCTATGTACACTATATAATGTAGGCATGTGCCTGCAATATGATTTTGATGGAAGCAATATGTAGCTGTCGTGATGTTTAACCTCTAAGTGCACCATCGATGCGAAAATTTGATGAAAATCTAGTTTTGAAACATTATTAGTACTCTGCGATCTAAATAGATGTTTCATTACCATCAGGCTGTAGTTCTCCTTCAACTGTAAAATAAATGAATAAATCCGTAGCAGATTTTTACATTCAGATTCAGAATCAAAAATTTTTCAAAGCCAAAGTCAAAGTCAAAATGTTTTTATTCAATTTGGGTATCAAGGATACACTTATGAACGTTTTTTTAAAATAGACTCGACCGCCTTGTTCGGATAAAGAGCCTCTACTCAGTAGAGTAGGCAGGAAACTGAGGGGCATTACTTTTTAAAGAATAAATAAATTACAGTCTCACAAATTTTGGTTTATTACAACTAGGTAATATCCTACATACATCCTTACTTTTTCTTCTCTAAGAAAAGTTATTCATTATTGTATCGTGCGACATTTTTACACGACGGAACAAGACGTCTCGAGGCATGCGCTACACCGTGCGAGGAGCATGCCTCGAGACGTCTTGTTAAAAATTGAATTGTCTTGTCAATTTGTGCGTATTACATGCCTCCAATATAAATGTCCACACATTGTGACTTGTAAGGCATGCGTTGCACGGTGTTCGTAGAAGAGTTTAAAAAAAAATCGTGACGTTCTGCGAACGTGACATTTTGTGACATTGTGTCGGCTGGATCTACAAACAATCACGAACATAATGATAATATAACAAATTCAAATTATTTTTTATTTCTTGCTGTACTTCGTCACCAAGGCTCTGTGTAAACTTTTTTTCATTTTAGTAGTAGTAGTAGTAATAGGTAGGGCCTGAAATTATAATTAGGAACGTAATGCAATATCGCATAGATGTCGCAAGCCGTTCAATGAACAGCCTAGCCATTTTCGCAACGGAGCCGTTCAACTAGCTTCCTGAATGATATTCAGCCGTAACGTCTAATGCCACATTTAAATAACTGGCTGACTGATGCTCAAGCCATTTGTAGAATGGGGTGATTATTTACCAAAATTACTATATTGACCGAATAACCGATGTGGTTTGAATAAATTATGATATAAATCTTCTTCTTCTTCTTTCTCCTGGCTATTATCCCAATTTATTTGGGGTCAGCCCTCCTAGTATTTCTTCGCCACACCGAACGGTTGTGGGCTATCTCTATTGTGGTGTTGCTTGCTATCATGTCCTTTTTAATTGTTTGCAGCCAGGTTATTGGTGGTCGTACACGGCCTCACATGTCCGTACCAGCGTAAACGATTTTCACAAAGTTTTTCCTGTATTTTAGCGACTTTAAAGGTACCCCGGAAATATTCGTTCCTTATTTTATCAATTTTTGAAACTCCACCAGACCAACGTAGATTATGATAAAAATATTATCCGAAAATCGGTGAAACTAACCACAATTCTGATAGACCTTATATTATAATAACCTAAGACCACTCCTACTCGACTCCTTTATCAGGTCAAATCCGAGTTGGATTGGTTAGGTTAGAAGGCTAAAGCGCTTTAGCCTTCATAGTTTTTTTTAACCTACGTGGTTTCACCCGCGGTTAAAAAGTATCCTATGTGCTATTCTAGACTATAGTCTATCTCTGTGCCAAATTTCATCCAGATCTGTTCAGCCGTTCTGGCGTGAAGGAGTAACAAACATCCACCCATTCTTACAAACTTTTGCGTTTAAAATATTACAAGCTGCGCCCCGCGGTTTCACCCTTGCTTAAAAAGTATCCTATGTGCTATTCTAGACTATAATCTATCTAGTGCCAAATTTCATCCAGATCTGTTCAGCCGTTCTGGCGTGAAAGAGTAACAAACATCCATCCATCAATTCTTACAAACTTTCGCGTTTATAATATTAGTAGGACTTAATTAACTGGGCCAAGCAAGTAGTTAATGTTGTCGATCCGAGTCATTTTGCCAAGCCATTAGATTGAATGGCTGAAAATCATCAGGAAGCTAGTTGAACCGCGCCATTTAGTGAAAAGGCTAGGCTGTTAATTGAACGACGAATTAAGCAGCGACATAGATAGATGTACACAGGTACATGTATATAATTAAATAGGTATCACAAAACAAAGGCCAACCACGAGACTGTTTACCGTCAAAACTCAAAATTACAGGCATGCCTTCATCAACGTCGAAACGTTGTGGCTATGTACAGTCAGAGCAATAAATAATTTACATAAAGCCTCACACGTACATAGGCGTAGTCCACAGAATATATAATGTGAGGGTTACAAAGCCTCGTGTGTATGTACCTACTATTGCCCGCCGAATTCTAAGACGACGTGTGGTACAAGTTGTAGGATATTTAAGTTTTGGACTGTTTTATTCGATGTAGGGGCGTCCATAGCAGGTTCAATTTGCGTAGTACTAAGAAGAAAGACTAACTGATGACACCGTCACACCGTCTCGTCAAGTCGGAGAGATCAGTATATCGTATCCGTATCGTATCAGTATATCGTATCAGTTTCAGTATATCGTACCCGCAATCTATGACCGTGTACCGGCTACCATTCGGGATGCACCTTCTACCGCGTGTTTAAAACTAAGCTCAGAGCTTGGTTACTAGATAATCTATTTTATGACCTTGAATCTTATTTTAAAATAAGGGACTCTTAAATTATTATTATTTCACATAATGATAGTTATATTATTAAGTGTGCAATTTATTTTGTTGACATTACATTTTATTGTTACAGCCACTCTTAGTAGAGCAGTTGTAGTTTAAGGAAGGCGGGTCTTTAACGTCGTCGGTCTTTCTAGCGGGGGTGATTACTAGTCTTGCAATGCTTCTCCATTTTAACCAGTTTATCTTACCAGAAGACTGTCATAGACGCCTTAGTTACATACCTACGGTTTTATTTGTTAAAAAAGCGATGACAGCCTAGTTGGAGACGACCCGCCTCTCAAGCCAGAGGGAGCGAGTTCAAATCCAGCCGACGCGACGGCACGCACTAATTTGTTCATTGTGTGAACATGTGTGCGTATTGTTTGTTATCTGCTACATGACTGGAGCCCGGTTTATGGCGACAGGCTCGCAACCTGTCACGAATATCGTCCGGAAAAGTGTGGGTGTTGTATTACACCTCTACTAGCCCTCTTGGGGGAAAGGCGTTACGATATGTTGTATGTATGTATGTTTGTATTTAAGTTACAAAATAGCTAAATTTCTTAATTAAAAATCGCTGATCCCTCTCACCCTAGACCCTTCAACATCGCGTGTAAGTAACAAAGGAGGAATTTCGCCCGAGCCATCCGCCCGCAAACAAACGGCGGAGTTTCGCATACCGTCCGCTAGATGCCGCGCGTCACGCTTCTCTGATCTCATTGTATGTGCTTGTACGTAGCTGTATTTCGTGGCATTTGCGTAATTTTCTCTCTGATATGTCCTTACCTTTGAGATAGACCTCGCCGAAACTACCGTAAGATTAAGTAAGTAATTAGTTTTAGATTGAACATACCTTTTTTTTCTTTTACTTCCTTTCAGGCAAATCTCTCTAATATTGATATGGTTACCTTTGAGATCATAGACCAAATTTTTTTTACATCCATGATCTGGGTTTGAGATAGATCTTGATGAGCCTACCGTAAGATTAAGTAAGTAATTAATGTTGGATTGAACATTGCTTTTTTTTCTTTTCAATTCAAACTTCAGTCAAATCTCTCGGATCTGACCTTTGAGATCTCAGCAAAAAAAATTTTTACAGCCATGATCTGTGTTTGAGATAAATCTTGATGAACCTACCGTAAGAATCAGTAAGTAATTAATTTTGGATTGAACATTGCTTTTTTTCCTTTTTTTTCTTTACATTCCATATTTTGAGTCTAATTAATTTCTCTGATATTGAAATGGTCTTACCTTTGAGATCACAGCTCAAATTTTTTTACATCCATGATCTGTGTTTGAGATAAATCTTGATGAACCTACCGTAAGAATCAGTAAGTAATAATGACTGATTTGAACATTGCTGCTATTTTTTTAAACTCCAAATTTCAGTCAAGTCCGTTAATAATGAAGAAGTAACACATAAAGACACACTGACTCACTCACTCATAAGCTTTCGAATCTAGCTTACCTATGAAATTAGCGTCATGAAATTGGGACAATGGATTAGAAAGTGTCTTTGAGTAATTTAACTATCTTTCAGCTTTAACGTTCTGTTTTTAGACTTTTAGGCTCCGATCATAAATCCTAACTAATATTATAAATTGTGAAAGCAAGTTTGTCCATTCGTTTGTTTGTTACGATTTCACGTCTTAACTTTTCAACCGACCATCATGAAATTTTGCATCCACGTTCTCAAGGGGACAAATAAATATCATTATTAAAAGAAAAATAAAAACGCGGCTGCAAAATGTTGTACCCTATGTCACTTCCACTATCACGACGATTCATATGACACCTCATATGTCAAATTTCATCAAGCTGTTTAGGCTGTAGGGCGTACCAAAGAAACCACATACATTCGTACCCACATACATACATACCCACATACATACATACACTCGAAAAACAACCCTCCTTCTTGCGCAGTTGGGTAAAAAGGATATAGGGTACCTTTCAGCCACGGGTAACACCGCGGAGTGTAGCTAGTACATGATAGCAGCTTAAAGGTTCTACCCTCATTTCGTTCCGTAGGTAAGTAGGTACATCTACTTAGGAGAGATCTTAATTTGAAATGTGAAATGTTTGCTCTATTTCGGGTAAAAACCTTCATATTTTATTACTTGCCCAATTACTTCATTACATATACATGCTTACTCTGACACGTGCCTACACATACATACATAGTAGGTATATATGTCAACACGTGTAAGGTGAGCTTTCGGATATACCGGGAGAGGTTTATTTACCAAACGTATTTGCCCGGGGCGGAGCTCGGCCGACGGGTTACAAACGTTTGCATTACCAACTGGATATCGACTAGTGATGGGAAAGCATCGATAGAAAAGATGCGATAGAACTAAAATGCTGGTAGGCACACATAAATAAAATAGGTAAAAAAATCCTATTTTATTAAAATACATAAGTACAATTAATAGCATTTTTTCGAATCGTGTTTTTTTATGCCATAGGTGGCAAACAAGCTGACGGGTCGCCTGATGGTAAGCGATCACCGTCGCTTATTGATACCTGTAATACCAGGGGCATCACATATACGTTGCCGACTCACAAGGACTCTACTGACGGCCCTTTGTGTCCCTTGGTGCTAGCGCTTACCATCAAACATCTGCTCGTTTTATTTATCAAGTTATGTATCTGGATTAATTACATTCAGGCTAAGTATTTTAGAATAAATATTATGCTACGAGTACGAACTTGCTACGGCAAGTACTACGAATGATGATCGTAGCACCAAAGTTAAAGTCAAAATGTTTTTATTTAATGTAGGTATCAAAGATACACTTATCAACGTCAAAGTTTTTTTTAAATAAACTTGACCGCCTTGTTCGGATAAAGAGCCTCTACTCAGAAGAACAGGCAAGAAACTGAGGGGCATTATTTTTTCAAAGAATAAATAAATTACAGCTTCACAAATTTTGGCTTACAACTAGGTAACATCTGTATATACTAGTGGCAAGCGTAGCACAAGACCACCTCTTTCTTGTCGAAAAATAGTGTCAATATTGAACATCGATAGTGCCGTAAGCCTCACATCACTACTGCTCGCGTAGCCCGTGGTGCTTGCGGGGCGAAACCGAATTTCCGAAACGTCTAATAAGTTGGATGGTAAGCCGACAGCATCGTGTACTATGTACATGACAAGACCACTCTTACTTGAACTTCCTAACCCCCTCTTTCGTATATAAAGCCTCCAAATAAGAGGTATATATGGCGAATGGAAGGTCTAGGCAAAATGGTCGGTTTGGGCGTGCGAGTCTCATTTGCCTTCACTAGTTACTCTGTAGTTGGGAACCGGAATTAGGAAATGTTTAGATAGATGCAGAGATGTTTGGGGGTAGAGGCTCTGGAAAATAACTGTACCTATAAGAAGTGCCTATAGATTTCCAACTAGGTAAGTATACTAAAGACAATTACATCTAGATAACCTACTACCCGACGAAGCGGAAGAAAATAATGTGCTTTTAGCACCTTGCAGCACTTGCCAGCACCCCTAACAGGCGCGCGCGACAAAACTCTACTCGTCACTTTTTGTCGTGTGAGAACGTGACAAGGCTATCTGTAAACATACGTTTGTCTCAATAAAATAGTAGACATACCGTAGTCGCGTTTCGTATGCTAGGCCTGCTGGACATATTCATTTAAAAGCTTCTTTTCTTATCTACTATCTATCCTTACCTATCTGCGACTATTGCAAATAATGACATATATATCGCCGAGTCGAGCTTACAAAGACACAGCCGTGCCAGCCTTTCCTCGATTTGTTTTACACGTATATTCTTATTGGAGTAAACCGAATATAAAGCGTGTAAAAATAGCGCAAGTAAATTTAAATAATACTTCAAAGGGCGAACCGATCGCGCCCGATTTAGAAAACTCCCGTTTTCCGTCTGGCAGACACCCGCTTAATTCACTAATTAGGGGAAAAAAGAGAAAGACGCGGCGGTCGGGAGATTCACTTTCCACCGTGAGGCAGGTCAGGGAACATTTTTACGTCAGTTTTCAGTCTTCTTCCAGAATCTCGGGTTGGCCAGAATTGGTCGTTGCGGTGTTGATTAGCTAAGTGGTAAGATTTTTTGGCAACATTTTCAAATTGTTGACAATGTGTATCATTGTCATTGTTATTTGAAAAGAGGTGTATGTTTCAGTTGTTGCATGATTTTTACAGTTATGGTCAACAGTTAATAGCATAATTATGATCATTATGACTAACCATGTTTGGATCCACTGCTGGGGTGCACAGGAGATTTTTTGCTTGTTGTAGCTATTCCAGTGCTATGCCAAAAAACGGTCACTACTAGCCTGTCCACCTCATAATATATCTAGTTCCTTGGGGTAAAAGAGAAAATAATACTGGTAAATCCCTAAAAAACCATTCTTAAGAATGACAATTGCGTCATTTTTGTTATCTCCAAAGTACCTACTATTAACGAATGCTACATTATTTTAAAAACAGGGACAAATATTAAAATTATGAATAATAAAAGATTCTAGTTAGAGAACATTAGGTTACAGCGCCAATTGAATCTATTTGAAAATACATGCTAGTCTAATTAGAACGGAACCAATTACAGCGGCCAATTCACCTCACCCCAACAATCTCGCTCTCGCGAACATTGCCGCGCTGAGCAATCATAATGAATATTTTATTTTATCATAGCTCCCTCCTCCCACCTCCTCCAGCCCTGAACTTGACACCGAGCGAAAAATTAGTTCACAAGGCGAGAGTGAACTGAACTTTGTACAGAGTTTGCACTTTTTGAGACAACCTAGACTGAGATAAAAGAAGTTCTGAGACGCCGCCACTTCCGCCCCACTACGCTCATTCATCCCCCCATTCTACTACGTCACGTGATTTCAAGACACTACTTTGTTATTACATTAGTAGCTAAATAAGTAAACCACTACACAGCAAAAAGACCCCTTTTAAACGGTTCAAAAAGCACACGAGAGCGGACTTGTGAATTAACATACTCTACTCAAAGCTACCAAACTAACCGCGTACGAGAGAAAAAAAATTCTAACGTATTTCACGCATTCATTTCATATGAGGCTAATTAAAAAAGTACAGAGGTTGGTTTCGCGAGTGGCGTAGTTCCGCTACTCTCCGGCAGGCGGCGGTATTCGCTTTGACGAGCGCAGATTTTTCATTTTTTGTGATGTTTGTGAGCTCTCATTTTTTAATGAGGGGAGTGTATGGTAGTTTTAGCCGGGGCGGACTTGGGCTTTGTGCCCTGTAACCGGGCCGGTTAGGCGTGCGTCGCAAAGAGCGTCTATTCCGGCGTGCGGTGAAAGAGTTACGTTTGCTGTTCATTTATTCATTGCGTTTCAAAGAGCTAATAATGAGGGATTTTGTTGTCTATACGAGCTTTAGAGATGGGGGCTTTAATCGTAAAGGATCCATCTCACACTGCCACATTTAAATAGGTAGGTATAGACATATAGTTATCTACAAAGGTAATAAATAGATCGTTGCAAAATACTCCGGTCCTGTTTTTTTCTCTTCTGTTTGCATATTTTACTGCTAAGTTAGGATATAACTTAAAACAGTTTATTTAGGTATACTTACAATTTGATTTCTATGTCCCAACTTGCTTAATCATTACCATTACCATATTACCTAGTTGTTGCGGTAAAAATATGACAAGTTTAGGAGCACCATAAGGAAGTAAGTACGAGTATACATTTATTCCTATTTAATAACGGGCTTGCAGCCTACGATAGAGCATCCTTGCCGAGACGAAACCGATTCACTCGAGAATTGAAGATACGCAGATTATGTATTTATAAGTACGTATGTTTCTAATAATGTGATCTGATGATCACACGAGCATTATCGAGTTAATTTATGTTTTTCCTACTTTATTTTAATTACTTGATTTTATATGTTAGTAAGACGTATCTAGATCATTTTATTAATTTTCTAATTGAATCTCGTGAAGTCGTGATCATAATTATAGATGTCGCCGCCAACTAGGTTAATTAGCCGTTCAATTAACAGCCTAGCCATTTAACTGAACTGCGCCCTTCAACTAGCTTCCTGGATGATATTCAGCAGTAGCGTCTAATACAATATTAAAAAAAACTGGCTGGCTGATACTGAGGCTATACATATACTAGTGTGGTTGTTTGACAAAAAATACTATTTTTGACCGAAGAAATGTGTTTTGAATTAAAAATGATAAAAATTAAATCCGAAAATTTGTGAAACGAACCGCATTTCTGATAGACATGATTTATTAATAGCCTTAAACTTTTCCTGTCCGACTCATGTAACGGAGCATGAAATAATAATATACTCCGTATAGCGTATGTCATTCAGCGTCAAAAATGATCTCGTGGGCAAGACGTAGTGACGTCAATCGATGCCTAAGCAAGACCGAATTATTTCAGTTAGATAAAGTTCGAAAGAGACGACAACGTGTGACGTCATCACGTGTTGGGTCACGGAATGCTCCCTTGTTTTTTAATCGATTAATTAGATCGACAAATAATATATGTATCTGTAAATAGATATCTTCTTGGCAAGCCTGTTACACCTTTGATCACGTAGACGCTTCCCATCAGGCGAGTCAGTGGTCAAACGCATGTCTAGTTTGTTGTAAAAAAAAAGCTTTGTATGACAATTACCGATTTTGTCGATTTGAAATGTCAGTACAAATGTCTCTGCTGGTACCCCAGATCAGTCAGAGAAAAAAAAAACAGCATTATCTAAGGCGCAAGCTCCGCTTTTTTCCAGCCTTAGCCTTTGTAATATACTTTTTTAATATAAATCCGAAACCTCCTCTACATGACTGGGCTAGGCTAGGCTACTCAACGTTGTCGATTCAAGTCATTTTGCCCAGCAGTTTGATTGAATAGCTGAATATCAAAGCTAGTTGAACTGCGCCGTTTAGTAAACGGCTACGCTGTTAATTGAATAGCTAATTAAGCTAGTTTGCGGCGACATCTATAATTGTGCTCAGCTCAATTAGAAGATTAATAAGATGATCTAGATGCCTCTTACTAACATATAAAAATTAGATAAGTATTAGAAATAAAGTAGGAAAAACATAAAATAACTCGATAATACTTCATAAGATCACATTATTAGAAACATATATTTATACCTAAATAAATACATAATCTGGGTGTCTTTACTTCTCAAGTGAATCGTTTTCATCTCGGCAAGGATGCTCCATCATTGCTTATAGTGAAGCGAGATGCCGGCCAAACGCAAACCCATTATTAAAGAGAAATATAAATGTGTTCTTATTTCCTTAGGGTGCTCCTAGACGGGCTATATGCTAACTGCAACAACTAGGTAATATGGTACGGTAATAATAGGTAGGTACGGGCAATATTGCAGATAGTAGGCCGGCCATCATCAGCCCTACTACAACTGTATGACAATATGGTCAGGGCACACTCAAAATATCACTCAATATTGCAGATAGTAGTCCGGCCACCATCAGCCATACTACAACTGTATGACAATATGGTCAGAGCACACTCAGAATATCACTCAATATTGCAGATAGTAGTCCGGCCACCATCAGCCATACTACAACTGTATGACAATATGGTCAGAGCACACTCAGAATATCACTCAATATTGCAGATAGTAGTCCGGCCACCATCAGCTATACTACAACTGTATGACAATATGGTCAGGCCACACTCAAAATATTGCCTGGCCAGGATTGCAGTAAAATTAAGGCCCGTCTAGGAACGCCCCTAAGCACATACTCACATCCAAACAACATTACAATTACCGTATTATGTTGTTATATTGCATTATTATATTGCACTAGCTGCGCCCCGCGGTTTCACCCGCGGTTAAAAAGTATTATATTCTAGACTATAATCTATATCTGTGCCAAATTTCATCCAGATCTGTTCAGCTGTTCTGGTGTGAAAGAATAACTAACATCCATCCATTCATCCATCGATTCTTACAAACTTTTGCGTTTTTAATATTAGTAGGAAGTAGGATGTACTATTGTATGATATTATAGTGTTTTGGTGTCTAGGCTGTAAAACATTTTGTATTTAAATAAATAAATAAATTTCACGTTTCCCTGATATGTGTTTTCATTGTTTTCATTTGCAAGTTTGATACAAAAACGATTTGGTACCAACTGTTAGTTTTTGTGAGTTAATGTTTTTTTTAAACGTTTGGCAACATGCCTGATGATAAGCAGTGATCCGGCCTACGATGGAGCACGCTTGCCTAGAAGAAACCGATTCACTCGAGACTTGAAGACACCCAGATTATAAGTGTCAGGGAACATACAGTCTGGCAGAGTATTCCACACTCTTATGTATTCCATACTTTATGTTATATAAATAAATAAATAACCCACATTATGCAGACAGGTATAACAGATTATAAGGGCACATTTCACCAGTGAATATAAACGCGATTAGCTCATTTTAAACTTGGTTTACGTGAAAACTGAGGTTAAACTGTCATTTTGCTTTCACTAAACTTATTTTAATAAATCTCGATTAGTAGCATAAATGGTGAATTCGGCCCTAAGTAGGTAAATATTCCAGTCGATTTAATTATGATGGAAGTTCTTGATGCTGACAGAATCAGAGCCAGTATGAGCTTACGAGCTTGTTGACTTCATACGCCTCACTGATTATTTCACAGTCCACTTAGTTGGTAATTGTATGACCTAGTAAGAAAATACACAATGCCTTACGTGAATTTTCTAACTAGATAAGTAGATGGTATAAATAATTGATAATATAGGGAGTATTCTGTGGTAGTCAGGTTGGTACGTTCTGGCCTCGTAAAGTGACATCTTATTGCGATGATTATGGTAATACTGCTGACTGTAGCCCGGTCATCATCAACCACGCTTTAAATGTAAGTATGAATAAAATGCCCGCCCATACTTAAAATATGGCAGGGCCAATATCGTCCTGTGTGTAGGTACAGCAGTGTTGAAGTAAAAATATGCCCCGTCTAGGAGCGCCCTATAACTTTCCAAAAATATTATTTGTGTAAAATGAATTAATTTTTCTACTGGTCTACAGTTTATGAATTTTCCGTAAAAGAATATTAAAAAAAAAAAAAAGTAACCTCTACAAGTCTCCATGTAAAGCGCCATCTGTATGTGAGTAGCTAGTTTAACGTTTTGCCAATAGAGTTCGCTAGAGGTGTTTTAGTTTGCATCCCAACATAATTATCCCTTAGAATTTTTACTCTATTTTTTTAAGTGTCATTTTTAAATATCTATTCGCCTTAACTAATATTATACATGCGAAAGTGAGTTTGTTCGTTTGTTACGCTTTCGAACGATCGTCATGAATTTTTTATCTACTTTTAATCTTAAAATTAACAGTTCCTGTGGGACTACGGGTGAAACCGCGGGGCGCAGCTGGTATCAAAATAAATGCAAAAATTTGCAAGTGAAAATAAATAAGTATGTTTTTTACCTCTTCTCGCTAAAACGGCTCATTCAAAATTTGATGTAATAATAGCATCATGCCCTAGATACTCAGTTAAAAACCAGTGATTACTCAAGCACAGGACACCATTTTGGCATTAATCACTATTAATATCTAAATTCTGTGGTTCGATCTTTTTTTTTTAACTTTTGACTTGAGCGAAAAAGACAAAAGACTGTTTAACTATTTCAAGGCTATTTTTTATTCATTTATTTCAACGTTAATTGCCAAGAGGCTTAATAAATATTACGATAGGGAATAATTAATAGCCGCAGGACGTCTAGCCTTCGGCTTATACGTTTGTGACATCCACAGACTTCCAATACAGCGTAGACCCTGTATTGGAAGGCACGATGACGTCATTATGTGTTTGCTGAATGCTCTAGCATCGCAGCATCGTCATCCGTCTCTTTCGAACTTGTTGTAAATGACGTATTTACGTCTTGGTTATGCATTGATTGACGTCACTACGTGCTTCTGAAAACTATAATACCTGGCGGAGTATTTTATTTTGTACAGTAGTTGAAGTCTGCGGTGACATCGATGTATTGAGGACTTCCTCCTCAAGTCAGTTAGCAAAAAGGTTGGTTCATACAGAATAGACGAAACTCAAAACTGCTGTCAGGAAAATAAAGAAAACAAAAGAAACTGAAAATCTTTTGAAAGCAGCTTTCAAATGTAAAAATTACAACCTGATGTAAAATATTTAATATTTTTGGAATTAAAATGACAAATTCAGAGTGCAGGGCGTAGGTTTTGGATCAGCAAGTGGTGAAGTGGTAAAATGGTTCGGTGGAGGCTATGCCTCTTATTGGCAATGTTATTGATGTTACCAGACAGAGGTTCACAGTTGGAGGAAGGAGAGGACGACACGTAAGGCTATGCAATTTCATATAATATTCGCTTATCAGGCACATACAATTAAGAGCTTCCTGAAGAAGGGTAAGCCTCGTGCAAGAAAATACGCACATTTTCGTAGGAGCTAGCTAGGAACAGTTTAAACTGGTTAAACAAGGACTTAAGCAATCTATATGTCCAGGTGGCCATAAGAGTGTTTTTAAAAATCAAAGAATTGTTTAACACTATACCATGTTCGCGGCACGGACGAGGAAGGAAGCAGATTAATCATTTCCCAGGGTATTACATCATCATCATTACAGTCTTTTACGTCCTAATGCAGGGACATCGACCTACTCTACGTCGAGGGTGACTGAGCCGCTGGCACAGCGCGGGCTGGTGTATATCACATGTCTTTCAAATTATTCTTCTAGGACATTTTTTTTATGATTGAATGGGCCCACGTTTGACCACAACACACCTGATGGAAAGTGAGGATGCGGTCTAAGATGGAGCACGCTTGCCCATGAGGTGCCTATTCACTCTTGTCTTGAAGAGATCCAGCTTGTATCCATTGCTGGGGAACACCAAGGCAGGAAGCGCGTTCCACTCCTTGGCATGACATGTCGGTTTCCTCACGATATTTTCCTTCACCGTACGAGCACGTGTCAAATTTGTATGCACATAAACTTTTCAACGAGAGAAAGGGTCGTTGGTGCACCGCCAGGGTCGAACGCAAAACTTCCGAATCTGAAGGCGCGGTCCATCTCACTCGGCCAACACGGCTTTCAACAACACATACACTGTGCCATATATCCGTATATATGTATCAAGCCACACATGAGGCATAGTGCAGCTACATAGTCTGTTCGTACAATTTGAGGGTTCCGCGACTCTCTGAATTTTCCAATCAAACGCGCTTGTCGAATTTCTTGGAAACTATTCGTCAGATTATGATGATATTTGGCATGTAAAATTAGATTAACTATTTCTTCTTCCCTATCTTCTGGTTTTAAAAAAACGTCTCTTAGTGAAAATGGAGCTATGAAAAATATCCGCATTTGTAAGTGGTCACATTTGACTGATTTATTTAATTGACGGACAAAACAAATCTAAATTCCCTTTGTATAGGGATGTTGTCTACATCATCAGCTTTTTAAATTAATCCATAATACAAGGGAAATATTCACATTATTACGATTTCATCGTAGGCCACGTTAAAGTTTAATAGCGAGGTGTTATAACAACCATGACGTGCTATGCTAATCTGTCCTGTACCAGGGGGCATTCATATGCGTGAGATGAGATGAGATTTTATCTTGGTCACTCTCACACCTATGACTATTCAAACGCGAGCAACAAGGACGAAAATTGGTGAGAATGAATCTCACTCCGTGAGAATAGCCTTCCAGGGTCGTCACAACATAACTGAATAAACTGAGTGAAATACTTTCTAGTTCTTCCTGATCTATCTTAGGTCACAACGTCGCTCTACATTAAGCGAGTTGGTGGCCAGAGTCAACCTATTCTTATTTATTAAAAAAAAAAATTACACTTCTCCGTCTAGTCACGTAGAAGAGCCCGAAGAAGAAGATGACGACGACGACGATGATGACGACGATGATGAGGGTCCACCGACGCAAAGGCTAGACCACGGCGGAATACCCATGATCGGGAGGAGAGTGACCGCGTCAACGACGGGTCGCACGACCACGACCACGGAGCTGGCCACGAGGACCGCGCCGCGCCGCCCGCTCGAGTGCTACGTCTGCGCTTACAAGGCTGAGACGCAACTCCGATCCTGCTTGGATCCTAGTAAATACAGGTAAGTATTTTTACTACGTAACAAACGAAGCGTTGGTCGGCTTCCAGCACGCTGAGTCGACGATATTGTAAATGTCGCGGGTCGAATCTGGACAAGATTGGCACAGGACCGGGATAAGTGGCGTACGAGAAGAGAGGCCTATGCTGAGCAGTGGGCGATTACGGGCTGATGATGATGATCTCCTTGTTACCCGACTGCGCAAGGAGGGTTATGTTTTTCGAGTGTACGTATGTAATGTATGTATGAGGTTTCTTTGGCACGCCCTATAACCTAAGCAGCTTGATGGATTTCGACATGTGAGGTGTCATTTGAATCGTCTCGATAGTGGAAGTGACATAGGGTACAACATTTTGGAGTCGGGTTTTTTGTTTATCTTTGAATAATGTTAAGGTCGTTCCGAAGACGGGTCTGAGCAGTAGCGCACTTGTAGCGCCTCACTCAACTGCCGTCTTTGTACTTCTTCACTCTACAAAACTTCACAGTTAGAGTGAATAAGCACCTTATAGGTCGTCGTGCTCCATCTTAGACCACAACGTCGCTTAACATCAGGCGAGTTGGTGGTCAAACGCCGACCTATTCTACATAAAAAAAAAAAAAGGTACAGTCTAGAGTCCTCTTAGTAACTGCAGTTTCTGACAAACAGGATTAAAGCATTCCGCCAACACCGCTAGTTGCATCGTTAAAAATGTGCCACCGCCTCGCACAACTATTGGGTCCCAGTTTGTTTATGAAAATCTATAGACGTGATTAATTCCTTCCTGAGTATCTTCAAGGCTAGAGTGAATAAGTACCTTCTAGGTCGTCGTGCTCTATCTTAGACCACAACGTCGCTCAACATCATGCTAGTTGGTGGTCAAACGACGACCTATTCTACATAAAAAAAAAAAAAAAAAAAAACACCCTCAGAGGTTACTTAAACATTTTCTTTAAATGTGATTGGAGATGACAAGGATACAAGAATTTTAAAAGATACAGGCTATTTAATAAAATAATTGGGATCATATAATAATTGCCGAGCATATTGCGTAGTGTAAAAAGCGATGATAGCCTAGTTGGAGAAGGCCCGCGTCTCAAGCCAGAGGGAGCGGGTTCAAACCCAGCCGACGGCACGCACCAATTTGTTCATTGTGTGAGCATATGTGCGTATGTCATCTGGTACATGACTGGAGCCTGGTGTATGGCGCCAGGCTCGCCCCCTGTTACATTTTGGGACTGAGCATTGTCCGGCTAAGTGTGGGTGTGGTAATACACCTCTGCCAGCCTCCTCGGGGGAAAGACGTGACGATAGTATTGCGTAGTGCACTCAGAAAAATGGTAGAAAAATTCTAGTAGCGTTGGAAAACGTCCATCTTTTAAAATTCAATGTATCGTTGTAGATATTTATCATCTTACAGAGTCCACACGATGATCTGTCACAGTACGGATGACAAGTGCTTCACGTCCGTCATATCTAAAGGGAATTCGTATGAGGCCGTGATGCGAGGCTGTCGGTCTGGCTGCGTGCAGTCGACAGAAACTACGTGCTGTGAGGTGAGTTTTTTTTACTAATTTTACACTAGTAGGCTTTCCATACGGTAGCATAAATGGGCCTTTTATATCATAAAATCAATCGTTTCATATCTAGCGTTAACTGGGGCAAAGGCGACTGTAGGGCAATTGCGTCTTTCGAGAATTACTGACAAACCCTTCACAAAATGTATCCGTTTGGGAGTTATGGTGCCATATATAGGAAGATACACAGACACACACAACGAATTTAAAAAACACCTCTATCTACGCACTTTTAACGCATTATTCTCATGCATAATTCTCATGTTCCAGTTAAACAGATGCAACAATCAAGCCCTAGCAGCGCCCATCGTGTCAGAATTAGGTCCCGCCGCTCGACAATCTCTCAAAAAAGCCAAATTTAAGTCAAAATGCAACAAGACTATACCACCTTCAGTGCTTTTCTTTGTGACGATTCTGCTCGTACTACAGACCGTTGTCAAAGTGGCATTCGTATAAAAAAACCTGCAGGGTCCTGCATTTCAATGAAGAAACAGAACAAAACGACTGAAAAAACAGCTCCAACTATTTGGTTTCTATCATCCTTCAAGTTTGGGGTTTATTTCATTATGAACCATTGATGAGATACCTATTAAATACTTTTTTGAAATTAACTTAACCTAATTAAGTGAGCTGTGGCACTAAATTAAATTTAGCCGGACAGCACTGTATATAAATAGGTACTACAAAAGCCTAGTTATATTCAGTACGAATCAAATTAACTGGTTGTGAAGTGCGCTGTAAGAAGGTTTTGACGTGCGTTGCATGCAACCTCTTCAACCTCCGCGCATGCAAATACCTAAAAGTTTGTTTTTAAGCAGCAATTCGCACCTAACTTCACGTTCCTCATATTATACTGTAATCTGGCTCTACTTCAGTTTTTATATTTTTTTAATTCAATTGAAACTTTCTTTGAGTAATTTCAATACAAATATCGAAAACAAGAACATGTGCAATTGCGCAACTTTGTAAATATTTTTTTGGTGAGCGTTTTTAAGTGAAATTACAAAGTTATGATGTCGAGATTCGTGGAGTTTTGTAAGATGTAATATGTTTTTGAAAGTTTTTTATTATATTGTTCAAGGTATTTATGATGTTGTTTTATTACGTAACCATAAGGAACTGGTTGTTTACGTTAAATGCCAGTTGTACATTGAGTTTTGTCACTCCTACTTAAGCAATAAACTTTGTGTAGCCTCGGAATAGTTGTACAGTCTTTTTTGATCGAGTTCTAAAATGTAAAAGAAATAAATAGACAAAATACTGTACCTCTATTCCGAGGCTATACAATGTTTATTGCTCAGAGGGTAATGTACGCCCTTCCTAAATTTGGTAAATATGTACATTTTTGAAGTGAAACTTCTAATGTGACTTCCAACAAGGTTGCGTTAAACGTTTAACGCTTCTGGGTAGGAGGAATAGAAAGAGACAGAGCGAGAGTGAATGCGAGGCACTCGAACGTATGCGCGTAGTAAGAAATATACGCAGAAGTTTCACTATTTTTTAATTAGTCGTGACTGAAAAACATGAAAAAAAAACACTTTTCTAAACAGTCTTGACCATTCCATTTTGCCATTTGATAAACAATACTAAATTGGACAGATTTGAAATATGTTTTTATTACTTTTTACTATTTCTCGTGTTAGAAGATTAGATGTTATAAAGAAGAGACGTGTTTAGAAGAGTTAGATTAAGCTTAGTTTAGAGAGTGAACCAAACAATCGACACCCGACATCTTTTCCATAGTCTTTGACTTCTTTCTAACCACCTAATGACATGTGAGCACCTAATTATTTAAAGTCTGAGTAAGTACTTTTTTTTCTGAGAAGTAGCTAACTAATCTTTATAACAAAATTAGAACCCATTTTATACAATCGACCCCAGAATTCTTCAAAGAAGGCCCTCAAAGGCGACCCTTATAAGGAGCTTTATGATGAAAGGGAAGGGTCACTTCACTCAGGTCAAGTCACCTTTCCGCCCAATTGGGCGGCTGGGGCGGAATGTGGGAATTGAATGAATTATTCAACCTCGTATATCAAGGAAAGTATTTTTATGAAGGGATGGTGTGTTTAAGGAATTAGCAATAAATTGCGAGGGCGTTTGTGAGCAAGGCGATTAGAGGTAGTTTCATAAATTAGGAACAAGTGAAGCGAGATTTTGGGTTTCAGCAAAGTTTTAATAGTGTCTTGTGATTTTGTTCTGGTTGCTTTTTTGTGTAAGAAAGTTACTCTTGCTCTTATTCACACCTTCAATTAACTCTTACCTCCTACCTCAAAAAGAATTTAAAAGGTCTTCATAACAGTATTATTAATTTAGATATCATAGCTTTAAAAAGTTTGTGATAGCTTCCTGAAAAGTACTTCAATCATTTATTTATTAACTAGCTGCGCCCTGCGGTTTCACCCGCGGTTAAAAAGTGCTATGTGCTATTCTAGACGATAATCTATCTCTGCGCCAAATTTCATCCAGATCTGTTCAGCCGTTCTGGCGAGAAAGAGTAAAAAACATCTAAACATACAAACTCTCGCGTTTATAATATTAGTAGGATGTAACTTATACGGTAACTAATAATATCACCTAATCATTACATTGTTAATGCTTATATCGAACAATTAATTTAAAATTGCAAACAAGATTAACAATAAAAGTACTTAAACAGAAATGGAAGTAAAATATGCTCACAGAAAAAGTACAATTACATGAAGCAAAAACAAATTAAAATCATCGTAAGGCTGCGCGCGTTTGTAATAATATTAAGCAGAACTTTTGTAAAAAACAACATTAATAGTAAAAATCCTACTATCCTACTCCTACTAATATTATAAACGTGAAAGTTTGTAAGAATGGATGTATGGATGTTTGTTACTTTTCCATGCCAGAACGGCTGAACAGATTTGAATGAAATTTGGTACAGGGATAGATTACAGTCTAGAATAGCACATAGGATACTTTTTAACCGCGGGTGAAACCGCAGGGCACAGCTAGTATAAAATATATTAAGAAATAACAACAGTATAATGCAATTGGGTGGTAAAATTTCACATTAAACAATTGAATATAACAAACAATTCATCCCAAAAAAGTAATCCGTATCATAAAAAGCAAATCTCCGATCCGCGTTAACACTTTACCCCTAACCGCATCCTTCAAGATACGTGTGAAAACCAACCCATAGGAAATTCCAATAAACCAACAATTTCCACCCTCGGACTACCCTCAATTTGGGGTGTCCAGCGTGTTAAGAAGCCAGTTCACTTGTTCTCGACATATGGACTCAATCACTTGAAGGGGACTTGACTTAGTTATCTGTAGAAGGTATTTGAACCTTATCATGTGGGCAGGAAGAGTTGTTTATGCGTTTTCTGATGGTAAACAAGGGTTGGTGATTTAGAATTTTTGTGGGTGAGAAAATTTTCGATATCCGCACCGGACTTGGCGATTTTTATTGGGCATAAACAAGGGTTCCGGCGAGATTTCGGCAAAGTTTGGTCAAACAATGTGAGGGAGCAAATATTGGGAATGTTGTACGTGTTTGAGTTGAGTGGTTATATTTGGGTGACCTTTTTGTTTCTTTGTGTTTTGAATTACTTTTGAATAATTTGTGGCGGGTTTGTTACTAGAGGTTTGGAATGAAATGACATGGGTAAAAAAAGCCGTCTCGGAAAAATGGACGGAAAAATCATAGTTTTATTATAACGGAACTAGCAATTTGTAGTACTTCCGTGCATGTGTGTTAAAATTTTTGCTTGGTTATATTAGAATTTTCTGTAATGCGGAAACAGTTGGAATTTAAACTTTTCGAAAATATTGTTAAAAAGTCACTAAAAAAAATGTTAGTATTAAATAGAGGCAGGTAGTTAGGTACACAAACAGCACAACCTTTTTTTATTCACACTATAAATATATATATATATATATATATTATTATGTTTGTAATGGGTATTTAAACATTCTTTTAAAATATTATAAAAGCATTTTATTGTAAAACCAAAACTCAACAACAAAAGACGAACAGCTTCTTTCTTAAAAGAGGCTACGAACTCCGACCTCTTTGCATATACATATACTACATCCCTCCCCAAACAAATTAAAAACAAATAAAATAATTACCATTAACTTATTACAATTAACATTTGTAATTTACATCTAAGTTTCTAGTTCCCAATAAAATTCACATATGATGTTTTGTCCACACACTCCTTGGCTTTATTTACAATTAAAGCATCAATCGAACGTGATAAAAAATCTGCCACATTATTTTCGGCTTTTACATATTCGATTTCGAAATTATACGCCGACAAGAACAACGCATTTCGCTGCAACCTATTAGCTGCCAAAACAGGTACACCTTTCTTACTACCGAAAATAGCCAAAAGTGGCTTATGGTCGGTGCGAAGAATAAAAGGCACCGATCGCCCATAAAGGTAGTGATGAAATTTCTTAATGGCAAACACAATTGCCGTAGCTTCCTTCTGAATCTGCGCGTAAGTAATTAACTTCAGCCTTAGAGAGAGAACGAGACGCGTACGCGACCGCACGCTCGCTGCCGTCGGGCTGTCGCTGGGCCAACACGGCGCCCAGGCCAAACGGACCAGCGTCACACGTCACAATAGTGGGATATACAGGGTTATAGTGCGCCAAAACCCGCTCTGACGCTAACTCCTGTTTGATTCTACGGAAAGCTTCGTTTTGTTCTTTATCCCACGACCATTTGACCCCTTTCTTTAACAAAGAGTATAACGGCCTTAAAACCGATGAAGTTTGAGGGACAAAACATCTGTAATAGTTTACCATGCCTAAAAATGACTTTAGTTCAGTGGTGTTTTTTGGGAACTTTTTTCGATATGACAAAAAACTTTAGCTGTGCAGTGCGTCCCTTGTATGTTACTGGCAAAAACATATAACCTTCGGGAGAAATTTTAACTCCAGTGTAGAAATTAAATACGTCGCTGCAAGACTGCAACTGAGCATGTTTGCCTTTGAACAATTGCTGATAAACTGCTGCAGGTAAAATAGACACAGCACTACCACAATCAATTTCGCACGTAACTAATGTGTCACCTAACGAGACCCTCTGCAATATCGGATTATCCATACATGGTTTTTCGATGTTAAATAAAGTATAAATACCTTCCAAATTTTCATCATCATCCGCGCCCACAAAATTGCTATTTTGGACCTTAACATTACACATCTTCTTCAAATGCCCCTTTTGTTGGCATTTCGTGCATGAATAATTAATAAATCGACACGTTTCTTTTGCGTGATTTTTATAGCCGCACACTTCACACGGCTTAAACACTCGCGCCGTGCTTGTAGTACCGCTGTTGCCGCCTGTGCCCTGTATCGCGAACACGGGCTGCGCCGACACCACTGACGTCTGCGCACCGGCTGCAGCTCCACCATTTCGCGCCGACTGTAATGCAATCCGCACGCAGTGCACACTCTGTGCTAACTCCAAGGCTCTGCTGAACGTTAACGTTTCGATATTTTCAGCGAACAACTTCTCCTTCTCCTTGGTATTTTCTAATCCCAACACAAAACGATCTCGGAGAGCGGTTTCTAGCTCAGTTTTAAATCCACAAAACTGCGCCAAGCTCCGCACTCGCGCCGCCCACTCGACTAACTTTTCACCTGGCCGCTGCTCTGCCTTGTAAAAATTGAATCTTTCCGCAAAAGAGCTTTTTTTTCGGCGTAAAATGTTCATTCAATTTTTCTATTAACACCGAAAACTCTACGCTCTCTAGATCCCCTGGAAAAGTCAAATCTCTTGCCACGCGATATGTTTCTTCTACTAGAGCAGTGAGTAAAAACGCTCGTCGCTTCAATCCTGCTTTATCATTATCAGCGGCTACATCATTGGCAATACAAAATTGCACAAATCTGCTGTAAAAAATACTCCACTCCTGACTGCGGTGGTCGAATGCAAGGTTGCCCCCGAAAAGCGCCAAATTACTCATTTCGGGTAGCAATTTTTATTTTTGCGTTGATTTTTTTTATCCTCGTCGCCAATTATTATGTTTGTAATGGGTATTTAAACATTCTTTTAAAATATTATAAAAGCATTTTATTGTAAAACCAAAACTCAACAACAAAAGACGAACAGCTTCTTTCTTAAAAGAGGCTACGAACTCCGACCTCTTTGCATATACATATACTACAATATATAAAACATTATAAAGGCGAAAGTATGTGAGAGTGTAAGTGTGTATGTTTGTTACTCCTTCACGCTCAAACGGATAGACGGATTTTGATAAAATTTGGCATGGAGGTAATTTATACCCTTTTTTTTGTTGTAAATGCTCTCGCACTTCCCTTCCGCCGCAGGGGTGACGGAAGGGGGTATGTGAGAGTCGAGCCCACTAAAATCCTCCCTCATGAGCATTCCTCCGCCAAGGTGGGGCGAGATAGGGTCACGCTAGCATTCACCATCTCGCCCCGGTAGTAGCCCGGGAGGGCCTCTGCGCCTGTGGAGGGGCAATCTTGCTCATCAAGGTCACCCTCAGACGTGTGGGGCCGTGCAAGTCGGTGGAGAGTCCCCTGACTCTCCACTAGTGACCCCACTACGGGGGATGGAGCATGGCGGCGAACCGCCTCCTCCTCCCTCCCGTTCGTCTACGCTGGATCGGAGGTAGTTTATACCCTAGATTAACACACAGACTACTTTTTAACCGCGGGTAAATCCTCAGAGTGCAGCTAGTAAGTAATAATAATAAAAAAACGAAATAATTTACTAACTCCGACATGCATAAAATTCGCACGTGTCTTTACAAAAATGTTAAAGAATAAACAAACGCAAAGTTGTAGGACAGTCTCACAGTAGCCGTGTTTAGGCTCGGTCCACACCAGCTGGTGATGTCATGGGACAAAGCGGCGCGGCATGATGGATCGAATCATTAGCCACGGTCCATCGGTCAACACCGAGATTTGCACAACATTTGCTAGTGATGGGAAAGTTGGTGTCGATATGATTGAAGCTGGTAAAAAATAACGCGAATAAAATAAATGCTAGCCAAAGGGTCAATTTTGTATGAAAACTGGTATACCTAGTTCCAGTAGGTATAAGATGCCAGATTGTTTTAAGATAATGTTTGAATGCAGGCTGATTAAAATTATAAAAACTCGTTCAAGAATTATGATGCCAAATTAATTGCTAGCAAACTACATTTATTTTGTATTTTATCTGAGGACGAAATGAGGCTCGAACAAAATAACATAACATATCGTCACGCCTTTCCCCTGGGGGCACCCGGGGGCTGGTAGATGTTATTACAACACCCACACTTCGCCGAGCGATATTCAGTCCCAAATGTGACAGGGAGCGAACCTGTCGCCATACACCGGGCTCCAGTCATGTAGCAGATGACATACAATACGCACATACTAAAATGCTCACACAATGAACAAATTGGTGCGAGCCGTCGGCTGGGCTCGAACCCGCTCCCTCGGGCTTGAGAGGCGAGCCTTCTCCCAACTAGGCTGCTATCGCATTCGAACAAAATAGTAAGTCTTAATTGCATTGACGTAATATTATCGATATCGATTAAGACTAGTAGCATCACTAAACATACTAGTGACATGTTTAATGCGTGTTATCGATCGATGATCAATGATCCACGCATATTTGGATCAATAAAATTATGCAAAATCATCGCGCTCATTGTTAACAGATCCTGTATTGACCGTTTTGCATTGACATCGGAAATATTGAGAATTTTGTGATGTATCCAAAGGAAGAATAGGCCCATGGTTAGTTGCATGGTTTGATTTTCTGCTAGTCATTGGAAAGACGGTTATTTTAGTAGGTTTGTTAATTGTTTGACAGTTGGTTATTTGAATGTTATGTTCTAAAATTTGCAGCTTATAACAAATCATTTTCCAATTGTGAAACTGATACTAACAGTTACCTACATTTGTTTTGTAAGAGCGATGGCAGCCTAGTTGGGAGAAGGTCCGCCCCTCAAGCCAGAGGGAGCGGGTTCGAACCCAGCCGACGGCACGCACCAATTTGTTCATTGTGTGAACATATGTGCGTATTGTGTGTCATCTGCTACATGACTGGAGCCCGGTGCATGGCGACAGGCTCGCCCCCTGTCACATTTGGGACTGAATATCGTCCGGCGAAATGTGGGTGTTGTATTACACCTCTGCCTCTGTTGTATTACACCTATGTTTATGTATTGTATGTCTACCAAAAACAAGGAAAAAGCCGTGTACCGTTCCATTTTACTTGAACAAAGTATGCAATGAGTAACGCGGAGTGTTGGCCGGAGTTGACCGCGGCGGACAAACAGACAGTATTTGCGTACGTTTTTTGTTAGTCTCTTGGCGAAGTGCCAGATGACCGCGAATTGCAGTGGCAAGAATGAAGTGCTCTGTACAGGGTGCTTGTGAAAATGCAATCTGCTTGTCTAATTGTAGTTGGTTATCTTCTTTTCGCAAATGATAATAAAATATAGGTATTTAGAATGTGAGCGGATTCGATGCCAGCCAAAGGCACGCATATATTTATTAATTGTGTGAGCATTACATCATCTGCTACATAACTGGAGCCTGGTATGTGACGACAGGCTCTCCCCCTGTTATATTTGGGACTGAATATCGTCCAGCGAAGTGTGGGTGTTGTAATACAGCACCCTGCCTTTGGAGAAAATGCGTGGCGATATAATTTATTAGCTTAAGTACCTAATAGAATGTGAGTTAGAACTGAAGATGTGGTCTGGAAACAAATAAGGAAAAGACCGGAGTTAGAAAGTGAGAGAAGAAGAAAGGATCGCTTGTCTACTTTTAGAAGGTGAAAATATTTAGCATTCAAAATGTCGTGAGACGCAAGGAGCGTAGTAAAACGCGATGCTGAAATAGTTTTTAACTCACATAATGTTTAATTTTAAGACACTGTAGTGACTACATACATACATATTTAATTAAGAGGTATGGTAAGGCTTGGCAGCTGTCTCGCTCACTCACGACACTAAATACGAGTACATATATTAGTAATAAAATTATGGAATGTATTTTTGTAAAATTTTCCTGTATTAATGACTGTAAAACCATTTTACAATGTATCTATTAAGAACCATTTTCATGTTGAATATAAAATAAGTGCTCGGAGAAATGTAAGCATGTAACTTTTTTACGTGTTTACGTTATTCTACGTTAAAACTATAAATATTAACATGAACATTATTTTAAATACTTACTTTGTCATTATTTTAAATACATCAATGCAGGAAAATTTACAATGCAGCAATACTTGTACTATGGCTGCCAGAGACTGATATACTCGTATGTACATACATACTCGTATCTATTTTTAAATACATACTTATAACACCCAAACATAGAACAAACTTGTGTTTGTGTGAACAAATTTGTGTTATGTTTGTTAACATATGGACATTTGTATGTCCATCACATAAATGTTTGCCCTAGGAGGGAATCGAACCCACACCCCTGTGCTTAAAAGGCAGGGTCACTACCAACTGAGCCACCGAGGTAGTCAAAACATGCATTTGTTACTGTTGCACTCTTCAAGAATTTGTGGCACACCCTGTATAGCACGTTGGTCTGCAAAGTGCATTAACTCGGCCGAAAATTTTATATTTAAACAGACGATAAATAAATAGCCGGAATTTGGCGGCGGTCGCACTCTCGGAAAATGTTTGGCCATAATTTTTCCTTTTTGTTGATGCGTTTACTGCTGGCAAGCTATTTTTATTTTGAACCACTGTGCAATGGAATGTGAGCGCTAAATTATTTAATACGTAGATTAATTAAAAAACTACATCCATACTAGGTTTGTTCTAATTTTATAAATAGCGAACGTTTTTAGATGTGACTGTATAAGAATTGATCCCATAGGTACGAGTTGTATAAACTCCGGAACTACTGGGGCACTATTTGGAGATTTCAGACTTTCATCTTACCTTTTTTCGTCCTTGTTGCTCTCGTTTGAATAGTCATAGATGAGAGAGTACCCAAGATAAAACATCATCTCGTCGTGGTCCGACTTCAAAAATTCTTACAATTAAACAAAAAAAAAATAACTTTATCTTTCTTTGCTGAGCTCTGCAATTTCAACCAAGGTTAAAGAGGTACCTTACGTGCTATTCCAGATTATAATCTATTTCTGTGCAAAATTTCATCTAGATCCGTTCAGCCGTCCTAACGGGATTTGGTAACAAACGTCCATCCATATACGTCCAAACTTTCGCATTTACAATATTACCAGCTGCGCCCTGCGGTTACACACGCGGTCATACAGGAACTGTCAAATTTTTCAAGCATAAAAAGTACCCTATGTCCTTTTCTGTAGCCTTGACAACGTGTATGCAAAATTTCGTGATGATCGGTCAAGTAGTTAAGGCGTAAAAGCTGAACAAACGGAAAAAAAAATGCATTTATGATATTCAGTTTTCAGTTTTCTAACTTCACGTCGCTTGTTCTTGTAAAATGAGGTAGAATAATGAACTGCGATGAATAGATGCTTACTCGTGTAGATATAGAAATAAATAAACTACTACCTAATAATTAGTTTATTTAAGGTCAATAATTTATAGATGGTAGTAGTTGTAAGGTTAGGAAGTTTTTTAAGGTAGTTTAGTTTGCATTAAGAATTGTAGCGTGTAGCGATAAGGGTATTGATACAAACTGTTAATTTTTTCAATACTTTGTGTTTTAAAATGTATGTATTTTACGAAAAAAAAAATATAAAAAAAAAGTTCTTTTAGTTGAAATTAAGTTAATACAAATGGATACTGTGATTACACTATCCTTAATGTCACAGCAAAGAATACTACAGAAGGATACATTAAGAGGGCCGCGACGTTCTGAAATTTCCATACAAACGCGCTACTCAAATTTCTTGAAAACCGTTTATCAGATTATGATGAAATTTAGCATGTACAATTAAATTAACAATATCTTCGCCCCTATGTTCTTGGTTTTTTTTAAAACGTTCTCAAGCGAAAATAGAGCTATGAAAAATATCCACATTTTAAGGGGTCACTTTTGACTGATTTATTTAATAGGTAGACAAAACAAATCAAAAATTCCATTACATAGGGAGGTTGTCTACATCATTAGCTGTTAAATGAATCAATAATACGAGGGAATTTCTTAGTTACTTAAGAATGATTATGGTAGTGCAAAAGTCATAAAGAAAAATGAAATTGCACTTTAGGTAAGTTTAGAGGCTCGTCAGTATCATTACTCGCTCTCTTCACTCGTCTTCTTCTTCTTCTAGACGAAATGGCGATAGAATACCTTAAGTCAATGCGAAGTTAGTCTAGGTCGCCTAGGTCGAAATTAGTTAGGTCGCCGGACTCTTAACCAGTTTTTAACCAAGCACTGTAGTTACCTACAGTACAACAAACTACAAAGTAGAGCTCTTCTACTCAGCTCGCCAGAGTCCGCCATAATTGATACTTTGCTGAAAACCAATAGCGACCTGGAGATGATTTATACGAGGCTAATGCGCATGTACGAGACTTTATTAGCATTTATTATGCTAATGACCACCTTGAATAATGTTTCAATATGCTTTACGCATTGTGTGGCATAGAACACGGGATGGCCGTATCTTTTAGGCAAATGGCTCTGGCTGTGAAATCTTTGTGACCGGAAAGCTTTAAATATGCTTGCTATCAAATAAAAATAATATAATATTATTTAGTATTTAAAAAAAAGTTTGTCATTTCTTAATTGGCACATTGGTTGTCATACATCATTTTATTCGTTTATATAATATTAAAAGTAAAAGCGTCATTTAAAATTTAAAATTTTCCAAATCATTTTGGAATAGCATCTTTAAGTGTATTAAAAAGCCCTTACGAGAGGTCTAACATACCTATTAGGAAATTGATGACGATTTATTTATTTATTTATTTATTTATTATTACATTACCTTACAAAAACTAACAGTTTGCACCAAATCGTTTTTGTGTCAAATAAAAATGTGTAAAAAAGTGTCTTATGAATAAAAACACACATCTGGTAAGTGTCTAACGCAATTGAGCAACATAATACGGTTTCCCGAGAAGAACAAATCGAGATCAGGTTGACGGGCAAGCAGGCCATTGAGTAGTGTGAGTGCGTGGTTAGTAGGCGCGTGTCGCGCGGTGTCCGTGCGCGGGGCGACGAGCGGCGCGAGCAGCGGCACGCGCCGCCGCCGGCAGCTCCTCGCCGCCGCGCGCTCGCGCTCCTCCACCGTAGAAATATACAACCCACACCTAGATAACGCGGTAGGGTTGTCTATACCGTCATTTAGTAGCAGGTGGTAATGAACAACGAGAGCACACTTACGTCTCAGTTCAAGCGTGTTCATTCCCACCATACCACTAACGAACAGTGAAGGATAAGACCAAGTAGGGTAGTACCCATAGATTTTCCTATATAAGAATCTTGCAAACTTTCTTTGGATTCTCTCAAGCGTCAAAGTATATTTTTTCTCGTGAGGGTCCCAGACCAGCGCGTTAAATTCTAGCTTGCTACGAACTAAGGCGTTATACAGAGCCAGTATAGCACTCATATCACTAAACCTAACTGCTTGCCTCATCACGAAACCTAACGATTTATAAGCTCTTTTGCACAGTTCAGTGATATGAGTGTTAAATGTGAGTCGCGTATCCAGTGTGAGACCCAGGTCCCTAATATTGGTGACGCGCTCCAGCGGAACATTGGATATGTTATAATAGTACTCGTGAGGTGAGCAGGATCTTGTAAAAGTTATTGTTTTACATTTGGAAATGTTAAAATCCAACTTGTTTCGCTCACTCCACTCGACAACCCTATCAATGTCGCGCTGCAGCGCCTCACAGTCAGCCGGCCCGTCTATACCTAAGAATAACTTCAGATCGTCCGCGAACATGAGGCACCTAGCCGTTCTGACAACATTCGGCAAATCGTCTATCATTATCATGAACTGTGTCGGACCCATCGTACTTCCTTGGCTCACTCCTGAAAGAGTGGTGTAGGGATCCGAACGGTACCCAAGATGATATACAAATTGTATACGGTTGGAAAAACTATTACTAAAAAACTTAAGTAGATTAGGACAGAACCCAATCTCGGCAAATTTTTTCAGGAGAACGTCATTATGTACGCGATCGAACGCTTTTTTAAAATCAAAGTACGCCGCGTCTACTTGCTTACCCTGATCCATGCTGGTTGTTGCGTAATCTACAAAGTTAACAAGGTTGGTAGTAGTAGACTTACCTGTACGAAAACCATGTTGACACTCACTCAGCAAGGGTCTTATTTGCAAGGAAATGCGACGGTTCAAGATGGATTCAAATAATTTACCGAATGCCGAGAGAACAGCTATGGGCCTGTAATTCTCAATTTTCGATTTGATTTTACTCTTAGGTATAGGCGTAACTCGAGAAATTTTCCAAGTTGAAGGATAAACAGCAGTTTTTAACGATAAGTTAAAAATATACATCAGTGGTACTTTAAACGCACGAATGCAATCTTTTAAAATAAAGGGGGGTATACCGTCCGGGCCAGTAGATGAATGTGGCTTGAGACGCCTGATTGCATAATAAAGATCAGCTGGAGTGACGTGATCAATCGCTATCCGCGTAGCGCCACACGAGTCCTCGGCGGCGCGCTCAGCGGCCGCTGCGGATAAGGTAGGTACGTCGCTGAGAAATACGGACTCGAAATACCTGGCAAAAGCGTTAGCGGCGTCTATACCCGTGACTAATCGACCATCATATTCAAACTCTTCACATGCGTTTCGACTGACTTGTTGCTCTTTTATAAATTTCCAGAATAATTTCGGTTCTTTGGTAACTTCCTGCTCAGTTTTACGAATGTAAGATTCATATGCATCTTTGATGAGCTGTTTTGCGTGCTGTCTGTAGTATTTAAACATTTCATGATTAAATTCCTTACCTAATTTCTTATAATTTTTTAAATGAAAATATTTATATTTTAAATTAAGAATGATTTCAGGCGTAAACCAAGTAGGATATTGAAATTTATAATTAAGTGTAGACCTCCTTTTTAAGGGGACGTATGCACTTAGACATACTCTTATTTGCTCATAAAACAAAGCTACTGCGCCATCGACATTGTCGGTGGAAATAACTTCATCCCAATCTAAACATTCAAACGAAGCATAGAGAGAATGAAAATCAGCCTTACGATAGTTCCACTCCGGAGCGGCATCATCAGGAGGCGGGGGAGCGCGCGGCGGCGACGGGCGCGGACGCGGGCGCGGGATGCGCAAGCGCACCTCGAGCGCGGGGTGGTACGCGTCCTCCGGCTCCACGAGCTTTACGTCACCTTGCACACTCACACACTCGTCGCCGAGATTACTCATCACTAAATCCAGTATCGTGTTATACTTATTGAGAACCGTATTATGTTGCTTCAGCTTACAATAGGCCAGAAAATAATTGAACAGCAAACTAATATTTAAGCTACAAGAATTTAGATTAAAATCTCCTAGAATTAATAAATCTAATTTTGAGTATCTAGTAACAACATTTTCCAAAACTAAAAGAGATTTCATATAAGTCGTGTCATCGGAGTTTGGAGGAATATATACAACACAGCATAAAATTTGTTTATATTTTAGAGTAATAATAGCCATTACTATCTCGACATCTGCAGTGTAACCATCAATGTCCAACACCTGCCGGAACCTGTACTGGTCCCGGACCGCGAGCAGCACACCTCCCCATCCTGCATCTCCTGCCCGGTCCTGGCGCACCACTTTGTATCCCGTAGGGACAAATTCGGCATCGCTGACGCTGCTAATCAGGAACGTTTCGGTTAATGCAATTATGTCGGGTGATTCGCTTAGTAAGGCAATTTTGCATTTATCTAATTTTGAACGCAGTCCTCGCACATTCTGGTATACAACCTTGAATGATTTAAATCTTATTTTCTCCTTGTTGCTTCGTAGCGTTCCGAAATCCACTACGCCAGGGTTTTATATAGACATCTGCTGGCCAGCACTGTGGTGAAAGGTATTTGTCTACATTTTTAGTAGGCACAGACAACTTGAAAGATGCGTAGTCACCTTTTGGTTTCAAGGCCTCGACGGCACATTTATCCCCAGTACAGATCGTAGCCAGGTGATCAGCCACTTGATCAGCTGTGGTACCGCTCTTCACATAATATAAATGGAGGTACGATTTGCGTTCGGCGGCCTGCAGAGCAGTAGAACCTGGGGCGGCAGTGCCACAGGTCGCGTTCAAGATGGGTCCGCGAGACTGGCGCTTCCCTACTACAGTCCAACCAGCAACATTATCATTAATTTGCGCATCATTTGAGATAACATCAACAAAAACATCCCCGTCTACTTGTAGTGGCGTTGTAGGCGTAGTAGGTGTAGTAGGTACGCTCGGTTTTGCGGCCGCGCACAATGATGTAGATGTGTGCGTAGAAGGAACAACATCAGCTGAGCCACTTGTTGCTTCAATGCGCGGTGATGTGGGCTTTTTCGCTCTCACAGGACGGCTGAGCGCGACGATCGCCGACTTTGCCCGAGCACTCGCCTCTCGGCCGAGCCGTTGAGTCGGTACCGCAAGGAACGGCGGCGGCGCCTGCTTACCCTCTAATGCATTTAAAGTTGTACTCGTTGTGCTTGTGGCCAATTTTTGAATCAAACTATTTTGTTCAATTACGAGTTTTTTCAACGACTTTACTTCGTCCTGCAGGGTTAGCACTGTTTTGGTAAGCTCACGCACCGCACTATCACAACTTTCGGCTGACATTACTTAATAAATTTTAAAAGAGCTTCAGAGATTTACAAATGACGTCCGACTTCCACGAAGGCCGAATTTAGCCGTCTTCCAGGCAGACGTGGTCTGCGGTGGCGGTCAATGGGTCACCAAAGTCCATAGGCCGACCGCAGGCCGCGTCTGTCTGGAAGACGCCTAATGCAGTAGACTGATAATTACGATAATTAGGACAGGTACAAAAAACATTTTTGTAACGAAGTCTTAATTTCTTGTTTTTGTTTTTCGGTTGAGTTGTTAAGTGAAGAGGAGTGAAAGCGTATCACGCCCTAACAACTCAACCGATTATCATGACATTTTGTGTACTCGTTGTGAATGGTACAGAAACGGACATGTGATAAAAAAAATAGCAGGTCCTATGGGACCGCAGTCGAAACCACAGGGCGCAGCTAGTACTAGAAAAAGTACGAAATATGAAAACCAACCAAACAACTCCATTCTGCGTGTCATGTAAAAATAACTCTTGTGAAGCTCACACTAAAGCTCTTAATTACCATGTGACAACTTTCATATTTTCTGAGACAAATCAAGACACTTCACTTGATCCCACTCAAAGTCCTGCAAACTACGCAATCGAACTCGAAAGGTCTCGAAAAGTTTGCGGACTTGTCAAACCGCAGTGGCTGAAACTTGAAGGTTTTAAGGTGAAACTTTTCAATCAGGCCCCTATACTGAGTGTGAGGGCGAAGGAATTAGAGGCTGGAGACTGCCCGGCGGGTCCGTTATTGTGGAGAAGCTTTTGAAAATATACTCGCTATTTTTAATATGGGGTCAACAGGGCCAAATGCGTCTGTAGTCTGTATCTCATAGTAAAAGTTGTTTGTTATGATGTAGAGAATCAGCTTTTAACATTTTGCTAGTAGCGAAGTAGGGTCAACTGGGGCAAATGCGTCTGTGGGGCAATTGCGTCTTTCTAGAGTTAATGACAAACCGTTCACAAATTAGGCAACTAACACTATCATGTACAGATTATTGCAACTAAATGGCGCCTAATTTGTGAAGGGTTTGTCAGTAATTCTTGAAAGACCAGGCGCTGGTAAAGAGGAAGATGGCGCACAGTCTCCAACACAGGCGGCGTGTAGCTAGTTTGTCAATTTTTTACCGCCTCCATTTTGGAGAATGTGCACAGGAACTATACGAGCTGATTCCGTCATCTGACTTCCGCCATAGGTCATCGAGGCAGACATTCCATCGATATGTCGTCGGCTTCAATAAAGCCCGCACGAAGCGCTTTCAAAACTCCTTCCTAATCAGAACTGCCAAGGAGTGGAACGCGCTTCCTGCCTCGGTGTTCCCCAGCAATGGATACAACCTGGGTCTCTTCAAGACAAGAGTGAATAGGCACCTCATGGGCAAGCGTGCTCCATCTTAGACCGCATCCTCACTTTCCATCAGGTGTGTTGCGGTCAAACGTGGGCCCATTCAATCATAAAAAAAGACGCAATTGCTCCACAGACGCATATGCCCCAGTTGACCCTACTTCACTACTAGCAAAATGTTAAAGGCTGATTCTCTACACTACATCATAACAAACAACTTTTACTATGAGACCAATTACATATTGCGAAACTACGGAAACCGCTGCATTGGCCGCGCCCCAAATCAACAGCGACCAGTGCATCGACCGCAAGTTTGCTGATGCAGCAACGCACCGAAGCCGACCCGGTGGGAGCCTCACCTTTAGACGACACACTTTAAGCTAGGCATCAGCTGGAGTAGTCATTACTTAGTTTTAGAATATTAATTGTAATTTTAATATTAATTATTAATAAATTAGTTGAAGCAATTTCGGTTTTTTTTAAGTCCTCCGTCTGCAGCTAACGTAATTGGCGCAGTCGGTAGGATCCTAGAATCAGTGCGCGGCGGTCTCCTGCTTCACCAATCGTCCGGCTTGACTACCGCTAGTCGCTGATAGGCTCTTCAGCCCTTATCTGGGATTCGAATCACTGGCCGCGGAACGGGGACGAGTATCCAGCTATCGATACGCAGAGGAATCGAAATGTGCATGTAAGTACGCAAAAAATCCTTTTTTGTGTTGCTTCCGGACCCTATCTTGTGTCCTCCTTACCCTTTAAGTCTTCAAAATTTTTCATCCCAGGAATCGGGACGACCGGGAGACTGTATCTCGTCAGTCTCGCCGTAATAGAGAGTTAGATAGTATTAGAGAGGTAGATTTAGAAGTAGATTTAAATAGATTAACTGTAGCGATGGCTCAGCAACCCGATTTAATTTTTAAGGCTTTACGCCCGGTACCCGACTTTGACGGGAATCCAAATGTACTCACTAGATTTATTAAAATATGTGACCAGTTAGTGGCAACTTTTATGTCCGCTCAGCCCGGCGGCGAGCTAGGAAATTTATGTTTACTTAACGGCATACTTAACAAAATTACCGGTCAAGCAGCTACCATTATCAATTCTAATGGCGTCCCGGATACTTGGTTAGGGATTCGGGAATCACTCATCAATAATTTCGCGGATCAGCGCGATGAAACAGCGCTGTATAATGACCTATCTTTAGCCACACAAGGACACAGAACCCCGCAAGAGTTTTACGATTATTGTCAGACACTGTGCAGTACAATTATGACGTACATCTCGCTACACGAAACTTTAGATACGACCATAGAGTCTAAGCGCATCTTATACAAGAAATTAACCATGCAAGCTTTCGTGCGCGGTTTACAGGAACCACTAGGGTCTAGGATACGTTGTATGCGACCCTCAACTATTGAGCAGGCATTACAATACGTACAGGAGGAACTGAACATTGTTTATCTGCAACAGCGAAATGCTGATGTACAAGTTAAAATTCAGCACCCTAAAGTTCAACCCCCAATTTTAATGCCTCCTCAAAAATTGTTCTATCAGCCGCCACCACCGATGCTGGCACCCACGAGTCAAAGACCGATGCCTGTACCACCTCAAGCGGTTAACCTTCAACCTTCATTCAGATTTAACCCAGGGTATAATAATCAACCCCCTGCTAGAATGCCGACACGTACGCAACAGATGTTTGGTGCGCCGCCACCAAATTATAACGCGAGGAGCAACACGTTCCGACTCCAGCCCCGACCACAGTTGCAACCCAAACCGATGAGCGGTGTGCAACATTTTACCCCTAGGGCACTACCCCCAACGGCACCTAGGCTTAATGGTCATGACTGGAATAAGCACGGCAACCCCCCACCTACAAATTATTTTAAAACCCGTGAGATGAATTTTAACGAATTTACTAACGATGCGTATACTGATTATTACTACGATTATGGTGAAGGCTACGCAACTGATTGTTACGAGTATCCTACTTATGATATAATACTGAAATCGCAAAACAAATCAGCTTTTTCATACAAAAAGATGATTGACCGGCGACTAAATGTATGGGAAGATCCCTTTCGGTTTAGTACATTCTTTTCTGATAACCCTGTATGTAGATAATTAAAACCAACTATTTTTGCAACTCTTTGTCATGAATAGACGATTAAATAAATCAATTTAAGCCATGATAAAGTATAGTGTGTATACGAGTATGTGCTCTAGCGACAGCAGTTTTGTGCGATGGGCGCATAGTTTTTGTGTAATGTAGGCATTTGAATTATAATAAAATAAAAATAATAGTACCACTTATTCATCCACACCAAAACCTTATCTGATAAGTCGTATATACTACGGGTACTGCAACTACTACGACAGTAGACTACGCATAACCCTGAAAATTATCAAGCCGAGTCCATACTTTCTTAACCTTCGTACAAACTAGCGAAGAACTAAGATCGTAAGTCGAAAAACTTGGTCTTGCCAGCGGCGAAGATAAGTGAATTTGTTATCTCCCACTAGCGGCTCTGTAGGCTCTATTATAGTTCTTATGGACACTGCCCGCATAGTCGAATTTTGAACTTTAAGTTTACGACACTTAGTAGAAGGAAAATTAAGTGGGTACTTATTTATTACTTTTTAAGTGGCGATATTTTTTGGCCATATTACTTACTTAGGAAATATTATGTCGACTTTCATTATTGTAACCGTAGGAGTGTACTCTATTCTGATTCCCTGCACGTGGTCCCCGGGTAGTGCTAACCAGGAAGCAAATTCTGGTGGGAGGCTTCGGTCGTGGCTAGTTATCACCCACCGGACCATAAGCCATGCCGTGAAATGACCTAGTCGTGTTTCGGGATGTAGTCCGGTGTAACCGTAGACGGATCTGAGCAGTAGCGCACTTGTAGCGCCTCACTCAACTGCCGTCTTTGTACTTCTTCACTCTACGAAACTTCAAGACTAGAGTGAATAAGTAATTAAGTACCTTATAGGTCGTCGTGCTCCATCTTAGACCACAACTGTGGTGCTACATTAAAAAAAAGTAACGTAGCCTTGAGGCCAAGACAAGGCCGAGATCTCGTTTGTCTATACTAATATAACTAGTTGCTCTGTTAGCTGTAGACCTCGCGGCCGACGTCTGTGCTCCTCTACAGGTCGCATTCCTCAACCGATCCTCGTGAAATTTTGTGAGCAGGATCGATAATTATATACATTTTTGTTTAGACTTGAGATATGACTTTTTTCCACAAAAGCAATATTTCAAGCAAAAAGTTCAGCAATTTAGAAAAAAATCAAAAACTAACTCGGATACAAAAATCCTAACTACTTAATATTATAAATGCTAAAGTGAGTTTGATCGTTTGTTTGTTTGTAACGCTTTCACGTCTCAACTACTCAACCAATCGTCTTGAAATGTTGCACACACGTTGTCTGGAGTAGGTACAGAAAAGGACATAGCGTACTTTTTATCCCGGAAAAATTAACAGTTCCTGTAGGACCGCGGGTGAACCAGCGGGGCACAGCTAGTTTGTATATAGTTATCGATCCTGCTCACAAAATTTCGCGACAATCGGTTGAGGAATGCGACCTGCAGAAGAGGACAAACGTCGGCCGCGAGGTCTACAGCTCGAAAAGCCACCAGTTTCTTTAGTGAAAATTGGCCTGTCAGTTTTCGTTCTCTTTCTCGACATTTACTCACTATCTGCGCCCTCAGTTTTACCGCGGTTAAAAAGGAGCCTATGTGTTAATCAGGGTATAAGCTACCTCTATACTAAATTTCATCGAAATCCGTCCATCTGTTTGAGGGTGTTCCGTTTGAGGGTAGTTCTTTACTAACAAACATACACACATTCACAAACTTTCACCTTTATAATATTAACATAACGTAACATATCGTCACGCCTTTCCCCCGAGGGGGCTGGCAGAGGTGTAATACAACACCCACATTTCGCCGGACGATATTCAGTCCCAAATGTGACAGGGGGCTATACATCGCCATACACAGGGCTCCAGTCATGTAGCAGATGACATACAATACGCACATATTTACACATTATGAACAAATTGGTGCGTACCGTCGTCTGGGGTTCGAACCCACTCCATCTGGCTTGAGAGGCAGACCTTCTCCCAACTAGACTGACCAATTAGTGCGATATATAGGGTTATAGGATCATAATTTTTGAAACGTACTTAAGTTTAAAATATGAGTTAACTTCATTCTTGTAACATTCTTGAAATAAACCAGAGTCTGCAAACAAGTTCAAGTTATCATAACAACTTATATGTCACCTCGAGTATAATACAGTAAGTTCAGCGCCCATTTGCGATGTAAATTCATTCATAGCATTGTCCGTACATTGCACAACTAACAATTAGCGTTCATGTCCAGGACCTCGGGTGGAATTACAAATGTTAATACGTTGCTGCTTAGGATGAGAGCGCATTGGGTTGAGCTATGCGGTGAGATGAGAAAAATTGTCTGTGACGGTTTTTAATAAAGAAAGAAGAAAGAAAGAAAGAAATTTATTTTGAAAACATACATACAATTAACAATATAACGACAAATAAAAGCAATAAAACAAAATAACAAACAGATACTAATAGATACTAATAAATATAACAAACAACAATAATAAATTACAATTATGAATGTGTTTCAAAAAAGGCTCCACCTCAGCATAAGCTGTTTAATCAACAGCGCTGATCTTCCGGTGGAGCCTTCAGTTAAATCACGGTGCCTCCTCCGGTCCAGGGGGTCTTCCTAACCCCCTGGACCGGAGGAGGCAGTGCGATAAAAAGGAGAGTTAGGTTTGGCAATGGGTGGAAAAACGACTGATGATGAAGCTAATAAATAAATAATTTCGGGACACTTCCACACACGGTCGCCTGACCCCAAACTAAGCAAAGCTTGTACTATGGCTGCCAAGGACTGATATACATACTTAGATATTTTTAAATACATACTTAAATACATATTTAAATACATATTAACACCCAGACATAGAACAAACACAAATGTTCATCACATAAATGTTTGCCCTAGGTGGGAATCGAACCCACGCTCCCAAGCTCAGAAGGCAGGTTCACTACCAACTTAGCCACCGAGGCAGTCAAGCTCAACGACAAGCAGCTTAGTGACCCAGTGGAGTTCCACCCTTACCGTTTATACTCGATAAATAATTTTACATTGTTTTGCTGTCGAGACGCTGTGATTGTTGAAAATGTGATTGAGTGGGTAATAACCGGTGATGGATCGGGTTGGACGGTTGGGATTTAGGACATTTTGATACATTACTGTCGCACGAATACATGATTAGCTGGTAATAGCTAATGTTAGCTTGTGAAGGTTACCTGAACATTATTGTATTTGAATATGATCATAAAGAGCTAAAATTGTTAGCAGTTTTCACTAATACTTGTCCAGATGCTTCGAAAAACTTTAGCATGTGTGTTTAAATGAAACCCTCACTTTAAAAGTAAAGTGTGTAAAAGTAATTATTTGTATGTGTGTGTTTGTTTTTATATCTTTACGTTCAAAGAGATGAATTTTGATGAAATTTGGTATGGAGATAGCTAATGCCCTGGATGCATACATGAACATAGGGCTAGTTGAAATATGTTCCTAACACGTGTTTTCAGCAAATTGGGTAAAATACAAGATAACAAGACTCAAATATTCGTAAAAGGATTAAAGATTTTTGATCTCAAACAATAAATTAATTTGGAATTTTTTTTGTAAAAGAATAGTTGTAGATAAGGTTTAGTTAAAGAGAGAGGAATCTAACCAGAAAGCTGTTGATAATGATGTTAACAAAAGCTATAATCAAAATTGTACTGCACAGTAAACTATACCATGCCCTAGTTGTACATTATCCCCCTAATAATATTATTAAGCAGTATAGTCTCGAAATAGTTATTCAGCATTATTTTTTTTTTTTTTCGATCAAGTGGATAACTATTCCAAAGGCTTATTAGTCACAGGGATATAAGACAGATCTTACAGTGCTGGTGAAGTACACTAGCTTAGTTCTGTCTACAGTTTATGTGGCGTTTGTCCATTAGCTGGCCCGGCAAGGCACGGCACCAGCGAGATCAAGAGCTGAACGTCACCAGTAATAGATAAGCCTTCCATAAATTTGCAGAATTGATCTCACAACGTCGAGTCCCACTACACCGCTCCGCTCTTCGCTCGGTATCCCGCCACGCTGCTTCACGCTTCGCGCGGTGTCCCGTCACACCGCTCAATAAAATTCCATACATTTAGTCCAGCCACATCACTCTTTGCTTTCTACGTACTTGCTTGCTCCCACCACGTCGATCCTTCTTTTTGGGGTGTCTACTCCGAATACCTAACCTTACGAAAAAGCTAGAGTGCAGTGAATGTTCGGTTTTCTAGCTTTCACTAAAGGGCCCAAAGTGGTTCATACATTCATGCGTGCCGGACCGTGCCGTGCCGGGCCGTGCCGGCAAGTGGAAAACGCCTATTAGCTAAGTAAGTCCGCTAAATGTGCAGGTTGGTACAGACTAGTAACAGGTAGAGTCTCCGCGGCCCGTGGTGCAACGGCCGCCGATTCGGGCCGCAGAAGGCCGTATTCGTTATCGGTCACTCGGCGACCTTTGAAGATGCTCGAGCGCATGTGAACAGCGTAAGGTTATTGGTGAAATGAGGGCTTACTATGAGAGCTTAAGTAGTTTGAATTAAAATGAGGTAAAGTTGCAGTAAAATTTAATTCATTGATATGTTCCTTACACTTTTTCGATAATAAACTTACTTACTTTTTAGGTAATTACGTAAACGGTAATAACGACGTCTCCTAAAACTTTCAAAAATGTCATAACAATAAAACATTACGATCATAGGTATAGATAATAGATAGTATTCTGTGATCATGATGAACATATTATTACAGGCGTACGTATAGACAGTTTAAGGCTTCGTCCTAGACAGTTTGCTTAGTTAGATAAGCAAACTGTCAGCTGCTGACTGTTCGCCTCCAGTTTGCCACCCTATATATTTTAAGCGAAGTGTCAGAACAGCGCGTACAGTTTGCAGCGTAGCACTTGCTGACTTATGCAGTGAGCAGACGTCTTCTGATCGTAAAGTGGACGTTCACATTTTGTTTGCTATGGTTTGACGCTTACTCGACTTAGTGTCACTTGTCAGTCAGCGGACAGTTAGTCGCTTAAGTACAATTTGCTTAGTCAGGACGAAGCCTTGAATTAGACTCTTTATTAACCGCCTGAGTTTGATGTATCCAACAAAAAAAAACTACCATTTAGGACGAACAACATCATCGTCCCAGGCGGAAAATTTCTAGGAAAATCTTTGTAGGATTTACCCGACCTTTGGTCTTGTTACTCGTCCGATACTATCTCAGTCATTGTCTTTTTTTTTTCTCATTATAAAAGTCCTGAGAGTGAACGTGACAGATATAATGTCGCACGCACCAGAATAAGGCCCCTGGCGTTTAAAGGGATAAAGCAAAATCTTGTTTGTTATTTATCGACAGACAACACATAATTTTAGTAAACTTGGTCAGAAGGTCCTTCAGGTCGGCCGGTGTAGCCGTCTAAAGGCATGTCTCATGGATAAGAATCTTGCTAAATACTACCATGTATTACTAAGATTACTTCAATAACTTAGCTCGTACATGCGTTTCCAATAAGCTTAAATCGTGTAGGCTGCCTTATTGAGATATACCCTTAAGCTTGGCGTGGCTTATGTTCATACCATGGTGATCTATGACCCTCGTTTATGACGAAGAATTTTGTATTGAAATTGTTTGTTGACCAAACGTGCGCGAAGGGTCTCCGTTTCAGCTTGGGGAAAAATGTTTTCGTATGTCCGGATGTTCGGCTGTTCTCCTTTACAGGTCGCATTTTACTATCGATTCTCGTGAAATATTGTGAAGAATTTAGTTTTCAGGTCTTCAGCTCGCAGAGCTACTAGGTATATCCTATCCTATCCTACTAATATTTTAAACGCGAAAGTTTGTAAGAATGGATGGATGGATGTTTGTTACTCTTTCACGCCAGAACGGCTGAACAGATCTGGATGAAATTTGGCACAGAGATAGACTATAGTCTAGAATAGCACATAGGATACTTTTTAATCGCGGGTGAAACCGCGGGGCGCAGCTAGTGAATTAATATAACTGTCAAAACACAGCTATTCACGTAATCCTGTTTGATTCGTTACAGAGACATTACAGAAACTGGATTTAGTATTTTTTTGATTGCAGGTTCTTAATTAAAATACTTATTTAGATTCAAATAGGTATATGAATAAATAAAATAAATTGCGGGACGTTTTTCACATACGGTCGTCTGACCCCAAACTAAGCAAATCTCGTAATAATGTAATTTTCCACAACATCATCATTTTCATGTTATCCACAGCCTTCTTTAACCCATTTCTTATGAGCCTCTCTCTAACTATGCCATCTGGCTTACTATCAGATGTACCCATCTAATCCGGAATACGAAATAAGTTTTACATAAAACGCGCACTTACGTTATTCAATACCCGTTTACTTAGCCATAGAACTAATCAAATTGCAACCGCGTAAAAGCGGAAACTCAAACCACTTATGTTTGCACATCTACAAGTATTTCCTTGTTCCTGTCTTACATCTATTTATGTAATAACGGTATTAACTATATTATTATATTCCAATAACAGAATAATAAGCGGTGGTGACCGCAGCATGGAATAACAGCGTTCAGCATACACAATGGTGGGTTGAAAATCTATTATGTCATTGTGGGTCGGATTCCACTGCCGCCGGTTAAACGCTGGTCAGTTATAGATTGCTTGACTAAAACCTCTTAATATAAATACGTAATTTGCTTCGCTCCTATCAAGTATCCTCCTATCTCGTCTATCAAGGAAAATGCTTTAGTCTTTTCGTCGTTGACTTGTCGTATAAAATATGGTAGAGCTATTATTTATTGGTATGGATTCACTTGTATTTTTGTTCAGTGATAAATTAATGTTTAACTCGATTTTTCCAAAATATTTAAGTAATTTGTTGATTTTACTTTATCATCATAGCGATTAAGTAGAAAAAACCATATGTAGCAGGCAAAAGAAAAGTCGAAATGAGCCTTTTGTTAATTTCACACCGTGTACTAATGAATTCTGAATGACTTACCATATTGCCAAAGGCAGCATTAGGCAGTGAATTTACATGTTGTGAAAACCTAACCTTGGCCTTGATATTCCAAATAAAACTTTGATCTTGACATACGAAAGCTTTCATGCCTTTACAACACTTCACAAACATGGCTAGTAAAGTATTAGAAAAATAAGTTTACGTCCTTGTTTAATTTTTAGTGAAACAGGCCCCAATTTTTTAACCAGCCAAATGTTTATGTATGAAGGTGTCAAAACACTTTGTCGAGCACAAATTGCCGGCGTCCAACTAAGGGCATCCATTTAAATACCATTTGGACCACGCGTTAGTACCATTATATTCGTACAATGGTCTAGGACCGCGGACTTTTGCATCAGATGGTTCCGCCTCTGATAGCCTTCTATGACGATTTATTGCCGTCTAATTCAATTTAAATATATCTATTGTCTTTGAATCTGCTGTTTTGAAGATATTATTCATAATTTGTGGGAAGCTCTAAAGGTTAATCGTGAGTTTGGTTCAGTTGAAAATTTGATCAGTTTTCGTCGATTAGCGGGATTAGAGTTGATGGAGCCGGGCCGTTGGTAAATGTCGTGGACTATTGTAAATTGGGCTGATTTCGAATAGAACTTGTTTCAACGTAGTAACTTAAGTTGCATTACTATTTATTCTTGTTTGTTATTTTTTTATGCAACTGATTGTTATACTTTGCAGCTTATCATCATCAGCTTAGCATCATTTCAGCCGGAAGACGTCCACTGCTGGACTAGGGCCTCCCCAATGACTTCCATAGCGTCCTATCTTGCGCTGCCCGCGTCCAGCGGCCTGTGACCCTCACCAGATCGTCGGTCTACCTTGTGGGAGGCTTTCCCACGATGTGTCTTCCGTAGTCACCACTCGAGAACCTTTCTGCCTCATCGGCGGTCAGTGCCACTTAATGTTGTAACTACCTGTAATAAGTCTTATTGTTGCATACATCAATATGCCAATAGCCATTCTCTTTCCTCTCTTTTGGCTATCTCGTGCGTATGTTAGTCCTTTTCTTTCCTCTATATTTGTAATACAAAAACACATTGTATTTTTCATACAAGGTCATGCACAGCACACACATGCCTGAGTTTCTCGTAGTATTCAAATACAGACATCCTCGGTAATCTAGAATAGTTTCAAGTCTGCAATCATTAACCTGTTGCAGCCACGTCGCCGTCGCGATGACAGACAAACAATCAACTTTCACGATGTCAACCCACATCTGAATCAACGTGACAACGCCATCTGTGCTCGAGTTTAAGTTATAAGCTTATCGCTTACGGGTGGTATTTGCAATTGAACGTTACCGAGGCTCAGATAACACGTTAAACTGTAGGCTTCAGTTATTGTGCCATAACAACAATTGTCTCCCCATCGTTTCTCCCGGAGGCTTGTGGCAGCCTGAAAAGGCTGCTAACCTTCTGGAAACACCTGGGTTGGTTGGAGTAAGGGAGGGGGAAGAATAGAAAGAGTTCACGCACAATGACCCAATCAAGTGGCTAAGTGCGGAAAACGCCCCGCTAAACAAACAAACATACAAACAACAATTGTCGAGTCATGTCAGAGGCCTTCGGGCGGCCTAGACACTCTGACATCAGTGGGGCTATTCCTACGCGTGAGATGAGACGAGATTTTATCTTGGTTACTTTCACACCTATGACGTTTCAAACGAGAGCAACAAGGACGAGAAATGGTGAGATGAAAATCTCAAATCTCCGAATAGGGCCACAGGGCTAGCCACGCAGCCTATTCAAACTAGATTGCTTGCTTTAGCTTGGCGCTGTCCAGCGGCTATATACTCAAACATCTAGAAACGTTTCGGATTGAATTAGAATTTTAAAAGTCTAATTGTTCGAATATCAGTCTGCTGTTATACATTTAGGAATAGGAAGCCGAGAATAAGTCATATTGGATTAATTAGCAGAACGGATTAATTAGCGTTCTTATAAAGCGAAGCGAACTTAAAAATTAATTATATTGGAATTAAATACTTAGGTACTTGCCTGCAAAATGTCTTAAGATTCAATAAGCCTTGCTCAAGGTTTTGTCGATCAAATTATTAAACATTTCCGCTGAAGTGATATAGGGTAAACTGGGGCAAATGCGTCTGTGAGACAATTACGTCTTTCGAGAATTACTGAAAATCTTTCACAAACATTTTTTACACAAGATTATTGCAACTGAAGATAGAAAAAAGATGTAGGTGGCGCCTAATTTGTGAAGGGTTTGTCAGTAATTCTCGAAAGACGCAATTGCCCTACCGACGCATTTGCCCCAGTTGACTCTATACGTCAAAAGAAACAGATATAAAGAAACAGATATATACGCTAGAGTTTATCCCTTGGCATCTTTGCAAATTGTTCTTTTTATTCATTTTCCTAGTTCATTCGTAACAGTATGACAAATTATGCGAGAGCTTTATTATGCATTTAAACACGTGTACATGTGCATCTGCATCAAATTATACGTTGTTTTGAACAAAATGGGAATCTAACTTGCATCTTTTTTAGGACCCGTCCGTTTTGGATCCTTGAGGTTAAAGTGGATTTAGCAAAGATCGTAAGAACCTAATTTGGTTGCAGCATTTTCTGATACAAAAACAAAAGTAAAATGAATTACTTATAAGTTCGTTAAAGGCTTTTAGAATGGATTAGTTTAGAAATATTACAACGGAATACCTTCACGATATTTTGTATTTTACTATTTTAGATAATTAACTGTTACCCGTGACTTCGTTTGTGTTTATATAGAAAATAAACATATCATATCGTCACACCATTTCCCTGAAGGGGCTGGCAGAGATATACAGCACCCATACTTCGGCGGCCGATATTCAGTCCCAAATGTGATACGGGCGTGTTGCCATACACCGGGCTCCAGTTATGTAGCAGATAATATTAAATATGCACTTATGTTCACACAATGAACCACTTGGTGTGTACCTTCGGCTGGGTCCGAACCCGCTCCATCTGGCTTGAGTGGCGGGCCTTCTCTGACTAGGTATCATCGCTTCATTCAGAAAATAAAATCCAATAATCTTCTTACTGATACACAGTACTTAGCTAATTATCAAATTTCATCAAGATTTGTCCAACCTTTAACCGTGAAAAGCCAACAAACAGACAGACAGATTTACTTTCGATTTTCAAATACGATTGTGGATTGTACGAGTGCCTTCTTAAATACGTACTGGATATTTTTGGTTCTTCAAGTTTATCTAAAAATACAAGATGACAAAAAGATCCAACGAACGTCACAGAATCTACATGACAATAACATTGACCTGCCTCGAGACTCGAGTTGATCCCTGACTCGCACCTCGATGACCTATCGAGTCTTTGGGACGTGTAGCTTAAGGTGACCTTAAACATTATACTATTAAACCACAGCCTACGAAACATTCTACACAACATTTTCCTAGCTGGCGGTTAGATCATGCTTCGTAGAGGCGATTGTCTAGGCTGTGGTCGATGGTAATATTGTTTGAGTTGTAGAGGAGAGTTATAGATCTCGCTTGCCCTATGGCCTCAGATTTGCGTCAATCCATGGAACAATTATGCCGTATGTAACTGTTACAATGTGTTTAAGTTGTTGCCTTATCTTAAGATCGAATGGAAAATTCTAGTAAAAGCTGAAGGCAAATTCATGGAGAATAAAAATGTGTAGTTTATGTTCGGATTCTAGATAATGTACAAAGATGACTTCCTGTCATCCATTTAAACAAATTTTTGACTTTTGTTGATATAAAATATCGACAAAAGTCTAAAAAACTGGTTGACTGATTTTAATAAAATTTATATGGAACCATCTCTATAGTATGATCTACCAAACAAATAATGAATCATTGAAATCTTGCTTGAGGCGAATAAAATTTTATTGATAACATTTCTTTCTTAACAAATTAAACACTAAACAATTGGCTAAAATATAGATACAAAATTAATAAATAAAATAAATAATGGACATCGGCTTTATCTTGGTATAATAATATCTCCGCCAGGTATACTGTTCCGAGTAAAAAATTCTCACAAGGGCTACACGTTGTGACGTCAATCGACCCTTAAGCAAGACAGAAATAAGTCCTACTTATCCTACTAATATTATAAACGCGAGTTTGTAAGAATGGATGTATGGATGTTTGTTACTCTTTCACGCCTGAACGGCTGAACAGATCTGGATGAAATTTGGCACAGAGATAGATTATAGTCTAGAATAGCACATAGGCTACTTTTTAACCTCGGTAGAAACCGCGGGGCGCAGCTAGTAATATTATAAACGCGAAAGTTTTTATGTATGGATGGATGGATGGATGGATGTTTGTTACTCTTTCACGCCAGAACGGCTGAACAGATCTGGATGAAATTTGGCACAGAGAAAGATTATAGTCTAGAATAGCATATAGGGTACTTTTAACCTCGGTAGAAACCGCGGGGCGCAGCTAGTAGTTTATAACATGTTCGAAAAGACTTAAGAGACGACTTAAGAATGACGTCATCACGTGTTGGCTCCTACGCTAGACCACGCCACGCTAGACCTTGATTTTTGGATCATTGTTTAACCGTCATCGGTAAACCGATGTCGACATAAATTAGCCCCCTTACCAATAAACATTGTATAGCCTCGGAACAGGTATACAGTGTTTTGTCTTTTTCTTTCTTTTACAGTTTTGAACTCGATCGAAAAAGACAAAAGACTGTAGAGATATTCCGAGGCTTTAAAACGTTTATTGCTAAGAATGTAAGTGTTTAAATAATCATATCAAGAAGAAATCTTTGCAAATTTTTAATAGCTACTCTTAGGATGAAATCCCAAAGCCTAGTAGTAAAAAGTAATAACATTCAAATTCAAACAACAACAAGGGAGAAAATCACACAATCGAATAAACCATCAATAAAACTGATCGAGGGAAAGTGCGAATCTCCCATTTTACGACTTCATTCGTCCCGTGGTAACCTTAAACGGGCGATAAACGACTGTTAAATTTAAACATGTTAGATAAACAGTTGTTAACGAAACTGTGAAAGTGGTTAGGTAATTTGGAGGTTGTAAAGAAGGGTACTAGTAAATAATGTGACTTTTGAGATGGATAGGAAATAAAACTATTTTATAGAATTATTTTACATTTTCAATCATTTTATAGGCCTGTAAAAACTGAAGCGATGGCAGCCTAGTTGGGAGAAGGTCCGCCTCTCAAGCCAGAGAGAGCGGGTTCGAACCCAGCCGGCACGCACCAATTTGTTCATTGTGTGAACATAATTATGTATGTGCGTATTGTATGTCATCTGCTACATGACTGGATCCCGGTGTATGGCGACAGGCTCGTCCCCTGTCACATTTGGAACTGAATATCGTCAGGCAAAACTGGGTGTTGTATTACACCTCTGCCAGCCCCCTCGGGGGAAAGGCGTGACGATATGTTATGTAAAAACTTATTTAGCGGCCATTACACTACCCAATTTGCAGTATGCTAACTTAGCGTGGCTAAGACCTTGTGTTCCACGCGCGCCTTAAAGAGAGAGAGAGAGAGACGTCAGCACCAACTGACGGGGTCCGTTAGGGCCAATGCCTGCCAGGGTTGCGAGTTGTTCGAAAGGGATATCGGGGCCCTGGCACACAGGCAATGGAAGGAACACGGGTGGGTTTTGGTCAGTACAAGTCTGACACGCCCTCCCACTCAGCCCAGAGCGGGAGAAGTTATTTGATGAATTCCCACCCAATAAAAAAAAAAAAAAAGCGTGGCTAAGACCGTGCAATAGAAATAAAAATGGATTGCTAACTGTAACAGCCAGTACCTGGATGACCGAGCTTCGCTCGGTATTTTTTTTTTTTTATTGTGTTTTTTGGAAATTAAACAATTGATTTTAGTCTAACCTCAAAGCAAACACTCATTGACTTTGTGTTACTTAACAACGCCATCTGCTGTTGTGTCGTTAAAGCAATTAGTTGCTCACAAAAAATAGTATTATTATTCGCCAATAGATGTCAGGAAGAGTCATATTTTTCAGTTGAGACTACTCAAACGCCTCCTTTTTGTTATTTTTCTTCCAAGTTTATGTTTAAGTTGATTATCGATAAAACACGAATAAAATGACATTTTCTAAAAATGATTCCTAGCTAGATCGATTTATCGCCCCCGAAAACCCCAAATACTAAATTGTATGAAAATCGTTGGAGCCGATTCCGAGATTCCAATTATATATATATATACAAGAATTGCTCATTTAAAGATATAAGATAAGATTACCATTGTCTATTAGCCATCTAATTTTTAACCCCCGATACAAAAACGACGGGGTGTTATAAGTTTGACGTGTATGTCTGTGTGTCTGTATGTGGCATCCACAGAATATGCTCTATTACATTACTCTATGTCTATGGTGGCATCGTAGCTCCTGAAAGGATGACTTATGTTTGTTTGAAAGGTGAATTAGTCGGGAGTGTTCGTAGCTACGTTTGATGAGAATCGGTGTTAGTGGTTAAAAAAAAAAAAATGTTTAAATGTACTTTTATCACGCTGACCAGCGTTCTGCAAATTGGATGATGTCATGACCGCCTTACTTACAAAAAATAATCTGTTTAGGCCAATATTCACCATAACTTAAACAACCGTTTTAATTTTTAACAGACTCTTTTGGCAGCTCTACAATTAGTTAAATAAATGTCAACAGTGGTAGTCAAATAAATAATCGCCAGTTATAGTTCGGTGAACATGGGCCTTAACTTAAACACAGAGTACTCCCTATTTCATAGTATACAAAGTACGTTAGTGTCGCTTACTTAAATTCAAGTCTTATAAACAAAACTATAAAGTCCAATTCATTTTTCACTAAACTCTTGGTCAAAACGAGTAAGTTAGTATTTACAAAATTTTTAATTTTCCTGCTAATAAAGTGACGCTCTTTTGCATATGTTAACTAATTATATCAATTTTTTTTTCTTGCAATCTGATTGTACAGACCTTTTTTTTTAATTTAAAAATTACACTCCACGGACTCCGGATCTTAATTATTATTTAAGGGGAGTACAGGTAGAGGTTAGTTATTAAGTCTGATCAGACCTTGAGTATTGGCAGGTATAGCCTCTTGACTAGGTATATTTCTAAAAACAAAATCCAAATTTACAAAAAAAGATATCAAAATGTTAACTTTAAACTGAACACGCATTGTAGGTACGTAATCTACGTACGTACGTACAATACGTGTTCAGTTAAAACCCATGATACCTTTAGATCTATGTCCTTGTAGTTTTATGAAATAGAAACTAAAACCACGGGAAGCATTTCGGAAGTAGCCTAAGCTAATAGTAGGTATCCTGAGCATGAGAACAGATCGTATCGCGACGTTCTTGCGCACACGTCGCGATCAGACCGATAGCGTGTCATGGCTGCAACGTACACACTCAAAATATTCAGTCTTGAATATTTTTGTAGGACTTTATAAGGAAAGTCTATTGACAAGGAAGCAGTGTTGAATTACACTGTTTTAAGTTGTTTTAAATTTTTGCACGAGGTACATTGTAAACTGTAATGGCCACTTGCACGGAGTATGAGAATTCCAAGTCCTTACTCGTAAGAGGGCCGCGACGCTCAGATTTTTCCATACAAACGCGCTTCTCAAATTTCTTGAAAACCATTTGTCAGATTATGAAATTTAGCATGTACTATTAAATGAACAATATCTCCGCCCCTATGCTCTTGGTTTTTTTTTAAAAACGTTCTCAAGCGAAAACAGAGCTATGAAAAATTTGCGCATTTGTAAGAGGTCATTTTTGACTGATTTATTTAATAGATAGACAAAGCAAATCAAAAATCCCGTTACATAGGGTGGTTGTCTACATGATTAGCTTTTAAATGAATCCATAATACAAGGGACATTTTTAGTTATTTAAGAATGATTAGAGATTAGAAGTGCAAAAGTCATAAAAAAATTTAATTCCAGTTTGTCCCTCTGTAGGTAACTTTAAAGGCTCAGTATCTTTACTTGCTCTCTTCGCTCGTCATCTCTGGACGAAATGGTTATGGAAAACCTTAAGCCAATGCGAAGTTAGTCTAAAGTGGTCGCCGGACTCTTAACTAGATTGATCTACTCCTAGCGAAATGTTTGCTTATCGGGCATATAAAATTAAGTGCCTTCCAAAGAATGGCATAAAGTTTGTGCAAGATTATTTTAGTGTCGCAGGTGTCCATAGGCGGCGGTTACCGTTTATCATCAGGCGGGCCGTCTGCTTGTTTGTTTGTTAGGTTGCTTATTTCTTGTTAAAAAAGGCGGTTACCGTTTACCATCAGGCGGGCAGTCTGCTTGTTTGTTTGTTAAGTTGCTTATTTCTTGTTAAAAAAAGTAATGTGTTTATTAACAGTCAAAGAGTCTTCATCATCATCACCTATTTTTAGTGAATAAATTTTATTTCATGGCATTTCACTTCATTTTATTTCATTTTATTTAATTTCATCATCATTATCAGTGCGTAAGCAGGCGTCCACTTATTAGCATTGCTCTCTACTATTTATTGACGACCCTCGTAGCCTCAAAGTACGGCTGCTTTTTAAACAGGAGGTCCTGGCTTTGATTCCCGGCCAGGCAGATTTTATATGACGAATTTAAAAATCTGTTTCAGGTTTGGGTGCTAGTTGTTTACGTCTCTGTGTGTTGTTCATGGCGTCCTTGACACAGAGAAACCTTGTGAGGAATATGACTTTGACCGTTTTTTTTTATACAGTAGATCAACACACTACTCATATCCTTGTATCATTCTTGTACAAGTTCGACCCGCAATTTTGAGGTAGGTTCATAAACATCGAAATTCTAAAGGGTTCTAACACTGGCAATCAGGATCATAATATTTGTTTGAAATAACTACTAGCCGCAATTCTGAAAGCGGCTTCATGAACATTAAAAAAGTGGCAAACTGGAGGCAAACAGTCAGTCTGCTTAGTCAAGACGAAACCTTATTATGTAAAGTATAGATGTGTCAACTACACCGTTCAGCATTGGACCTTATGTCCAGTCACGGCAAACTAAATTCGAAAGGTGGTTACTGGCAGTATGATTACGAGCACAGACTACAGACCCATCAAGCATCGCGATAGCCAGCGGTTAGCGAATATCGAATTTCCAAAAGTCGATTTTCGCTTATGCAATGTAGCGTTGCTTATCGCATGTCCCAAAAATGACCTTGAATTAAAAAAAAATCGATCTTATGCATGGGGTATAGAGTTGATTTAGCATATCATTCCTTACCCAGACCTGGGGGCATACCATGACATCTCTTTGCCATGATGGTTCCGTTTTCTTTTCGACGCTGCTCTACCATAGACCTTATTACGCGGTGATACGATTCACGGTAGCGCAGCGTCGACAACAAGACGTAGCCATCCTGGCAAAAAGATAGTAGGCCCTGTGGTGCGTGCTTTAGGCTGATTTAAGTATAGAACTGTCAACTAAATCCCTCAAAATTGGACTTTATGTCCAATCACGGCAAACCAAATTCAAAAGGTGGTAACTGGCAGGAGGTAATTGCGAGAGCAGAGTACAGTCTGCGGCCTGGGCAGGCTACGTGCGATGCGTTATCAGTCAGTTCCCAGGGTCGTGCTTATAAATGACCGTCGCCGGGTCGCAGATGCTCGTGGTAGATGGTCATCGCTGTCGTGCGGGACGATACAAGTGTTTTGATGGAGACATTAGAAAAAAAAAACTTTGGAAAACTTTTTTTTAGGTTTTAGTTGTGTTAGTTATCATTTTTTAGGGTCAACTAGGGAAAATGCTTCTGTGGGGCAATTGCGTCTTTCGAGAATTACTAACGAACCCTTCACCAATTAGGCGCCACGTTTTTTCTATCTCTAGTTGCTATAACACAACCTTCACACACACTTATAATTCTTCTATAAAACAACCAAGAGTACAAAAAAGCGGCATCGTTTTATTGTCGACATACCTACAACACGCACGAAACGCTTTGGTTCCTCGTTTCTCATACGGACCGCTAGAGTGTAGAATGCTCTGCCAGAGTGTGTGTTCCCTGACACTTATAATCTGGGTGTCTTCAAGTCTCGAGTGAATCGGTTTCTTCTAGGCAAGCGTGCTCCATCGTAGGCCGCATCACTGCTTATCATCAGGCATGTTGGCGGCCAAACGCAAGGCTATTATGTAATAAAAAAAACACAATTGCCCCACAGACGCTTTTGCCACATTTGACCCTATGTTTTCTGACGAGTCGCTATCAGGCTAGCATCGTTCATCATTTTTGAAAGTATTCAATCATAGTCGTGAAAAATGTTTGCTTAAAGCGAAAGCTCACACTGCTTTGGGACTCAAACGGTGCGCGGGATCGCGTATTTAACATTGTACGGAAATTTCAGTTTGTATAGTAAACAGTATAGAGAGAGTCCAATTATTACATACATACATACATACATATAGTCACGCCTGTGTCCATAGGGGTAGGCAGAGACCACTTTTCTCCACTTGCTACGATCCTGGTACATCTTTCGCTTCTTCTACTTCCATGAGTCTTTTCATACACGCTCGTCAGTTGCGGGTAAGGATTGAAAAGTTATATGAGTGAGAGTGATCAAGATAACATATCACGCGTCAGAATAGGGGACCACTACTCAACACACTGACAATTCTACTCAGTGACATTTGTGTGTGAGTGAGCAGTGTGAGTATCACCTTAGATATATTTAAAACAAAACACAAAACCTTACTAATGCATTGGTTTCAATATGGAATTCAATTATTTTGAACAGTGATAAATTAATGATTGCATCTAATAAGTACCTATTTAAGTCACACCTACGGATTCTGACTCACTCAGTATTGCCTTTGAATTTGCAAAATCACTCAAAACGGTCTTGCGTTGAGTCTACGACAAGTGGAAGTGATATTTTACAAACTTACTCCACAATACGTTACTGAATGATATGATCTTTATTTTTGATAGTTTAGAGTATGAAATGCATTGGCGGATAGTTTTAAATATGCAAAATACTGGCTAAGGACCGAACAATGCCTGCGTAGGCGTCATTTTATAAGAACAAAAAAGGCAGACGATAGTGATTTTAAGAAATTGCCATTTAAAATAGTGCTAATATCTGTTATCAATATTTAGTAATATTTTTGGTGCGCAATGGTTAAGTACCTGATCACTCAGTGGTTTTGCAAGATAGGGTCAACTGGGGCAAATACGTCTTTCGAGAATTACTGATAATTGCCATACAGACGCATTTGCCCAAGTTGACCCTATATACCTATTGAGATACTTAAGCCATCTTAGTCTCTATCGGAACAGAAATGAATTAGAAGTTAGCCCGAGCCAGCTGAACATTTGTTCCTATTTGATTTTATTATTCTGCTTATTTTATTACCCTGCACATCACGTAAGCTGAAATGAAACGTGTAAATAGCTAAATAAGGTAGTAATTCAGTTGCCATGGTCAATACGTAACTGAACCGTTAACGTTAGCGTAGTTTATATGTAGTTAGTATGATTTTTCAAACTTCTTTATTTCAGGCCTTTTTAATTTATAAGCTACGTCCATAACAAATTTATCAAAATCTGTCTATACGTTTGAGCGTGAAGACGTAATAAACACACACATACACAAACTTTCACATAAATACACATACAACGTGTTGCTTTGCATTCCCGCGAATTTCGTAGCGGTAGTAATACTCCACTAGCTCAGCGCGAATAAACTATTCCTTTATAGTTAAGCTGTTTCACACAAAAAATTCGTTGATCATCGACAAAAGGTATGAAACAGCTGCTTTTTTTTCGATTTCAAGGTTGCCCCATAGTTCATTCGAGCTCTTCTAGTGGAGTATACCTCTACAAATTACGCTGGAACGTAAAACAACACGTTGTATAACAATAAGTGGGATGAGAATACTTTCTTAATTTTCGGTGGTTACCAACCAGTAACTCTAAGGCCGTGTTTACACGGAGCAACAATGGCTGGCACGCGTATTCGCGTTACCACCATCGCCCACGCACAAGAATCTATTAACCAGTGATTAACTCATAACGCACTGTGAAACAGTACTATAACTTTACATTCTCTTCTCTTACATTCTTCCACCCACTCGTACTAAACGTTTTGCCTCCACCTTTCTGACACGAACCGCTAAGAATAGAACACCTTGCCATCGTCTGTATTCCCGACTGACTACAACCTGGGTATCTTCAAGGCTAGAGTGAATAAGTAAGTTTGACTGCCTCGGTGGCTCAGTTGGTAGTGAACCTGCCTTCTGAGCTTGGGGGCGTGGGTTCGATTCCCACCTAGGGCAAACATTTATGTGGTGAACATTTGTGTCTGTTCTATGTCTGGGTGTTCTTATCTATATAAGTATGTTTTTAAAAATATCTAAGTACATATGTATATCAGTCTCTGGCAGCCATAGTACAAGCTTTGCTTAGTTTGGGGTCAGGCGACAATGTGTGTGACAATGTCCCGAATTTATTTATTATTATTATATTACCTTCTAGGTCGTCGTGCTCCATCTTAGACCACAACGTCGCTTAACATCAGGCGAGTTGGTGGTCAAACGTCGACCTATTCTACATAAAAAAACATATCTGGTTCTGAATGTTATCGTACAATTTTGTTTCACTTCAAAAAGGAGGAGGTTACCAATTCGTCTGTTTTTTTTTTGTATGTTACGCGGTAACTTCATCATTTTTATTTTGGTTTTAAATTCTTTTTTGTTCGGTGGATCATGCTTTAGAGGTTGTTGAGATTTTAAAAACCGCTTGACTGATTTCAATAAAATTTATACGAAACCACCTCTAGAGTATGATCTACGAAATAAAAAAAAAAAAAAAAAATCGAATCCAATTGGCGGAGTAATCGCGAAACATACATACAAAAAAACAAACATACATACAAAAAAACAAACATACAATTGAATTGAGATTATCCTCGTTTTTGAAAGTCTGCTAAAAACCGGAGCGAGTTGCTAGTAATATATGACGGCGCGAGATATCATTGGATAAAGAAAATCAGTTTGAGAGTTGTTAATCGATAGTTTTAATCTGTGGTTTTTGACGATTAATCGATTTGTTTATGGTCATTTAGAGCGGTTAACACCGAATGGAGTTGCGTTTGGGATTTCGGGCGAACGTCATGTCTGTCAGTCAGTGGTTGACAGGACTGGGCTGAAAGCGGTCGCACGCAATGGTCATTCGTAAACCCATTACTCTAAATCGCCAATTATCTTTGTAATCATGCACTAACTAAGTAGTCTAAGTGACTGTATAATTAAACTAGTGAAAAGCCTACATTGCTGTCCCCTTATTTCAACGTTCCTGAAGTTTGACGCCCACCATAGATACCCGTGATGACGAGTTCATGGCTCAGAATTTAGACACGACACCGCGGCCTACTAGATTTTCCCCGTCATCAAAAGTGGAAGGTCACAGCGCGGCGGCCTTTCCTATGTTTCTCCGACATCAGTGGGATCAGATGCGAAGGCTCGGCTCCCTATTCCTACATTTCCCCGATATATATAATACGAGCTTTGCGCCGCGGGTTTGGTTGACGTTTCCACAAGAACCATATTTTTTTTGCAATGAATAGCACCCTACGTCTTTTTCTGTACTGACAACGTGTATGCAAAATTTCATGATGGTCATAGAGCAGTTGCTCTACGCCTAAGTTAAGGCGTGAAAGCGTAACAAAGAAACGCACTTTCGCATTTATATTATTAGTTTTACGATTTTTGTTTTGATTACGTACGATACGTAATGATACGTAGTGTAAGCTTACGTACTGCTGGCTACATAATGACTTGTATGTGGGCTCGTGGGCAGGAGAGAGCCTCCACAATCGCCTTTGTCTTTCAATAGACACGTCTGTAATTATTTTTTTGTGTTACGGAAGTATTTCATTCATAAAAAAGCGGACAGGAAATTATTTTGGTCAACATTTTTGGCTGAGAATTTTTGTGTCCAAAGATCACATGTTTTTCAGTAGTTATAACGTACGGTTTTATCCACGGTTTTCTCATACATAGTTTCCTCAAATATTGTATAGCAAGTAAAAATGTGTTATTTAGTACAAATTCACTTTTGAAAGGTACATTTTATCTTTCATCATAATAACCCCCGACGCAAAAACGTGTGTGTGTGTGTGTGTGTGTGTGTGTGTGGCATCTTAGCTCCCGAACGGATGCACCGATTTTGATTATTTTTTTGTTTGAAAGGTGAAATAAACGGTAGTGTTCTTAGTATGTTTGATGAAAATTGGTGTTGATGAAAATCGGTGAGGGAGGTTTTTTTTTTAAAACTTGTATTGTCTTTTTTTGAAATTTCATATGTAAATACTACACATGACATGAGATTATAAATATTACTTGCTATACCCTGCGGTTTCACCCGCGTCCTACAGGAATCGTTATTTTTTTCGGGATAATACCTTAATTTTTTCTTTTATAAGATCCTTCTCCTGACAATAAAAACAACAAAAAATATTAGCGAAAATTTTCAACCTGTTCACGCGTGATGAGATGACCAAGGGAAATAGTGATTCATTTTATATAAAGAGATTAAACACATGAAGTTGAAACAAACTGCTAGAAACCATGTTGGAAAAGCTTTTGATCGGAACCTCTAGTAATGTAGACCTCCTGACACCGATACCTCACGATAATCTACCCGAGATGAGTAATTTCATAGAGGCGTGTGTTGCAAATTATTGTGTGTTTTACTTGCGCCTGCGCACGCACCGCCATCTAGCGGCGTATAAATCAATCAGGGTTATTTTAACGGGTTTATTTGCTCGGGTATGATGTATGGGAAGGACACGTGTATTGGCAATGAAGTTATGGGTAAATACCGTAATAGCCGGTTGGTGTTGCATTATTCGTATTTGAGATATAACCTTTAAGAGGTAGGTACTTGGGGAAGAGTTTGAGAGCATTGGGGTCATGTTGGAGCTATCTTATTTATATTGGTTCTGGTGCAATGGAAGAGGTTTCGCTTTGAGCGATAAGGCCGCCTATTAAAAACTTAGTTTAGCCTTATTTAAGTATTATTGTAATTATTTTATACTAGCTGCGCCCCGCGGTTTCACCCGCGGTTAAAAAGTATCCTATGTGCTATTCTGGACTATAATCTATCTCTGTGCCAAATTTCATCCAGATCTGTTCAGCCGTTCTGGCGTGAAAGAGTAACAAACATCCATACATACAAACTTTCGCGTTTATAATATTAGTAGGATTTTTAATGGAGTTGTTGTATTGTATATATTGTTAAACACTACATATTACCAATAATACTTTTATATGGAACTTGTAACCGTTATTTTGGCTGACTTCCAATTCGTTTCCTTAAGGTTTTTTTTTTTGCAGAAACTGGTAACGGTGTCACTAAATAATAAGCCCCTTGATTAAAAACCTTGTTTAATCTCGGAATAGTTTATGTTTGATTGCCTTCGGTGCCTCAGTTGGTAGTGAACCTGCCTTCTGAGCTTGGGGACGTGGGTTCGATTACCACCTAGGGCAAATATTCATGTGATAAACATTTGTGTTTGTTCTATGTCTAATTGTGTTAATTTTGTGGTGTTAATTTCTATTTAAGTATGCAATTAAAAAATCTAAGTAGGTATATCAGTCTCTGGCAGCCATAGTACAAGCTTTACTTAGTTTGGGTTCAGGCGACCGAGTGTGTAAGTGTCCCGAATTTATTTAATTATGTTTTTTTTTAATTAAAAAAAAAGACTAAGCACTGTACAATGTTTGTTAGTAAGGCGGTACATAACCTAATGGTTATTTCCTTACCTTTGGGTTTTTTTTATTAATAAAAAAATAGGCAAGTATCTTTAAAAGAATAATCTATAGCAACACTTGCTACATAGACATAGCCACCATTGACAACCATCCTTCTCGTCCATAACCGTGAATCCATGTTTACCTTCGCAACTTGATGTTGATTTCAACCCCAAGTTAAAAGCTCCCAATTACTAATACGCCAGATAAGACCAAACTCATCAAAGTCCAGTTCCCATCCCATGGCTATCAGCTCCACACGTTCGCACTTAGCCTGGACCATGGCTCACGACTCGCAAGCACGCGATAAGTACGCGCAATAGTCAGCTAATGCGTAATATTAATTCTGGATATGGAGCTAGGGAGCTTTTTCCTTAGGGATACTTACTAGGAACAGTTAATTATGAATACTCAGCATCATTGTCTTGCTCCTCTGCTGGACGTGAGCAACTTACTGCTAGTAACAGACGCCATTGAGAATTGGTCTTTAGTTACCTGCATTCAATCTCAGTCCGGAGGTTCACTCAAATGGTCACGCCATCTAGCCATTTAAGATCTAAAACCATGTGTTTTTTACAAAAAAGGTCACTAAAAACTAGTGTAGAGCTGTAGAGCTCGCAGGCTAACGTTTGTCTTCCTCTACAGGTCACATTCCTCAACCAATTTTCGTGAAATTTGATGAGCAGTTTCGATAATTATACTTACCGTTTTTTTTTCGAGGAAATATTACATAGTAGAGATAAGTTTTTTTCCAAAAAAAATCATATCTCCAACCTGTAGAGGAAGACAAAGATCCGGACAGAGATCCGGCGGAGATCCGGAAAGAAATCGGTTTTGCGAAAGTGTTTTTGTCAAAGCTGAAGCATAGACGCTTTGCTCGCTATCATTCGGTCGAAAATTGTACATATTGCAACAGATTTTCTTCTATCAGTAAAAAATCATAGCTCAGGAAGTTTTCTTACTTCCATTTTTTGTGTAAACTGACACTGTAAAATTGCGCAGTCTACTCGTTCAGTTTATGACCCCACTTCTGTTCTCCGTGATAGACTGCAGAGTTATGACGTTCCAACAGCACTTAATGCCAATGTTCTCGCATTAACAGCCTCGCTTGAGCTTTGTCTACAAGCGGTGTGCAGTGTACCGACGTCTTAATTCAATTTAGCATCGTAAGTTACTGAGGATCGTGTTCAAATCGCCGGCGCTGCAATCTAGGAATTCCATCCCCAAGCTGAGGGCAGATATCGTGGTTCTGTTATTGAAGAGTTAAGGTGAAGAATAAATAATTTTAAGTGCCGTTGGTACGAGTATAGTTACTAAGAGACCGAAGATAGAAACAACTTGATCGCTGGATGATAATTATAATTGTAATAGCTTACCCCCTGAGCAATAAAGTGATGGCAGCCTAGTTGGGAGAAGGCCCGTCTCTCAAGCCAGAGCGAGTGGGTTCGAACCAAGCCGAAGGCACGCACCAATTTTTTTATTGTGTGAACATATGTGCGTATTGTATGTCATTTGCTACATGACTGGAGCTCGGTGTATGGCGACAGGCTGACCCCCTGTCTCATTTGGGACTGAATATCGAAGGCGAAGTGTGTGTGTTGTATTACATCTCTGCCAGCCCCCTCGGGAAAAGGCGTGACAATTTGTTATACTTAGCGATAAACGTTGTATAGTCTCAGAATAGTTACTCAGTAGTTTTTTTTAGGGATCCCTACTTAAAGAGTAAAACGGGAGCATATCACTAAGACTCCGCTGTCCGTCTGTCCGTCCGTCTGTCACCAGGCTGTTTCTCATGAACCGTGATAGTTAGACAGTTGAAATTTTTACAGATGATGTATTTCTGTAGCAGCTATAAACAACAACAAATAATAAACAGAATAAACTAAATGTTTAAGGGGTTCCCACCCAACAAACGTGTTCTATTTTAAACTATCATGGTTCATGAGATACAGCATGGTGACAGACGGACAGACAGACAAACAGCGGAATCTTAGTAATAGGGTCCCGTTTTGCCTTTTGGCTGTGGACGATAATGATAATGCAAGATTAGCGTAAGCGTCAGTTTGTTAGCCGTAAATTATTACTGAACGAGAATTGAAACCAATGTCTTCTTCAATAAAGGCTCTTTTGCAATAATCTCTTATTAATAAAATAGTTCCCAGTTCTTGCCTTAATTAAACCGTGCGAACATCCACAGGGTGTTAGGAATTCCAACCGGGGCACGCAGGAAGTGCTGATAATGACCGACGTCTTCCATAGTGACCAACTTATCTGTACAGGTGGCTAAACGAGGCAACTAAATAGCTGCTAGTGACAGTCAGTTTTGTTCAGGAACATACGATGGTGGCTCCTCTTTTCAATGGTCAGATAAGTTGGCACGTATACAGGCTGTAGCAATGAATTAATATATGGCAGTATCTTTATCGCGGTCATACTCGTAGTAGGTTCTACACATTAGCGGTTTGGTCACGAATGAGACATGACGTAAGTATACAGAGTCGTTTTGGTTGGGAGAGAAAATAGGGTTTCGTGTGTTCTTAGTTATTCTCATTCATTGCCATTAAAAAAATCGAAAGTAGCTCTGTCTTTCTGTCGGTTTGTAGGCCTTTTACGGCTAAACGGCAGAACGAATCTAGATAAAATTTGATAATTATTTCCAGTAAATCACGAGGATGATTTTTGGTACTATTTTCTGAATAGTTTCTTTCTAATAGATAGCGATGATAGCCTAGTTGGAGAAGGCCCGCCTCTCAAGCCAGAGGGAGCAGGTTCAAACTCAGCCGACGGCACGCACCAATTTGTTCATTGTGTGAACATATGTGCGTATTGTATGTCATCTGCTACATCACTGGAGCCCGGTGTATGGCGACAGGCTCGCCCCTTGTCACATTTGGGACTGAATAACGTCTGGCGAAGTGTGGGTGTTGTATTACACCTCTGCCAGCCCCCTCGAGGGAAGGCGTGACGACGATATGTTATTTTCTGAATAAACGCGAATAAAGTCAGCCAACAGCTAATCCTACTTCCTACTAATAATTATAAACGCGAAAGTTTGTGAGAATGGATGTATGTTTGTTACTCTCTCACGCCATAACGGCTGAACGGATCTGGATGAAATTTGGCACAAGGATAGATTATAGTCTAGAATAGCATATAGGATTTTTAACCGCGGGTGAAACCGCGTTAAACCGTTTTAAAATACTTTCGAACTGTGTTTATCGTATTATTCCAAGAGAATGACCTCTTTAATAGAATATCGTCCGGTGAAGTGTGGGTGTTGTTGGTGTAAGTGATTGAACTGTAGCCTTGTAAGTATGAAATACATTTTTACGTGAATCCGTCGTGTGTTGGCGACCAAAATGTCGGCGCAATGCAATGCAATAGTTTAATCTGGCGAGAGCACGACCACACGAAGTAACCGCCCGCTAGACCTTGTGGGTCCGGTGATTCCGATTCTCAATGCACGGTTACGTAGTTACGTTTAACGTCTGATTAACTGAATTGTCGCCAACAGGATGTTGGATTGTAGTTTCGACCAATTTGGAAGTTATTATTTTCTTAAAAACAATTCTTATCATATTTTTTTAAAGGTTAAGAGACAACATTGTCACATGGCTATAGAGTAATTTAGAAACTACAAGGTTAAGTCATTTCACAAAATTTTAAGATTAGACCTTTTCGGGAAGAATTGGTGTTTCTCCAAGTAATCCTTTTTGTTGAAACTAACACGAAATTATTATTAAGTTTTTTTTTTTACCTCGCCAAGTTATCTCAAACCTTCCGTCAACTCTTCAAATCAACGGTTCAAAAACAGCTAGAAATTAAAGGTCAAAAGTCATCCTAAATCATCAGTTAAGCCTTCGAACCACCGGCCTTAACCGCACGGTCGTGTCATCCGTGCGGCAAGCGCAGCGGACGAAATATCAGCGCATCACCTCATGCACCTAATGACTGGTACAAATGGCTGCCAGCAACGAAATACCAGCCGCTGTCCTGGTGTTGCCTATTTAGGATTCCGTTGCAGAACATAAACTTGTGAAATTGACAATGAGTTTTTTTATGCTGCTGGTATTATGAGCTGGTAATCTTGCAATCTTGCAACTTCCAGTCCATGAGGCACAGGACCAAGAGCCCTATTCTGACGCGTGGGATAGTATCGTGTCATTGTCTTTCCCAGTTGAAAAGTCATAAAAAGTGCGAGTCAGAATAGAGTTCCTGAAAGCATGATGCAATAAAGCCGATGCCTGGGGACGTACCATGATCTCTTATTGTGTTGATTTTTAGGTTCAGTCGCTGACGCTACGCGACCCCGCATCGTATTCTTGCGCAAATAAGGTTATTTAAATAGACTCGACCGCCTTGTTCGGATCAAGGGACTCAGAAGAACAGGCAAGAAACTGAGGGGCATTATTTTTTCAAATAATAATATTAATAAATAATAAATAAATTACAGTCTCAAAAATTTGGCTTACAACTAGGTAATATCTATAAATACTAGTGGCTACTTGGCGGAAGTGGAAGGCTCCAGACATCTTTATCTTCTAAATAATTCTTAACTTTATAATACCCTCTTTTCAATAATGTAGTATTGCTGGAGTATTTTGGATAATATACTAAACACATCCCTTATCAGTAAGTAACATTTTCATTATTGAAATAAGTTTCTTAAATTTCAAGAAATTTTTAAGAAACTAGCTGCGCCCCGCGGTTTCACCCGCGGTCCTACAAAAACTTTTAAATTTTTTCGGGCTAAAAAGTACTCTATGTCCTCTTTTGGACCTTTGACAACATGTATGCAAAATCTCAAAAAGATCGGTTGAGTAGTTGAGGCATTAATGCGTAACAAACATACAAACGAACAAACTGACTTTCGCATTTATAATACTAACTAATAATAATTAGGATTAGAATATTGTGTTTTTTTCATTGAAGATAAACAGATTTTCTTCTCACCACCATAACACAAATTAGAGAGAAATACATAAACTTATGAGAAAAACTTATACTAAACAAATTAAAAAAGCTTCGTAATGGTTGCGCGCGCGCACAATCAATAAATCGTCAAACAAATTGACAAACGGTTACTGAAATTGATTTGTTAGTATCGTTAATACCAACAGACTCCAGTGAGAAGTCAAACTAATCAACCAATCAGTGTGGAGATTCTATGCACTTGCGCAGTGTCCTTTCACGAATTTAGTCTTCAGAATAGGTTGTGGAAGCCGGATGTTTTACTGATCGTTAAACTGAAAATGCTTATAAGCTTAGTGTACCTACTTAATTTGGTTTATAGAGCTTTTTGATGGCAGATTTTGATTTCTATATAAATTCTTGAATGATCCAGCATTTGATGTCTGATTATTACTTTTTTTTTTATGTACAATAAGTCGGCGTTTGACCACCAACTCACCTGATGTTTAGCGACGTTGTGGTCTGAAATGGAGCACGACGACCTATAAGGTACTTATTCACTCTAGCCTTGAACGACAGGTATATTTGTTACGAAGCGATGATAGCCTAGTTGGAGAAGGCCCGTTTGAACCCAGAGGGAGCGGGTTTGAACCCAGCCGACGGCACGCACCAATTTGTTAATTATAAGAACATATGTGCGTATTGTTTGTCATCTGCTACATGACTGGAACCCAGTATGTGGTGATCGGATCGCCCATCGCCCTGATACATTTGGGAATATCGTCCGGTGAAGAGCGGGTGTTTTATTAGATGTCTACCAGCCTCTTCGTGAGAAAGGCGTGACGATATGTATGTATGTATATTTATTACTAAGGTTACATTTGGGAATATCGTCCGGTGAAGTGTGGGTATTTTATTAGATGTCTACCAGCCTCTTCGTGAGAAAGGCCTGACGATATGTATGTATGTATATTTATTACTAAGGTATATTCATTTAAACGAGTATTTTGACGACCATCATACTATGGCCGGTAGAGCAACTGCTTTAGGAGCAAAAGGTTCTGGTTTCCATTGCTTGCTGTGCACAAGTTTGAATGAATTGAATTGAATTTTATTAATATCTGTACTGGTTCTGGGTGTTAGTTGTTCATGCCTTTGCGTGTGTCCCATCCAAGGCATTCCCTTGACAGGGAAACCTATGCTCGTTTTTCAGCATATCTATTTAGATAGCACTAGCTGCGCCCAGAGGCTTCACCCGCGGTTAAAAAGTATCCTTTATGTGCTATTCTAGACTATAATTTATTTCTGTGCCAAATTTCATCCAGATCTGTTCAGCCGTTCTGGCGTGAAAGAGTAAACATCCATCCATCCATTCTTATAAACTTTCGCGTTAATAATATAAAGAGGGATGGTGCAGATGCCCGTATTTTTTAGTTTATTGCTTACTACGGTTATTTTAGATAAATTTATTTCTGGCTACATTATAAACACATTAAGTACAATCATTTTAAAAATTTTACAAATAAAAAGGAATTTTTAATTAGGGTCACTAGCCACCGCGGTAGGATACCCTGAGTGGCGGTAGCTAGTAATCTTCCTGGGAACATTTTTTTTATCAATTACATTAATTTACATATTCAATTTTAATTTTCAATTTTATTTAGTTATTGATGATATAATTAGGGTGCTGCTGGAGTTTTAGGCCCGCACGCTAAAACGACGCTCAGTTTCGGTTTAAAACTGTTTTTTAAGTATGGTAAAACCAGGTTTCAATCGAAATTCAAGATTAAGCGTGTTTTAGCATGCGGGCCTTGGTGCTGTTTTAAATCATAATTTGTAATTCGCGGCGACATTTGAGGGTGTAAAGGAACAACAACAACGAACAACTATACAACAAAACAACGAAATACACAAAATACAACGAAATAGTATAATGAAGAGCTAAGAGTGTGAAATATTATCGATCGAGCGAGAGTTAGAGGGTCAAGCGCGTATGCTTCAGTTCCGGCAAAAATGCTATCGAATGTCTGACGGCTGTCCGGCTGTCTTAATTATGCCGGCTGTATTAATATTGCCGTGACATCACCAAGCGGTCCAACGGAAGACCAGCGCCGGTTAACAGCCGGCATTATGCTGAGTTGGGGCTGTTTTGTGACCTTGTAGATTGTAAAATGTTTTCAATTTTAAAAGGTCACAAATAAACTTTTTTTCTTTCTTCTTTTCTTTCTAATTATTTTGTTGAGTCGGTTTTTGTATTTTTGTTGAAATATTGAACTCTCTCACAAAATTTCAAGCAAATTGGTTGAGAAATGCGACTCGTAGAGGAAGACAGATCGGCAGCAAGATCTTCAGTTCACAGAGCAACTGGTTTATTTGTTGCTTAACTTATACGTATCCACTTTGTTAATCCTTGGCACCCAAGGACCTAATAAAGTAGGTTAATACCATTTAGTTATAATTATCCCCGGAACGAACACTAGTAAATGGTCTGCTGGTTTCTCTGCAGCTAGTACCTAATTAGCATCAAAATAATGACTTGCAATGCGCTAACAGAGTACGCACAGGCTAATCGTCGACCTATGATCTTCAGATGGAAACGTGGAGTCGTGTCAAGGATATCTGCTTGCGGTATTCCAGTTATCTAGTGACGGATGTAGTGCCAAGGTCGGAGGAGTGATCGCAGTGATAGCTGAAAGCTTTTTGAAATAGAGGCTTGAGAGGCTGTAGGGAGTGTTTTGGAAGTATTTGTAACTGGCTCCAGAACGAATAAGGTTATTATAGATTAAATTATTTCATCACATCACTGATTTTATAAAGGCGAAAGTATGTGAGTGTGTAAGTGTGTATGTTTGTTACTTCATGACGCTTAAACGGATGGACGGATTTTGATAAAATTTGGTATGAAGGGAGCTTATACCCTGGATTTAAACATAGGCTACTTTTTAACTACGGATAAAACCACGGGGCGCCGCTAGTCATTTAGATAAAAATGTTAAAAACAGAATTTGCTTTTGAGGTAATTTTTATTTGTTATTTTTACAATGATGGACTGTTTTGATAGATATATTAGATCACAATTGGTCTGTATTGTTTCTCTGGTAGAACTAAAAAGACTAATAGTAATTCGTTGGCATAAATGACTGTCTAGTACAATATTTTTTATGGTGTTCTAGCTGCGAAAGCGTTGATAGCCAAGTTGGAGAAGGCTTGCCTGTCAAGGCAGAGGGAGCTTTGTTCATTGTGTGAACATATGTGCGTATTTCATGTCATCTGCTACCTAACTGGAGCTCAGGGTAGAGCGACAGGTTCGCCCCCTGCCGCATTTTGGACTGAATATCGCCCAGCAAAGTGGGTGTTGTAATACACCTCTGCCACTTACTTCGGGGTAAGGCGGGATAATATGCTATGTTATGTTAGTTCTAGCTGCGTTCTGTGTTAGGTTTAAAAATAATCAACTTTATTAGTCCAGATCAATGACTAATGATCTGTGGTCCAGATTGTAAACCTACCTCTATACCAAATTTCACCAAAACCCGTCCGTCCGTTTGAGCGTGAAGAAGTAACAAACACATACACACACAAACAAACTTTTGCCTTAAAAATTTAAGTAAGACAAGATAAGTAGAAAGTAGGAAAGCGCTAAAATATTTTAATTTTGTGTCGTAACGAGCTTACCCAACTTTTTAATAGGGCAAGTCTCAGCAAATTATCTAACACAAAGCTAGTTTCCTTCGAAAAAAGTGTACGACGCGACTCCATTTGAGTTATATGAGGAATTCTATTAATACGCTTTTTGCACGGGCATCAGGAAGCTAGGCGTAACAGTAAAAGACGAAATGTGGGAAAAATGATGCAAACAATGAGAGAGAGATGGTGTTTTTTTTCGGTTGAAGGCGTTCGATTGTAATTACGTGCGCGACTATGCGGTGCTACTACGGGGCTGGCTTTACAAGTTGCAAAATTAACTTTAAGCTGTTAATTAGCTATTAGATAAGCTGGAGCAAATTATGAAACGAACATTTTGTACTCGTAGTTCAATGTTGTGATGTTTAAAAATATAGTCAGTTGGTCAAAAACTGAATTTAGTATCAGAGTTGTGAAAGTTGACTGATTTTTTTTTATTACTTTTAAAGTTTGACGGTACAGTGCTATTATTTTGTAAGTAAGGGTTTTGCATTATTGAGATACTCACGATACTAAATACCTTAACCGATATCTACTGGTTAACTTTAACCATCGTTTAACTACATGAGACAACCGGTTGCACTCACAAGTTTTTCACGAGGAAAAGCCCACACAATGCTGCACAAGAAGCTGAGAAAGCGAGCCCGTTTCCACCGAGTGGACAGTTATTGTTCAGTGATCACACAATTATAACGTGGCTTCCTGATTCCATCTGTTAATTGAGTTCGATGGTTAAGGATTATGTGAAACTGACCTTCCGGGTCACATAAATATTTAATCAATTAGAGTTCAGTTTTAGAGTGCTTCGTCTGTTTGATCAGCTTTGAAAATGAAATTTTAGTCTTAGGTAGGTAATTCTGTGAACTCGTCTCGAGAAAATAGTTGTTTTATTAATTTTATTCAATCGTATTGAACCGATCCGCCTATAGGTAGAATGTTTTAAAAGAGGCTTACGTCCTGCACTTATACTCATTATCACTCGGAAATGTTTCCGATCGGATTTCAAAAATGTTAAGCTCAAATTGTTCGAATCTCAGTCTACTTTCATACGTATTTGGATAGGAAATCGAGTCTAATCTGATCGGAAGAATGAATCACGTTGAAGAACTTATAAATTCGTGCTGAGATTCGAATAATTTGTACCTAACGACCTAACTAATTTCGACCTAGGCGACCTAGACTAACTTCGCATTGGCTTAAGTTATTCTATAGCCATTTCTTCTAGAATCTTCTAGAAGAAATGGCTATAATATAGAACTCGCTCTCTTCACTCGTCTTCATCTGAAGACGAGTGAAGAGAGCGAGTAATGATACTGACATTGTGACAGAGCGACAAAGTGCAATTTCAATTTTTTTTAATGACTTTTGCACTTCTGTAATTATTCTTAAATAACTAAGAATTTCCCTTGTATTATGGATTCATTTAACAGCTAATGATGTAGACAACCTTCCTATGTAATGGAATTTTTGATTTGCTTTGTCTATCTATTGAATAAATCAGTCAAAAGTGACCCCTTAAAAATGCGGATATTTTTCATAGCTCTATTTTAGCTTGAGAACGTTTTTAAAAAAAAAACAAGAACATAGGGGCGGACATATTGTTAATTTAATTGTACATGCGAAATTTGATCATAATCTGACGGTAAACGGTTTTCAAGAAATTTGAGTAGCGCGTTTGTTTGGAAATTTCAGAACGTCGCGGCCTTCTTAAGCTAATGGCAGTTATGACGATAGGTAACGCATCTAATTAACAAAAATACCTACTTCTAGCACACCTTATAATCCCAACGAACCAACTGGCCGCCAAATACGAGACGAGACTTTCCAACTAATTCCCAACGCAAATCGTGCCGAGGATCCACATGAGTAACGACCACTGTGCACGTGAAACTATCAGTCAAACTACTTAAACATCTGCATAAGTCACGTCTCACGATTCTGGAAGAGTAACAGTTTAATAATGTCCGCGCCTGCGACCCCACCGACCTCGGTGAAATACGGTTGAACGGACTTGGGGCCATATTTTCCCCATGCATCGTACTAAGTCGTGTCTTCCTTGGTGGAAATAAAACGCGAGGTCCATCTCTGGGGCCATCGGAGCCTCAGATGCGCTATTTCACCGCTAACTCTAAAACGACACAACTCTCTTTTCCAGTCACACAAAAATAGACTACAATCTATGCAAGCTGAGGTAGGAAATACATTGAGCCGTTGAAACGTGTACGTCAGAAGTTAATATAGGGCTCGGATAATGTCATGGGAAGAGCTCAATGAACGTGCGGACAGCGCGTGGACTGCCGACCGGAGGACCAGCTTGCTTATTCCGGTCATTATTCAAATGAATTTGACTTTTATTGTCTGTGACATAGAGATTGATCTGACTGCATGTATAAGTAGGAGACGCTAAGTAAGGCTATACGCGATATTCCTTGGTCTTCCGTCTTAATAAGTGTAAATCTGTAAAGTGTCATCGCTTTACTTCAACTGTGTTAGTTTCCATTAGTGAGACGGGTCGTTATTTCGTTGTTTATTTGAGTAAGTGTGATCTGTGATTTGTTACAAAGTTGAAAATTGAATGTGGTCACGGGACGTAAGTATGCAGTAATTGGTATAATTTATCTTGGATTGTCTGTTTGGACTCTGTAGGTCGATAACAGTACATTACTGTCGCGGAGAGGCACAAAGTTTTTGTGGAAACTTTTTTTAAGAATTGTAAAACACAATACGAGTCTATTAATATTGGATTGCTGTTTGCTTTTCGTAGGTAGGTATACTATACATTATGTATTTTTTTATATTTTAATTTAAATTTAAATAATCGCTAATTAATTTAAATAATCTTTAACAATGTTCGCACCTTTGGGATGGATCGGCCAAGTATCAGCTAGAGGCGTTGGAGTCCATCGAGAAACGTGCGAAGAAGCTCATTGGCAACGACTAACTTGTCCAGACCAAACTTCAAAGTTTGGATCATCGGCGCAAGGTTGCTAGACTTTCGGTTTTCTATCGGATACATTTCGGGGAGTGTGCATCTGGTTTGCATGACCTTATTCTCCCTAGCCCGTTCTTTTATAAAACAACCAAGGATACAAAAAAACGGCATCGTTTTATGGTGAGATACCTACAACACGTACGAAACGCTTTGGTTCCTCATATCTTATACGGACTGCTAGAGTGTGGAATACTCTGCCAGAGTGTGTGTTCCCTGACACTTATAATCTGGGTGTCTTCAAGTCTCGAGTGAATCGGTTTCTTCTAGGCAAGCGTGCTTCATCGTAGGCCGCATCACTGCTTATCATCAGGCATGTTGGCGGCCAACCGCAAGCCTATTTTGCAATAAAAAAAATAGCACATATTTTTTGCCACTTTTGCCACTTTTTTGCAATCTGTGGATTGAGCTCTCGGATCCTGCAATATTTCCAAGTAGCTACAAGTACAACATGGGGTTCTTCAAAAGGGCTGTCAATAGAGTCCTAATAAAATTCTAAAAAAATCGCACATATTTTTTGCCACTTTTGCCACTTTTTTGCAATCTGTGGATTGAGCTCCCGAATCCTGCAATATTTCCAAGTAGCTACAAGTACAACATGGGGTTGTTCAAAAGGGCTGTCAATAAGGTCGGCAATGCCCCTGATAATCTAATTAATATCTGTAATGCCCCTGATATTACAGGTGTCCATAGGCAACGGTGATCGCTTACCATCAGAACGCCCGTTAGCTTGTTTGCTACCTATAAAATAATAACAATAATAATGCCCAAAGGAATCCTAACTAATATTATTAATGCGAAAGTAAGTCTGTTCGTTTGTTTGTTTGTTTGTTTGTTTGTTTGTTTGTAACGCTTTTACGTCTCAACTACTCAACCAATCGTCTTGAAATTGTGCATACATGTTGTCTGGGGTACAGAAAAGGACATAGGGTACTTTCCTGCTTTTTCTTTTCTTTACTGCCTTCTGAGTCGACAAAGTGCTCGAAGAATAGGGATTTTTTAGTGTATAATCTTTTTTATTGTACAATTTTTTTTTTCAGGTTTGTTTAAATTTGTTAGTTGAAATATCACATTGTATACCTAACGTTTAAAATTAGATTCAAATATCAATTTGTATAATTTTTCTAGTAAATTTCATTAAATTAGTTTTTTTTTTTTTAATTCAAAATTTAAAATAGAATAAAAAAATCATATTCCTTGATGTACTTAATGCGACGTTAAAGCGGAATTAAACTAGATATTGTCCAAGTAACAAGTTTGAATTTATGTTTTTTTGCATCAAACCGTTTTGTAGGCATTTTTGAAATAAATTAAAACTGTGAAGGTCGTCGTGTAGTGGTTTTAACAGCTCTATATAAAGCAGATGGTCGCGTGGCCGCTTGCCCTTTCCTGAAGGAAGCGGCCGCGCGGCTCACTGACCCATTGCCTCGCCTTGCAACTTGCCTCATAACAATGCTTATCTATACAACACTAGCTGTTACCCTCGACTTTGTTCGCGTTTATTCAGAAAATAATATCCAAAAACCTTTCACGTGAAATACTGTAACCGATTATTAAATTTCGTTCAGGATACTGTCAGTCGTTTAGCCGTGAAAAGCTTACAAACAGACAGACAGTGTTAATAGTATTAATAACTGTTACTCGCGACTTTTTTCGCTTTTCTTTGGATGGTATACGTAACGCTACATACATACATATATTGTACATTACATACATTTATAACTGACTTCAAAAAGGAGCAGTTTCTCATTTCTTTTTCTTGATTGTCGTTACTGAATAACCGGTTATAATTATGAACCGATTTTGCAAATTCAATTGTTATTTAAATGAATTTACTTGCGATGCGATTTACTTGGGTTACTAAGGTCAATTTTTTTTACAAAATCCAACTCGGATGATGGAAAGTCAGTTTTTTTATTTTAAAAGGTTGTCTAGAAGTAAACTCGTCCCTATAAATCCCGTGAGAGTATGCCCAGTTGACTCCTCGACCATTGACTCGAAAACGCGACGTGTCTGTGTCTAGGTTCGATTTAGACAGAACGTAAAAATTCTTACGCCGTTTTTGCCTTCATTGAAAGATGAACACCATATTTAGCCTAAAATAAAAAATTGTATTATACCAACAGAGTAGGCAGTGTCACCTCGGTATTATCCGATTTAGTGTTTTAGGCTATGGTGATATGGTTCATTTCCTCTGACTGCTCACTGCTGATTGCCTCGGTGACTCAGTTGGTAGTGAACCTGCCTTCTGAGCTTGGGGGCGTGTGTTCGATTCCCACCTAGAGCAAACATTTAAGCGATGAACATTTGTATTTGTTTTATGTCTGGGTTTTAAATGTCTATAGAAATATGTATTGATAAATATATTTGTACTAGCTGTTGCCTGCAACTTCGTTCGCGTTAATTCAGACAATAGTGTCCGTAAACTCTCTTCGTGATATATACTGTAACTAATTATCAAATTAATAAACCACAGAGATCAGAGTCCAACATTAAAATAAAATACTGGCTGGTTTTGAGCGGAGTTTTAATTTTAGTTATCAGTTGTTATTTTAGTACCTACTACGTAGTATTCTGTGATATTGTCTGACGCATTTGGTTATTTTTTTCTTTTTATTATTTTTTTTATTATTAGTTTTTTAATTAGTTTTAGTAGGTTTTATAATTAGTGGTAAGGATGTATCTGTATTATCTGATGTAAGGATGTATATGTGGTCTTTGGCAGCTATTGTACAAGCTTTGCTAAGTTTGGGACATCTTTAAGATAAATATGTCTGGAGCCTTCCACTTCCGTCAAGTAGCCACTAGTATTTCTAGATATTACCTAGTTGTAAGCCAAAATTTGTGGGACTGTAATTTATTTATTATTATTATTTGAAAAATGAATGCCCCTCAGTTTCTTGTCTGTTCTTCTGAGTAGAGGCTCTTTATCCGAACAAGGCGGTCGAGTCTATTTAAATAACTTTGACGTTCATAAGTGTATCTTTGATACCTAAATTGAATAAAAACATTTTGACTTTGACTTTGCCATGATGGTTTCGTTTTGTTTTCGACGCTGCGCTACCATAGACCTTATTGTGCGGTGATATGTGCGTGTATGGAAATATCCCGATTTTCAATGACGTCAAAAAGTGCGCGAATATTTTTCCGTTCTGTCTGAGCCGAGAACAACTGCCTAGCTACGAGCTCGATAAGCCGGCTGGTATGTCACATCTCTAGTCACGGTCTTTTGCGACACAATCAAATGCCAGAATAAGGTCAGAGGTAATAATTGCTGGATGCAGTTACTTGCTTCTGCCAATTGATTTATGCAGGAATCTGAAGATGATGCGCTGAGATTGGATTAACAAATAAACTGGTCGTTTTGAAAGTGTTTAAAAGTCAGAATAGCGATGATAGTTGGGGAAGGACCGCCTCTCAAGCCAGAGGGAGCGGATTCGAACATTTCGAACCCAGACGACTGCACGCACCATTTTATCCATTGTTTGAACATATGTGCGCATTGTATATTATCTGCTACATGACTGGAGCCCGGTGTATGGCAACAGGCTCACCCCCTGTCACATTTGGGACTGAATATCGCCCGGCGAAGTGTTGGTGTTGTATTACACCTCTGCCAGCCCCCTCGGGGGAAAGGCGTGACGATATGTATGTATGTAGGTATGTTAAAAGTCAGTGCTTTGCGAAATGTTGAAATAAATCTTAATGGTAGTTAACGTGAAAAGTCAACTGGACGAATGCATCAGTCAGAGTACCTAAGTTAGTTCTTTGATTTTTCCGAAAATATATAATTACTAGCTGCACCCCGCGGTTTCACCCGCGCTCCCTCCTACAGGAACCGTTTTTTTTTCGGGATATAAAGTACCCTATGTCCTTTTCTGATCTCAGACAGCGTGTATACAAAATTACATGATGATCGATTTAGTAGTTAGGGCGTGAAAGCGTTACAAACAAACTCATTTTCGCGTTTATAATATTAGTTAGGATTTTGGTAGAGAGGAGTTATTACAAGATCGACGAATTTCTTAATGACACATTTAATATTTAACAAATAATTTAAGTAGCTCTGATATTGTATACATACTCGTATGATAAATTAAAATTTTGTAAGTCTGCTATCGACGAAGTTGTTGATCCTTTAATTGTATTGTTAGATATTTTTAACACACAGTTTAACAATAAATGATTCTGATTTTGATTCAAGTAATTGGCCAGAGTTGATTAGGACTGTGAAAGTGTGTGATCCCCTGATGGAGGTATAATCACTATAATATTATTTAAGAAGTTAGGATAGGATTAGGATGCCGGAAAAAAAATAGGTAATAGTAGAATTGTAAAACAAAATCTTTCAGGCATTGTATGCTTTTTGAGCATTTTTTTACATTACTTTACGAAGTAACAAGCGATGATCGCCTAGTCGAAGAAGACGCGCCTCTCAAGCCAGAGGGAGCTGGTTCGGACCCAGTCGAAGGCAAGCACCAATATTAATTGTGTGAACATAGTCTGTGCGTATTTAATGTCATCTGCTACATAGCTGACGTCCAGTGTATGGCGACAGGATCGCCCCCTGTCACATTTGGGACCGAATATCGTCCGGCAAAGTGGGGGTGCTGTACACCTCTGTACACCTTTCGGGGGAAAGGCGTGACGATATTTTAGTGTCATCTGCTACATTACTGACGTTCGCTGTATATCGACAGGCTCGCCCCCTGTCACATTTGGGACTGAATATCGTCCGGCGAAGTGTGGATGCTGCACACCTCTGCCAGCACCTTCGGGGGAAAGGCATGACTATATATATGTTATTACTTACGATTGTATTACCTATTTTACGTAGGACTTTAACCCTGGAATCAAAATGCAAACTTGCAGATACTCGTAACGATGCGTTTCATGAGGCCTTCTAGTCCTCATCAGGGAACGTGTCTCATGTGAACCGAACCCCAGCATATTGTTAATTCGACTCTCAGTTCGACAATTCGACATTTCCCGGGATGTACCGTACACCTAATCATGTTATTATGGGAATCGAACCTAACATTATCATGGTCAAACATTCACATTGGCGAGTTCCCACATCGGCTCCGTATGTAGGTTGCGACTTAAGGCTAGGAGCCGTAGCGTCAACTTTTTAAAGTCTTTATTTCATTGTCTGAACTTCAAAAAGCATTTCTTAGTTTTCTGTCAATGCTCGCTACACAGATAAATGTTTTCTTCTTGCCCTGAGAAGTAGGAATACAATAATAGAAGAAGTGAATCTACATTTATAACAGCGTTTACAAGTACTCATAGCTTTGAACCATCAATATCATGGTGTAATCACATGAATTTTGATCACATAAAACAAAAAAAAAATAGCTCAAGTCACCATGAAAGTGTACCCAGCTTTTTATTTTGGTACGTAGTCGTCAGTGAGCTAGGAAAAATGAATTAATATTCATTCATTCAACATCATCAATTATTATCAATTTTTTAAAGGGTATTCCAAACTTAAACTGTCTCTGTGAATTAATTAAATTACATTGAATGTGGCTAAAAACACGTGCGATAAAAAATTTCTTATTACTGTATGTAATATGGTAATAATAATTAATTAGATTTTGACATTTTCACATTAATAAGCAATTTTGACATTAAATTTAATTAATTTTATTTTACTTTATATTCTTGACATATTTTTATTATTTGACATCTATTTAATCTAAGATTGACGTGTACCAAATCCAAATAACTTTTATAACTTTAATTTTCATTTTGATAGTATTTAGTTTTTAATATGGACATGGTCTGAAATAAATGACTATTGTTATTATTATATTATTATTACTAAATCGCACATTTTTTATCATCTGCAAAAGGCTCAGTAAGAGCTTCGATAGTTACATTACAGTCGGCTCTATATTTCGTAGCTCCTCATTGTTTCCGCCAGATGCGCTTTATTGAATGTTTGGAGCCAAACGAAAACGAAAAATGTTTACGTACTTAACTATCAAAGCTCTTACTAACTAGACCTACAGCTCCTATACTATTTCGCCAGGCTAGGAGCTCACGTGCGCTCGTGACGCTCGTCACTCGCGGTGGAACTCTCACGGACCCTCGAGTATAAGTATCTAGTTACTCTGCATGTATTACACCCGGAGATGGGTAGAAGGTCCCAATGTCAAGCATTGCTATATAAGGATTTGTAGGGTAGTAGAAAGAATTGAACGTTGGTCGCGTGATATCGTTAGGGAGGCAGTATAATCGTAGGTATATATGTAGAAGAGATTGCTACGAAAATCGTGAAGGAGACGACTTTTTGTTCATTCGTCTATAAGACTAGCATGGAAGTGGAAGAGTGTATGTGAGTGGTGTGTTGAACATAGGACTTATACTCAGCATTTGATTCTTAACCTTCTTCTTTTTGGAAGTCGGTAAAACATAATAGACGATAGTTTTTTTTATACCTACTGGTAGCAGCAAACGAAATATTTCGATCGTCAATTTTCGTCGATTTTGATCGTCAATGCAGGAAAAACATTGAATTGTGTGTGTGTGAGAGAGAGAGAGCAATAACGGCTCCATCTACTTTTGTAATTTCGAGAAATTTCGATTTACATTTTATCAAATTGGAAAACATCTCATCTGTCTTTCAAAAAGAGACTTGGCTTGATGGTGGCAGAATCGGCTCTATTGCATAAATCGAGATAATTTCCATAACAATTCGTGTTGCAAGCGCCATAGATCGCACCAAGTTATCTCGCAATGGCATCAAAACAAAGTCAAGAGTTTGCGACCTTTATATCGATTTGTAATTCTGTAGCAGTTCTCAGACTACGCTATTATGAGTGGATATCATATTATGTATGTATATTGCAGCTTCATAGTTGGAGACAGCACATAACATAACCTACCCATAACATAATAATATACAGTACCTGGATGACCGAGCTTCGCTCGGTTTTTTTTTTAATTGTGTTTTTTGGAAAATAAATAATTGATTTTAGTCTAACCTCAAAGCAAACACTCATTGACTTCGTGTTACTTAACAACGCCATCTGCTGTTGTGTCGTTAAAGCAATTAGTTGCTCACAAAAAATAGTATTATTATTCGCCAATAGATGTCAGAAAGAGTCATATTTTTCAGTTGAGACTACTCAAACGCCTCCTTTTTGTTATTTTTCTTCCAAGTTTATGTTTAAGTTGATTATCGATAAAACACGAATAAAATGACATTTTCTAAAAATGATTCCTAGCTAGATCGATTTATCGCCCCCGAAACCCCCCACATACTAAATTGTATGAAAATCGTTGGAGCCGATTCCAAGATTCCAATTACATTTATATATACAAGAATTGCTCATTTAAAGATATAAGATATACTCCGACAGGTATAGCATTTTGGTTCGTAGGCAACACGTAGTGACGTCAATCGATGCTCAATCAAGACCCAAATAAGTCATTTACAAATAGTTCGAAAGAGACGGATGACGTCATTACGTGTTTGCTCCAGGAATGCTAGACCTTGTCTTTTTGGATCATGATTCTACCCATGTTTATCATTGACTCATGTACATTTGTACATACATATATTATTGGTGGTTTATTTTTAACTTCCGATGCAAAAACGACGGTGTGTTATAAGTTTGACGTGTCCCTCTGTGGGTGTGTGTGTGTGTCTGTCTGTGAGACCGTAGCTCTCGAACGGAAGAACCGATTTTGATTTTGAATTTGTTTTGTTTAAGAGGTGAATTAGTCAGAAGTGTTCTTAGCTACGTTTGATGAAAATCAGTGTCGGAGTTATTTATTTTATTTTTAATTCAACTTGTACGATACGGCAATTGCTCTCGTATGATTAAGTCAGTTATTCTGACTATAGTTTTAACTGCATTCGGTTCAAGCAAGCAATTCGGATTAAGCTATCATCACTTAAGTCACTCAATCATACGTGAGTAATTCGCGTATCACAAAAACGTATTGGTAGGTTTGACTTTTTTTTTTAATTTTTGTATTTTATTTATTAAACAACATTCACAGCGTTTAAAAAACAAAAAAATAGTAATAACAAACTAAACTTACAGCCAATAAAGAATGTACATTTTATTAATTAATTAAATAATATGTGCAGTCGTGTGTGTGTGTGTGTGTGTGTGTGTGTGTGTGTGTGTGAGAGAGAGAGAGAGAGAGAGAGAGTGTGTATGTGGGTGTGTGCGCTCGTGTGTTGATATGTGAAAGTGTGAGTGTGGGTGGGTGAATATCTTTTCTTACGAGTAGATACGAGCGAACAGATCTTTATGAAGCTTGACAAAGAAGAAATGTGCACTTTGTAGACAGCCAAAAGTAGAATATAGTATAAAAGATTACTTAGAACAGTGGTAATGATCCGAAAGGTGAATTTACTGGGAATATTTGTAACTAGTGGTGCCTCGTGATTAAAAAGTCCTATGTACTGTTCACGACATTCTGGGAAGCTATCCCTACGCGTGAGATGAGATGAGATTTTACCTTAGTCACTCTTACTCCTATGACCATTCAAACGAGAGCAACAAGGACGAAAAATGATGAGATTTAATCTCACTCCGTAGCAATAGCCCTCCTGGCGTGATTGAGTAACAAACATTCATCCTTCCATCAATGCAAACTTTTGCAGTTACACTATTGATGTAATTAAGACTATTGAGTTTATTAAGACTACGGCGTGAGTTGGAGCTACGATCAGATATTCAATAGCGTAGTCCGAAAGCTCCTTGTCTCTGGATCGGAATATGGCAATAATATAATATCTATTATAATTGTTCGCCGTTTATTGTAAGGATTGTACCGTGTCGAGCTGTCAATCAAGTTCGGTGAACACGCTGATCTACATTGGCTTATTTAGAGCGTTATGCAAGATGCTCTGTTTCGGACGCTTGGGGATTGAGTGAACTTTGAACAGTTCAAGGTTGGAATCGTGAGGTAGAGGGAATTCCTAAATTGGTAAATAAATAATTCTAACCACAAAGTATCCGTTCTATATACAGTTCGGCTGCTTTTAGAGGTAGCTTCCGTTACGCTGCGTCGAAGTGTTGGAATAACATTCCGCCACCAATTAGGAACCTGCAAAATTTAAACTGTTTTAGGCTTAAACTTAGAATATTTATGTTTAAACATCAAAGAGGCGAAGAACTTATGAAAAATGATACAAGTGCCATCTAATCATCAATAAGTCGACACTTACTTTATTATATAGTCAGCCGAATTTCAGAATACTTACTTACCTCATTATTTATCTTTCTGTGTAATTTTCTTTGTAAAATTTTTGTTTATGTTGTTACATTTTAGTTCTAGTTTTAGTTTAGTCTTAGTAGCTCTTGCTCGTGCGTGACGTCACCTGCCGGTCGCAACGGAAGACCAGCGCTGGTTGGACACAACCAGCACCATGCTGAGTTGCGGCTGGTTTGTGGCAAAAAGCCAAACTACTGTTTTTACCTGTTTACTTAGTTTATTTTTATTTTTTGTTTAATCTATATTCTGTGTGTATATTAAATTCCGTGTGTTTTTTGCCACAAATAAATGTCTGTCTATGTCTATGTCTATGTCTATGTCTATATTATTGATATCGAAAAATATAAAATAATTACATTAAAACTTAAATAAGACTAAACTAACTAATCTAAAACGAACTATGCTATTCTAACAATTACTGTATTAAATGTAAAAATCTTAATCTAATAAACGCTGCCAGCTCGTAGGCGACATACTCAAAATGCTGGCCGTATTGCCCCGTTGGATAGCGATACTGATCCTTTGGGCAAAGTACCGGCCAGCATTTTTGTCACAGAGTATCCTAAATTTTAAGAGTAATGTAGATAAACATCATCATCAATAAAATGTATACTCAATCCTCTCTGGTCGGTTTGGTCTATTTCCAAACTCCACTGCTGATCAATACTCAGAAGTAGTAGTAGAAGTAGACCAAACCCTAAGATAATTACACCATAGTCACCGACAACCGCTGACATTTCGACATTTGTATGACATCTTGATGTCAAAAGAAATAAAGCCGCAAATATGATATAATGTGTGCAGCTTGAATCCTTTTGCAACATGGCTGCCCACATCGCTCGCCAAGCCTCCTCAAGCTTTTTGAAGTTATACTTCTTTTGGCGCGATAGAGAAAAATTATGAGAGTGAATTTTTACGATGCGCGCGCACACCGACACCTAAATTCTACATCGTGAAGTTAGTTCTAGGTGGCATGAAAATTGATAACTATGTTCAAGTTGTATATTCTAGTATTTTTATATTTAGAACACGTGTTTCGTAAGTGTACAATAATTAAACAGTGAATAGATAAATATTATTTTGGTGTTTTATTAAAATAAAACCTTTTTGATTAATTTTAATATTTATCGTTAATCACTACTGCATTTTAGTTTTTTTTTTCCATACGCCAAAGAAGTAGAACTTCTAACGCGTGTACATAAGTACACACACTCTTTTTTTTTAACTCGGTTAATAAGTAGGGCATTTAGTACCTATTGCTATCAACATCCCCACAAGTACCGTCAGCATCAGTTTCCCAACATAAAGCGTCGTTCACACCGCACTCCGTGAGAGAGTCCGACCGTCCGGCACGATCGCTCCACACGACCGCACTCGCCTTTGTTACGTCTTTGCATACGGCAATGGGAATTTATTGCCTCGACGCAGATTATAATGCCAATTCTCAGGAATCATCAAACTTCCTAATGAGGGTAAAATGGGTTATTATTACAGATCCATTGGAATTAGATTTTCTTTATAAGTGGCGCTTGTGAGTGATTGCAACGGATTGCTTTAAACGTTTTCTGTCAAATTGAAGGAATTATTTTCTCTAGAGATGATATTAATGAACATGATAATAATATACTAATAACATTGCTGATATAATATCAGCAATGTTATATTGTTTTAAATTTTTTGACTAAAGTTCTTTTGTTTTTCCCATCCCTAGCTACATAGTTCTTCTCTTCAGAACGCTACTTCTTCTTTCACTGTTTTCTTGCCTTGTTAACGGTGTTGTTGGATGTCTTTGCAAAAAGTATAATAGACTTTATTATACCACTAGTTGCACCCCGTGGTCAAACAGTAATTTATATGTTAAACCCGGAGAATATATATATATGTATATACCATACCAAAAATAATCAAAATACGTCCATGAATGAAGAATGAAGAAGTCACAAACAAAAACAAACTTTTGCATTTAAAATTTAAAGTCGGGATAGTTAATTCTTCTTTGGCTAATTCTTGTTGAATGTTGTTTGTCTGTAAAACTCGATTATTTGTATCGAGATCACCAACATATACTAATAAGAACTAGAGCATTTTCCCATCAACATCAGCGTTAGAAATCAGATGACCACCAACCTAATTCCAAACCACCGAATCCAACCTCACAATCAAAGCACAACAAAGGCCAGTGCACACGCGGGATGCAATCGCCGGCCGAACAACGCACCATAAACGTTGAACGCTGCGTTTTACGAGCGTTTTCGCTTTCGCGCCATTTGCAATAAATCAGAGACGCCACTGAGTGGGCGACATGCCCCGAGTGTCGATTTGAATCATGGTCATAGAGGGTAGAGCAGACGGGCGATTTCTACACTGGCGTTTAAAATGAGTGCTGATAACGTTTATAGGGCGTTTAAAGGTTTATAATCCTTTCTCGAAATGGGAATAAGCGGTTCCAATAAGCAAATCGTCACGCCTTTTCCCCGATGGGGCTGGCAGAGGTGTAATACAACACCCACAGGGTTGAGCCTGTCGCCATACACCAATAAGCATTCAAAAAAAAAAAATAGGGCAGCTATGTCAAAAATTGTGTTTTATGTCTTACATAGCGCGAAAAATTATTTAGAAAACAAGGAAGAAGGTAGAAAGTTTGATTCTTGGGATATTGGGTTGTACAGAATGTGTCAAGAATGTGATATCAAATCGTAGCGTACGAAGTCTTATGCCTTTTTCACTAGTCTTTCATTGAAGGATAGCCCATAAACTCTTGCCTTGCATTACCAAACATGCAAATAAATTAAATTTCAGAAGTTTTAAATGTTTTACATTATTGTTTCTTAGCCTAAAAAGTCAACGGTTTGAATTAATCTTATAAGAATTAGGTCAGCGTTTCTTATAGATATAGATTTCGCCGCTCGTCTGTGTTGCTTCAGTAACGGGACAGATTTCCACTGCGGCGCCATGGACGATACATACGTACTTCTACTCCTCATTTTATTGTCAATACATGTAAACGTCTCAATTTGGCCTAGCTCGGTTGTGTTAATAAGGCTCAAAATACACAAATACCTATATTTCGGTTGTAGAAGGTTCTTAAGTGGGTTAGTGCTCTATCATGGTTGTGTTTTATACTTTTTAATTTTCGAATTTAAGTTCTATTTCGTTGCCAGTTAGAATAAAGATTGGTACAGCCGTTAAAAGTCATAAAAAACTTTCGTATTTACAAAAATAATATTTTAAGGACCATATAAAGTCTAAGCTATGCATGCTAGCATACCAAATAAGTTAAATACCAGTTAAGTTTTTTTTTATATAACTTAATAGGCTTGCGTTTGGCCGCCAACATTCCTGATGATAAGCAGTGATGCGGCCTACGATGGAGCACGCTTGCCTAGAAGAAACCGATTCACTCGAGACTTGAAGACACCCAGATTATAAGTGTCAGGGAACACACATTCTGGCAGAGTATTCCACACTCTAGCGGTCCGTATGAGAAACGAGGAACCAAAGCGTAATAACGTAATAATAACGTAAATATTAACGCGTAATAGCGTATAAAAGTAATATTTTTGAACTCACACATTGACGTAGTTTTTAATGAAGTATAATTTAACTTAATTTTTTTGTTAATTTTTCAATTATAACTTATTGTTGTTCATTAGACTTGATTAACATCTGCGAATTTATTTGCTTGTTACAACATTTACCCAAATTCCTGCAATACCTAGCACCAAAAATAACCGGACAATAGGCCGTCTAATTTAGAGTTCCGTGGGCCAATTTGTGAACTAAGGAGCCCGCAGGTCCATAACAGGTTATCAAAGAGTCGTACGTTTTCATTAGGACGGAGTCGCGCATGCGTGAAACTTATGAGATAGTTTGATTCTAATAGGAGTGTAGTGAGAATTACGCAAGATTTTTGCTTTGGCGAAAATCTTAAGCACGCAAAAATACCTAGGTACTTTACGCTACCTACATGCCACATTATATATTATATTATTACTACTTATAACTTTTTATGAATTTTTTATCTATTTTTTCCTGCGGGCTTTGGAAGCGTAACTACATACTGTACAGGAGGGCTATTCTTGCGGAGTGAGATTCAATCTCACAATTTTTCGTCCTTGTTGCTCTCGTTTGAAACGTCATAGGTGTGAGAATGACCAAGATGAAATCTCATCTCATCTCACGCGCAGGTATAGCCCTTCTGATCCCACTTGAGTGGAATAAGGGTAGGAAGAAGATGACAACCCGATTTTGCACGCGTAAGAATAATAATGTACTTGTATGTCATCTGCTACATGACTGGAGCCCGGTGTATGGCGACAGGCTCGTCCCCTGTCACATTTGGAACTGAATATCGTCAGGCGAAGAGTGGGTGTTGTATTAGTGTTTATTATTTAGTACCTGCCCCCTCGTGGGAAAGGTGTGGCGAAGAAAATTTATTTTTACATAACATTCCGAAGACGGGTCTGAGCAGTAGCGCACTTACTAGCGCCTCGCTCAACTGCCGTCTTTGTACTTCTTCACTCTACAAAACTTCAAGGCTAGAGTGAATAAGTACCTTATAGGTCGTCGTGCACCATCTTAGAACACAACGTCGCTTAACATCAGGCAAGTTGGTGGTCAAACGCCGACCTATTCTACATTTAAAAAAAACATATGTAAAAATAAATTTTCTAACTTAAAATCAACAGTCGTGACGTCAGAAGTGCAGTCCTCGAGTATTGTTAGGTACTAATCCAATAACAAGGCAACTGAGTTGGTATTATCCGGATAGTGTGAAGTGTACCGCAATCGGTTATTAATTGTGACGGATGGCCGGACAGAGCGATTATCAGGATTAGTGGCGTCCCGCTCCGGTGCCGCTGTTATTGGGTTTTGTGTTGACCGTGCCTTGTAATTACGTCACTATGGCATATTGTTTTGTACTAAACTACCGTTATACATGTGCTGGCACTTACTGTTTCGAAATTACACAATCTATTTACAGTTACACAAATGCTCCCTTAGCAATAAACGTTGTATAGCCTTGGAGTAATAATTCAATTTATTTATTCATTGCGTTTACGGGTAAAGTGCAGATGTTAAAATAATACATTGAACGCCATAATCCGCCTTCCGGCATGCTACTACGTACTGAATTACAATTCTAATACCACAAATCACTAATTGGATTTTGAATCCAATTTTCAACAAATTCAACAATGTCACACAAAAAAAGAAAGATAAAAGACGTCCGCTTTGCAAAATAGTCCAACTAAATGGATGTCACTCACACCACATCGATTTAATATAGTCAATATATAGTCAATAGTCAATATATATATAGTCAATAACCACATTCAATATAGTCCCGCAAGTTACATTACATTACAGATAATATAAAGCTCACTGTTCATGGTCATACATAAGTTTTATAAATAATATTTGTGTCAAGATGATCCATATCAAAATACAAAAATAAAATAAAATGTGAAAATAATGTGAATGTCCATAAAAAAATGACAAAATAGAAATGTCAAAAAATAAAATTACAATTTAGTAATTTATTTAGTACTTGTAAAAGTGTTTAAACAAAAGCTTGTACTGAAGTAACTTGTAACTTTTATTGTTGTTTTATCTTTGTTGTATATTAAGAATACGAATAAAATGGTCACACTAATTAATAGAACTTATTATATATAAAAGCTGATATTTATTCAGGCAACTTTTCGACTGATCTAATTTTTTAAACATTTTTTTTACACTTGAGAAGAAAATGATGAAGTTATCAATAGATCTTATCTAGCTTTAATCCTAATAAAAAAAACTTTTGTTTATGAGTAATAATTGAATGAGGTAAGTCTTTTTTTTTTTAATAGAACCTAGATTATACCTAGAAGAAACCGATTCACTCCAAACTTGAAGACACCCGGGTTCTAAGTATCGGGGAACACACACACTGGTAGGGAATTTCACACTAGCGTTTCGCACAACAAAAGCGAAAAAGCGTTTCGTTTGCTAAATAGAGTCGACAATTATCACACTACCAAACTTGTGGCTCTTCTTCTGAGTTGAGGCTCTTTATCCGAACAAGACGGTCGAGTCTATTTAAAAAAACTTTGACGTTCATAAGTGTATCTTAGATACCTAAATTGAATAATAACATGTTGACTTTGACTTTGCTCTTTTAGCTGAAGACCTCGAGAAAATGCTTTTGTATGTTTTTTTTCTCATATAGGCCAAAGTTTGACCACTAACTCGCCTAATGTGAATCGACATTGTGGCCGAGTAAGATAAGCACGAAGACCTAGTAGGTACTTATTCACTCTGGCCTTGAAGATACCTAGGTTGTAGTTTGTCAGAAAAACAGATTCCAATCCGACAAACGATTCCAGTCCCTAGCCGTTTATACTAAGAAGGTCGAAGCCAACCGCTTAGTACGAGTAGGTGGTAGGCACAGATCATTATAACCAGGTAACATAGTCATTGGTGATAGGTATATTGACTAAGTAGGGATGATACTTATGCATTTTCCGACTTGTTCTGCAGTAAAAGGGGAAAGAGGGTATGTCCGTCCGGTCGGCGTCTGTCCAGCTGTATAGCATTTCTGCAATTCTTTCTCTCTTGAGAAATGCAACCTGTACTAGAAGGCAGCCGGACATACGTAAGCATTTATCGCCGAAACTGAAGCAAAGACGCTTCGCTAGCTCGGTCGAACAATCAGCATACTCACAAATAACAAAATTAAGCACCTCAAATAAACGTGCATAAAGCTACTCTTCCTAGATTACCTCACCCCTGGGCATTTGTATTGATGCCCTTTACTCCCTAACGTCGAATGTTACGCAGTTTATCATAAGGGCAGTAGATTGAATTGTTTTACTTGTGATGTATTTGCTAATATTAAGAGGGTGTGGTTGTAGGTGGTAGCGAGGTTATTGTCTTGTGCCTGTGTTTTGTAATTTTCAGTGAAACGCAATAGGAATCTTGTTTGAGAACGACCTAAACTCTTTAAGGATTTCCGAACCAATTACATAATTTAAATATTAATATTTAAAGTACTTTATGTCTTTTTCTGTGCTCCTGACAATATGTGTAATAAATAAACAAACAAACTCACTTTAACATTAGTTCGAATTAGGATAATCGACCAAGCAAGCTTCAGCGAGCGAAGTGTCTATGCTTCAGTTTCGGTAAATGTTTTCGTGTGTCCGGCGTCTGCTCAAATTCTGTCCGTCTGTTTTCCTCTACAGATTGCATTTCTCAACCGATTCTCTTAAAATTTTGACAAGAACTTTACTTACAAAATATTTTAGTCGATTCAGATTTTGATTATTTTTTCGAATTGGCGGATAGATGATTAAATATGACAAAAAAACTGTATTATTATTGAACCTGCTCACAAAATTTCACGCAAATCGGTTGAGAGATGCGACTTGTAGCGAAAAGCGGACAGACACCGGCCGCTAGGTTTTCAGCTGACGGGGCCACTAGGAAAGAAGATATATTTATAGAATTAGGATTGTAATAAGATTTTGTTTACACGTGCGACTATTTATGATTGACATAACTATCCAAGCGACGCAGGACGGCGGATCGTCGCACAACAATTGCTGCCAATAGGGTAATTGGCGACCGACCGCGCGCCAATGGTCGCACCATTATGCTCTACAGTGCACGCCAAGTGAACGTGTACATTTCTAACAAGTTTTGTTAGAAAACGAAAGTGATTTTTTTTATAACATACGGCCAACTGGGGCAAATGCGTCTGTGGGGCAATTGCGTCTTTCGAGAGTTACTGACAAACTCTACACAAATTAGGCAACTAACGCTATCTTGTACAGATTATTGCAACTAAAGAAAGAAATTAGATGTAGGTGGTGCCTAATTTGTGAAGGATTTGTCAGTTATTATCGGAAGACGCAATTGCCCTACAGACGAATTTTCCCTAGTTGGCCCTCGTTCTAAACTATTTATTGTTGGTTGAAGCTTTTGTTTTAGTTATAACTTCCTGACCAATTATATTTAATTACACAATTTGTTCCTACATTTCATCCATACGTCTATGTCCCACCTTTCTCACAAAGATAACGTCACCTTAATTACGAGTTGCTTGATTTTACCCGACTGCGCAAGAAGGAGGGTTATGTCTTACAATGTATGTATGTATCCTCATTTGTACTTATGAGGTTTTTTTGGCACCCTCTACAGCCTAAACAGCTTGATGGATTTCGGTATGTGAGGTTATATATCTATCGGTCATAGGGTACAACATTTTGCAGCCGAGTTTTTTGTTTTTCTTTTTATAAAGTTACTTATTAACAAGCTACTCCGTAATTACAGCACATCGCTTGACATAACTACCACCATCTTCTCACATTATTATGCCCTTCTCAGTTCATCTTCAGATCTGTTATATTTCTTACGCTGTCTACGATTGTAGCAGGACTTTATTTTTGGTGTTCCAGGTAAGGTCTTTTTAAGTCTTATCTCGGTATTCAGGGTATTAGAAGAAAGCTTATGGACGTCCGGCACCTGCGCCTGCGCTGTGTAACTACCCGTGACGTCGCTCGCTCGTGGCCCAATTGCTGTTTCTTTGCTGGTTTCTCTATAGACACGCGATCGAATGTCCACGCAAGTTTTAGCAGAGGCCCTAAACATTGTCGTGCAATGTAGCATGGACGCGGGCACGCGGTGTTATCAGGATGTCCCGTCGGAACGGGCGCGTATCGGGTGTACCGACAACCTGTATTTATGTCATAACCTCATGGGCGAGCGCTGTCATTAGCGCTAGGGGTCAACTTTGTGACGCCACAGATTTATAAACGCTGACAAGAATTAGGCTACTTTTCCACCGAATGAGCATTGCATTTGAGCATTGAGCATCCACAGGATGAGCGGTGCGAAGATGTGTAGCGAAAAAAGTCTACCAATAAGACCACGGCTGTAAATATAAATATAATATTGAAAAGCAAAGCTTTCAAAAACCGACTTTTTTGACTTTTGCTAATATTTCAAAAACTGCTTGGCCGATTTCTATAAATTTAAATGGGACCACCTGTAACGGAATACCAAACAAAAAAATCATTAAAATCGATTCATAATTGGCGGAGTAGTCGCGTAACATACATATTTAAAAAACATACAGACGAATTGAGAACCTCCTCCTTTTTTTTTGTCGGCTAAAAAAAATAAAAGAAGATGATAAATGAACTGTAGTAATCTTATTAGATTGTTTTTGCTACACATCCTCACACCGCTTATATTTTGGTGCACGCTCAATCACTAGCACACACACAATGGTGCATTTTAAATTTAATTTTGTTTTCTTGAGGTGGTGTCTTATAACAAATACGTCAGTTAGGATACCAAAAAAAGTTGACATGACCGTGAAGAAAATTAAACTCTTCTTTCATTATCTTACGGTTTACTATACCAGACCAGACCTGTACCTCTACCTCTATTGCAAATTCTTTCTCTACGTAGCTACAGCTGTGTGTCCGAACTGCAATATTAATGTTGAAGTTACCATTATGATTCATCCGTTCCTGATATAGCAAAACAAATTACCTCATCACCTGTCACGATAATTTATTTACTTATCCAAGCTTAATTACGTTTTAATTTCATCAGTACACATCAGCATGGATATCGGTCAAGGCGTCCAGGGCACAATGAGTTATCCTGCCCACGCCCTGTATTGTCTTTGTCCGTCTGTCCGTCTGTACCAACTTCACCGGTATCAAACTCCATAGACATTTTATCAAACTCATTTGCAATACAGAAAACCTTAAGCTTGGGACACGTTTAGCTGAGTTGCGCGGGGATACGATCTTGATCGCTAGTTGGTTCACCTAAGTTTGTAACATAGTTTCTAGCATGTCATTGGTGAGTTTGGCATTGTTATAGGCGCTATTTGTGCTAACGCCTTGTCTGAAATTGCTCGCTTTTTGCTGTGTATGAGGTAGGAAGTCGTTGGTCAGTACCATCTACATTTTAATATGAATATCAATAACCATTTTGTTACAATCATGTTTTGACTAGATTTAGCCGTAGTTTGAGCTTTATTTCTTGGTTGATAAAGTTTCAAATGCGCTTACAATTTGTTGAAAATCTAATGAGCTCTATATCAAGTGAATAGAGTTTACAAAGAAGAGATGAATTTTATAAAAGTGCAAGTAGTTTTGGCTTGTGTTGTATAAATGGGCTCATTGTCAGAAGATCGAATTTGCATGAGATATGAAAGTTTAGGCGTCGGAGATGCGATCGGAGATTTGTTAACGATTTTAATAGTTAGGGCTTATGATGTGCTGAAATTTTGTGAGTCATCTTATTTTACCAATTTGAACTTTATTCTTATAAGAATTTTGACGTATTGGATTTAAGGTTGAATTTACTTAACTTTTAAGTTTTTTCTTTCCCCACTACTAAGTTAATTTTCATGTTTTATTACGATTAAGTGTGTTCACTGTGTTCGTCTCAAGTTTGGATTACTCACATATTTTTCAGACATATCTGATTTTTTAACTGAATAATTCTGCAGGATTGGTTATTGTCACGCCTTTTCCCCCGAGGGTAGGGAGGGGTGTATTACAACACCCACACTTCGCCAGAAGATATTCAATCCTAACTTTGACAGGGGGCGAGCCTATTTTTAAAAGATTAAAAAAGTTTACATTGTGTAGTCTCTGTTTGTTCTAAATTAACGATCGCCTAGCCATGTCAGAGTCCTTTGGGCGGTTTAAAAGATTTGTCACACAAACTGTATAAGTGCCTATATACCTATGTAATTAATATAAATATAAATTACGTGTCACGTTGTTTGTCCGCTATGGACTCCTAAACTACTTAACCGATTTCAATCAAATTTGCACACCGTGTGCAGTTCGATCTAACCTAACAGATAGGATAGCTCACATAAATATATAAATAATAAACGCGAACGAAGTCGTGGGGTGACAGCTAGTGTAATTATATATCTATAGTTTGGTTGGTATACTAACTTTAATGGCTATACATAATTAACATACTTACTTTACTATAGAGTAGATAAAATCCTCTCCATCCTAAGGTTGTCTGGAAGAGATCGCTCTTAGTGGTAAGGCCGCCAGTTATTACACTACAGTTTATGTTTTTTCTGTTATTTCTGGTGTGAACAATTAAGTGTTTTTCTATCTATCTATAAAATGAGTACGTATAAGTATTGTAAACATTCAAAATGCAGCTAGAAATTCACAATTGAGACAGCATCGGGTATCCCAATAGGCTATTGAAGTATTGAATCATCATCCTGAGGCTTCGATTGAGTCTATAAATAAAGCTTGGTTCCTCGCTACGTGTGGACGGAATAAGGAAGCTTTTTGGGGGAAAAGAACAACTTTTGATGTTCCCATTATTAGTTAAAAATTGATAAAATGATGCAGTCCAAGTCGATTTCGGCTACGGCGACCAATTTCTGTTACTGGGAGGCTACTGATTGTGCGTCCTCAGATGGCTGATATACCCAATTTTTGCAGTAAATGTTCGAGAACAGAAGCAACATGTGAGGACGTTGTTGACGTAATTGTAGGCAATGTTAGAAGGCGGTTTGCTCCTCAGTCGTTCTCGCCTGGAGTCAAGATCGCACCTACGTTTGTTTTCAAATGCATATATATTTGCATGCACTTTTTGTCTCTTTATTGATAAAATAGTGTAGGCACAAGTGAAACTACAACCATTGTGTTTTCAAGATCGTGAGTGCATCTGTAATGAAATCAGAATCTAGCTTCAGATGATAATTATTAAGTAAATCGAACTTTAACTTCAAGTTTGTTGGTTTCTAAGTACATGTATATTTTTTTTTGTCTAACTTGACCGACAAATAAACATAGCCATTCAATCATTTCCTTTTAAAAAAATTAAGTACTTACCACTTTGTAGCGCTATAAGGTTATAATATATTTTATCGCCAAGAATGGTGTCACTTTTAGAAAAAGAGTTTTTTTCATCACAGTCAATATGGGGCTAATTCAAAGGGGCACATGCCCCATCTTATTCAACTCCTGAGTACGTCCATCTACCCACGGGATCCGTTGTGCAACGCATCTATTAATGTTTGATAGATCTGTGAGTCAGCACACCCCCGCAGGAGAGCAGACAGCCTGGTGCGTTCAGGGCTATGAGAGCTGTCTTTAGACCTTAATGCATGTACTTGTACCTTGAACTCTCATGTAGGTGTTGGGCTTTAGCGATAGCAATTATATTACTACAGCTATTTTCATTTTTAATCTCAGACGCAAAAACGACGGGGTGTTATTAGTTTGACGTCTCTCTCTCTCTCTCTCTCTCTCTCCTCTCTCTCTCTCTTCCTCTCTCTCTATCTTTCTCTCTCTCTCTCTCTCTCTCTGTGTGTGTGTGTTTTTTTTGTTTAATAAGTGAATTAGCCGGGAGTGTTCTTAGCTGTGCTGAAAATTGGTGCTGGTGAAAATCAGTGTAGGGCATTTAAAAAAAATTATACTTGTTACCTCATCTGTCTGAGACTTTGATTACGTTACATAGACTATGGCACTCATTGATTGTGTGGTTTTTTATTAGTTGAAGAATTAAAGGAAGAATTTCTAAACCGGATCAGTGTTTTTTTTTTTTTTATGGACAATAAGTCGACGTTTGACCACCAACTCGTCTGATGTTAAGCGACGTTGTGGTATAAGATGGAGCACGACGACCTATAAGGTACTTATTAACTCTAGCCTTGAAGTTTTGTAGAGTGAAGAAGTACAAAGACGGCAGTTGAGTGAGGCGCTACAAGTGCGCCACTGCTCAGACCCGTCTTCGGAACGGTTACACCGTTCTGGCGATTGGCTGTTCAAAATTAAATAAATCAAATTTCTTTGTTTAGCGAATAGTACAAAGGCAATTTGAATACGCCTAGGGCCTAAGGCAAGTTGAACTCGCCCTAATTAACCTGATACTGAACCATAAAGATTGATAAATTTTAAACGAGTTTTTTTTCCCCTAATTTGTGATTGAAATTGCATTTGCATTTTTTTACGTTTTTATTTATTTGATACTACATAAAATCAACATTCTCAGTACCAATTCATAACCATCAATTATAATATTTTCAAAGCAAAAAGTACATCTGTCAACAACTTGATATATCTTAATAAAAAATCAAAATAACGGTACAGCCAACATTTCAATGAAACTCATAAAAAGTGGACAAAACATCTGCGTGCGCGCAGTGTTCGATATTCAAAAACATTTTTTTCTAACAATACTGGTAACTTGACTACCGCGCGATCGAATGACTCGGTCTCGCTATTGAGCTATTGGGCTTTAAAAAGTTGCTTCACCATATTATTATATGGATAAAGAAATTCACGTTTATACCCAGATTTAGACAGACTAAGTCAAATAAGTCTTTTTTAGGCAATTTCGTTCGTTTTTATAATAAACTAGCTGTCACCCCGCAACTTCGTTCGCGTTTATTATTTCTAAATAAATATGTGAGCTATCCTATCTGTTAAGTTAGATCGAACTGCACACGGTGTGCAAATTTGATTGAAATCGGTTAAGGTAGATTAGGAGTCTATAGGGGACAAACAACGTGACACGTAATTTATATTTATGTATTAAGATTACTCAAAAATGTAACAGAGCTCACTGAAGAAAAATTCAAACCCCATGTAAAAACTACGTTAATGAATAGAGGATATTTTTAAGTTAAATTATTTGGAAGATTTATTTTGTCTTCAAGACGAGAGTGAATAAGCACCTCATGGGCAAGCATGCTCTTTCTAGACCGCATCGTCACTTTCCATCAGGTGTGTTGTGGTCAAACGTGGGCCAAATCATAAAAAAAAGGAAGACAGAGGTCTCGAGCCTTCCACTTCCGCAGTACATAGATATAATATGATAGTACCTAGTTGTAAGCCAAAATTTTAAGACAATTATTTATATTTTGAAAAAAAAAAAGGTGCCCCTCAGTTTCTTGCCTGTTCTTCTGGGTAGAAGGTCTTTTTCCGAACGAGGCGGTCGAGCTTATTACAAAAATTTTGACGCTCATCGTGTATCTGTGTATCCTCTAGACTTTGACATATCTAGATAAAACCAACGTCACTAAAAGTCCATGGGATAGAAAATAACTACCGGATAGAGCACAAGCTCGCCGCTTGAAACCTTAGGTAATGGTAAATTAGCAGCAAAACATCGGACGAGATAAACACCGGGCCCTTATTATAGATGTCTGTTCATGATTTGGATCGTGTTAGCGTCTGAAAGGGAAGGCGTATGGTGTAAGTAAATTGGTGATAACATCCGATCACTATCAGAATCGGTATCACCATCAACTTTATACAATTAGCCTGCTGCAGACCTATTTTTGCAAGACGAGTTGTTTTGTCGTTGTCTCTCTAGTTTAAAAAATCATTGGGGTGAGAGTGACCAAGAAACATCTTAAGCGTCAAGAATAGTAGGCCTGTAGTGGAGCAGATAGGACACCGAAAAGAAAAAAGAAGAAGAAGACCGGTTAGTTGAGTTATATAAGCATCTATATTTTTTAATTATATACCACGACCAGATTAAGTAGATACGTAGATTTCATCATTCAAACACAAACTTTCGTCTACTCCAGTGCACTGAAATCCATGCACCTTGCACCTGTACGGAATGGTGCTAATTTACTGGAACCAAAGTGTGAACCTGGACGGACGTAAATAAGCAATTCAGTAGTTAACGCTGCAGCAAACCTGCGGTCAGCCCACAGTAGGAGAGCCCCTTTTTCATTAAGTTGCGTAACGTTTTTTGTTTGGATCAGCTCCACTAGTACAATACATCTCGTAGTATGTAAGTTACACTTTACCTAAAAAAGTAACTGTCTATGACCAGACGCTAGGATGCATACAAATGCATCGTTAGCCCGCATGGCTCCATTTTACATTCACACGATTCACACTCGCCTGCTCAGGTGATAACACTGCTAGCTGATAGCTACGTTGTTGCACACCCTTTTTCTCATTAGCGACGAAGTACGGCTTTTAATTGTTGGAATGGAAGGTACGGTTATTTAAGCTTGATAGAAAATTATGGCATGTCTGATTAGTCAGTTCGTCATCATCTGTCTATGATTGTCTACTGCTGGATGTCTCCGCTATTGGATTACTTTACTCCACCAAACTCAGGTTTCAATTTGATTGCATCGAATTATGTGATTACTAAATAGTTACCTTAACATCCTCTTACCTTTGCCTTATCATCTTCTTACTCGTATTTCACTTCAAAAAAGTCGGTACGCTTTCTCTATCGTCTCTATCATTCGCTTGGTACTCTACCTTATAACATGTTCCTGTAAAAAAGGATAAAATGAAAACCTAAATTTTTGTTGGACTCTACTTTTAATACAATTATAAAAAAGAGAACCGTTTTTTTAGTTTACGGTTTTGGTTAAGTCTAACACAAAGACGCATACATTTGGCATTCAAAGTTACAAACATCGAATAATAATCCTGATGCAACGCACCGTGAGAACTGACCAAGTCAATTTGCAAAGTAACTATGCATATTATTCCTTCAAACTATCCTCTTAAAAAACGTTAGACCCCAGCAACGTGGGCTCAGCTTTTTGCGCGCCACCCCTCAAGTTTTTTATTCAAATCACAAAGTAACTCACTGTACCCTCAAGTTTTTTATTTTTGCCAAACAATGGCTTCTTTTCTTTGAGTTGTAATTTATTTTTTTAACGGTCCAGGAGCTTTGGCAATAGCCCGGGGTCATAGGTGACTAGGATAGTTCTCAGGATTTTTAATAGTTTCTTTTATCTGCACATCTGCTTTGTCCGATGGAAGCTAAAAAGATAGATGTGGATGATTTGCGTGAGAAAGTTGTATGAATTACTGGAGATTTTTTTGGTATATTTTATTCATCGCATCTTGTACGGAATTGCAGGTTTTTGACGTGACAACCTCCATGTTATAATAAAATACTCCGCTATAGGTATAGCAGTCACGTGGGCCACACGTAGTGACGTCAATCGATGCCTAAGCAAGACCGAAATATGCTGCTGACGATGGCGGGTGACGAGTGACGTCATTCCGTGTTTGCTTCCGGAATGCTGGACCTTGTTTTTTTGGATCATGACGTCTAATAAATCGATGAACGCCGACTGCGCCCTCGAAAAAGGAAGACTCATTGTCCCGTTACGTTTATTGTTACGTTGAGAGCGCTACACGAGCGATGTATTATATCTTATACCTTTAAATGAGCAATTCTTGTATATATATATATATATAAATATGTAATTGGAATCTCGGAATCGGCTCCAACGATTTTCATACAAATTAGTATATAGGGGGTTTCGGGGGCGATAAATCGATCTAGCTAGGAATCATTTTTAGAAAATATCATTTTATTCGTGTTTTATCGATAATCAATCTCAACTGAAAAATATGACTCTTCCTGACATCTATTGGCGAATAATAATACTACTATTTTTTGTGAGCAACTAATTGCTTTAACGACACAACAGCAGATGGCGTTGTTAAGTAACACGAAGTCAATGAGTGTTTGCTTTGAGGTTAGACTAAAATCAATTGTTTATTATCCAAAAAACACAATTAAAAAATTAAAAAAAAAATACCGAGCTAAGCTCGGCCATCCAGGTACTATATCTTTAAATGAGCAATTCTTGTATATATATATAATTGGAATCTCGGAATCGGCTCCAACGATTTTCATACAATTTAGTATATAGGGGGTTTCGGGGGCGATACATCGATCTAGCTAGGAATCATTTTTAAAAAATGTCATTTTATTCGTGTTTTATCGATAATCAACTTAAACATAAACTTGGAAGAAAAGTAACAAAAAGGAGGCGTATGAGTAGTCTCAACTGAAAAATATGACTCTTCCTGACATCTATTGGCGAATAATAATACTATTTTTTGTGAGCAACTAATTGCTTTAACGACACAACAGCAGATGGCGTTGTTAAGTAACACGTTTTATTAGTAATTCGTACTTAAATATAATTTCCAAAAAACACAATTTAAAAAAAAATAAAAAATACCGAGCAAAGCTCGGTCATCCAGGTACTAATTTATTACATGCGATGATTACATAAAAATATGCAATCATTTCATCAATGTTTTGTTATGACGTCGTCGCGTTAAACTATCGTCCGTAAACCGACTTTACAGACAACATTTTTTTTTTTTGCGCTGGCTTTGCATAGGTAGTTCTTGCAAAGTGGTCTAACCAAGTGGACAAAAACAAAACCGCTCCGCGCATCGAGATAACTCATTACCCGCATGTACCCGAAAGAGGACAATATGAGAATCGATAATGCTAAGCGCACACGTGTGCTGTGGACTGTGAGCGCTTTGTTTTTGTGTTGGACGCTTTGAACGCAGGTTAGATTACCCTTTTAACGTATTCTGTACTATAAGTTCTGGTCCTATGTTTTTGTTTAAAAAAATGCAGTACCTGGATGGCCGAGCTTTGCTCGGTATTTTTTTTAATTTTTTAATTGTGTTTTTTGGATAATAAACAATTGATTTTAGTCTTACCTCAAAGCAAACACTCATTGACTTCGTGTTACTTAACAACGCCATCTGCTGTTGTGTCGTTAAAGCAATTAGTTGCTCACAAAAAATAGTAGTATTATTATTCGCCAATAGATGTCAGGAAGAGTCATATTTTTCAGTTGAGATTGATTATCGATAAAACACGAATAAAATGATATTTTCTAAAAATGATTCCTAGCTAGATCGATTTATCGCCCCCGAAACCCCCTATATACTAATTTGTATGAAAATCGTTGGAGCCGATTCCGAGATTCCAATTATATATATATATATATATATATATACAAGAATTGCTCATTTAAAGGTATAAGATAAACAATGTCGCAACGTCACTGTTAACGTTCCACCAACGTAATGCCTCGTCAGAGTTACATTAAAGTCAATTCAACATTTGAAATCAGTAAGCTGAATTTTGTCTGTCTGAATATAACACAAGCCGCAGGCAAGACGTTAAAAGTAGCCCTGTGAAATTTTTATACCAACAAGACTGTTTGATTGCAATCCTCAAAAAACGTCTTCTTGTCCAATACAACAGAGGAATCCATGCGTTACACATGTCTGAGCCATTCTAAAGGATCCAAAGGATTAACAATTCCGTAGCCCATCGCAATTTTTTTGTACTTTTTCATCAGCACCTGGTCACCATTTTTTGCGGAGTCATGAGATAGTCAGGGTTGCATTAGATAAAAAATGGCAAGACCCATCAGGTCCGAAAAGGGTGGTCGAGGACAGCAAAGGGTGCCGATTTTAGATTGAATTTAAAGAGTAGCTTCTGATAATGATTCGCGGGTCCGTGATTTGTGGGGTTGAAGATAAGGTTATTGTTATGAATCGGACCCGGGAAAAAATATTGTAAAAAAAGTATTGGTGAAATAAGAAATCATTTTGTACAATGATTGTCAGGTTGTGTGATTGTTGTGTTATTTGATTTGTTGTTGGTATTGGTTGTTGTTGTTATTGATTGCTTGACTACGTATTGTTTTGATTTGACTTATTTAACCTTGACTAGATGTACCTATTGTGAAGATGATGAGATTTTATCCGCACTTTTCCAATTTTTCTACATTTTTGGATGAAAGTTAATTTACGTCTGTACTTCTGATGTGCCCATTTCTTTCCCAAATTTCATCGCGGTCGGTAGTCAGAGAAACGCAAAACGCAACCCATAGACAGTTGAAGAGGTAAACGCTTTTAACTGTTGTTGTTTCCCAGAACTTTTTTGCAATGACAAAAGCAAACAAAATCATTTAATTACATCACAGTTAGCTTAGTAATTTACTCCCAAATAAGGGTGTGGCCCACATCAAGATAAATCTTCCGATGCCGCCTGCCCACGATCAGACAGATGCAAAACAAGGACTAAAGGACATAAATTATTTAAATTTGACTTGTAATACTGTACGGGCAACACAGGATATGCATAAAAGGGTTGAAAAAATCGTGGGGTGAGATTTTTTATGCAATCGCAAGGGTCACGGTTACCATGACTCGTTTCTTTGGACGTTCGTTACGCTATTGACTAAACGAATGTATTGAATATTTAAATTGTTTGAATATAATTTCGCACGATGATTTGGTTCTTCTTAGTAATAGAATGATACTATAGCGACGGTAACGGTTATTATTAGGAGTAGCTGGAACTGATTCTGTTTGAATAGAGCTTTATTAAGTAGGTACTTTATGTAATGTTATGCTTGCTATAGGTAACAAATTTTTATATGAGTGTGACTGTGGCAGAATCTCAGAACTATGACACTGGTACTTCATTCCTTATCGAAGCACTGAGGAGTAGAATTTTCATTTTTCCAAAATGATACTTATTTTGTTTTTATTAATGCAATTTTAATTGCATAAATAAAAACAATTTACTAAGACTAATGCGATTTACTAAAAAATTTTGACGTCTAGTTGATAAACATACTCGAAAACATTCCTGTTTGTGGGACCAACCACATCAACAATTTAATTTTTATTTTCAAACTTTGACATAGCTGGGAATTTAATTTGATTATTTTTAAGTTTTTAATATTTTCTTTGTCAATTCATTCAATGTGTGCAAGATAAAAATAACTGATGTATTCGTTTTTGCCTCAGTAAATAAATAAATAAAATAAATAACCCAATATCTAAATCTAAAACAAAACTGGTTATTTCTGCGTCACTTTTTGTAGGGTGTTTTTTAGCATAAAATTTCTATAAATTGTCTTACGACCATTTCTATCATTTAGCGGTTAAATGTAATCATGAAACTGATAGAGATATAAAATCATACTTTCACAGTTATAATATTAGTGCGATACGACCAAACGTTTCGTAAGAAGAATACATAAATCAATTCATACCTACGCTCAAAAAAAAAAAGTTCTTTGCAAGCCTATGATTTCGAACAAGCCCAAATCACGGGCAGAATTAAAATCAGAATCGAACAATGCAATTTTAATATCGAAACAATGTACATCTCAATTGACACATCGAAAGTGAAAGGGATGGACGGTATTGTCTGCTGAGTGTCGTTCTAAAGATCGTGTCATTCTCAGTGCGCCGTGCGGTGTCGAAACTGTATCGGTAATGCTGATGGGTCCGCCCTCGGTGTATTGTAACCTTGCCTGGAAACTTGAGGTCTCGTATTGAAGAATGTACCTACTGACGGTTAGACCTCCAGTGTTTCGGCAAAAGACAATATTTCTATCGTTTAACTTTCTCATTGAGATGGATATAGAGGTACCTATAGCTCCGATCTGAGGCCTAAATAGGCAATATTCAGAACGCTAAATTCCTAAATATGTACTAGCTAAAAGTATTAACGTCCTTGTTTCATACACACAATAACGAAGACAGGTCTAGTATTAATAGCTGGTATGATTTCCTAATTTATCTTTCTGGATAGGCTTGACTTGACTTGAGAAGAAATCGGCTTCATTATGAGATTAAAGACGTAATTTTATGTCAAATTTCCATTACTATTCTGTTAGACAATATAATTTATCAGAAACAGGTATGATGTCAAATCGGTCTAAATTTTAGAGCGGTTCTATATTGACACTACTAAGGTAGTGTCTAAACTGAATCTACTTCTCTACTTAGTCATCTCTCTAATCCATAAATGTAGCATGTATTTTAGGTCTGTACTCAAACCTTATCCATTCTTCTTTGATTTAATAACTAACCATAAACATACTAATTTTTGACCTGTATAACTAGTACTGACTCGGTACTTACTTCCTTACTTTGAATTAATACTTAAAGACATTATTGATGAGCACGTCTGTGCACATTTAATTTGATGGCAACCTTGGTAAGTAGCAATGGAACACACCTCCGCTAGTGATCTGAAATGACCTTAAATTCCGTTTCATATTTTTTAAAGATCATCTACTCAGAATAAGCTGCATCGTTTATTTATTCAAATTACTTTTAATTTCAAAGCTTTACGTAAAAAAAAACTGAAATACTAAAGGATTTGTTAGTAAGTTTTCATGTAAAGGCTAATCCACACCAAAGTTCTCAGCTAATTCATAAATCAGCATAAAACAAAATTAACCGGCTGTCCCAAAGCCCAGTTAGCCGATAATGGCCTACAGGGTTTTTTCTATTGTTTTACACCCTTTTAATTTTTTCTTCCCAGCTCCCCCTGGAAGAATGTTTTTCCAACACTTTTTATAGAATAACAGTGGCTGTATTTTTGTCATCTAGTTTATATTAAATTACGGTTTTTGTGACGTAATGAATATGCGGGAGCCATTAGAGTTATGCAATTGTTAGACGAAAATGAGCTACTATTAACGCTGAGATTTTTTGTTAGACGGCTGCATTTGTTTTTCTGGTATACCCACATTCTTTTTTTCAATGTAATTTTAAATTTCGATTTTAGAAAATAAAAAAAAATAAAAGTACTTCCGTCCATACAAAAACTTAACATTAATTAAGTACTTAGTTGTTTTATTAAAATAAGTAAAGTAAAAGATTGATAATTATAAATCAATAATCATAAGATTCACTAATAATTTTATTAATAGTGATTAGTTGTAAGTATTTTGAGATTAAAGGAATTAAAAAAAAAACTCTTACATTGCATAGGAATTAAAAAAAACCACATCCTAGTCCACTTCAAATCAAAGCTGCAATCACACAAAATGAAATTTTCATAACAAACCATCATCAAAAATCACTCATACGTGCATCCAACAATAAACCACGGATGTATCTACCCACAGATCTGCTCTCCATACAACTCTGCGTGAGAAAACGTAAAAAACACACTCGCACATAAAAAATAATCTCGTACAATTACTAAAAACCCTCGAAGATGTCTCTCATACAAAGAAATCCGCGCACCTTGATACTGCCGAAGATTCTTTAAAAAATGTGCATATGTTTTTATAAACAGACTTGGATGAGAAAAAAATGAGGGGTGCGCAGGGCTTGAGGTGTGGCTGTCAAAGTTTGGGATAGAGCTTTTTTAAGCGGAAACCTTAAGGTATGACAATGGAGGAGAGTTTCTTTGGGAAATAGGTATATAGCACTGCTAAGTTTAGTTTTTAAATGCTTAGTTGCAAATGAGTATTAAATCTATTTTGGAAGAGAGGTGTTAATGATTTTATTTTTGTTATTGAACTTGATCTGTAGCCTTTCAAAATGATTGTTGTGAATTAGTTAGTTTGTTTTTGTTAGCATCTTAAAAAAATAAAAATACTTTCATTGTAAGTACTTATCCATATCAGGAAAAAAAATTCAGGTACACTATTATTCGGAAGAAAATATCTGGATGCTCCTACAGCTACATAAACTTTGAAAACCAGTGTGTCAAATTTCTAACCAATAAAATCTTTCCAATGGCTCTTACCAGATTCGTGTTGTAAGTTTTTAGGCGGAAGTAAACAGTTTCTGGCTTCCGGGTTATTTTTTAATCTGTATTTTAATGTGGTCCGTTACGGCAATTTCATCAGAACTTTTCTTTGCAATTATGCTAAAGAAAAGAGTGTACCGGGTAACATTGTAACATTAGCTATCTACACTTCCATACTAGTATTATAAAAAATCTAAACCTTGTATGTCTCTCCGTTTGTAGGCTTTTTACGGCTATACGGCAGAACGGAACTTGATGAAACTTGATAATTAGTAAGTCAGTTAATTATAGTTATCACGAAGAAAGTTATTGAAAATTATTTTGGAACAGCTAGTAATTTACACAAATTTTATGAAAGTGATTAAATGATTACTAAATGAAATAATTTTCAGATTACAGACAATTTTTTTTTAAAGTTTAACTTCTGAGCTTACTAAGATCCTTCGTGTTTTATAGCAAGATGTGAAAGTAATAAATTTCACAAATAAATATCCGTTCATAAACTTTCTTGTCGCCTCATATTTACACTTACCGACCGACCAATTTGTATAAAAAGTCGGTGAAATGATTGAACTAAAGCGTATTAACGCAGATGATTGCTAGGTTTACTCAGAAACTACGACAGTGACTCCCTCATTTACTTTTGTAAAAAAGTTGGTAGTGCTGTATCGTTACGCTTCCTGCCCTTAGCTTTTTAAGTCTGTTCCCACAGACATCCCTGTGTTTTTTAACTGTGTTTTTTATGTAGATAAGACATAACGGTAAAATCTCTCCCCTAAGATCAATTTTTCTTTGGATGTGCGATGAATGATGCGGTCGGCTTTTGTCTGTGTCACGGTGAAAAAAAAGTGCGATCTCTAAGATCAATTTATTTCATTGTAGTAGGTAATACCTAGTGGCAATTAGCTTCTTTTATTTCTGTGATAGAATTATATAAGTAGTACTACAGTATTTTTACAGAAGGATACTTCTTTTGATTAAGTACCTACTAAGAAATTTCTTAAGTAGGTTTAGACCTACTTAAATGCAGACCATGATTAGCTGAAGTAAAAAAAAAAGTAAAACTTTGTTCACTTGTTTTATCGCCGTTTTTTCAGTTCCAATTATTTACGCTTTTATTTTATTTATTTATTAAAAGTAAGTAATAATTTACAGTACTTATACTTATGGGTAGAAATAAAAAAATGAGTCCAAATTAAAAGTAAACGTAAGTCTAAAATTAAATGCAAAAAACAAACTAGAAAGATTGTGCAATAATCTTTCTAGTTTGTTTTTTGTTAAAATAAAAAATGACAGCCCATTTACAAACAAAATTTATGCAACTGAAAATGCATAAATCAACAACGTAATTATTTTTTGCGACATCCGTGTTACAAGACTGTTGTTTTCTAAACAATTACAACTGAGAAAAAAGCCGCGAAATCAAACCCCAAAGGGTTCTTCAAATTAAACCGTCATTAGAAATTTTCTAGAAAAAACAAGTCACTAACGTGAGAAAATTAAATCTCTATTTTTTACGCGGCAAAACTGGATGTCGCACGACCGTTGCGATTTGCATTTCTTTTTTATGCGTTCTAAATTCAAATTTATTTTTTTCGGCCTGTGTTTTTTGTAGAGAAAAAGATCGGTTGCCACCACGGGCTTATTCTGGCAAGGTCTTTTATCTGCCGGTCAGGTAAAGTGCATAAGTGTTGGATACAACAATGAACTCCGGATTTCCTCTCTTTAATACAAGGACCGACCTTTGGCTCACGTGCAGATTCCGAACAAAAACGTTGATTTTCCATGGGCGTGATCGATTTTGGAGATACTCTTGATCCGAATTTTTTCTTTCGATCATTTTGATTCCGCCGGATCTCCTTCCAATATACTTATCTTGGGCATGGATAATTTGACAATAGGATATAATTATATGATACACCTAGATCTGTAATTAACTAGTAGGTTGTAAGTAATATCCATGTCAATTTCTTAAAGATTGCTCAATAATATATAAATATAGCAATGATAGAGTTCGTAGTGTTGTTAACGATGATGGTAATTATTGTACTTTAACTAAATTAAGAATCTTTCCTTTCTTTTCCTTTTCTGATAAGCATTTTACTCATACATCTTCTACTCATTAATTTTGGGTTTGAACATAAATTATAAGCTATAAGGGTCAACTGGGGTAAATGCGTCCGTGGGGCAATTGCGTCTTTCGAGAATTACTGACAAACCCTTCACAAACTAGGCAGCTGACGTCATCTTGTTCAGATGATAGCAACCAAAGGTAAAAAAAGAGGTAGGTGGCACCTAATTTGTGAAGGGTTTGTCAGTAATTCTCGAATGACGCAATTGCCCCACAAGCGCATTTGCCCCAGTTGACCCCATAAGATTGTGTATGTATTTTTGTTGTATGGATATACTTGGTCATATAACTAAACTAGTTGTGCCCTGCGGTTTTACCCGCTTAAAAAGTAGCCTATGTGTTAATCTAGGGTGTCAGCTACCTCCATACTAAATTTCATTAAAATTGATTCAGCGATTTGAGCGTGAAGAAGTTACAAACATACACACTCACACACACGCTCCCAAACTTTCGCCTTTGTAATTTTAGTTAAAAAAATAATAAATGCATAAATATCAGGACACTTACACACACGGTCGTCTGACCCCAAACTAAGCAAAACTTGTACAATGGCTGCCAGAGACTGATATAAATACATATATATCTTTTAAATACATACTTAAATATATATTTACACCCAGACATAGAACAAAGTTAAAGTTAATACTTAATTAATTAATACATTTGTACAACCTAACCGATACCAGCATAACCTATAATCGGACGAAAGAAACTATAATTAGTACAAAATACACATACATGCGCACTTTATATATCTTACTTACTCTTACTTTACTTTATATATAATGTATCTCTCTTACTCTTACTTTAAATATAATGTATCTTTAGTCCGAGTTAATGAATTGAATTGACTATGATAATTATGTTAATAGAAAATTACATCAAAAAGCGCAATACAGTCAACAAAAGCATCCATAAATTGCGGAGATTATGCAACGGCACGGCTTACCGTCCTCTTCCTGGCTTTAGGTCATAAATTACGTTTAGCTGCAAGGTGGTCTGACAAATTTGCGGTCGGTACCACCGCTAACTGGTGCTTTTACCCTATTAGAGCCATAGACAAATTCGCCCACAAAAAATGGCGGGCAAAGCTCACAGGACTGGCTGGTTTAAAAAAAAGTAAACGTTTATGGTCATTCAATTATTGTCATTTCAAAGTTGGAATGAAACTTTTTTTTTTGTTTGTGGAACAATGAAAGTTGTCAGTCACATTTTTTTTTGTTAGACTGTTTTTGTTGTGTTTAATTGTTTGTTGTGATTGTAACGTAATTGTTTGTGGTCAACGGTGACAAGATTGTTGTAGCTGTTTTGACTGTTGTGTGGAGAGTGCACAGCGGGAGATAGATAGGCACAAGATTTACAGACCAAGCTATGACAAATAAAAAAAACTTAATTTCTTTACTAGGAGCTTTTTAAATGGGACAGCAAGTGATTTTCTTCTACATAGCTAAAATGCAAAATAACGAACACCACAATACAAAACTCTTTATTGACACCAAATACAAATAAATCTATACTAAACACTTAAAAATATAGGCGCAATGGGCGGTCTTATCGCTTCAGAGCGATATCTTCCAGACAACCTATGGATGGAAGAAAAACATTACGATTAAGCATGGACGGTGGTGTGAGGTAAAGAAAAAAAATGGTAAAAAAATATTAAACGTACTTACAAAATAGAGACGAACGAACATTAGATTTACGTTTACGTTTACGGTTACGTTTACAAAACAAAATACACATAAAAAAATAGTTTACGGTAAATAATGTTACCGTAATTGTTTCATAGTTTCGTGTATATTTTCAACATCATCCAGCGCCTCACCGCAAATTGCTGTGGTGTTGTGTCCACATAAACTTGATTGCGCTCTGTGCGCCGTATTGTCTTTACGGAATTAAACTTTAGATGGTCAACTCAGATCAACCTAGAAAATAAGATGGCGCACAGCGTATGATCTAAGTGAAGCCAAAAACCATCCAAAAACTACGCTACTGTCGTATAGGTTCATAGCACTTACACATTGACGCAAAAAAAACTACGCTACTCGCTTGGTCATTCTTACCTCGACATTATACATATACATTGGTTTATAGTACTTAAATATACATAGTGCATTATAAAAGTGTGGCCAGGACTATATTTTCAGATTCTTTTTAAAAACTGTGCAGTTTTTTTACAAGTCAATTTTGAAAAAGTCGTAACATTAAACTCTTACAAATATGTGCAGTTTTAAAATATTAAATCTCTTAAGGTTGTACCTGTAAGGTATTTGAAACGGAAATGGCTAACGTAGAGTTTAGGAATTAATATTAGTTTTCGTGCAATTGTTCATGACAACATTACCACGCACACACATTGAAAAAGAAGTGGCTTCAGCGAGATATAACGCAGTGTTCCATCTTTTCATCTAGATTGATCTGAGATGGTCAAGCGTCGAAGACTTAAAGTGCCTATTTTTAAACTCTAAAAGACTTTATGACTACCTCGGTAGCTCAGTCGGTAGTGAACCTGCTTTCTGAGCTTGGGGGCGTGGGTTCAATTCCCACCTAGAGCAAACATTCATGTGATGAACATTTGTGTTTCCTTGTTCTAAGTCTCGGTGTTTATTTATTTAAAAAAATGGAAGTATATCAATCTCTGGCCGCCATTGTACATGTTTTGCTTAGTATGGGGTCAGACGACTGTGTGTGCAAGTGTCCCGAATATTATTTATTTATTTATACTTTAAAAGGCCGAAGATTTTCAGCTTACTTTAGCCCCCTTACTGATAAACGGACTCGGTCACATTTCGGACACAACATTTTCGGACACCGTGTTGTATTATAGCCTGTTTTGTCTTTTTCGATCAGGTTAAAAAATTAAAAGTAAGAAAAACAAAACATTATCTCAGATCAATCTAGAGGTAGAGGAAAAGAGGGAACACTGCGTTATATCTCGCTGAAGCTACTTCTTTTTAAACGTGTGCGCGTGGTAATGTTGCCATGAAAACCATTTACAATTGCACGAAAAATAATATTAATTGCCAAACTCTACGTTAGCCATTTCCGTTCCAATTTACAACCTAAGTATATTTAATATTTGTTTGGCACCTAGTTTGATATGAAGAATTGTGAAGATCAGGTGCACAAAAAAACAGCTGGTGGAAAAATCAACTAAAATCAGTTTAACCGAAGCAGAATTTTGAAAAACATTCTCATTTTGTAAAAAAAAAAAAATGATCACAAAAAGCATCTTGTAATAAACTGAGTTTATCTAATTTTCAGCGATTACAACACATTTTTTTATTTATTTTAAATAGCCAGATTAATTCTCCAGTTTAACCTAGTAACTTGTTCTTATTTGTGTTCTTCTTACGATTAATACCAATAAAAATGGCAAAAATGCAATTCTAGGCGCTGATCTCATTTTATCACCAAATATGATTTACGATTTTCAACTCTAAATGAAGAGGCTAAAGTAAACGTGTGTGGGTAAAAAATCGTGGTATGACTGCATCTTCACTACATAGTATAAAACAAAGTCGCTTTCTCTGTCACTATGTCTAAATGCTATGCTTTAGCTATTATTTGCTTATTTTTAGGCTATGCTATGCTGTCTGTATGCTTAAATCTTTAAAACTATGCAACAGATTTTGATGCGTTTTTTTTTAGTAGATAGAGTGATTCAAGAGGAAGGTTTGTATGTAAAATAACATCAATTAAATAGTGGAGAAATACTGTTATTTTTGAGGTTTCTAATGGATGTCGTTAATTATCATATTTTTCCGCTTACATTGCAAACGCAAGCTGAAACCTACGAGATTTATCAAAATAATGTACTAGTTATTTGTACAAATTGAAAAGGTCTACAGAAAACTCCGCGATGGTATATGTCTATCTCTTATGGATATCCCACAATAACATTTTTTTTGTTTATACCCGTGCGAAGCCAGAGCGGGCCGCTATGTTTTTATATACAACGTTCACAGTTTTTCTGTAGTGTATTTAGTATCGGCATTGCACCCGTGCGAAGCCTGGGCGGGTCGCTAGTAATTTATAAAATGGGTGCGATATCACTTTGATTGTAATTCCATTAAACAAACACAAGAACAATAAAGTGTTATAACCAAGAAAACCTCAGTTAGAGACTGCAAAACCTCTATTAAAACCTTCTAACAGTATTTTCACCTGTACATCAACCGCTGTAGGCGTCACAGCATTTACCTCCCAATCAAGTTACTTACAAACAAATAAATAAAACAATACGTTAGGTCCGCTATGCGGTCGGTTTCACCGGAGTCGTGAGAAGGGTTCGTGCTCCATGGTTTCTGGTAATTTATGTCAAACAGTTGGGATTCTGTGGTAGACTAGGTGTCAATTGTTTTCTTGTCGACGCGTTTTCTTTTATAACGTTTAGATGATTGCATGAGAGATTAAGCTTTTGACGCTGTTGCACAGGTTGTATGTCACATCGTCGTCAGTGCCGCGGAAGGTACGAGTATCCACTGCTAAACAAAGGCCTCCCTAAGGAACTACATGATGGTCATAGCTACTCGTATCCAGCGGCTTCCCGCAAATCTCACAAGATCATTGGCTGTGGATACATTTTCTGAAACCATTTTTGAAGCTTCCTTAAATTGGTTGGACCGCGTGACGGCTAAACTTATGACTTTTAATCTCAATCGGAGAGTTAGTTTATTTTAAGGTGTATGGTAAAGCGCATATCGTCACGCCTTTCCCCCGAGGGGGCTGGCAGAGGTGTAATACAACACCCATACTTCGCCGGACGATATTCAGTCCCAAATGAGACAGGGGGCGAGCCTGTTGCCATACACCGGGCTCCAGTCATGTAACAGATGACATACAATGCGCACAAATGCTCACATAATGAACAAATTGGTGCGTGCCGTCGGCTGGGTACGAACCCGCCCGCTCTGGCTTGAGAGGCAGGCCTTCTCTCAGGCTGCCATCGCTTTATATGGCGCTTTATATCGCATATGTATGGTCAAGCGCGGCAGTTGTCTCGCTGAAGACTTAGAAATACTGTTTTCAATGCATTGATAGAGGCAAATTCATCAAAAATACGTTCTATAATTTTATATTTTGGTAAATATTATAGATTTCGTTCGCGTTTATTATTTATATATATATATGTGAGCTATCCTATCTGTTAAGTTAGATCGAACTGCACACGGTGTGAAATTTGATTGAAATCGGTTAAGTAGTTTAGGAGTCTATTACGGACAAACAACGTGACACGTAATTTATATATATTAAGATATCTAACTAGCTGCATCCCGCGGTTTCACCCGCGGTTAAAAGTGTCCTATGTGCTATTCTAGACTATAATCTGTCTCTGAGCCAAATTTCGACCAGATCTGTTCAGCCGTTCTGGCGTGAAAGAGTAACAAACATCCATCCATCCATCCATTCTTACACACTTTCGCGTTTATAATATTAGTAGGATATAATAAGGTCGCGGGCGAGCGAGACAGCTGCAGCGCCTTACCATACACCTTAAGCAGATACAAAGAAAAAGTGAAAGCAAGTTTTGCAAAAACTAGAGACTTAGAAAATGACCCACTACTAAATACAGCTACATCTTAATTCTGATTTTTGTTGTAACAATTTTTTTTTCAAAGCTGTGGAATACTATATTGTGACCTCGGTCATTACGTTGTCGTCGTTAAACAAAACAGAAGCAAATAACTTTTATTTAAGAAGAGTGATGCAATAACCAGCTATTTTTACCCAACTCTCGCTAAAACAATTACTCGTATCTCAATGGAATTCTAAAGCAAGTGACAGATTGGTAACGCAAACAACGTTATCGCATCGGACTGTAATTGTAGATACCATTGCGGTATTTGTTCTAGGATACGGTGACCGCGACGAAGGCAACGGAGATGAAAAGCTGGGTTGTAAATTTGTTCACGTGTGTGACAGGTGGGGTGTGAGCATGGTGGAAGAAGGGGCGACTATCATTGTGTTCTTCTATAAACCGCGAGACAGTAAAGGCTACAATGGTTTGACAATCTAATCTTTTGACTAGAGCAGCGATTAGAATGATACGAGTAGATGTAGTTTAAATCTAGAGTAGGATATGGACAAACTAGGACAAGGGCCGAAATGAATAGCCGCGATGATAGCCTAGTTGGAGAAGACTCGCCTCTCAAGCCAGAGGGAGCGGGTCCGGACCCAGCCGAAACATGCACCAATTTTCATTGTGTGAACATATTATTATGTGCGTATTCAATGTATTCTGCTACATGACTGGAGCCCAGTGTTTCCGTGACTGGCTTGTCCTCTGTTATATTTGCGGCTGAATATCATCCGGCGAAGTGTGAGTGTTGCCAGTCCCTTAGTGGGAAAGGCGTGCCGATATGTTTTGTTATGAACAGGAGACATTAAGGACAGAAATGAATAGTGTAAAAACAATTTGGTCTATCTATATTTAAAACAATTAGGGCTAATTAGGGTAGGCTGAAAACCAGCTCTGCGTGGACCTCGTCTACTCAGAACAGTGCTGAGCCTACTCCAATTGCCAAAACAATTTGTTTAAATTTTTAAATTATACTTAGTTTCGGTGTAACGATATAAGTACTTTTCTTTAGTGTGTTATTAACTCATAGGTTTTGGCTAGTACGAGTTTTGATTTGACAATTAAATGGCTCTTAATTAAAACAGCTCATTGACGTTAGTTGTCACTCAAAAAAATCACTATCAGTCTAGTGTAGAATAGATAATGAGGCTTTCGAAATACATCATGAAGTGCTTATTAATTAATTTATTTTATTTTCTTAGGAAAACTTAGAGCTAGGTACAAAATTATAAATAGAAAAAAAGGCCAATTATAAGTTGACGACAGTTTGTTAATGTAAAGTTATTTTAGTATAACAGTATTTTTACGAATGTTTTTATTATAACATTCTCCTTATACCGTCCTCCATGATAGATAGTGAACAATTCCTTAAATTTCAACGCATGTAAAAATGCTGCTAGTAAAATCGCTTTCCGCTCCGCTTATCACCACACGCAGCCACACGTGGTAGTTTCCAGCAGTATCTTTATACTCGAACAAATATTGGCCGACAGCATCACCTTCGGACCACACACACAATCATCATGAACGTCTTACAATTGCGTCTTTGTGAAGCCTTTTGAAATGGCTGCTTTTAAGTTTTTAGAAAACTGGACTATTAATAGATACCTACAGTACCATATAGGTATGTATAAGGCAAGCTGCTTGAAGTAGGTCTTCACATGTCTAAAAGCAGAACTTATGGCAAGCTGCTTGAAGCAGGTCTTCTTCACATGTCTAAAAAGCAGAACTTACGGCAAGCTGCTTGAAGCAGGTCTTCTTCACAAGTTTAAAAAGCAGAACTTGTTTGAATGTACCACTTTTCGGTGTTGTGTTCTTATCCGTTGCTTTTCTGCTGCTTACACGTCGTAAGATCACCGAGCTGAAAGTGTGCCTGGTGTGTTTATAATTTTTTAGGGTTCCGTGCCCAAAAGGTTAGAGACCCTATTACTAAGACTCTACTGTCCGTCCGTCTGTCAGTCTGTCCGTCTGTCACCAGGCTGTATCTCATGAACCATTATAGTTAGACAATTTAAATTTTCACAAATGATGTATTTCTGTTGCCGCTATAACAACAAATACAAAAAACAAAATAAAATGAATGTTTATGGGATACAGCAGACGTGATTTTTTTTGCCGTTTTTATAGATGATGGTGCGGAAACCTTCGTGCGCGAGTCTGACTCGCACTTGGCCGTTTAAAAAAAAACTTTTATGCTCGAAACTTTATTTTATTATTATTACTTCCCACTTTTATTCTACAATTCACTCTAATATAATTAATTTTAATGTGATAGTTTGGATAGATTTATGATGGAATTTCAGAACAAACCTAGATACGAGTAAAATTTGGCACAGATATAGATTATTTTTTGCAACAGCATATAGGATATTTTTTAACCGCAGGTGAAACCGCATGGGTGCAGCTTGTGTTCGTTAAACATAGCTTGATTCGCGGGACGGCCATCAAGATGACATATTTGTCATACAGCAAATGTCATTTTGACATATTATTATAACATTGAGTATATTAAAAAAAACTAAAGTTTGTGTGTTTGTTCGTTACTTCTTCACGCTTAAACTGATGGGCGGATTTTGGTGAAATTCAGTGCGGACGTAGCTTTTGCGCTGGATTAACACATAACTTTTTAGGACAGGTAGCATCGCGAGGCGCAGCTAGTAGCTAGGCGCTTTTGGGGGCTGAGCTACCCACGTCCGTAGGAGTGTACTCTATTCTGATTCTCTACACGTGGTCCCCGGGTAGTGCTAACCGGGTAGCAAACTCTGGTGGGAGGCTTCGGCCGTGGCTAGTTACCACCCACCGGACCAAGCCATGCCGTGAAACGACCTAGTCGTGTTTCGGGATGTAGTCCGGTGTAACCGTTCCGAAGACGGGTCTGAGCAGTGGCGCACTTGTAGCGCCTCACTCAACTGCCGTCTTTGTACTTCTTCACTCTACAAAACTTCAAGGCTAAAGTGAATAAGTGCCTTATACTCGTAGGTTGTCGTGCTCCATCTTAGACCACAACGTCGCTTAACATCAGGCGAGTTGGTGGTCAAACGCCGACCTATTGTACGTAAAAATAAAAAATAAAAAAGTAAACAATATTTTACAATTTTCTGTTAGCAGCAGGTAGTTATTATTTCACAAGTGCATTACTGTGTAATGGAATGACGTTGTCTGGGCTCAGTTTTAATTTCAATTTGTGTTGCAGTGTCCGAGGTAAGCACGACCTGTAGGTAAAGGGAGGTTTACACGAATTTTCAAAATTCATGGCTTTATTAGAAAGATGGAAGATCATTGGGCCAGATTTTGATTGAAGCTTTTGGTATTGTTATAAACTAACTTCTTTTTTTCATATCTTTAGGGCATTAAAAAAAATTACCTATATTTTAGGGAGTATAGACGTTTACCTATGTTAGTACGAATTTTTGAAAGCGTAAAAAACTGACTGCACCCAAGTAGGTAGTGGATAAGATTAAAAAGCACCAAATCTGAAGAAGAACAGAAGAGATTGGTATATAACATCAGTAAGTTGACTGCCTCGGTGGCTCAGTTGGTAGTGAACCGGCCTTCTGAGCTTGGGGGCGTGGTTTCGATTCCCACCTAGAGCAAACATTCATGTGATGAACATTATAATAAAAATATCTATTTCAGTATGTATTTAATAATATCTAAGTATGTATATCAGTCTCTGGCAGCCATAGTACAAGCTTTGCTTAGTTTGGGGTCAGGCGACCGTGTCTGGAAGTGTCCCGAATTTATTTATTTGTTCATTAAGTAGGTATACCAAATATAAAACATTGCACTCAAGCGGTATTTAAACCACCTCAGCGGCAGTAAATGATTTGCAGAGAAAAAAAGTAACATTATTAAAAGAAAAACGAAAAACCCGCCTGCAAAATGTTGTAGGTACCTTATGTAACTTCCACTATCAATACTATTCAAATGTCACCTCACATGTCGAAATCCATCAAGCTGTTTAGGCTGTAGGGCTTGCCAAAGAAACCTCATACATACTTACCCTCATACATACATACACTCGAAAAGCATAACCCTCCTTCTTGCGCAGTCGGGTGAAAAACAACCTTTTTTGCTCTTTATCGACAATTCTCTAAGTAACTTAGCAACAAGAGATTAAACTTTGTGTTACCTGCTTAATAATACAATATCAGAATAAAGGTGGACGCAATTAGCTTGCGGTAAAGTTTGCAACACTAGAATTAGATGCTATTCTGAGATCTGCAGACTTACATCAGACAGGCTAAAATATTAAAAGCTGTAGAGGCCTTTTCAGATCACGTTACAAAAATGAGCTTCCCGATAAAGAAAACGTTTTCCGCACTGTTGTTCGCATATAAATAAATAAATAAATAAATAAATAAATTCGGGACACTTCCACACACGGTCGCCTGACCCCAAACTAAGCAAAGCTTGTACTATGGCTGCCAGAGACTGATATACATACTTAGATATTTTTAAATACATACTTAAATAGATATTAACACCCAGACATAGAACAAACACAAATGTTCATCACATAAATGTTTGCCCTAGGTGGGAATCGAACCCACACCTCCAAGCTCAGAAGGCAGGTTCACTACCAACTGAGCCACCGAGGCAGTATTATAGCGTTGTCTGGGAAGGTCATGTTATAATATTTGTTTTAATCTTCTTTTCTGTATCGCTTCTCTACATGGGATTAAACAATGTCGCTTTTCGCGTCTGTCTGTCTTTCTGTTTGTATATCTATATCTAACTCCTTCTACACCACGAAACGAATTTTGATGTGGTTGTCAGCTATAGTTAATTTTTCAGGAAAGGTTTGTAGGTACCGCGCGAAACCGAGGCAGGTCGCTAGTAGTTCATATTTGCTCCGTCTAAGATCGGAGAAAAGTTGTTAAAAAATGTTATTAAAAAAACTTTACATCAAAATTTAAATTTCAAATTTTCAAGTTTTTAAATGGTTGTAGTGTTTTGTAGTTAACCCGGGGATGAAAAAATGATATAATCTCCCCTATCAATCTATTCGAAAAATTTATTCGAGAGTGAATTATCAGTGATTTGTGTGTAAAACTTTGCATCCAAATAGCAAAAATTTATGTTAATAATGACAGTGACAGTTAAATTTCGATCATAGCAACAGAACACTAGCTTGAGCCTGTCCCGGTTCCTATGACTCTATGCAAATCTAACCTATGTGCTCTAGAATTATACAGTGTGTTTTTCGTAATGACGGAAATATTCTAGGGTGTCATTGTACTCATCTTATGACCAACTGCTGTAATATGACTAATACAGAATCCTTGAAAATAAAGTCAGTTGTTCCATACATTTTATCGAGGTTGAATAGATAGAAAAACCAGCTCTTGTTTTCTACCTTTTTATTGTTGGTCCTAGAATAAGAAAGACCCTATACTTAAACGTATTTTTATCCAACGTCATAATCTTTGTTCATAACATTATCCTGTCTAAGCAGTATATAAAACTATAGTATATATGTAGGTGCTACATAGCACATTACAGACAGGCCGTCACGAACACCGTGTGCTAAATACATACATTATTTATTGACTAACATTACATACACTTCGGGACACTAACCAGTTAGTCAAATGTGTATTTAAATTAAACCTTACATAGTTACGAGTATGGTCAATCTCTAGATTATTACGAGTACATTACAGTTCTACTGTAGGTACTTATTATAGAATTCTAGCCTTCTAGTATTACTTACTTCTAACTTTATTAATTTAAAACATTTTACTTTATATTTTATTTCATATTACTCTTATGTTTTTTATTTTAGTTTTTAAAAATGTATTTATTAACTATTATAGTTTATTCTATACTTATTTAATTTTTGTCTGCCACTAACTATGTATTTTCACAAGTTTTGGAGTACGGTCCAGCTCTGTCTTTTTTTCTTCTATTTACTACTTTGTATTTGACTGTACTCTGTTTTGTGTTTAAATAAATAAATAAATAAATAAACTTTCTATGTTAAAATGCATTTTCAGATAAAAATATGTTTGGTCTGTCGTCATGACAACTGTTTTAAATTATTATTTTCTTGTATTTTTATTTATTCAGGTCAGTCATGTTAAGTGAAAAAGTAGAAACACAACTAAATAAAAGTTGCAAAAAAAAAAAGGAAAACTGAGAGATACTTTTGTATTTATAAAATGTGTCAAGTGCGATCCTTTGGTTCTAACACAAATAAATAAAGACTAAACTCATATATTTTTAATTTTAAAACGTTTCATTAAAGTTCAAATTAAACTCATTATCTATTTTCGTGTTGGCTATATTTTAGTGCAGCCGATTGTACTTTACGTTTAACAGGGATAAGGTTGGGTCGAAAAACTGAAAATGTATTAATGTATGCATTTAGGACAAGTCAAGCGTCACGCCAGCTCGGGGTGTTTAAGGCTACTCTTGTGATAACTGCCTTCAAGAACTTGTTTCGTTTTATCAGGTCTACGTGCGCTATAAATTAGACAAACGTTTGATTAATTCGAAAATTTAGTACTTCTAAAGATGCTGGTTAACTTGGCTAGAGCGACTGTTAACGCTATGATTCTACTAATATAAGGTTCGAACAGCTAGAGTCTGGAATGTTCTGCCTGAGTATCGCAATTTCTTGTCTGTTCATAAGGGTCATCATCATCATGTCAGCCCATATATTATGTCCACTGCTAGACAAAGGCCTCTCCCAATGATCTCCATAACGACCGGTCCTGCGCTGCCCGCTGGATGCGGGACCCTCACCAGATTCCTTCCACGCTGCGTCTTCCGGTTCGTGGTCGCCACTCGAGAATCTTTCTGCCCTATCGGCCGTCGGTTCTACCGATGTGCCCTGCCCTCTGCCACTTAAATGTTCTTTTAGGTCGTTTATCTTTTTGCAAACAAGACTTGTTCTCCAATTGTCATATTCAGGGTGTCTTCTAAGCAAGCGTTGTCCATCGTAAATAAATAAATAAATAAATAAATTCGGGACACTTCCACACACGGTCGCCTGACACCAAACTAAGCAAAGCTTGTACTATGGCTGCCAGAGACTGATATACATACATAGATATTTTTAAATACATACTTAAATAGATATTAACACCCAGACATAGAACAAACACAAATGTTCATCGCATAAATGTTTGCCCTAGGTGGGAATCGAACCCACGCCCCCAAGCTCAGAAGGCAGGTCCACTACCAACTGAGCCACCGAGGCAGTTGCAGTTGCAATTAAGCTGCATCATTGCTCAACATCAGGCGAGATTAAAAATGTAGAGCTCGACTTTTGCGTACCCACATCGAAACAATAGAAGACATTCTAATCAATCAAAAAGTTAATGAACCGTGCCTTACACAATTAAACCTACGATCATAGAACATTAGCAATAGTTTCCTGGTTGTATCCCACAGGACACGGAAAGCATAACAGATGGACGGTAATCGTCGAATGTCCGTACTAAGTCATTAATACGCATATTGCACGTCCGAGCGAACAACCCTGTATGTACTGTTTGGTAGAAAATGCCTAAATCCTACTCATGTAGTAGGATTTAGGCAATTTAAGAAAAATTTAAGATAATGCTTAAATCCTACTCATACTACCTACTAGTAGCTCTGTGAGCTGTAAACCTTGCGGCCGACTTCTGTACTGTCTTACACAGTTTTTTTTTGTCGCGTCAGATTTTGGAAATTTTGCAAAATGGCGGAGAAATAGCTATTTTTGGAAAAGGGTCGGTTAAGTAATGGGACTTGTGGAGGAAGACAAAGATCCTGACAGAAATCCAGGCATAATTCGGACATACGAAAGCATTTTTGTCGAAGCTGAAGCATAGACGCTTCGCTCGCTATCGCTCGCTTGGTCGATAAATGCGAAAGTTTGTTTGTATGTATGTTTGTTTGTTACTTCTTCTCGTTCAAATGGATGGACGGATTGGGTGAAATTCGGAACAGAGAAAGCTTAGTACCCTGGATATATAATACATAGCATGGATGGACATAGCCTACTTTTGAACTGCACGGCGCAGCAAGTAACAAAAATTGTCAAGTAAAAATGTCGCTAAGAATTTAGATCACGTTGTGTTTGGAAATTTCTATTTACGCTTGATTTGTCTTGAAACTTAGCTAGAGGCTGAATTAACTGAATTTTGAAATATTGACATTAGCGTAAATGTCAGAATAATTATGCAATGTTATATTATTTGTAAGCTGTCTAGAACATTCTACATTTTACATGCACCATCTAAAACATCCGTAGCAGGGTTAGTTTTTACATTGAATATTCGAATTTTTATATTTATGAAATAACACTTTTGTATAAAATTGTACCATATTGTTGACATTGGACCATCATTAGCTGTATTGATATATCGACTGTGACGTAAGAAAATGAGCTTACAAATTATCATGTTACTTGCGTAATCAATTTTCATTGACGATTTTAGGAAAACAGTGTTTTTTTCGATTTGGCAATTGGCAAGTGACATAACCAGCATATCGTCACGTCTTTCCCCCGAGGGGGCTGGCAGAGGTGTAATACAACATCCACACTTCGCCGGACGATATTCAGTTCCAAATGTGACGGGGCGAGCCTGTCGCCATACACCGGGCTCTAGTCATGTAGCAGACGACATACAATACGCACATATGTTTACACAATGAACAAATTGGTGCGTGCCGTCGGCTGGGTTTGAACCCGCTCCTTCTTGTTTATGAGAGGTGGGCCTTCTCCAACTAGGCTATCATCGCTTTCAGCAAGTGACATGTCATATCATTGGTGATTTGCTGTATTATTTTATGTAAAGTTTAGTGCACCGTTTGGTACACGTATAATGCTGTAGTACTAGACAGCTTTTGTAACAGCTAAATAGCACCTATTTCACAGATCGCTGAAAATATACTTTCTGCTGGAGCACCAGTAAATGACAGAGTCTTTTAAATAAAAAGGTCTCAGTAAGAAACTATTTAAATGCGCTGTACTGTAGTTAAATATACAAGAGAAAAAATCTCATGGTCTCATGGTGTGTTTCACCTCAATACTTCAAACGATTCCAACGCCAATTCACAAAAAAAAAAGTTACATCGCAATTATAAAGAAACTAAATACTCGCAAACCGTCAAAATTCACGAACGCATCATTACATTCGCATTTCGCAAAAATGGCTTTACGTTGGTGGTCTCGATTTTATAGCGGAAAATAATAAGGGCACCTATGGCACGTCGCTTAACTCAACACAAAAAAGACGTAAACGCCCTTAACTATGTGGCGCTTACAACGTTTATTCGCTAAAGATGCAGTCTCACAATCGGAGGTATATCGCCATAAGCGTTGTTAGGGGTATGTTACTTACGTCGTTGTGAGCTAGTGATGTGGTATTCTATAAAATAATGGGGGTACCATTGTGGGCAGTGTAATGGATGGAGCTGTGCTCTGGGTGGTCGGATTATGGTCTAAAGCCCAGGATTAGCGTAGATCGACACGTGTGCTGTTGCCTTGAAGTGGCTTTAGGCGATTGTGTGATGTACAGCTTGTAAAGGTGTAATAGTGCGATGCGTGATGTTTATTGTACTTCTATAGGTATAGCTACGTGTTTTGTATTTATTGTAATGTAAATTACAATTAAAAAAAACACCAACATTTAAAAAAAAAACAAGATTTTTATTAAATGAAATTGCAATTTTCAAATTTGTTATTTACAAATATTTAGAGATTAGTAATGTTTCATTTACAAAAAGGTAACAATACGCTATTAAAATTGCTTAGTTTTGTATTTATTGTAATGTAAATGAATGCAGAAGAAGAAAAAAACACGAACATTTGAAAATAAAACATGATTAAAAAAAAAAGAAATTGCAATTTTCATATTCGTTATTTACAAATAAGAGAGTAATTAGTAACGTTTCTTCTACGAAAATGGCAATAATAAGCTAGTAAAAACTTTTTCACAAAAACTAAAACCGCCGAAAAACTGAACAGCAATAACTAATTGATAACTAAGTTCTTAAACTAATGTAGATATACCTAAGTACTCGATTAATAAAATAAAAATAATAATAAATAAATTTGGGACATTTTCACACACGGTCGCCTGACCCCAAACTAAGCAAAACTTGTACTACGGCTGCCAGATACTGATATCCGTACACCTAAATTTTTAAATACATACATAAAAATATATTAACACCCAGACATAGAACAAACGCAAATGTTCATCACATGAATGTTTGCCTTAGGTGGGAATCGAACCTACTCCCCCACGGTCATAAGACCAACTGAGCCACCGAGGCAGTCAATTTAAAAATTGCTTCGATTGCAAGTGTGAAATAAATAAAAAAAAAAAAAAAAAAAAAAAAATAGAAAAAGTGTTTTATATGCAAGCTATATTTCACAATTGTGCAGTATGAGATTGAGAAAAATAGTGCTGCAGGTTATTTTAGATCCAAAAAATTGCAATATTTAAGTATGATGCGGTAAATTAGACTGTATGTTCAGCTGCAATATAAACCTAGTTAAAGAACTGGACTATTCAATTTTATGTAAACTTGAACGTATTTTCTTTTCACATTCATAAATTTTTACCATAAAAATTCTAAAGCATAAACCACCCAAATGATTCGGCTACCGACGACCATAACATGATTATGATTTTTTTTAACTATTGCTAAAATATTTTCTTACAAAACTCACTATGTATAACTCTAACACTGACGAACAGAGTTCAAAATTGAATGAGTATTCATTTTAAAAATGCAAGCGCTTCTTTGCTGTTTTGAACAAAATGCTATTGAAATAGCTAAACGAACCGCGAAGTATTTGGCCGCCCAGCTCCAGTGTTTGCTCAGCGGACATCGCTCAAAAATACAAAAAATCCGCCGAACTTGGCCAAATAATGGTATTTTGGGCAAATCAAGTCGATACAACGGTGTTAAATTTCTTGGATCCGTCTTCGATCATGATGGATCTGACGGCGGTACGATTGTAGTTTTTGCACGTGCAAGAAATAGCGGAATGTTTGCAATAGTGGTAAATAGTTCACAAGATTGTAAGTGGTGCTCTTGAATTGATTGAATTGATTGATATGACTAAATGCGTAGGTGTTTTCAGAAGATAGGTATTATGACGAGAAGGATTTTTACTTCACTTTTTACAAACATTTTTTACTAAAATTTTAACGGAATGCTACCTTAATGATAGTGTATAGAAAACTAAGTATACTAATATTAAAATGGCAAACTAATGATAAGACATATAATATATGTACCTACTTAGCAGTGGTTGAGAAATAGTTGATGATGATGCTGGCTGATGATTAGTAAAAATAATACACATGCTTATTATAATAGGTAGGTCTACGTCTTATCATCATTACATCAGATTACATTAAAAATAAATCCTGATTTTCAGAACTCTGCATAAAGTTTCCTAGACTTGAGCTTAAGCCTTGTTTCTAATCAAAAGTTTCGATTGCAAGTTCCAAAATGACCTCTGTAGCCTCCAAGCCCACAGGGTCACTCTGGCAGCCGTTGAATCAGGGGTCATGAAGGCCCCACGTCCGTGAACGTGGTCGGTGTTCCGTCGTGTTTTGACACATTAGCGCGCGATGACAGCTGCAATTTGCAATTAGCTATGGAAATATTGCAGCCGAGACGCGTGGTCAGAATAGAGAAGGGTTGAATTTATCGATAACGGTTTCGATAAAGTTTAAAAAAACAGATTACGAGGCGAAAATTGTTATTTCTGTAACTTACTGTCACACAATGTCGATTGCTACATCTCACTAATTCTAGAGCACTGTTATCCTTGGCTCTATTTGGATTTACATAGTAATTATATTAAAACGCTAAAAACTGTTTCAATTATCACTAAGTCGCCTCGAACGGAGACCTAGCATATCTCCACAAACATTAGTCTCATTTAGCTCAAATACGAAAAATAAAATAAGATTGAGATAAACTACATGTCTGCAAAATTTTACGAAGACCGAATCAACGATACTCAAGTTGTCGTCGACAAAACAAACAAACAAATGCTAATATGCCGCAGTAGATTCTGAGACCTAGTTTCGCTCGGTCAAAAAGTACATACATACATACATACATACATACAATCACGCCTCTTTCTCGCAGGGGTAGGCTGAGACAACTTCTCTCCACTTGCTACGATCCTGGCATACATCTTTTGCTTCTTCTACTTTCATGACACTTTTCATACACGCTCGTCGGTTACGGGTACTCTTGACCTGGTCTTTCTCCATAAAAAGACAACATAATGATGTTATGTGCATTGCAGTAACAGAAGCAGCATGTAAAGCAAACAATGGTAAAATAACATAACACGTTATATTAAAATAAAACAATTATTTATCTCAAGGAAGATGTAGATACGCTCTCCATGTAGGTTTTCCCCAACGCATAAGTAAATGTAAACAGATGTAAGCTTCGTGTTGTGGACACGTTTCACTCGTCAATGGAATAATAGAGCCATAAACTGAATAATAAACTGATAACTCAACCTAGATTTGATGTAAAGCGGTTACAATAAAATTATTACGTTCCTAACAAAATAACTGTAGTTGATTGAATCAGGCGTTATTTTGCAGAACTTCATCTTCAGTACTGTTTCTTTACCTTCGTGTCTAGTGTATTTTAGTGTTTAGAACTCTTTGGGGTTTTAAATGACTGTAGTTGATTAAAGTTTTTTTTTTAACAACTTTATAGGCTTGCGTTTGGCCGCCAACATGCCTGATGATAAGCAGTGATGCGGCCTACGATGGAGCACGCTTGCCTAGAAGAAACCGATTCACTCGTGACTTGAAGACACCCAGATTATAAGTGTCAGGAAACACACACTCTTGGTAGAGTATTCCACACTCTAGCGGTCCGTATAAGAAATGAGGAACCGAAGCGTTTTGTGCGTGTTGTTGGTATGTCGACCATAAAACGTTGCCGCTTTTTTGTACCCAAATAATTAATAACGTCAAAAATATTTATTTTTTGGACACAAATGTTGTCATTGGGTTTTGTACGATTTTCTTTTGAACTACGTACCTAGTTATATCATTCACAAACATAAACAGAGCATATACGAGTATTATTAACGAATTGCTAACATACATGATCGATAACCCATCTTTTATCGAATTCGTTTCCAAGTTGTCCCATCACTAGTAGGTTCTCGATGCACTCGAGTTTGTCTTGATACCCACAAAATAAGTGATCATTATGCAATTTCAACACCGCACGGGATTTCAAGGAACTCAGGGTCAAAAGGAACATTAAATTTATTTGAAGATTGTTTACGAAATAGTCTATCCTAATATAGACAGAAGATACATTTAATTCTTAAAATATACAACCATTAGGGTAATCACTTAATACTAGAAAAAAATACAGGCTTCTTAACTATCTCTACATAAATAAATTAATGAATTTAAATAAATTCGGGACATATACACACACGGTTGCCTGACCACAAACTAAGCAAAGCTTGTACTCGTACTATCGAGACTGATATGTACACATATTTATTTTAAATACATACCTACTTAAATTTTTATTGTTATTTTTCGTTTCATAAAGTTTCATATTCATAATTTTACATTCAAGAGCTTAAATACAAACAGTTCATTTATAACTTAAATAGATATTTAACACCTAGACATAGAACAAACACAAATGATCACCACATAAATGTTTGCCATATGTGGGAATCGAACCCATGCCCCCAAGCTCAGAAGGCAGGTTCACTACCAACTGAGCCACCGAGGCAGTCATAGTTTAAACAAAATCGCGTTCCTTGTCAGCCCCTCTTTTGGTCTGTGTACCCGCTGACTCCTCCTAAACCACGCATCGGATTTTAATGCGGTTTTCAACATTAGTTAGACTATTTATGATGGAAAGTTAATAGGGGCCGTGAGTCCGTGCAAAGCCAGGGTGGGTCGCCAGTATTTAATAAATGCGAAAGTTTGTGTGTGTGTTTGGTTGCTACTTTTGAATGAAGTTCGAAACAGCGAATGCCCTACACAATGCTACTTTTTAACCGCTGGGTAAAACCAAGCGCTAATATCATGAGCGATGATAGCCTAGTCGGAGAAGTACCACCTCTCAAGCCAGAGGGAGTGGGCTTGGACTCAGGCGAAGGCACGCACCAAATTGTTCATTGTGTGAACATAATGTGCGTATTAAATGTCATCTATTATGCAACTGGAGTTATGTGCAGTGTAAGGCGATAGGCTCTCCCCCTGGCAAATTTTGGACTGAATATCATCCGGCGAAGTGAGGGTGTTGTACTCCTCTGCCAGCCTCTTCAGGGGAAGGCGTGACGATATGTTGGTAATACCGTGGGCTGCATCTAGTTTAATGTTAAGTATATAGTAATAAAAACTCCAAGTGTAACAACATTAAAACCATTATCGCCAAGAAAGTGTTGACCCCGACCGGAAAATTCAAAACAATTAACAAGCGTTCAACACAAATTGACTGGCTATCGGTCGAACCGGTATTTTTATCTAAAACCGGTATAGTACCGGTAAGGTATCATTAGAGTATTGGTGTCGTCGTTTCAGTGCCTTTATCTTATCGAAAGAGGACGTGCGGGCGGTATATAGGGTACTTCATTGTTTCTACATGTCCAACATTTTCACGAAACTTTCAATCTTAAATGTCCTACGCTTGAGCTGAAATTCGATTGAAGCAAGACATTTTTTTTAACCACTTTTCCCATAGGCTTTAACAGTGAATTTTAAACGCTAAAGCGAAAGAAGTTGGGTTGGTTTTTGGTTGTGTTTTTAACGTTTTTCCGGTAGTTTTACAACTTGAACAGTGTAAAGTGACGATGGGCGACTTGTTTTCCGATATGCATGTAAATAAGTAGCTGGATGACCGACCAGTTTCTACTGATAAGGAGGAGGCGGTATGTTTAGAACTGGGAGGTTACTCGAGGTTACTGATAGGTGTTTGTATTGGCAGAGAAACTAACCAACTTTATTGGTTAAAGGTTCCGTGACGCTCTGAATAAACCTGCTTTTTTTTCTTCCTTTTATTGTCTTTATTTTTTATTATGTGTTTTGTTGTTTTCTGTTGCAAATAAAGTAAATTCTATCCTAATATTCCACATAAACGCGCTTGTCAAATTTCTTGAAAACCATTAGTCAGATTTATGATGAAATTTGGAATCTTATACCTTTAAATGAGCAATTCTTGTATATATATATATATATAATTGGAATCTCGGAATCGGCTCCAACGATTTTCATACAAATTAGTATATAGGGGGTTTCGGGGGCGATAAATCGATCTAGCTAGGAATCATTTTTAGAAAATATCATTTTATTCGTGTTTTATCGATAATCAATCTCAACTGAAAAATATGACTCTTCCTGACATCTATTGGCGAATAATAATACTACTATTTTTTGTGAGCAACTAATTGCTTTAACGACACAACAGCAGATGGCGTTGTTAAGTAACACGAAGTCAATGAGTGTTTGCTTTGAGGTTAGACTAAAATCAATTGTTTATTATCCCAAAAACACAATTAAAAAATAAAAAAAAATACCGAGCAAAGCTCGGCCATCCAGGTACTGTACAATTAAATGAACTATATCTCCACCCCTGTGTTTTTGGTTTTTTTTTTTTTGAAAAACGTCCTCTAGAGAAAATATGACAAATATCCGCATTTGTAAGGTCAATTTTGACTAATTTATTTAATAATAAGACAGAACAAATCAAAAATCTCTTAACATAGGGAGGTTCTCTACATCATTGGCTTTTAAATTAATTCATAAAACAAAGAAAGTTTTTAGTTATTTAAGAATGATTGGATAAGTGAAAAGTCATAAAAATTATTGAAATTGCACATTGTTACTCTGCAGATAACTTTAGAGGCTCGTCAGTATCTTTGCATGCTCCCTTTGCACGTCGTCTTCTTCTGATAGCACGTATAAATTACATTCTACCTTCTAAAATTTATCTTAACTAAACAATCTATACCGCAGATCTTTAGCTACACAAATGGGTTACTATCTTTTAATTTGTATGAAAATAATGCAAGCCGCATACGCGATGCATATCGCTACCAAAAATATCTAATTACATCTATCGGTTTATGTTACTCCTATCATTTTTGCCATTGCAATAAAACCTTTAACACTTACAATACACCGTTCAAATTTTCGCTTTTAACAAAACAAAATAAAAACTATCGCATCAAAACAAAGCAATTTAGCATCGAAATAACAAATGATGTAATAGACGTGTAGCGCTACCAATGCTACTCTACTTCAGGAACTTCAAATAGTTTGCAATAGAAAAGCAGCAATGGTGTAATAAAAGTGTATGGTTTCGTATATATTTTATGGGGTTCCAATCGGTACCATTCGCCGCTGACCGGCGTGTGCCCCGCGTAACCTTTCACCTTAGGGGACCGGACAGGGAAATGGGTAGAGTCGATGAAGATAACTGTTATAACTTTGTTTATTACAGAAAATAATCTAAAGAAGCAGAGCTATTCTAAAGAAGCTATTTATCTTATCTCGCTCACGCAATCACACAATATTGCTAATAAAAGTGAGAATGAGGAGACACAATTAGCGCGTTTTTGATTCGATCAATTTCTTTTCTGGCGAAGCTTAGACGAAAAAAAAATGGAAAGACGAAATGGAGTATTTGATGTTGTTTTACGAATAAAAGTGTGTTTTTTAATATCTTAAAAATTAACCTGAAGGCTGAAACCTGGAAGACTAAATGATAGTTAACCAGTAGTAAAAGCAAGTATGTACTAAGCATCGAATGTCGAGTTTTAAGTTTATTTACGGTTTTTTTTGTTAAGAAATGACTCCTTTGAAACATAAATACATAAAATAAAGCAAATCGAAAAGTTTTTTTTTTTTAACTAATAAGAAGACTACAAATCATGGTCTTAATAAAAAAATACTTGGTAAAGACAAAACACATAATATTGTTTTGCAACACGGCAACTCTACACCTTCCACCTGGCAATAAATCGAGCTCAATATGAATAACTATCACAGATTATACCATTGATAAATGAATGCACGGTACCAATCGATCGCAGTTTGCGCAAAAAAATATTCACGAATATTGTAATATAACATAAGGTCCTGCTCACACTTTACATTTAGGTAAACTTAGCAAAAAATGATATTTTTCATAAATATATTTTGCGCGGACATTAAAAAGATAAAATAGACCATTTCAAAAAAATTTGCACCAAAAGCCGATCTGTTTTGTAAACAATAGTTTTCAGGGGCTTAAAATGTTTTGTTAAAATATATTTTAATGGCTACTTGCACTGAATATAAGAATTGCCTAAGCTATTTTTAACGACTCTTAGCTCCTACCTATTTTTTTTTCTTAATTCCTTAGGAGACTATTGTTTTTTTTGTTAATATTTCGCTAGAAGTAGATCAATAAATGAATAAATTCGGGATATTTCCACACACGGTCGCCTGACCCCAAACTGAACAAAGAGAGACTGAGAGAGAGAAAGAAAGACAACTGAAAGCCAGAGACTGATATACATAAACATACATATATATTTTATATAAGTACATCCTTAAATAGATATTTAACACCCAGACATAGAACAAACACAAGGTTTACTACCAACCAAGCCACCGGGTCATTCAAACAGATCAAAATAATTTAAAGAGTTTAGCAAGAAATTAGGCAATTTTCATATTCAGTCCAAGTGGCCATTAATGTTTCTTATCCAAGTTTTTAAGCTTTGAAAAAATCTGTTTAATCAAATGTTTACTGGTCACGATACCTATGGTTTCGTACTTGTTCTAGTATACATCTACTCATACGGCTTACAAAACGTGTGCAATTTGCAATAATTTAAAAAAAATGTAGAGTAATAAATAATCAGTCACCAAGTCTGCGCAGATCAGCAACAATCACGGTTCGTCGCTAATGGTAGCAGCGCTGACCGTTTGGGGTCCGTTTTATTGCGTTTTTTCCATAGATGATTAACGAAACGGGCCTCCAGTTTCCGTAGGACAATGAGCAACATAAATTATGATGGACAAATACAATGTTTCCGCGTTTGATATGCTTTACTGCGCTGTTTTTGTGACGATTATTTCTGGTCTCTCAGCGTTTATCGTTCGGTTTGCAGTTGAGTTTTGTGCAAATATTGCTTCACTTACAGGTAGGTGATATTAGTCTTAAACATTGGCATTGGCAGGATTTCAAACAATGCTTATTAAAAATGAATGTAATTTTTTTTTTCAATCTATTTAGTGTACTAACATTGTGGCATTGAAGTGTAGTGGACTGTTTTGGCGCTTGAGTGACGAGATTTCAAAAGAGACTAGTGGAACGGTATCGTGTTAAAAATGAAATTGCTACAGATTTTACATAACATAACATATCGTCACGCCTTTCCCCTGAGGGGGCTGGCAGAGGTGTAATACAACACCTACACTTCGCCGGACAATATTCAGTCCCAAATGTGATAGAGGGCGAGCCTGTCGCCATACACCGGGCTCCAGTCATGTAGCAGATGACATACAATACGCACATAATATGTTCACACATTGAACAAATTGGTGCGTGCCGCCGGCTGGGTTCGAACCCGCTCCCTCTGGCTTGAAAGACCGACCTTCTCCAACTAGGCTATCATCGTTACGGTTTTTGAACTACGAGTAAGTAAATTCAAAAGATTTTTTAGATAACAGTTTTTTAAGTCGGTAGGTAGTAGGTATTAAATTTTTATAAGTATTATACACATTCTTTTTAATTAAAAGAAAAGGCTTGCCCCTTGACTCCCATCTTGATTGCCTAATGATCCAGCCTCCGATGGAGCACGTTTGTTTTAAAGAAACTTAATCACTCGAGACTTGTAGAAAATACTTAACCACTCATATTTGACTAATAGCGACACTATTATAATCATCGTCACGTCAACATTCCAAAGGACATCACAGCTTATTATAAAGCCGTGCGCACATTGCACAATCAGACGGACTCAAACACGACAAACAACAAGCGCAAATAAAACGCTCGTCTCACAATCAAGAATTAAATAATCATAAACCGAAAGGCTTTACTGCCCTCTATAAATTACGACGTTATCTCCCACAAACAAGAGAATGACTTGATTAAATAAAACGCTGTTATCTAAGACGACGTAACCGACGGACACAGGCCCTCAGATAGTTGATTGAATCAGGCGTTACTTTGCGGAAGTTCATCTTCAAACTTGTTACTTGGACAATATCTAGTGTAATTCCGCTTTAACGTCGCATTAAGTACATCAAGGAATATGAATCTCTCAGGTTTTGTTTTTGGTGTGAGAAATGTGTTTTTTTAGACTTATATACAAGAAAAATCTTTGATTCAATTTTTGCTAATTTTGTTAGTATTAATAGACCGAACGAGCGTTAGTGAGCGAAACGTCAAAAAATGCCTTCGACAAAAATGCATTCGTATGTCCAAATTCTGTGCGGTTCTTTGTCTTCGTCTACAGGTCCGCCTTTTTTTTGAAACCGATTGTTTTGAAATTTTGTAAGTGCGTTCAATGACTGTCTCGGTGGCTCAATCGATAGTGAATCCACCTTCTGAGCTAGAGGGCCTGGGTTCGATTTCCACCTGGGGCAAACACGCATGTGATGAACATTTGTGTTTGTTCTATGTCTTTAATTATCAATTGAAGTATGTATAAGAAATATATATATGTGTGTATATCAGTCTCTGGCCGCCATAGCACAAGCTTTGCTTAGTTTGGGGTCAGACGACCGTGTGTGCAAGTGTCTCGAATATTAAAGCTTTGATTCAATTTTGCTAATTTGGTTAATATTTCAACGAAAATGCTTTCGTATGTCCGAGTTCTGTCCGGATCTTTGTCTTCGTAGGTTGCATTGCTTAACCGATTCTCTTGAAATTTTGGGAGAAGGCTTAACAATTATGTAGAATTGTTTTATCGAGGCAGTTTTTGTACATTTTTCAAATGGTAAGATATGAATTTTCCGCGATTTTGAAAAAAATGTCTCTGAGCTTTGACATCCAAGTTTACCCAATAGAAAATCTCGAACAAAACGTGTCCTGCAACTATTCCAATATAAACGATATTAACATCATTCGCATCACAATGTGAAGCTAATTCCAAGACAAATACGCAGGTATATTTACCGACGTTAGACATTGAAGATGATAAGAGATGAACAATCGTTGCTTGTTTCCCGAAGATAGGGGGTTGATAAGGACTGTAATGTGGTCAAAGGAAACGCCGTGTTTGCTGAGCTATGTTTGATGAAGCCCAGTTTCCTGTCTATATTATATAATGATTTATATTAAGATGGTAAAGTCATTCACCATCATCATCGTAACAGTCTTTTTGCGTCCCACTGCAGGGACACTGATCAACCTACATCGAATCTCAGATCAACCTAGTGGAAAAGATGGAACACTGCGTTATATCTCGCTGAAGCCACTTCTTTTTAAACTTGTGTGCGTGATAATGTTGCCATGAAAAACATTTACAATTGTACGAAAACTAATATTAATTCCCAAACTCTACGTTAGCCATTTCCTTTCCAATATACAACCTTCGTAGATTTAATATTCTAAAACTATACATATTTGTAAGAGTTTAATGTTACGGCTTTTTAAAAATTGATTTATAAAAAAACTGCACAGTTTTTAATAAGAACTAAAAATGTAGTCCTAGCCACACTTTTAAAAGGCACTATGGACTCGTATATTTATGTACGATATTATGCCATAAACCAATGCTCATAATGTCGAGGTAAGAATAACCAGGCGAGTAGCGTATATAGTTTTTATGTGTCAATGTATGCGTGTTGTGTACCTAAACGATAGTAGCGTAGTTTTTGGATGATTTTTGGTTTCACTTAGATCATACGCCGTGCGCTATCTAATTCTCTAGGTTGATCTGAGCATCGAAACAATCAACATCGAGGGTGGAATATACCTCGATGTAGGGTAGGTCGGTGGCCCTGCAGTGGAACGTTAAAAGATTGTTAAGTGTTGCTGACTGGCATTCTCTACCATGCACGCTGGCTCAGTGTGGGTTGGTGGATGTCACGTATCCGATAGTTATTTTTCTAGGACATGCCGGTTTCCTCACGATGTTTTCCTTATCCGTAAGAGCATGATCCACTTTCAATGCACATAAACATTTATGCCAGAGAAAAGTTAATTGGTGCACGGCCAGGTTCGAACTCACGACCTCCGGATCAGAAGGCGTGGTCCATACCACTCGGCTAACTCATTTCTTTAAAATGAGTCATTAACTAAGTTAAAGGCTGCGTATGACGTCATGAAAGTGACAATGTAAGAAAGGCAAATTAACTAATTGCCTTTGACCAGAGAAAAGTAGCCGCGAACTGGAGTAGAAGTCTCTTTTAAGACGAAAATGTTTAAGATATTTCTGAACATAATGAATTCAACTCTAATTAGTCAGTAAGCAAACAAGCAAGCAAGTTCGTTTAGGCCGAGTGGCTGGCCCTGATGTCAGAGTTTCTAGGCCGCCCGATGGCCTCTGACATGGCTTGACCATTCTTGTCATAGAACAAACAACCGGGGCCTACAATTTAACGTGTCATCTGAGCCACGGTAGCGCTCAGTTGTAAATATCACCACATTAGTTAGTTATAAGAATAATGAATATAATTTTATTAAAATAATCTAAGTTATGAAATAAAGACAATTCCTAAGACTCTTGCTTGCCAAAATTGAAACTGGCGATTAACTAAAAGCCAGTTTACATTAAAGACATTTAACTTATTGCATGGTTGTCCAAAACAGTTGGTTAAGAATTTAATAGGCCGGTCAATTTAGTAAATTTATTTAGTCAATTTAGTTTCAATTTATAAGTACTTTGGTGAAAGTCATGACAGAAATTTTCAACCACTAGTTCTCTAGCACTATACTTGGTGGTTGAGCCGTTTCTAACTAATTTTCTCGTAAAGTAAAAAGTTAAACAAGTTCAAAGCGCTCAGAACCTCGACGCCCAGAATAGACACAATCTGACCAGCCACTGCACACTAATCTTCGCCATTAAGTAAATTATATCAGACGCGGAAGCATCGGACAGTGTCACGTGTGTGCAAGAGCATTGGTCCCGGGATAATTCGAGCCAGCAAAGCGTTAAGAACGTTACTCCATCTCGTTGTGATTGTTGGGCGGTGACATCTGAGATGTATAATGCTGAGACATTTTTAAGCCAAAACCTAGCTTTAGGTAATCAGTGGATTAGTCGGTAAAGGTAGTATCAGCAGAATCAGCAGTTTACGTCGCGCCAGTTGGTAGATAGACGTTGACCCGTCGTTTTGCTGAATGCTGAGCGCAGGACTCTCTTTTTTACACCACTTATCCATATCTGAACCATTTTAAATCTAAGTATAACAACTTACTCCAGAATATGGATCTCTTTTCTTGTACATCACTCATCATCATCATCTATCTGCCTACCTTTATCCCACTTAAGTTGGGTCGAAATTAAGTGAACACGAAAGTGAACACACTATTTATGATTTGGCTTAAGTTTTACAGCCCTCTTTGGAAATGAATTTGTTGGTGGAACATCCGCCACCAGTCGGATAGGAGGCGTTAGTTGGTGCAAATCACTCGTCCAGGGGGCTATTCCTGCGCGTGAGATGATATGAGATTTTATCTTGGTCACTCTCACACCTATGCTCTCACACCTATGACGTTTCAAACGAGAGCAACAAGGATGAAAAAAGGTGAGATAAGAATCTCAAATCCCCGAATAGGGCCACAGGTACTTGTCCTATCTTGACTAGATCTAGACCTTTTAATCAATATAACCATGCCATTAAGATAATTGATAGAGCGAGCGAGCGTTGCAAGCGAAGCATCTCTGCTTCTCATTTGCTCGGCGTCTCTCTGGCGTCTGTCCAGCTGTTTTCCTCTACAGTAAATTTTCAAGAGAGTCGGTTGTGAAACGCGATGCAGGCCGCGAGGTCTTCGGCTGACAGAGCCACTGGTATCTAGTATACAGTAAGTACAACATGGAGCGTTTTAAAAAGGATGTCTACGAATTGCTTTCCGGATTGACAACGCATCATTAGTGACGTTAGAGTTTCAGGTGTCCATTGGCGGTGGTTTCCACTTACCATCTTTTTATAAAAAGTTTCTTTTAGCACCTGGTTAAAGAAGTAACATCAAAACCTCTTCGCTAAAAAAACTTATAAAATTGCAATCTTTTAACGATCTCACGTGTCGTCGACTTATAATGACGCACAGTGGTCACAACAACCAACGGTGCCAAGACAATGAGAGCGTCACAGTGGAGTGTGACGGAGGACAAACGACTTCCTACGAACTGGAGTAAGTATTGTAGGTAGCTACATTTTATGACCGCGGCCGTCTGATCAGCACACGCCGTGACGCGAGCTTGCGTTTTGGTCAATGGTTTGGTGATAAAATGCTGCTTGGCTACTTGGTTATTCTTTTTTTAGACAAAACCTCAAACTGCACATAACAGGAAGTATCTTAATATAATTATTTGTAACAATTTTGTTTGTCATGTCATCAGGGTGGATTTGACTGTCAATGGTTCACCATGCTCATGCTCAAGGTTTGAGCTGTAAAAATTTAAAGATCCAAAGGAATAGAGTGCCTTGTTTATCTTACTATTACTTACCAATTTTTATAATCGACAATGCCATCTTGTACCTACTCACACCTAATAATGTTAGTCCTAACAATCCTAAAACAAAACGTTGGTTACCTACTTACTAGTAGTAGTTAGTTAATAGTTAATAGTCACTTAGTATATTACATGAGCAGAACGTTAAAAATCTTACTCTGTCAAGTATGAGCGTCATTTTAGCCGTCCCGTGGCCAAGGTATGGAACATGAGACCAGTAAATTGGAAGATCATAAAAATCGCTGAACGGTATGTGATATTAGTTCGCCTACTACTGGATAGTACTGAATAGTTAGTGCTCTCTGAGGTCAGGCATGCATTCAAATTACAGTTACCTATTTAGTGATATTTTTCTGGTATTTAATCGTCTTAGAGCAGTCATTATTTACCTAATGAAAGTATTTGTATTCTGTACTATCTATTTTTTTAATCAAACGTATTGGCATCATTTGTTGTCATTTTCGTTCTCGGTTGAAGTAAAAGTCATAAGACATTACACATCGTCACGCCTTTCCCCCGAGGGGGCTGGCAGATGTGTAATACAACACCCACACTTCACCGGACGATATTTAGTCCCAAAAGTGACAGGGGGCAAGCCTGTCGCCATACACCGGGCTCCAGTCATGTAGCAGATGACATAGACGCACTTATGTTCACACGATGAACAAATTGGTGCGTGCCCTCGGCTGGGTTTGAACCCACTCCCTCTGGCTTGAGAGCCGGGCTTTCTCCAACTAGGCTATCATCGCTTATCAAGTCATAAGACAGCATGAGTGTTAAGTTCCTGAATGTGATGCTAAAAGGAAGGCTGACTTCACAACCATGTAGGATACAGTATAGTCAAAAAGAGAAACAAGGAGATTTTCTGCAGATTAATGACTATCAGAAATGGAACACAGCAGTTCAGCTGCGCCAAGCTGATTCGCAAACAAACGAATGGTCCTTGGAAACTTGCAGTGCCGGATTAACCACATAGCAAGAGTTGCAATTGCTACGGGCCCGCACGAAAAGGGGCCTCGGAGGTATCCCTGCTTCAGCGTAGTTTTTTGACTTAGCCAAAAAACTATCATGCGTTCAGCTGCGCAAAGCTGATTCTTATACATATAAATGGTTGTAAGAAACTTAAATGCGAATGCCATGGTTCGAAAAAAAACTCTCAAATGGACATACGATTAGATCCTAATTGGCGTATAAAAAGAATATTCTAATTCCAATAACATTGGTTTTTAACCCACGATGCAAACGATGGGGAGTTATAAGTTTCACGTGTCTCTCTCTCTCTCTGTGTCTGTCTGTGGTATCGTAGCTCCCGAATGGATGAACCGATTTTGATTTGTATTTTTTGAAAGGTGAATTAGTCAGGAGTGTTCTTCGCTATGTTTGATGCAAATTGTTGTCATTTTTTTTAATTTATTTTACTTTATAGGTATGTTTGTGTTTAATACCTTCTTTTTGCCTAATTCGTAATCTAACTTAGGGAGAAGGGAGTCATGGGTGACTAGTCAGCTGGGCACTAATAATTTAACGACAGAAAAAAAGCGTAGCCGGCACGTGGTGAGGTTTTTATTGACATGCCTTTTAAAGGGTTAAATGAACAGGAAGTATGGTTAAAAACATGAGGTGAACCGCGCATCATTTTGACCATATTTACCCAACTGCGCAAGGATGAGGAATTTTGTTTATCGAGTGTATGTATTTGTAATTGTAGTTGTAGTTGTATTTTTAAGTATGTATTTATGTATGTGGGTATTTAGGTATGTGGTATGTTTGTACCTATGAGGTTGCTTTGGCACGCTCTACAGCCTAAACAACTTGATGGTGTTCGACATGTGAGGTGTCATTTGAATCGCCTTGATAGTGGAAGTGATATCGGGTACAACATTTTGCAGTCGGGGTTTTTTTTTCTTTTAACAATGTTACTTGTTAGACCTATTAACTGAATGTTGCAAATAATGTTTTAATTTTTTAGAAGTTATTTTATGTATGGAGCTTACAGATGATGTCGTAAGATTTTGTTTCTTGATGGTAATCTTACTAATATTATAAACGCGAAAGTTTGTAAGAATGGATGGATGTATGTTACTCTTTCACGCCAGAACGGTTGAACAGATCTGGATGAAATTTGGCACAGAGATAGATTATAGTCTAGAATAGCACATAGGATACTTTTTAATCGCGGGTGAAATTATATAAAGAGATTTTATAAGTAATTATATCAAGAGATTGACTTCAAAAAGAAATTGAAACATCTGCTCCTAACGTTGTCCTACGATGAGACTGAGAACCTCATACGCAGTCTGTACAGTGAATAATAGTTCTTCGGTAGTAAATTACACACACAGGCTAAGCATGTCAGTGTCAGACGAGAGTTTCCTTGACAACGTTGTTTTCCTTGTTGTCAACGAGCACTAATCCTTGACGCTCGTATATACGTGCACACACACCCACACACACAAACACACACCCACACACACACACACACACATATAAAAACATACATACACATACACACACACACACACACACACACACGCTGAGATTCATGTTGTCCACCCATACATTATATTTATTCTTATCGTTTCTGTTTTAATGTCTACCTAAAAGTGTCTCCTGGTAACTTCGCACCGAGCCCCAAGATACAGGCCTAGAGCTTAGTTTGGGACTCACTGTCAACATTTAGTTCAGTACTAGTTTAGTTAGTTAATCATATTTAAGAACCTGCCTGTATGTACTTATCTTTCTTAATAAAAAAATTTGATTTGATTTGATTTGAATTATTAAAGTTTTGTTTCGCAACAAGTAGTAAATAAAGGAAGTGAGCAGCTTTTTTCCTGACGGCTGTTTTTATTCAAATTTTAGTCAAATTCTGTTTGGATAAGTAAATAAGTAGATTCATAAGCTACCTATTTGTTAAAAATAAGACCCCAAGAAGCATACAATACAACAATTGTACAAAAAACAATAAACCGACAAAAAACGGCCGTAAAAAACATCAAAAACGTTATAAATTACCGTATAACTAGTTCTCTTTATCTCGGCATCACTGTCGGTAAGGAAAAGTTAGAAAAAAGTGTGTCTAAGTGCATCAGATTTGCACATCATAAGATGCATTGTTTTTTGCTATTGTTTAAACCCTTTGTTGTTTTGCATATCTTACTTACCGTATAATTTACAACTAAGCAAAAAATGGGAAGAACCGTTCTGGTTTCTCAAGGAGCTCACAAAAAGGTCGGTTTTTTTTTGATGAAGTAACGTTCATTTTTTTGTAAGAAATAGTTATGTTTAGGATAGCTGTAACGGTATGCCGTTTTAGTTTTAAACTTGATTTATTTAATTTTATAATTACTATTACGACGAAAGTTACTTACTTCATACGATAAATGAAATAGCCACAAAAAAATTAAAAGGGTTTATTTGCTAAACTTGAATAATTTGTCATTTTTTTTACGTGCGTAGAATATGTCGACGTTTGACCATCAACTCGCGTGATGTTAAGCGACGTTGTGGTCTAAGATGGAGCACGACGACCTAGAAGGTACTTATTCACTCTAGCCTTGAAGATACCCAGGTTGTAGTTAATCGGGAATACAGACGATGTCAAGGTGTTCCTTTCCCATAATTACTTAACCCATTTTTTAGCCACGTTTTGTTTTCATTTAAATTTTCTTTGGGTAGTTTCATAAATCTTTTTTTCCATTTTCAGTGTAGTTTATACACTCCAACGCTAAACAACTCCGCCTTTACGTTGCGGTCACTAAATTAAGAATCCACATGAATCAACTGTCAAACATTCTTACCCTTCGCTCGTAACACTTCAAACAGCATCGTTCAAAAGAAAGGCAATGAGTTCAAAAGGCATATCCGAGTGCTTAAAGTTCTGGGCGGCGCGAGCTAGGGCGGGAATGGCCACGGGTCACGCTCGGCCGTGCCGTCGCCGCCCCGCCCTGGCCGGCGGGGGCGGGTGAGGTGATAGTTGCTTGAAAAATATTTATGGCTACTAAACGGCGGAGTGGATGAATAGATATAGTTTGGAGGGAAAGAAGACGTCTAAGTCTGCTACTTAAATGTTTTCTTTGTAACGTTAAATACGCAACCAACGCAAAATATAGACTTTAAAAAAAAGTTTTGAAACTTTCATTGATAGTATTCTCTACTTATATGAATGTTTCTTTAGTAGGTAACGATATCTTTATTAATGATCCCACAAAAACTAGGTAAATACGTACATGTTTTCGGCTTGGTGCACCCCAAGCGTAGACAATATAGATATATCGCAGTTCTGCCAAGTAGTAGGAAAATAGACGATAAAAAAGCAAGTAGAATCTTTAGTGGAAGATAGCTAATTAATAGAAAAACAAAACAATAAGAAAAACTAGGAAAAAACAGAATTAGGTATCTACATCAAACGTAAAAATACACAATGATAAGCATCAAACAATAAAAGCTTATTATAAACTGTAGGTACATTTAACAGTAGCTGCAACTTAAAAGTCTGCACGGCTTGGCATTTGCTTAGCTCCTGACCTTCGGGCCGAGTCTAGCACGGCCATGTGGGTCCAGGGCGGGGCGGCGATGTCCGTGCCACACGACCTCTGCCCTCTGCCCATCGCGGGCCAGCGACTACTTTGTATTCACGATTTGTTTATCTAATAAAGAGACTTGCAAGACTTACGTTTGCTCGTTTGCTTGTTAAATTGACAATGAGTCTAGTGCTTGAAGAATTTGTAGTTCTTAGTTGTGGCAAGATAGGAGGTACAGGCTTGTATAATTGGATGGTTTAAAACAAAGTGTAAACAAGCCATTATTATTATTATAGCCAACATTATTATAACAATTCTTCAAGCATCATAATTTGGCAGCGACTTTCCCATTTATTTATATTGCTGCTGAGTATGTGAACAACTGATAGGGAATTGGACAGATTTCAAATCGTGGTTCGAAGAAAATGTCGATTAATAATAATATCTGTATTTACTTACTAGTCCCTTAGCTTGAACTTATAAAAGCCTAAAGAAAAAATGAAATGCACTAAATGTCGTTGTTTTGTAGCATTGGCTCCTTAAAACTACTGCTTAAAAAAAATAGATTTATAAAGCGTCTGCTAAGTGGGCAATTCTTTGTAATCGGTATCACCATTACCCGGTCTCGTGGCTACAGGTATTGATCCAACTGGCTACCAGTCCACGGACCGGTCCGAAGGGCGGCGACATCCGTGCCATGACGTGTGACCCGTGGCCTCTCTGCCCACCTTGCGGGAACCATACTGGGGTGCTTTGCCTTGAATTAATAGGCAGAAGCTATGGTAAGTAGGTAGGGTAATCAAATTTAGAAATTAACTCGGCAAATAATGCACAATCATACAAAAGTATAGGGTGAAGAGCTAATGAGGTTTAAAGCTTTATCATGGACTGGTCTGAAGTTTGGTGGCGTTCGTGCCATGTCGTGTGGCCGTGGTCCCTGCCCACCTTGCGGGAACTATACTGCTGGTGGTACAATTATATGGTTAGAAGCTATAGCTGAGGGTAACCAAATTTACTCGTAGATCAACCCAGCAAATAATCCACATACCTACTTCCATGCATACATACATATATATCGTCACGCCTTTTCCCCGAAGGGGCTGGCAGAGGTGTAATACAACACTCACGATTCGCCGGACGATATTCAGTCCCAAATATGACAGGGGGCGAGCCTCTCGCCATACACGGGCTCCATACAGTAATGTAGTAAAGTAGTAATGTAAAGGCTCACTATCTTTCAAAACAATAGCCGTTTTGAAAGATAGTAAGATATGTATGTCACAAAAGTCGCACTATGTATTTATTTATATATTAGTGACATTTATTTTTAAACATTTTTAAAGTATTTATATTATATTTATTTTGTCTACTTTATTAGTATTTATTTGTGTATTTTTATTGTTTATATAAATATATTATGTATATATGTATATTTATTATTTTTACTTATATTATAATTTTTACGTCTTGTAAAATTATGTATTAGATTATTACTATTGTATTAGTATTAGAACTTTCAAGGCCTTAACTTATACAAATGTTCCTGTCCATTCAGGTTGCCTGGAAGAGATCGCTCTGAGCGAACTAAAAACTTAGTTAAGCCTTATTTAAGTACTATTGTAATTATTTTATGTTTTTAATAAAGAGTTGTTGTTGTTGTTGTTGTTGTAGCAAATGCAAAATTCTATGTAGCATACCTACATAGGTACAAGTAAAGTAGGTACTCATAGTATAAAGTTGGCTGCTAATTATAATTCTTACAACTGATAGTCTGGCATAAAGTTTGGAGACGTCCATTGAAAATGAACAATATGTTTCAGCCTTAATTTACACGAATAAATGACATTCAACTTTAAATCTCAACGTATTGTACATGTTAGCAATCAACAATTTTTTATCATTCAGATTTGGATGGCTTGTAAAAGAAGACAAATTTTGAATCTCAATACTGCGATGACTCATTAAAATACCAATATTAGCACAAAGCATACGAATAACTTCAGAGTTCAGACCTCTCAATACAACCTACGCAATCTTTCTCCATCGGAACACAGGACCAGCATTCCAATATCAAAGGCTCGCCGACTCGCGGACTCTCGCCGACTCTTACCGACTCTCAGCCAATCGAAGTGCTTCATTCAAAGAACGAATGAATGAATGATATCGCGAGCGGATCTTTCTTTATCGTATAAATCGTAAGGTACTTGGTACTGTAGGGGATGCAGTCGGAATGCGTTTTGGAAATTCTGCATTGATGTGACATCAAAGACTGTGTATAATAATGATTTAAATATAATGACTTGATTATAAAATGAAACGTCAAAGTTAGGTATTGTGTCTAGGTGTTCTAACAGCTGTAAACAACTTTATCGTGATACTGTAATAAAATATGAATTACAAGTTTCTAATTAAATTAATTTAAATGGTACTTAGATTTTATTTTAAAACTCGCTGCCACCTCTGTTATAGGCATTTATGTGATTTTAACGTGTTCCTATTTTTCTGGATCATTTTTTTCGAACGACTATTGAGTGGGTAAATTACAAAATTTTCATCAAATATCATAAAGCAAAAAATATAAATAATCTTATTAAACTCTATCGTTTTATAAAAACACGCTATTGTTGTAAGCGATATTAAATCTCTAATAGCCCAAACAAAAAAACTTTATACAAAACACTCGACAGACCGTTAGGACAATCCGTTTGCCGGTTCAATCAAAAACTTCATCACAACTATACAAACTTCACTAATTCGGTAATTCAACATATTGCATGGGGTTTCTAAAGGGTCTTTACTTCTTTGTAAAAAAACGAGGGCCAGCATGTAGGTAAGAAAGGGTCAGGCTCGGTTTTTTGTTAAAAAAATCCTTGCCAGATGGCCCTGGCGTTTAGCGGCAAAAAACGGTGCGTGCCCAAGTTTTGTGCAAGGAGAGGCAGAAGAAACATGGAAACCGTTAGGAGTTAGGTTATAGGTGTTTTGGGATAGATCAAAATGACTTTATAAGAGTTCATAGTATTTAATTTTTTTTTTTAATTATTAAGTACTAGCTGTGGTTCTACAGGAACCGTTTATTTTTCCGGGATAAAAAGTACCCTATTTCTGTATCTCAGACAACGTGTATGCAAAATTTCATGATGATCGGTTGATTGGTTAGGGCGTGAAAGCGTTACAAAGAAACAAACAAGCGAACAAACTCACTTTCGCATTTATAATATTAGTTAGACTTCACACATAGATATTTTTAATTTCGTCACATCTTCATCGTCTTAATTCAACTGCTGGATGTAAGCACGTCTATTATTGTCTTATAAGTACTTTAAAAAACATATTTGTCAAATGAAAGAAGAAAAATAAGAAAAAGAAACAAAGTAAGTATGTTTTTACCCGACTAGCGCGAAGGCAAAAGAAGGGTTATGTTTTTAATTCTATCAATCATGAACTATTTCCTAATTTTTGCACGCTCCTTAGGGGTTGAATATAGTGAGACTCTTATTTATCACCAACTATCCTGTATGTACCTATATTTCTGCAAATAAATGATTTTGAATTTGAATTTGAATTTGAATGAAATTCAATAAATCAATTACATTTATACATTTCAATTTTATTCTGTTTTACCACTTTCAATTTACGCTAATGCTAGGGGTAAGGATCCCTAACAACGGTACAATTTTTACGCTGACCATACTCGAAGCTAAAAACTGGACGTTTTGTCCCTACATATAAATTTCTCTAGAATTAATGAACCACAAACACGATATTTTGATATGAAATCCAACAGGTGGTCAAAAAGATTCGCCTCATCACGGACCTTCTGTCAAAATCCTACTATGGCCATCATATCTCTGCCATCTACCATTCGACCACATTCTGTCAGTATATTTTTATAGTTGCTGGATGTCATAGTGAAATTTTATGAGGAGTCCCTTTTTATCAGGAAACCAATCTGGCACGGTCATTCGGGGAAGCTGTAACTGTTTTTAGGACTCTAACGGAATATTAATACAATTTTTGCGGTTTGGAACCTTCTGTTTTTTCCTGTGGTTGGTTAGCCATGCTGGATAATCTGGTAGTACATATAGTAGTATTTGGTTCTGATGTTTTTTTTCTTTAAAACTTTATTGCACACAGAAAAACTAATTAAATAAAAACAGTAAAACTTAAATAAGACTAAACTAACCAATCTAAAATGAACTATACTAAACTAACATTAACTATTCTGAAATTTAGATGTAAGTATAGTAATTGTATAGTATAGTATATTTTGCTGGCATTTATTTCGGCCAGAAATTGAGCATTGCCATCCAGCGTGGCGATGCTGCTAGCATTCTGGGCACCTTTCCCTCTGTCAACGGACTTTTAGATTAGAATTTAGTTATAGGTTTATGAATGTAAAAATGTTTTTAAGGTTTTATCCATGTGTACTATACATATTGGAGCTAATAAACCTATATGTAGTATAGTAATAATCTTAGTTTGATTAAGAAGAAGTGGTTTTTTTTTGTCCTTTATTTTGTTTTATTTTATTTCATCCTAAATACTCGTTTATTGTTCCAAGACTACAGAACTAAAATAAGCTCAGTGAAGGTCAGTTTTTAATAAAGTTTTACAACTAAAATGATGTCCTTAGTGACCTCACTTAAGTCTTATTTCAAACACGATATCAAAATTAAGCTCCACATTCATCATCGTAAAATAGCCTTGTGTATATTCAACTACCCACACGTCTTACATTTTAACACCTTGTCAAAAAAAGCTGTCAAAAAAATCAACTAAACTCCTAAGATTTTTTTCAGAATTGTTACTTTGACAAGGTTCTAAATTGTTACATGCGTGCTCTAAAATAGCCTTCGCGTTACAGTTAGCTCTTTTGTGGTAACTTACGAGCCCAAGTTTCTAATCAAATGGCACATTAAGAAGAATAATTGCTATATATAGTTGTCATACGTTGAATGGCAAATCCGGAGATTAATATGAGAGCTGGCGAGTTAAACTTGTGCGGTGAAATTGAGTAACTCTGAATTTTGTGTCATATGACTTCCTATGATTTCAAGTAGGTAGCCATTTTTTCCAAGTTTTTGTTTGAGTAAGGAAGAGCTTGCGGACGTGAAGAAAAGTGCAAGAGCATTTTATAATGCTTATATACATATATCTATACAGTATGGGATGTATGTATATTGACTGGATTATTGCAATAATCCAGTCAGAGGCTTCAGTGACGCCACACTATATTTTTTTATCATTAATACAATGTGTATTTTAAATTTTCTTTGAATAGCGTGGCGACTCTAAAACTAATGAATGACGAATTAAACCAAGTTTGCTTCTGTAATCCTTTCGTGGTATAAAAAGGCTGTAGCGGGTGCACTTATATATTTTTAAGGCCATTGCAAAATACATTCTAGGTCGTGCAGCACAAGTACCCAAATTCGATACAACTTTAAAATACTTTAGAGAAATCAACCACAGAAGTCAGACAAAGCAAATAACATTTTGTAAACGTATAAAACAATGACTACACGTGTAAGTAGATTTTCGTCACTTTCATCTCGGAGATAAGGCTGCGGTACAACACGCGATAAACGCTTGATGGACGATCGCGTCAAACGTCTGTTCTCACGGCGGACCATGAGACGCGTAGAGATGGCAAGATATCACAAAATGTAGCTCTTTAAATAAGTCATTACAATCTTCAAAATCTCAGCCGGAAGAAGTCCACTACTTGTACTACACAAAGGAGTCACTCTAGAGCAGCAGTCGGCAACCTTTTGGCAGGCAAGGGCCGCACAGTGCCAAAATAAGCAAGTGACGGGCCGCACTTGTTAAAAAAAATTACTATAGGTTTTTTTATTATATTTATATATTTTTTTTATATAACATACTAGGCATGCGTTTGACCACTGACTCGCCTGATGGGAAGCGTTGCCGTGATCGAAGGTGTAACACGCTTGCCTAGGAGATACCTATTCACTTTACTCTTAAACACCCCCGGATTGTATTTATATACCTACACATAGTTTACCATAGGTATCTATTTATTTATGTAGTTATTATCTGATCTCTAAAAATCAATGGTTATCTGTCTTTGGCGGTTATAGTTAAAGCCTTGCTTAGTTTGGGGCCAGACGACCGTGTGAGCAAAATTTTCAGATTTTTTTATTTATTTACAAACCACTCGTAGGCCGCAAGGAGGAGGGCCGAGGGCCGCATGTGGACCGCGGGCCGCGGGTTGCCGACCACTGCTTTAGAGTATCTGCAACGTCTGATCTTGTGCTACCTGCATGCAGTGGCTCTCACCAGACCTCCTATTCAAACGCGTGAGAGGTTACTCTAACTTATATGAATTTTAAACGAGAGAGACAAAGACAAAATAATATCTAATAACTTGGAATGACCGCATCGTCTTTCCACTTTGTAAAGAGCCTGCCTATGCTGCGTCTTGTCGAAATATTGGGAAGTTTATTAATAAATCTTAACATTCCAATCTATCCAATTCTGTTCATTTATTATTTTATCTTGCTGCGACATCTAGGACAAATATATTTAACACAATTAAACGCAGTTCTATCTGCCAGCTCTAAACATTCATAGACCATGGTCCGCAGAGGCGGATACTCGGTGATAATGCGCGTTGATGGAGATTGATCGCCGCTCAGTGTAAACACACCTTTATGTACTCGCGTGGGGTTGAGGTGTGCGCTGGACCTAGTTACGTGGTACCTACAATCTACATATGTATATGGTTTCAGTGGTGATCGTGTTGTTTTCTTCAGATTCAGATTCTGCAGATTACAGAGTTCAACAGAAAAACTTTTTATTTTGTAGTCCTTGGAAATTTCTGCGGATTTATATGTTTTCAAGTGGCCAATTTTCGAATTTACTGGTTTGCCTCAATAAAATTTAAACTACTACTCTCTCTCTCCCTCTGCATTTAAACATTGTACTATTGTAAAGTGCAATGTAAAAATGAAGATTGAAAAAAAATTAAGGCTAATATTCCAAAACCACCTTTATTTTCTTAAATTGTTGACATAGATTATTCGAAACCACTCTTACACCAAGAGCAACAAAATCACTGGTGACCAGTGTTATCTTTGTTCTACTTTATACAGATTCTTCATGTTATACCTATTACCTTTTTTGTTAACGCTTGTCTCGTTACTCATTGGTCTCTTTACTTACAAATATCAGGCCTTGTATTCAACCGATTCGGCAAGTTAAAATTTCAGATGCTTCGAGCAATCTTGGAATGGGTGACCACTTACGACCATTTTGTTATGTGTTTATTTTAGTGTTTCAGATAGCAATTCAAACTGGTTGTTGGCTGACAGCGGGTTGTTTTTATACTCTGAAACAATATTTAAGAGGAATTAAGTAAGAGGATTGCTGCTTAAACGTACTCAAAGACCTGGGGTAGAGCAGCTTATTAATAAACACCCAGATTCAGACATAGCTTAGTGTGACGTTCAATTTGTTTTCTTAATTTTTTTTTATTCCATACTATCTGTGCCCGCGGTTTCACCCGCGGTCCCACGGGAACCATTAATTTTTAATTTTTTTCGCGATGAAAAGTACTCTATGTCCTTTTCTGTACCTCAGGCAACATGTGTGCAAAATTTCATGATGATTGGTAATTGAGATGTGAAAGCGTTACAAACAAACAAACAAACGAACAAACTCACTTTCCCATTTATAATATTAGTAAGTATAAGGATTTGTGTTATGTTATAGACCAAGCGAGGGAAGCATCTATGCTTCAGCTCCGATAAATGTTTTCGTATCTACGTCCGGATCTCTATCTTCTTCTACAAATTTCTTAACCGGGTTTCTTTCAATTTTGCGGAGGAGGAGTTGACTTCAGCTAACAGAGCTACTATATTTATCCTACTTCCTACTAATATTATAAACGCGAAAGTTTGTATGTATGGATGGATGGATGTTTGTTACTCTTTCACGCCAGAACGGCTAAACAGATCTGGATGAAATTTGTAGAATAGCACATAGGGTACTTTTTAAACGCCGGTGAAACCGCGGGGCGCATCTAGTATGTAATATTACTGTATTACGTGTAAACTTTAAATGTAGAAAAATTGAAAAATGAATGAAGCCACAAAACACAGCTAGTTTACAAACAGTCCACCACGTAACAAGCGTCACTTTCCACTATAACTCTGTCAGGGTTCGGCTGGCTGGTCCTAGTGTCACATAAATCGGAGCTTCTTTACGAGAGGAAGGGACGTGACCAAGGCACACGTGATGCAGGTGCGTGACGCTTTACTCCGTGTCACGTCACGGCATGGGATGTGAATGTTCGAGTAACGGGGACAGAGCAGCTTTTCAATTTTGAAAGGCGAGATATAGATATGTATAGTATAACACACTTGAAGCTTGTGCTTGATATTAAATGGTTGCTTGATGTGCGTGCTTGATCTCATTAGAAGATCTCTCTCATGTGATGTCATTTTACGTAGCATTATGAAATTAGATAATCAATAGGAAAAATCACATGACATCAAACTTAATATTATAAATGCTAATAAAGTCTGGATAGATGTATGTTACTCAATCACGCCAGAACCTCTGAACTGATGATTTGGATGAAATCTGGCACAGGTATAGGTTATAATCTGGTAAAGCACATAGGCTACTTTTTAACGCGTAAAACCATGGGACGCTAGCTAGTAGGATTATATAAAAAAATGAGTCAGTACAGCGCAAAAATATTCTTTACCCGCCGAAAAGAGTTTACTTTTCAAAACCTGCTCTAATCTCAACTTTTTTTTTTCTTCAATTGCTCTTGTCGGTGGAGTTGATAATGTTCAGGATTATGTAGTAGTTCATCTAATGACATGACCATTACCCAAGTATGGACCATTAGGTAAGTATAGATATAGGTATCAGATGAACGATAACGTATTGTTGTTGTGTGTTGCATGTGTGTCAAAATAAATGTATCTTTTTTCACTTTTCTTTTAAAGATTGGCTTGTCTCATTTTTTACTATAGCAAACTCTACTACTCTAGCTACTTTTATTACTTTTTGAGCAAGGTCTAGGTCCTGAGGTCTTAGAAACTACTGGGAGAAATCGGCATTTGTCTCTCGGATGATAACTTGAGTATCGTTGATTCGATTTTCATGAAATTTTCCAGCCAAGTAGGTAGGTACATAGTTAATCTCAATAGAATTTATAGGTTCATATATGACTTAAATCGGATGAGGGATTGTGAAAATATGCAAGGTATATATAAAATAAAAAAAGTGTAAATAGGTTAAGGTTAGTCTAACTACTAGTTTCTTTGTACATATATGACGACAAAAGTCTACCAACCCTAGGCATTACTCCACCCAAAAGAGCAATTGATAACAAAAGGTTGGTACACACATAACGGTCTTACTCAATATTAGATCATTTCCGCTACAATATCCAAATAAAACACAGCTTTCAAACAGCTTCCTATCTCACCATTGCATGTCAAATATCGTCATCCCGTTTATTTTGGCTCAAAATGTCCCGTTAGAGGACGCACCTTGCATCGGCAAATAACCTGCGACCTATTTTATCCTGTGGCTGAAAAAACCTAGTGTAAAACCATCTTTTAAAAACCACTTATTAAAAAAGTAAGAGGGAAATAAAACCTTATGTCTGTGAAGATTAAAGGTTCGTTCATTTTCAAAATAGAAGATGTAAAGTGGTTTTTTCTAACCACATGTGGGAAAGATTTCTGTGACGTTTTTGTGCGCGGTCCTAAGTTTGACTAGCGACGGATGTTTGGTCCTTCAAGTTATTAATTAAGTTTTGGTTTCTTATTAGAGAGCCGCTAAAGATTAGTTTGAGTGGTAAATACGTTGAGTATGTGTGATGTTGACGAAGTTCTTAGGATGTCCAGATTTGTAGAGATTTTAATTCTGTCGTGGGATATTTTGGTTAAAATATAGAGATTTATCAATACGAAATCGTGAAAGAATGGAATATGCAACTATTTATAATATTTAACATACCCAATTAATAAGTAGTATCTACTACGAATAACGAACATGTACTCGTAATTCGACAGAGTAGACTGAAATTCAAGATCTGGATTTATATTATCTGATCATTTCTAATGTGATATCTGATATTGACAGATGATAGTTAAAGACATGAATTACTACATAAAATATTTATTGCAAGTATTTGTCACAAAATATTTACAAAACGATATTTTTTTCAGTCATTTTGGTCTGTACGTCAACTAAATTAGTTACTTAATTATTATTTAAAACCATCCTGACAAAGATTCCTTTTACAGGTGTTTATTGTTAAATTTAAATACACAAGTCACGATCTGTTAACTTTGCTGTCCCTTCACTCCCGTGGGCCACACAGTGGATATAAATAGTAACGGAGGTGGACAAAAAACTACGTTAGCTCATCTGTGCCGCCTTACGCAATATGGTTTCTGACCCTTGACCGGAGGATATTTATTTTGCTAGCATCTTATCCTGTGGGACTTCTTGTATTTAGTCTTAAAGAAGTGAAATATATTTACGAGTTATTTCAATTAGTTAGTTCAGTTGTTTCAGTTAAAATATGATAAAAATCATGAAATTGATTACTTGTACCTTGTTTTTGAACCTTGAAAATTTATACGTAGATGGGTAAAAGCACAAAATTAAATAAAAATAGTATCTCGGTCCTTTTCCTTAATGAAAGGGTAGAATTTGACAAGCAAATTACTTCTTATCACGTATGATCATCAATAATTATAACGAATATTCTTGTTTTAACGAAAAAATGTCTGTGAAACAGGCAAACCACGAGAAGCAGCCATATCTTGAAGACAACGAAACAATTTTCCATTCGGAAAATAAAGTTAATAAGTTTATAAGTAGAAAAATGGTAACTGAATGAAAACAAGCCGGAAACCCTCTCCATAATAAACTTGTCTGCCAATAAACATCTCAGTAAACAATGGCTTAAAAGAAATTGCGAGTATGAGGCGACCGCAAAAAGCATAGACTTCGGTTCCGTGTCACTTCTCCCGCGAACATACGGCCGTAATTACTGATATCGCGGTGTAATTTCATTAGAACAAAGCTGGTGCACTCCTACACACGTTTTTTGTCCTGCGGCAGGTCAGAACGGCGCAGGCGCAGTAACGGTGAGAGCGGAATGGCTTCCAGATGCGCGAGGCTAGCGGTACAAGACTGATTTTTTGCCCGCTTTCTGATGACACGCTCACCACTGTGCGCGTGGTGAGAAACGTAAATATGGGGGTGGGTTTTTGAGGCAAAATTTGCTGATTTTTTTATTACTATCAAAATGATACTGCCATGTACCTTAGCAGAAGAAGAAGTATTTATTTTATTTTTTGTAGTTTCTTTATACTTACTAGTTTCAAATTGTGTTCTATTTTATTTGAAAACCATCCAATCCTGACCTTCCTTCATACTGTACGCTAGGCGGGGAGGGTCGGGAGTACACGTGTGAGGCCCACATGTGAGACCAACACATGTGCTGTGTCCGATGTCCACATCGTATGAGAATTTATGTTTTGCTAAGGAGTGGTGAGGTGAAAAGTATTAACTTTTAATAAGCACTTACTTTGCTTATCTTTAACCAATGGCCGTTGGAGCAGAAAGGGTCTTGAGTGGCGACTACGAACTGGGTGACGCACCGTGAGAAGACCCTCCACATGGTGACCGATCTGGTTGCGGGAAACCGCTGGATGCGGGTATTGCAAGACCGGTTCTTGTGGATATCATTTGAGGCTTTTGTCCAGCAGCAGACGTCTTCTCTGGCTGACGATGAACTAAGTACTTGATTACCGGCTCTAAAATGGTCCAACCTCGTAAACCCACCTAATTACGCTACACAAAGAATCAACTTCTTATTAGGAAATCACAAGTAATTTATAATTGCCTCGGTGGCTCATGACTGCCTCGGTGGCTCAGTTGGTAGTAAACCTGCCTGCTGAGCTTGGGGGCGTGGGTTCGATTCCCACCTAGGGCAAATATTTATGTGATGAACATTTGTGTTTGTTCTGTCTGGTTGTTAATATGTATTTAATTATGTATTTAAAAATATCTAAGTTTGTATATCAGTCCCTGGCAGCCATAGTACAAGCTTTGCTTAGTTTGGGGTCAGGCGACCGTGTGTGGAAGTGTCCCGAATTTATTTATTTGTAAAAAAAAAACATTGACCGAGCAAAGCAAAGGTTCCAAAGTCTACTGGAACTTGGAACCATTCGATATTTATAATTAGGTATCGCTAATATTATAAATGCGAAAGTGAGTTTGTTCGTTTGTTTGTTAGCATGTAACGCTTTTACTACTCAACTACTCAACCAATCGTCTTGAAATTTTGTTTACAAGTTGACTGGGGTACAAAAAAGGACGTAGGGTACTTTTTATCCCGAAGAAATAAACGGTTCCTGCGGGACCGCGGGTGAAACTGCGGGACCGCGGGTGAAACTGCGGGGCGCAGCTAGTAATATATATTTATCCGATGATAATTTGAGTAAGTATGGTTGCTCCCATCTTTGTGAAACTTCATTCAAACAAGTAGTTCATTCTAATAATATTTATAAGTTTTGGCCAACTTGGTCATGGGGTTGTAGAAAAATATAAGGACTCACTAGGACCCAATTTCATTATTAAAAAAATATCAGTTTGTATGTACTCGTATATCAGTCTTTAGCAGCCATAGTACAAGCTTTGCTTAGTTTGAGATCAGGTGCAGTATGTGAAAATGTCCCGAATTTACTTATTTATTATATAGTACTTTTAGATATTAACTATGATGTATTTTGTGTATGAGTGTACTAAGGCCAACACAAAGTGCCATGTTTTCATTAGTTCTGACCAGATGGGTCACTCCGAAGTTTTATGGAGTCATGGACGGTACCTATTTATAGACATCTACTTATGATAAACATACTCCACGACGCGGCAGTTTAGAACCAGGATAATTTGTTAAATTATACGCGGCTTAGTCTACTTACTCTTACGTCTACTTACTCTCACTTAGTCTACTTACTCTTACTTAGTCTACTTACTCTCACTTAGTCTACTTACTCTTACTTAGTCTACTTACCCTTACTTAGTCTATTTACTTACTCTTTTCATATTTTCTTCTAGAGCATTCAGAGATCGCTTTGCCGTAATGCTGTGAGCGAACTTTTAAGCAAGTTTACATATTAATACTATGAAAAATTCAAAATCTGATTTGAAAGAAGAGGATAAAGAGGGCTGACAGGTCTGAAAAGAGGTCTGCATCTTAATGCATCACCATAAACCCTTTCATTCTTTCTTTCTCTCTTTCTCTCTCTCTCACATACACACACTCTCAAACGCATACACACACACACACACACACACACACACACACACACACACACACACACACACACTATGCCTGTATAAATTTGGAATACTTGATTGTTATTTTAATTTAATGTTTCTTGTCGTAACGTCGTAATTTTTTTTTTTTTATAAAATAATTGTAACCAGTTTTGGCCTTATTTTAAATAATTATTATTTCATTGTATATTATATTATATTACTATGTAACGTTGTCGACTACACATATAAATAAAAATAAAACAATAAATAGATTGGTATCTTAATTACGTTTACCTATTTTGTTCGAAAAAAAAAATTGCAAAATAAAGACTTTTTTAAATTAAGTATAATTTTACTTCAACTATATTGAAAAATGTAAATTGGAATTGTTTCACTTTCACTGTAATAGTTTAAATAAGCCAAACGGCTAGCCAGTTAAGAGAGTTTTAAATAGCGAGAAGCCTTCTGGCATGTAAGTGTCTCTGAATGCACATCAACCAAAAACAATCCAAAGTTTTTGTCGTCAAATCATATCAAAACTACAAAAAATATAAGCCCAATGTCCATCGGCATGACAAAAGCTCGGGCGTGATGGGACCCAAACTATGACGGGCTTTATACATAAATCACAAGCTACGTGAGAATCAAGATCCGACCAAAATTGACCCAAGTTTGGACGCAGGCGCTACATGGGGTTGAAGAAGCAAAAAATCGCAGAGCTGATCGTTATCTTAGGGTGGTTTGATTGCGTGGCTTTTGTAGCAATTTTAACTTAAACCAAAAAACTTGCTAAGAACTGTTTTAATTAAAAATACTAGAAATTCTTGTTTGAAGCAGAGAAAAGAGGAGGTCGATCAGGAAGCATATTTAGAAGGTCAGGAAGCATAAAACGCTTCTAATGAAGATAGTATGGGATTATAAGACACGGTTAGGGTTGATACGGCAACAAAGTTAGTTATCAATGTAAATAAAATATTTCGGTATCATACAGGTATTGCGTAGAAATTGTAATACGCAGGAACAAGCAAAAAAAACCGAATATAGCAACTTCTGAGAGCGCGAAACGAATGATCATCCAGAGACACAAACTACCGACAGATTGATAAATCTTTAACTTAAATTTGTAATTATAATCAAATCGGATATTTGAATGAATACTCGAAAAGCTATTGGAGATTTTAAAACAGTAAATAAAGCTTATCGTAAATTCATAATGGATCCTACTTGGTGAAGTCGGGTCCATACGGCACCCAAAGTTTTTTGGGGTTCAAATTCTGGCAAGTCAAAAAAATATACCGTTATGGACACCAAACATGTTTTGCATAAATCATCTCGAGTGGTGGCTTGTGAAACGAAGAAATATTGTGTTTGTAGAGTTTTTTTTTTATTGTTTTTTTAAAGTGATTGTTGGACAGGACAGGTTAATATTGAGATTGGTGGTCTTTGTCGTGTTTGCCTAAGGATTTTAGGTAACATAAGCGTGATTTTTTTGTTAGGAACTAAACAGAAAAATTAAAAATTGCTGAAATACCTGTGATGTACCTACCTACGTATCGAGCCGGTGGTGTACTTCAAGTAGACGGCTAAAGGCTAGTTCATTTTCCTGAGATTGTGTGGTCAGCTTAAAAGACAGTTTTTCCTGAACTTGAAGGGCGAATTAAGTTGGAATGTAGATGGTGTAACTATACCTAATTTCGTTTCATTAAATGAATTAAGTTTCATCAAACTTTATTTTTTCTCTTTGCTTTTATTTTTTTATATTAAAGAAAATGTTTTCACTAAAATTGTAATGCAGAAAATCATCATTACATACTTGTTTCTGAAACTAACAAAAAAATATGTAAGTACTTCCTTAATTTGTTTCTAAATTAGCGTAAAACACAAACATCAAGAAGGACCGGTTATTTACAACCCGATGGCCAAACGTTACTATTTAGTACAGACAGCTTTTTTGTGCTATGTCCTCAAATTCATTAGTCTGCCCAACATATGTCGAGAATCCGAGATACCATCAAACCTTGAACGGTGGTGATTAAAAACGCTGTTTATTGGGTTAGCTATCGGCAAATAGACAAAAGATTACAAATACAGATGACCGCATCGGCAGATCTGGAGATTGGAGTTTTTGTGCAGTTCATGCATATTTAAACAGTTTTTTGCAACAAAACGTATTCGTTTTGTTTAGTGTAGGTAAGTAAATGGTTCTAAATTTGAGAAAGTAATCCTTCCTATATTATTTACTGCTTTTCTTACTTTTAATTTTAAGGCGTAAGTTTCTGTGTTTGTTTGTTACTTCTTGTCGTTCGAAGGGATGGCCAGATTTTGATGATATTTGGTTTAGAGGCAGCTTATAATCTGGATTAAGAAATATATTTTACTTTTTAACTGCGGGCAATACTGCGGGGCGCATCTAGTGATTTATAGATGTAAGTATTTTTTTTAGAACTAGTGATAATGTTATTACATCTAAAGAATTATCATCAAACTCATTCGGACAAATCTAATTACAAAAGCTTTTTATTGATTGTCAATGCCTCTTAAGTTCTCAAAGAATTTGCACAGGATTTTAAGAACGTTTGCTGCACATCTTATTCTAGAACTACCGCAAGGACGATTCTAATCGCAAAACGCATCTACGGACTTAATAAGATGCACAAAAAAAAACTGTTGTTTTTTTTCAGAAAAAAAAACTTGCCACATCTGTAAACATTTCAAACATCAGTTTGATTATTAATGTGAAAAATTAAATAATAGTTAATCAAATAAGTTCTATCAAAGAGCTTAATAGAATATACTTTTAGCCATCCATCAAACTCTTTCCTAACCTTTCATAGAAAAAAAAACAATCATTTTTCAAAAACGCTGGACAATAAAGTCCCTGGTCCATAGAGGTCTATCAAAAGGAGATTAAATCGATAAGGCCGACAATACCTGTGGGAGTTCAATCCAGAAATGTAGAAAAAACTAAGAAACATGAAACGTGGAATTATTCGCATCGTTGCCTTTGAAATCTTGGAAACCGTTTTTTCGTTGCAAAAAATCCAAAAAAAGCTTGCATGGGGGTGGTTGAAAAAACTACACGGACAAAGGACTGGCTGGCCGAGCAAGGAGGTTTAATACATCTTTTTTCAAATTAAGTTTTTTAAATTTGCTGTTGCTCTTAATACTTACACAGGCTTGCTTAACATTTGTAAACTTAATTGATGTTCTATTTTAGACGCAGTGCATCCAGTACTTGCTTAAATATGTATATTTGTTGAAATTTAAAAAAAAAAAACGTCCCTAATCAATATTCGTTAAATGCTCACACTCTGAGTACTGTCGCGTGCACAATTGACAAATTCACGGAGGTGTCGCAAGCGGCCGCGAGAGCACGCTTCGAACGAACACAATAATTTGAGTTTCGAACAGGGTGTGGCAGACCGTTAATGACAGGCCACGGATGCGCGTGTGTCCAGCCCGCTCATTCAATGCAAATCTAAAGTCGGCGCAAGAATCTGTTAGACATGACAACGAACATGCTTCGAGGTTGTATTGGGCAATATAAAAGTTTAATGGTGATGCAAGTGATATGAATAAGTTTTAAATAAATAGTTTATTTAATTTATGGGAAACTCTATATCACTAGAATGTAAAGCTGCAAAATTAAACAACCACAACATAATACACGTTTGTGATTTAGACATAATAATAATGTGGTATTTAAGTACATACTGTGCGAAATTGTGCAAAAGTGAAAATATCATAAAAAGCGCGGGTAATAATTTCAACAGGATACACATGTGCATAAAACACTCATAAACTGCACAGACGACGTTAAGTTTATCAACAATCACAGGTCATGCACTTAGCAATAAAACCTCCATACACGGCTCTTCTATACAACACTGCAGTCTTTCCTTTGGCCACACCGATCACAGATTAAACAATAGCTTCCCGCGATGACAGCGCCGGCCCACGCGCACGCTCTAATCACACCTATCTCGGTGCTTACAACTCGTCCATTCATACATATTTGGAACGTTTTTTTTTATTTTACAACGGTCACGAGTGGGCAGACGTTTTGTTGTCTAAACGGTCGACGGTTACTCATTTCTCATTGTGGTCAGATATAATTTGTAATTTGGTATTCATTGTATTAATCAATTTGTTATAGATGAACTGGGATGGTTAATGTTTCGATTCGATAATTCGACCTGTTGACCTCATAATATTAATTAAAATAGAATGATACAATTGAATACGTATATATTTAACTTTCTGTAGAAAATAAATATTCTAAAGTTAAAAAGTATAATACCTAATGATGTGATGAAAAAAAAATCTTAAAAAAGAAAAACCAGTTAACAGCTTTCCAGTGATAGTATCACATATTTTATCACTCATAACTCCAAGAACTGTTAAGTAACGACTAAAAGGTTATATGTAAATATTTAATTGACAAACAGAGGCGAGTCACTGGCCAGTATGCTAATTTGGACAAAAAAGCAAACGTCAATCTTCGGTCGTGTTGTGTTGATGACTGTACATTTTTTGGTGCACTCCCATTTTTAGTGCGATGTCTCTACGGGTCATCATTCATAGTTATTCATTCATGATTGTGACCAAACATGTTTTGATTTTAGTCACAGTGAAGTTGTAAGTTTTATTTTAAGTTTTTTTTTGAGGGTTTGAACGTTTAAGGGTTAAAAATCACAATTAAGCAAATTTAAATATGTATTAGAAGGTACATTGTAGATACATAAAGTAATATAATTAGTAAACATTTATAGACTATAAATGTCGAAATAATGTACGTAAGTCAAGTTCTCACATAAGTTTAATTTTCTGTTAATTTCTGGTCGAGAAATAAATTTATTTAACGCAAATTCTTTTAAAAAGTGTATCTATGACACTTATATTATGTCCTTACTTTGTCTTCTCTTTGCAGAAGAAACACGTTAAGCTTAGAAAGTTATTTACTTATTATCTTCTGCTCACTTTGTAATTCTGAGCTTAAAAAAATTAAAGCATGGAGTGGGCAGTATTTCGTGCATAAAGCTTTCAACCAGTCTTTAACCCGCGACAAGGTATTAAGGGTATTAGAATTTTATTTCAAACATATTCATAGCGACATGTTTTTTAGACAAAAATACCCTCAAAACTTATGTTGTTAAAAATTAGTAGGTACTACCTAGTTAGTCGTTAAGTTTAGGAAATAGTGGCTCTGTGCTATAGACATCGCGGATGACGTCTGTCGCATTCGTACTAGTTCTACAGGTCTTATTCCTCAACCGATTCTCGTGAAAATTTGTATGCAGAGAGAGAAAAGAGAAGAGGAAATAGAGAAAAAAAAAACATGTAGAGAAATACGAAATTCAGACAAAATTCGGATTTACGAAAGCATTTTGTCGACGCTTTGCTCGCTTACGTTCGTTCGGCCGGTAACGCAAAGCTCGATTTTTTTTCTTGATCCAACTCTTCAAAGCGTAACCTACTCAAATAAGCACGCGACAACTTAAAAAATCTATTTAAGTATGTATATCAGTCTCTGGCAGCCATAGTACAAGCTTTGCTTAGTTTAAGGTCAGGCGACCGTGTGTGGAAGTGTCCCGAATTTATTATTTTTATTATTATTATCATTATCGTCACGCTTTTCCCCGAGGGGCTGGCAGAGGTGTACAACACCCACACTTCGCCGGACGATATTCAGTCCCAAATGTGACAAGTGGCGAGCCTTTCGCCAATTCGTCATACACCGGGCTCCAGTCATGTAGTAGATAACATTTAGTACCCACATTATGTTCACACAATGAACAAATTGGTGCATGCCTTCGGCTGGGTCCGAACCCGTTCTCTCTGGCTTGAGAGGCGGGCCTTCACCGGCTAGGCTATCATCGCTTTTCAAAGCAACGAAACAAAAATAAAAACAAGGGAAAGTACACTCAAAACCTACGTTTTTAGTAATTAGTTCTGTAGTTTAGTAATACGTGAAGCTCAAATCTTTTTCCTAATCCCAACTCTTCAAAGCATAACCTACGCAACTCAGTGGGCTCACTCCATTCACGAGCGTCCACAGTTCATCCGTACTGCCATCAATTAAACGCCACTTACAACTCATTATAAATAGACAAAACCAATTATAATCTTTCACAACCAACTTAGTGCGATGATTAATTTGGCTTTTTGTTGTGCTTGACTGTACTTTAGCGTTACGTATCAGTAACGCAAGTTGACGCAAATATATGCCTGCCTCGGTGGCTCAGTTGGTAGTGAACCTGCCTTCTGACCTTGGGGGCGAGGGTTCGATTCCCACCTAGAGCTAACATTCATGTGATCAACATTTGTGTTTGTTCTATATCTGGGTGTTAATATCTATTTAGGTATGTATTTAAAAATATCTAAGTATGTATATCAGTCTCTGGCAGCCATAGTAGGTACAAGTTTTGCTTAGTTTGGGGTCAGGCGACTATTATTTACTATTAATAGGCAATATCGAATTTATTTTAAAACTGAAAATTGGTTAAGCGAGAGTCGCATTGATGTCAATGATTTCATGACGATTTTGGTTAAAATAATTACTCATATTTACAAATAAGTTCAATAGTAAATTAGAAATGCTCAAAGAAAGCTAGGGTTGGTAGAAAGTATGAACTCAAAGTCAAAGTCAAAGTCAAAATGTTTTTATTCAATTTGGGTATCAAAGATACACTTATGAACGTCAAAGTTTTTCTTAAATAGACTCGACCGCCTTGTTCGGATAAAGAGCCTCTACTCAGAAGAACAGGCAAGAAATTGGGGGGCATTATTATTTCAAAGAATTTAAAACTGAAGGTATTTTCATTATTTTCGCGGCTGCGTAGAAATAAAAAGCTTTTAATTACGATATCTACATGGATTAATATTTAAAGGACAACTAGTTGCGCCCCTCGGTGTTCATCGCGGTAAAAAAGTTGCTTATGTTACTATCTCTGTGTTAACTTTCATCCAGATCCGTTCAGCCGTTCTGGCGTGACTGAGTAACAAACATCCCTCCATCCATATATACCTATAAGTGTGATGAAGTATATAATCTTTTCCCTTGCAGAGTCTGACTTTATATTCTAATAACTACAAAGACTTTGCTCAGATCAACCTTGAGGAAAAGACGGAACACTGCGCTAAATCTCGTAATATACCACAGTAGCGTAGTTTTTAGATGTTTTTTGGCTTCACCTAAATCATACGCCGCAGGCCATCATAGTCTCTAGGTTAATCTGAGAGGCTTGGTTAAACTTCCCATACGGCTTGCATTGAGGTAACAGTAGATACTTTACATTTGCGTAACAAAACTGATTAATATAATTGAAAGTTGTCTTTTGTTTTTGGGATTTATTTTGACATGGTTAAATATGGTTTTTGACATAGTATGAGGAAAGTGGTTTACCGGCGCGGCGGTGTTGAAACGTCTTCTGAGAATCTTAGTGAAGACACTAACCATGATCTAATTAATAACAGTAAATACCCATATGTAGAAAAATTCTAGTGAATATTTAAACCTTTAACGGATTCTATTCGAATTTGCTAAATTCGTGTAACAAAATTTAGGTAGGAGCTAGTTATAGGTACTTTAAGCAAGTTAAGAAAGGACTTAGGCTGTTCTTAAACTTAGTGCAAGTAGGCATTTATAATCGTTAGCAAGCAACAAACTATTTACCTAAGCGTATGTTTTGTATTGTGTTTCGTTTACAACTTTGGTAGTATACAGCGATTTTAGTGCTTCAGCTTCGACAAAAATGCTTTCGTTAAAAATGCGTTAGATTTATCAATTAACAGGCGCTGGTAAAGAAGAAGATGGCGCACAGTCTCCAGCACAGACGGCATGTAGCTAGTTTGTCAATTTTTACCGCCTCCATTTTGGAGAATGTGCCCAGGAACTATACGAGCTGATTCCGTCATCTGACTTCCGCCACAGGTCATCGAGGCAGACATTCCATCGATATGTCGCCAGCTTTAATAAAGCCCGCACGAAGCGCTTTCAAAACTCCTTCCTAATCAAAACTGCCAAGGAGTGGAACGCACTTCCTGCCTCGGTGTTCCCCAGCAATGGATACAACCTGGGTCTCTTTAAGACAAGAGTGAATAGGCACCTCATGGGCAAGCGTGATCCATCTTAGACCGCATCGTCACTTTCCATCAAGTGTGTTGTTGTCAAACGTGGGCCCACTTAAAAGAATATATAAATAAAAAATATAAAAAGAAAGTATTTCCGAATTCTTTCTGGATCTCTGTCCGGATCTCTGTCTGTCTGGATGTCTGTCTACAGGTCGCATGTCTTAACCGATTTCACAAAATTTCACAAGAATCGGTTAAGAGTCCGGTGACCTAACTAATTTCGACCTAGGCGACCTAGACTACCTTCGCATTGGCTTAAGGTATTCTATAGCCATTTCGTCTAGAAGAAGAAGACGAGTGAAGAGAGCGAGTAATGATACTGACGAGCCTCTAAACTTACCTACAGTGACAAAGTGCAATTTAATTTTTTTTTATACTTTTGTACTTCTGTAATCATTCTTAAGTAACTAAGAATTTTCCTTGTATTCATTTCCTTGGATTCATTTAACAGCTAATGATGTAGACAACCTCCCTATGTAATGGAATTTTTGATTTGCTTTGTCTACCTATTGAATAAATCAGTCAAAACTGACCCCTTAAAAATGCGGATATTTTTCATAGCTCTATTTTTGCTTGAGAACGTTTTAAAAAAATCCAAGAACATAGGGGCGGAGATATTGTTAATTTAATTGTACATCCTAAATTTCATCATAATCTGACAAACGGTTTTCAAGAAATTTGAGTAGCGCGTTTGTATGGAAATTTCAGAACATCGCAGCCCTCTTAAGGTATGCGACTTGTAGAAGAGTACAGAAGTCGACCGCGAGGTCTCCAGCTCACTAAGCCACTAGTATAGTATACTGACGGCCTCGGTGGCTCAGTCGGTAGTTAACCTGCCTTCTGAGCTAGGGGGCGTGGGTTCGATTCCCACCTAGGGCAAACATTCATGTGATGAATATTTGTGTTTGTTATATGTCTGGGTGTTAATATCTATTTAAGTATGTATTTAAATATATAAGTATGTATATCAGCATCTGGCCGCCATAGTACAAGCTTTGCTTAGTTTGGGGTCAGACGACCGTGTGTTTAAGTGTCCCGAATATATTTATTTATTATTTACTAGCGACCCGCCCCGGCTTCGCACGGGTGCAATGCTGATACTAAATACAATACAGAAAAACTGTGAACGTTGTATATAAAAACATAGCGGCCCGCTCTGGCCTCGCACGGGTATAAACAAAAAAATGTTATTGTGGGATATCGATAAGAGATAGACATATACCATCGTGGAGTTTTCTGTAGACCTTTTCAATGTGTACAAATAATTAGTACATTATTTTGATAAATTCCTGCGTTTGCAATGTAAGCGGAAAAAAATATATAATTAACGACATCACATTAGAAACCTCAAAAATAACAGTATTTCTCCACTATTTAATGGATGTTATTTTACATTTAAACCTTCCTCTTGAATCACTCTATTTATTAAAAAAAACCGCATCAAAATCCGTTGCGTAGTTTTAAAGATTTAAGCATACAAAGGGACATAGGGACAGAGAAAGCGACTTTGTTTTATACTATGTAGTGATTATTGCTTGATAGTAAACTCGTTGTTTCGCAAAAAAGTTTCTGTGTAACGGACACGGATATAACGAACACAAAAAAGCGCACTGGCCGCAGAGATGCAGTATTTCGCAATAAGCTTTGTGTATTTTGAATTACGAAACAAAATTTCCTCAAAAGAGGTTATTGTCCAACACCTGTTGTCACTTGGCCAAAGAGAAAAGTTAAACCGCACAGCAGGTGAAAGTATCTAAATACTCAATCGAGTGCGCCCAGTCGTGGCCGTCGGGATATTATTTGGAATTACTTGTAACCACATTATTTTGAGTCTGTAACGCATATGGCTAATGGTTTGATTATTCTGTGAACAGTGGACAGGAGAGTTAGAGGCTTGGAACCGGCTAAGTTTTTAAGCTTTTCAAGTCGATGTATTGTGAGACATATTGTTACTCGACTGCACAAGGCGGAGGGTAATGTTTCAAAAACAACAAAAATTGCTCTGATCCTCTTAATAAATATGTAAACGTACGTATCACATACTTGCTCAATGCTCAGATCAAACATACTAACTGAAAAAACCTAAAACCTAGATATAATTAGACGAACATAGAATCTCGTCCTTTTTGGAAGTCAGTTAAAAAGTAGTTTATTTTTTATTTTGGGTTATGCTTTGATACAAGTCAAATTTGATTTTGTTTTCTAGTTATCTAGGTAATTTGATAAGATGCCTTGTGTTGGGTGCGTGGCCGCAAAAAGTTGTGATACTTTCTCTCTGTAACAAATTTAAAATTAAATGTTAGACTAAATTTATGTTACCAGGTGAAGTCGTCTCAGTTTAAATAAGCCCTTAATTATGAACATCATTGATTGTGAAGCTTAAATTAATTCGAGTCAGGGGGTAAGCTGAAAATCAGCCTTGCTTAAACTGATCTAGTTTTACGCAGCTCAGTGCTGAGCTTACTTACTTTTGCCACCGTAATTATCTGCTACCTATTGTACCTAATTCCATCTGTTGTGTTTTTTTACTTTGGCAATAAATATACTCATATTTTAATTTTTTTTTAATATTATTTGAGACATACCTACAAAGATTATATTATTTAAACAAAAACAAGTGGTTTAGAGACTTAGCAATTTTGTAAGAACGTGGTGGATTTCAGCCCTTGTCTCATTAGCAACAATGTAACCATGAAGCAGGTTAATAATAATATGTTAAATTAGCCAAATTGACTTGTTTGCTGCAGTAATTTTGTTTTTTTGAGTGGTCAGATGGTTCCCAACCTTCAAAGGTTTTTAGACTGAACACTTTAAAAATAAAATTAGCTTATAAAAAACGGCCAAGTGCGAGTCAGACACGCGTACGACGGGTTCCGTACCCTTATCTATAAATGTGGCAAAAAAATCACGTTTGCAATATGGGAGTCCACTAAAATTTTCATTTTATTATGTTTTTTAGTATTTGTTGTTATAGCGGCTACAGAAACACATCATCTGTAGAAATTCTAACTGTCTAACTAACACGGTTCATGAGATACAGCCTGGTGACAGACAGACAGACAGACAGACGACACGGCCCTTTGGGTACGGAACTCTATAAACAAACGCTCAGGCCCTTTTAATAAATATGTAAACGTACGTACTACACACTTGCTTAACGCTTATTCTTATCTAGCTTATCAAACGTATTAACTAAAAAACTGACTATTTTTATCTTTGGATTAAGCTTTGTTATATTATTTTATTATAGGACAAATATGATTTATTTTCTAGTTGTCTGGGTAATTGGGGGTCAATTTGATATCTCGATCCTTCGTATAGGGTGCGTGGCGCAATAAGTTTTGATACTTTATCTCTGTAACAAATTTAAAATTAAATGTTGAACTAAATTTATGCTACCAGGTGATGTCGTCTCAGTTTAAATAGGCCCTTATCTATGATCATTATTGATTATAAAGTTTAAATATTATGTGATACATGTCTACATAGTTTATTTAAACAAAAACAAGTGGTATAGAGAGTTAGCAAGTTTGTATGGATGTAGTGGATTTCAGCCCTTGTCTCATTAGCAACATTGTAACCATGAAGTAGGTTAATGTGTTATATTAGCCAAATTGAATGCAGTTAGTTTTTTTTTGAGTGGTTAGATTGCTACCAACCTTCAGAGATTTTTTGACTGATGCCTTTGAGATAAACCGACCGATGCTTTTGAGGGAAACTTACCACTTTTAAGATAAAGATACCATTTTGGGTCACACGCTCCTACTATTTTTTTTATTTAACGATACTTAAGCCATTCCTTAGGAGAATCTTAACTTTATGTGCCCGCTATGCGAATATTTCGCTAGGAGAAGTTTAAAACCTAGTTAAGCAACGATAGGTAATTATTTATTTATTGCAAGTGACCATCAATGCTTAACATAGCGTAGACAACATTTTAGAATAAATCGTATTCTAAAGTGTTGACTAAACTAAGATCAAATTATATACATCTATCGTCACGCCTTTCCCCCGAGGGGGCTGGCAGAGGTGTAATACAACACCCACACTTCGCCGTACGATATTCAGTCCCAAATGTGACAGGAGGCGAGCCTGTCGCCATATATCGGGCTCCAGTCATGTAGCAGATGATATACAACACGCACATATGTTCACACAATGAACAAATTGGTGCGTGCCGTGTCGGCTGGGTTTGAACCCGCTCCCTCTGGCTTTAGAAGCGGGCCTTCTCCAACTAGGCTAACATCGCTATATATATATCGCAATATTTATATCAAATCGCTACAAAATATGTAATTATTATCATAATTGTCATGTTGGTCGAAGCATGACATTGGAATAAACAAAACATTGCTCCTTTTACCCGACTACATAAGAAGGAGGGTTATTTTCATAATCTCTAAGACTGAGTCTCTGAGTATGAAATAACATTAAACTTTCACGTTTCTTCGTAACTTCTCTCATGCGTAATTTTGTCAATATCTTAGAGAATTTCATTGCGACAACCAAAACAAATAATGTGCTGTATTATGACAAGCCTTCAAACGCAAACTGTCGAAACATTCGAAATTGGAATAAAAGTAAAACAATAGGTACGCGGCCCGAATCGCAAATTCGCTGCGGGCCGCCATGTGGGCCGGAGGTCAGGCGCACGGTTGCATTCTGAATCCCTGGCTGTACTTCTATGTATTCTGTGTCTTTGGCTGCGCAATCGGTAATCCATTAGTAAGAGAGGTGAGATGAAGAGTTAATTCTACAAATTAGTTTTAAAATTCAAATTCAAATTTCTTTATTTCAGGCCTCTTTTTTTTTTTTACCCATAAACACTGTAATACTAAGTAGGATATAATTAAATTAAAATTAAAAATGAGATACTATTATATTGAATTTAACATAAAAATAAAAATAAAACAAAATGAAAAATAAAATGTCAAAAAAAAATATGAAAATAAAATAATAATAATAATAATAAAATAAAATAAAATAAAATGTCACACATCACAAGCGACACATTAGTAGCCTCTCTCCGGCACGGGCACGGAGACATGTCTCTCGCAACAATGCCGGAGAAAAGGACAGTCAAGCCTAGACGCGATCATCTTTAGGATGATGTTGGAGCTGGCCCGTACTCTGTGCACCAAGGACGTGGCTCGTGTGCGCATGACCGTATGGAAGCATGCTGTGTGCGCGTCCGCAAACATGCCAGATGCGCTGCAGAACCGGGGCAGCCCCAACAACATCCTAAATGCGTTATTGTACAGGACTCGCAGATCACTGTACTTCCTCTTAGTGTAGTCAGCCCACAGACTGCACGTGTAGAGGGTTGTACAGTACGCTCTGAAGAGCGTAACTTTCACCTCAGCCGAGCAACGCGCAAATCTGCGGGCTATCATATTAGCTCTTATCGACAGTGCTCTCCGTTCCCGTTCAACATCAGCATCGTCTCTGAGGTCGGTAGTTATTATATGACCCAGGTACTTAAATTGTTTAACAAAAACAAGGGGCACTCCGTTGAGTCGAACTGGAGGGACGTTCTCAAGACTCTTACTACCAACCTCAAAGACCATGCATTGGCTTTTCGTTTCATTGTACTTTAGACCATGGTCAGCGGCATACTTCTCACAAATATGTAGTAGCTGTCTCAATCCACATATCGAGGCACTCAGCAGCACCATGTCGTCTGCGTAACTCAAATTATTAACACAAATTCCATCAATGTGGCAGCCGACATGCTGGCGGCTGAGCGCACCGATCAGTTCATTTATGTACAGGTTAAACAGTGTTGGAGATGTCAATCCGCCTTGTCGAACAAAAACCAACCATTAAATGTTAAAAGGAAACCAGCAAGTCGGCTGTTCAGGCCCCTCTATTCTGACGCGTGAGATGCGATCAGACTCACTTCTATAACTTTTAAAACGAGAGAGACAATGTCTAGAAAATAATTATGACTGCCTCGGTGGCTCAGTTGGTAGTGACCTGACTTCTGAGCTTAGGGGCGTGGGTTCGATTCCCACCTAGGACACATTAATGTGATGAACATTTGTGTTTGTTATTTGTCTGGGTGTTATACATCTATATGAGTATGTATTTAAAAATATATAAGTATGTATATCAATCTCTGGCAGCCATAGTACAAGCTTTGCTTAGTTTGTGGTCAGGCGACCGTGTGTAGAAATGTCCCGAATTTATTGTTATTATTATTTAATAGTAGCGCCCCGCGGATTCACCCGCGGCTAAAAAGTACCCTATGTGTTATTCTAGACTATACTCTATCTCTGTGGCAAATTTCATCCAGAACTGTTCAGTCGTTCTGGCGTGAAAGAGTAACAAACATCCATCCATCCATTCTTATAAACTTTCGCGTTAAAATATTAGTAGAACTAGAAAGGATATGGCCCCTGGCTAAAAATAATTACTGTACCTATACTCGTATCAGTCAAATATCATCAGTATATTCTTATCTTGCTCTGTTTACCCATCGTCTCATTCTAGATGAAGTAGCAAAAAAAACATTCACTGATGCGAAGTTTGTTTTCAATGTACCTACCTACTATGAGCCTTAAAATGCGCTAATTTAATTCAACACAACTATATTTACAGCATTTCATCTTAATATTCGTCTGACAGCTGACTGTCATCTGAGCCACTTCCATCGACAATGGAAACTCAAAACCAGCTCCATTTTTAAAGGAAGTTTTGAAATAATTATATTATTGAATTGTTTCCATAATAACAGATAATATGAAGGTCCGTGCGTCAAACAATGCTGCCAATAATCCCACTTTCGCGGTTTGACCAAATGGTGTGTTTTGTGGTCAGAGCAAAATCTGTGGAGACGAATCTACATAGTAGGCTCTTGTGAACAACGCCTTGGAATGTGTCAAAGAATTTAGACCTTTGGACGCATTGATATAAAGTCTAATTACCTTTTGCATACGATTGATTCGCTTCAACGCGAGCAGCGTTCAAGTTTAGTTTTCACTGAATGTAAAAAAGGATTCGACTTTATTTTAGTGTAGTTTACATCCTCTTCTTCAGTTCTTACACATGAATCATTCCTCATAACAAGAAGAAAACAAGGGCCAGTATTTTTTCTCAATTACTTTATTTATCTTACCACATTTCTTTCCAGACCGTTTTATTTGCCGTTACGTCGATTTTAGGCAAAGCCCATTCCAATATTGCGAACTCAAATACAATTTACCTTTAATTTAACACCACCTAAAAAAGAGTCCTTTTTCTCTATCGCCTACTTTCCGTGGTGTACCGATACAGACGGTTGATTGCCTTGAGCTCTTAGGTGTCCGTCTTACCTCGAATTTGAACTTTGGTTCATTCATTGAGTCAAAAGCCAAAGTTGCTGCAAAAAAACCTCGGTGGCTCAGTTGGTAGTGAGCCTGCCTTCTGAGCTTGGGGGCGTGGGTTCGATTCCCACCTAGGACAAACATTCATGTGATGAACATTTGTGTTTGTTCTATGTCTGGGTGTTAATATCTATTTAAGTATGTATTTAAAAATATGTATGTATGTATATCAGTCTCTGGCAGCCATAATACAAGCTTTGCTTAGTTTGGGGTCAGGCGACCGTGTGTGACAATGTTCCGAATTTAATTTTTAAATTTTTTTTTTTTTTTTAAAACTTGGTATCCTTTCCAAGGTGAGGCAATACTTCACTCCTGAACAGCTTCTTACCCTTTATCAAGCACAGGTTCGATCTTGTTTGGAGTATTGGTGCCACCTATGGCATGGTTCCGCCAAATATCAGCTAGACGCTCTGGACTCCATCGAAAAGCGCGCCAAACGGCTCATAAACAATGACTCGTTGGTTGAATCTAAGCTTCAGAGCTTGTCACACCGGCGTGAAGTGGCTAGTCTGTCGGTATTCTACAGAATACACTACGGCGAGTGTGCACAAGAACTGCACGACCTGATCCTGCCATCACCGTTCTTTTACAATTGTACCAGGCGCACCAGTAAGAGACACCCTCTCATGGTGGAAATTCCGCCAAAACGCACTAAGCGTTTCAAGTCAACTTTTCTTGTAAGAACTGCAGAAGTGTGGAACTCGTTGCCTGCGTCTGTCTTTCCACCTAAATACAATCCGGGGGTGTTTAAGAGTAAAGTGAATAGGTATCTCCTAGGCAAGCGTGTTACACCTTCGATCACGGCAACGCTTCCCATCAGGCGAGTCAGTGGTCAAACGCATGCCTAGTATGTTATAAAAAAAAAAAAAAAAACCTATCTCGTCCAAGTCTTTGGCAAAAAACAAAGTGATGTTAGATTAAAAGCTTTTATCATTCTATACATGGGAATCTAACTGCTCAAAAGTAAATCAAAATAATCTTCCGCGTTGCCGCTCAATAGTTTCTCTGTTCTTAAACCGAAATGATCTGCGTCCAGCAAATTGTAGCTATACGTTCTGCATTGTCAATATAGTGATTACCACACGCAGTATCCTTCACTTGACTGCAGGTCTCGCGACGCATTACCTTTTGTTAAGGAGAGACCACACATTACACTGCACCAAGCGTCGAATTACGATTCATTTTAAACCAATTTGTAAAGTATAGGGTTTTAAATTCCGATGTACTTACTTACCTTCTTAATTTTTTTAAATATCCAACTCTTTATCATAAAAAAAATCGTCAAACCTTTCCCCCGAGAGGTCTGGCAGAGGTGTACAACACCCACACTTCGACGGACAACACTCTCTATCGACTTGATTTGATTGTCTTACATGTAATATGTTTTTATTCCATCCAAAGGTTGTTTGGAAAAGATCGTTCTTAAGCGATAAGACCGCCCATTGCGCTTTATTTTTGAGTGTTTAGTTTAGATTTATTTGTATTTGGTGTCAATAAAGAGCTTTGTATTGTCTTGTAATAAAAAATATTACTAGGTGACACGACGTTGACGTTATGGTATTATGGTTGGAATACCTAGATCGATTAAAATTGATCGTAGTATTTCTGAGCAAAAAAAAGTTTTATGAGATTTAGTTTTGTGCCAAGCTGTGATAATTAACATTTTGATACAGAAGTATGCTTTTACAAAAAGTTTCATTACACTGACTTATTTGTGATAAGTGAGACTCGTGACGCTGAGTGTGACCACGCCTTTATTCCGCACGCATTATGTATACTGTAGATTATAAGGTGCATTGTACATGTAGGTAATTGCTGACGTAGAGGTTTAATTTACAAAATATGTATATTTTACTTAATGGTCTTTTTTTCCCATTCAATTATTATGTATCTAATTAAATGCTAATGCAGATTTTCAATTGAATAACTAAAATGGGTTTTATAAAACCTACAAATTACTTACTTACTACTAGTTTACTAACAATATAAGCCTAAAATAAACAAAACAAAAATAACAAATTACAAATAATAAACAGAGCTCAGGTCAGTATCCGCGGGTAAAGTACCCAAAAGGCTGGCAACGTTACCTCGCTGAATAGCAATGCTAATTCGCTGACCGAGGTAAGCACCAGCCCTTTGGTCGTTTGTTCTCTCTATCAGCCGCTTTGACAGCTCATTGAAGAGCAAAGTTAGCTAGTTTACTTACAAATTCTTAAAAAAATATAATAACAATATAATTTTAATATAGGTACATATATTAAGTAATATGATACCTACTTATATTAAGTATTAGCTGCGCCCTTTGTGTGGATCTTATCGCGAACAAACTTCACAGAAGCATACGCTGGACTGATCTGAAAATTTTCTAAAAACTCCAGTAAAATTGCTGTCCGTTTTGTTGCCCGTAGGCAACATACATACGTACATACATCTTCACATCCATTTTATAGAGATACTAGCTGGTACCCGCGACTTCGTTCGCATTTTATCAGAAAATAGTATCCAAAAACCTTACTAGTGATCTACTGAAACAAATGATTAAATTTCATCAAAATCCGTTCAGCTATTTAGCCCTAAGCCTACAGACATACAGACAGACAGACAGAGTTATGTACTTTTGGTTTTATAATATTAGTAAGTATAGAAGATATACAAGTTTTTAGGTGTTAGGGTCTATGGTGTAGGGGTGTTATTCTGTCCGTCAAAGTGAACAACCGTTTTCAAAATTCTAAATAAAAATAATCAAGTCTCCATACAAAATAACTAGTCAAATGATCAAGTTTGTATGGAGACTCGATTTTTTCTCTCTTTTAAGATTGCCTACTTAGTTTTAAACCCAAGAGCACAGAGGTCATGTTATATTGGTGTCAGTACATGTCCAGTATGCTTCATAAGGAACTTTCCCAATATGCTTGGCACCAGACCAAGAGTTTCATTTCATTGAGAACTAGGAACAATGCTGTCACTCAGCCAAAATTTGATTCTGATTCCTCTTTGTGCTGATGGCTCGATGAAATCACACTGCGACACAGATAGTAATGAGTGCGAGGAAAAGTAGGGCCATCATTGAGAAGAAACCACTAATCATAAATCAATACTATGTTCTGTTCAAGTGCAATCATCCGGCCACACTTCACTCAGTTGCTTACTGGCTCTTGAGCGCCCGATTAGACCTTTTGGTCGCGCCAAAAATACCCCCGAAAAATTTCTAGCGCTCCGTGTTTGTACTGCGTGGTTAGACCACTCATTATAGTTGCAGCGCTGCAGCAAATTTTAGTTTAGACTGTCAATAAAATGGAGCACCGCCTTTCCTTACAATAGTTTATCTATACCTAGTCATAAAATTTAATGAGAGCCATATTCAGTTTTTTTAATAATGCGTCACTTCTACTATCTACTAGGATCCCCTGAATCAGGGACTCAGGGGACAGGGACAGGGGATGCAATTGCCATAAAACTCACATAACGCAAAGGTAGTAAGTTCAGGTAGCTCTAGTTAACTAGGTAGGTCTACTGGATCTACCTGTACCTACCTAGAACTACCTAGAACTACCTGGACTCACCTGGACCTTGAAAGGTACGCCAGCAGAGACCCTAGCACGTCTATGGCCCTTTAAAATAAGTATAAGAAAGATTCCTGATTTCGGACACAGATAGACGGTACATTAGTTTACTGACCGGAGGTAACCGTTTTTATCCGACTGCGCATAAGGAGGGTTATGTTTTTTCGAGTTTATGGATGTATGTAGGTATGTATATATGAGGTTTTTTTTGGGACGCCCTACAGCCTAAACAGCTTGATAAATTTCGACATGTGAGGTGTCATTTGAATTGTCTTGACAGTGGAAGTGTCATAGGATACAACATTTTGCAGACGGATTTTTAGTTTTTTTTCTTTTATTAATGTTACTTGTTTCTCTAGTATTATTACTTAAAGAAAATATTGGCTGTGACTTACTGATAAATAATACATTCAGACAGGCAGACACCGTATTACAACAAGGGTTTTCTGACACATTAGTATACGGAACCCTAAAAGCACTACACACAAAACAATTTTTAAAAATCAACTTTGGAAACTTTGATAATATTTTAACTTCATACTACTCTAACTAATAACTATGGACTATAGTATATACTATAGACAGCGTAGACTAAACACATAGACAGACGTACTACCCAGTACGTACTATTAGTAAGCGAGTGTCCTTTACAAAAAGTGACACCTTTTTTTCTACCAATATTTTTTCAGGAGCCCATTGAGCCAATTGTCCTCTAAGTAACTCAATAGTTTCACTTCTAACGCAACGGACTTTTGTCAAAATATTTACTTTGCCTTCGATTTTGGACAATAGAGCCCTTAACGCTAATAATGCCATTTTGTTTTTTTGTCCTTTAAGTTGCGCTTGCGACGGTACGGTATGCAATTGTCATTTTAATTCGTTCTTTTGAATCTATTTCGTTTGAAAAGCGACCAACTATTTGTGGAGTTGAAGTGAGGGAGCCACCATAGTATGCTCTGAACAAAATCGGAAGTATTCATACAAACTGTTAGTTCTCCAATTTGATCAACTGTACAGATAAGTTGGTGCTATGGAGATGCGTTATACGAGATGTCGATTTACAACAATCGAGATTGATCTTTAGATAAACAGCTCTTCTCAGCTCCTATTTTGAGTTCGTCGATACTTTGACGCTTGAATTAAAGCTTTTGGATCTTGTAATGTGATACAAAGAGAATTAGTTAACATCAAAATGGTAACATTTTGCAAGTCTGAGAAACTTGCTTCAAGTGAAGTTGGACAAGTTTTATGATTTATGAAACGGGAATTACTCACGTACGATTATTCCGACTATAGTTTCAACCGCATTCGGCGGTCTTTATCAAGGTGAGTGCGCGCGCGCGGCTGCGTGTCGCATAGCATGGACAAGTATTGTCGACTATCACAGAGCAATGTATTTTGTTGAACTCTATATTTCTCCAATCTTTGTCGGAGAAGTAAAAGCCGAAAAATATTGGTAGAATTTTGAAATAATTTATCACACAAACTCAGACAAACCTAGAGAATAAGATGGCGCACGGAGTATGATCTAAGTGAAGCCAAAAACCATCCAAAAACTATGCTACTGTCTTATAGGTACACAACACTCACACATTGACGCAAAAAAACTACGATACTCGCTTGGTCATTCTTACCTCGACATTATGAGCATTGGTTTATGGTATAATTTCGCGTACCTAAATATACATAGTGCATTTTAAAAATGTGGCCAGGACTACATTTTGAGGTTCTTTTTAAAAACTGTGCAGTTTTTTTACAAGTCAATTTTGAAAAAGACGTAACATTAAACTTTTACAAATATGTGCAGTTTTAAAATATTAAATCTCCTAAGGTTGTATATTGGAACGGAAATGGCTAACGTAGAGTTTGGGAATTAATATTAGTTTTCGTGCAATTGTAAATGTTTTTCATGGCAACATAACCACGCACACACATTGAAAAAGTAGTGGCTTCAGCGAGATATAACGCAGTGTTCCATCTTTTCCTCTAGATTGATCTGAGCACACAAAATACAAAGAAAGTACGTATTAAAATTATTAAAAAAAAAGCAAAGCCTAAAAAACCGATTTCCCGTGATTTTTAGAAAAAAAATTTAGACTTTTATTAATATAAAAAAAAAACTGCTTGACCGATTTCGATAAAATTGATATGGGACTACCTCTAAAGTATGATCTACGAAACACCAAAAAAAAAAACATACAGACGAATTGAGAATGTCCTCTTCTCTTGTCGAATGTTGAGAATGTTTTGAAGTCGGTTAGATTAGATTACCTACATAATATGAAAAATCTATTTCAAAGATTAGCCAAAATTAATATTCCTTTAAAACTTGTTATGTAAAATGATAATGAGTTAGATTTTGGAGTTTGTCCACTCGACTCACATCCCATTGTTCATAGTTTTAGTTCGATAAAACAAAAACAATAATTTGCAAACTTATCATACACCTGCTCAAAAAGAAGACAATCAATTTTTACTTCTAATTCTTTGGAATAAAGGTTTAAGTGATTAGAGCGTCTAGTAAATGCATTTGTAACTATAGAGTAAAGTTGACAAAAAACGACCCCCATTGAAGGAATGGTCATTATTCAACTTGCGTCGTTGTATGTAAATGCTAGTCTTCATCTCGTTTGACCTTGACTCTTAAAGTCATCAGGAATGTATTAGGAATCGAACTTGACCAGGGGTCAGGGGTCTAAGGTTCAAATTTGATTGACACTCCGGTGACGCTAACGATTGTTTTTGTTCTCCGTATTTGTCTCTTGTTAATGATTTTGAACGTGTCTTTGTGGTTTACTAGAATAGTTGGTATTTCCGCGTGTTTTCAGAAATATATGCGAGAATCGTTATTGTCACCAATATTTTTGAATGAAATATTGTACTAAATTCATTTTAATTTAAAAATCACTTGTTAATCATCAGCAACTCAGCACAAAACCTGATCTCATGCATGACATCAATCGTGGAAGCGACGGCAACGGGGGTAGACAAAATCTTGAGTGGCGACCACGGACTGGAAGAAACAACGCGGGAAGATCCTCAATGATATACCAAATAAAGAATGGATGAATGGCTGAAGAAAAGTATGGATGAAGAAAATAAAGAAATTTAATTTGAGGACCGTTGATCTGGTGAGGGTCACGGGAAGGCTGCGATGCGGATGCGGGCAGCGCAAGACCAGCAGCATCGTAAAAAACCTTGGTAAAGCATTATGTCCGCAGCAGGGAATGACCAAGTTAGATAGTAGAGTACCTATAGATAAGCTGGGCTACATTAGAACTGGGCTGAACTGGGTCCGAGATAGTTTCTGGTCTTTGTCTCTCTCGTTTGAAAAGTCATAGAAGTGAAAGAGCCAAAGGGGCCCATCTAAATGCCTGACATCTAAATGCTATGATAGTTACGTTTTGTTGTCGGCGCTGCGCGACAGCTAATCGTATTGCCGTACAATAAGGTCGCGCAGCGTCGAAATCAAAACGTAACCATCATTGTAAAAACATGTCATGGTAGGCCCTCGGACCTCCAGAATAAGGGGCCTGATGTTTGTTTTTTTTTTTTACCAACTCGCCTGATGTTAAGCGACGTTGTGCTAAGGTGGAGCACGACGACCTAGAAGGTACTTATTCACTCTAGCCTTGAAGATACCCAGGTTGTAGTTAGTCGGAAATACAGATGATGTCAAGGTGTTCCATTCCCTAGTGGTTTGTATCAGGAAGGTGGAGGCAAACCGTTTAGTACGAGTTGGTGGAATGTCGACTAAGTAGGGATGGTACGTATGCGTTTTCCGACTTGTTCTGTTGTAAAAAGGGGAAGAGGGGATTAGGTCATGCAGTTCCAAGGCACACTCACTGAATATAATAACCCTTGAACAATTGACCTTATGCGTACTAATTGAACGAATCCACCACAGCCCGGCTATGAAGACCACCCAGTTAACTTTTTATAAATATACTCATTTCACGTCGTAGTCGTGTCGTATGGCCAGGTCTCGGTCAATACGTGGTGCCTCCCCGTGCCTTACACAGCTCACTTTTCGCTTTTTAGGGTGCCACTTGCCACCCAACTAGCCAGAGTTGCCGAGTCGCCCTTGGGTTGCATAACCTTAAAGCTGATTACTTAGGGAAAGAGGAGGGAGAGTTGGACATATTTTTGATATACAAATGGAATCTAATGGCTACTTGCACTAGGTTTAAGAATTGCCTTAGTCCTTACTTAACTAGTTTAATCTAATCCTAGCTAGCTTCTCCCTAAACAAGACAAGAGACTAAAGAAACGAGATACGGAAAATTAAAAGAGATATTAATACAAAAATGTTATTCATACAAACTTGAATATTACTTAGAGGATAAGCATTTCCATCTCGCGTAAATTATTGTTATAACCTAGAAAATGTTATTCTTTTTATTGTTAATGTCTAATTTAGTTTTATAATGCGATACCCTTACAGGGTATACTCGTATGTATCTAGTAGGTAATAGTTACATGTAAGGCATTTACAAATAAATAAATAAATATATTTTTTTACACGAACCTTATATTATTAAGTATGTATTATAATTTAGCTATTTTCGGTAATTTTTCGAGAGATAATTCGCTAGTAGTTTAAAAATTGTAGAGCATCGACTCAGGCAATTCTTATATTGATTGCAAGTGGCCATTAGGCTCACAACAAAATTGTATTTGAGTTTGAGTAAAATATTAATTTTGAAATTTAAAAAAAAAAATGTAATTGCCTGCCTGTCTATCCTTATTAAACTTTTTACTTACCTCCCGTATAAATAGGCATTTAAAAAAATATTTAAACTATGCATCTTTTACTGAGCCACTCATTAAATCACTTAAAAATCGACCTCTCACCTGACAACACAAAAGATCTTAGTTCTATTTTCAAAACTTCAAAAGCTCCTTGTTCCAAATTCAAAAAGCATTCCACCTGAACGAAATGACCCGTGACTTGGGTAGCGAATGTTTGTTTAGATTGATCCAGTGCGTTTATCTAGGGTGACGTACAAGTACGTACATAATCTAAAAATATAATCATGTGAGCAAACGAGCGAGAAAAATAATGTCTTTTAACATCAATGATCATGAATGGTGATCATGCTCTCACCTTATTATTTTTATACAAAATCACTAAATATTGTCATTGCCATGCATCAATAATTGTTTTTTCATGCTTCATCATTCTTTAATTATCATTAACCAAACTAAATTAAGAGTTTGCTCGTGAACTGGATCAAAGTAAAGCATCCACCAACTTCGGCCGCCGGTCAATACCTGGTGCCTGCCAGTGCCACCCGCCAAATGAGGGTACGCTGATTTCGTGATTAGATTAAAAAAAGTATGATTCCATTTTTGAAAATAATAATATAAATTACCCGCGCAATCGAGGTAAAGAAGAAGTTTTATAGTGACCATAACGTTTGCTTTTTACTTTTTAAAAGCGATGCAGGGGTTGTGGACTAGCAATAATTTAGATATTTAAATGGATGTTAAAATAGGGCAATCGTGATAGCAAAAGGTAATTGTTATAAAGGTTTCTATGCCAACGTTATTATTTTACCTAAAATATGAAAAAATGCTTAGAACTTTATGCCAATGATGTTTTCAGAATACTTATTTAAGTTAACATGACAAAGACTTTAGAGCCTCAAAGTTATTTTGCAAAATACAATTATACGTTGTAAACCGGAAAAAGCTTTTGCACGAATAGTTGCTAAGTAAATAAAAAACATTTTGCATAAAAATTGCATCTTCAATTTTTTATACATAAGTAAGTTTTTAATCGGTCTTACCACGTTTTACACATTCAGCCAGTGTAAGATTTAATTCTTTTTTTTAAACACGCTGTACCGGTTGTAGGTACCTATTTTTTGTAATGCCAAGTACACACCGGTGATGTTATCGGTCTGTCGACAATGTGCTGGCACGCGCCCACGTTGTGTGATCGGACCCTTTTGTCTAATTCGCATTTTGTTTTTGCTAGTAGCCCTTGTTGTTAAGGAACAAAGGTTATATTGTGAACTGAAGTTTACGTTTTTTTTTTCTTTTCGATAAAATTGGCTTTCGTTAGACCGCCATCAAGCCTGATGTTTATCTAATGATGCAGTAATTTTTATTGCAAGCTTAAAATATTATTTGCTGTTAAATATGCATGGTACTTATCAATAAGAAGAGGAGGTATTAATCATATTTTTTTAAATACTTTTCATTTTTAGTTTTGGAAGCATTGAATACCAAATTATTATTTGGTTTGAATACGAATTTTGTGTTAATTTCAAAGATTTTGGAAGACAACAACATCTACATTTTGTAAGCGTCATCTTACGTCATGTTTATATTAGTAACATTTAAAGACATTTTACCAATAGCCAAGATACTAACGTCATCATTGTATCCTAATCCTAACTAATATTGTAAATGTGAAAGTGAGTTTGTTTGTAACGCTTTCACGCCTCAACTACTCAACCGATTATCATGAAATTTTGCATAAATGTTGTCGGGGGTACGGAAAAGGACATCGGGTACTTTTTATCCCAAAAACATGAACGGTTCCTCTGGGCCCGCGAGTGGAACCGCGGGGCGCAGCTAGTTCCTAATAATTCCTTCTTCGTAAGGAAAATTCCACTCACCTACCATTGTTATCCCTTTCCTTCAAGCACGTTAAAATTCCTTACGCATCAATAAAGCTCCTCGATTAGGCATCCCATGACATTTTGCATCAACTAAAATAGCCAAAACGGATTCAAAGTTCAAATGGTTATTTGAATAGCAAATTCCTCGAGTGTTTAACCTGTAAGATATCCTATTCAATGTACGAAATAGTAATAGTACGAAATAGTAGTAAATATACTAGTGTTGTATGGAATTTAACAGTGAGATATAAATTAGAATTGATGCGATTATAGCATAGTTGGAGAAGGCTCTTCCTCAAGCCAGGAGGAGCGGGTCGTTCCCAGCCGAAGCAAGCAGTACGCACCAATTTGTTAATTATGTGATCTACTACATAACTCATCAAATCCAATGACTTGCGCCTGTTTAATTTTTTAAGTAATAATAATAACTAATTCTAATTTTTATTCATTTAATAATTTATATTTCGTAAAATTGTTGAATTGTATTAATAAATGGCTTCCTGTGCGCGTTGGCTTTGCTGTAAGCACAGTAAGCATTTGAAATGAAATAAAATAAATAAAACTGGAGTCCAGTGTATAGCGTCAGAATCGCCCCCTGTTACATTTGGGACTGAGTATCGTCCGGTGAAGTGTAGGTGTCTTAATACATGACTGCCAGCCCCTTGGGAAAGGCGTGACGATATAAATCATGTTATGTTGTAAATTAGGAGTACAGCAGTAACAAATCAACAGTGAAAGTAAATACTGATTCACATTTGACGAAATCATGAACACATGAAATGATAAAGATCACGCCAACATATTTATAGTAAAATCATGACTTATGATGACTAACATGATCCCACGTCCGTAGGAGTGTACTCTATTCTGATTCCCTACACGTGGTCCCCGGGTAGTGCTAACCGGGTAGCAAACTCTGGTGGGAGGCTTCAGCCGTGGCTAGTCACCACCCACCGGACCAAGCCATGCCGTGAAATGACCTAGTCGTGTTTCGGGATGTAGTCCGGTGTAACCGTTCCGAAGACGGGTCTGAGCTGTAGCGCACTTGTAGCGTCTCACTCTACTGCCGTCTTTGTACTTCTTCACTCTACAAAACTTCAAGGCTAGAGTGAATAAGTACCTTATAGGTCGTCGTGCTCCATCTTAGACCACAACGTTGCTTAACATCAGGCGAGTTGGTGGTCAAACGTCGACTTATTCTACATAAAAATAAAAATAAAATCTAAAAGATATGACGATACGAGTATATGTATGTATAATATATATGACGGCGCGTGATATCATTGGATAAAGAAAATCAGTTTATTTTGAGAGTTGTTAATCGATGATAGTTTTAATCTGTGGTTTTTGACGATTAATCGATTTGTTTATGGTCATTTAGAGCGGTTAACACCGAATGGAGTTGCGTTTGGGATTTCGGGCGAACGTCATGTCTGTCACTCAGTGGTTGACAGGACTGGGCTGAAAGCGGTCGCACGCAATGATCATTCGTAAACCCATTACTCTAAATCGCCAACTATCTTTGTGATCCTTCACTAAATAAGTAGTCTAAGTGACTGTATAATTAAAATAGTGAAAAGCCTTCAATGCTGTCCCCTTATTTCAACGTTCCTGAAGTTTGACGCCCACCATAGATACCCGTGATGACAAGTTCATGGCTCAGAAATTAGACACGACACCGCGGCCTACTAGATTTTCCCCGTCACCAGAAGTGGAAGGTCACAGCGCAGCGGCCTTTCCTATGTTTCCCCGATATCAGGAGTGAGATGTGAAGGCTCGGCTTCCTATTTCTCTATGTTTCCCCGACATCAGAATTGGGATAAGAATAACGTCCACAGCAACAAGATATGGCTCCGTTCTTGGTTACAATTCTGCAATGATCTGGAAGCGAAGTGGCATAGCAACAGATGGCTGATAGGGTCGCCGCTACACTGAGAAAACTGTGTACGTGCTATTATTGTGGAGTGTGCGGACTGTTTCTTCGTGGTGCATGAAGGGCAGCAGAGCGGCAATGAGAGAGTGAGCATCGAGTAGACGTCTGCATTATTTCGACGGCGTTTTATTACACCTAGTCTATGCTATGTGACGCAACTAACAAACAACGAGAGACGAAGGATAGCAGTGTACCGAACAAAACGTCGACGCCTACGTGTTACTACTGCAACGAGGTTACATCGCCACTCGTTGATTGAAGAAGGACACCAAAATTAGCAGCAGCAACGTGCGAGATCCGGTCAATGCCTGGAGGGCTATTCTTACAACTCGAGATTCCATCATACCTCGAAAAAAAATGGCTGAATTCGAGATGCCTTATTCTATTCGCTCGAGATCGAGATAATCTCGATGGCTGGGGCGCGAGATGTCTCGAGTAGTCGGAGGCAGTGGAGACTTCCAGGAGGGCTATTCCTAGGCGTGAGATGAGATGAGATTTTATCTTGGTCACTCCCACACCTATAACGTTTCAAACGAGAGCAACAAGGACGAAAAAAAGTGAGATGAAAATCTTCAATCTCCGAATTGGGCCCCTGCACTATGAAGCAGCCATTGATCACCTACGAGTAGCAATTGAATCCGGTGAGAAGTTTTCATTTTATTTGATATTCGTAAAAGATGTATGTCAGAGTGTTATTTTCTATTGGAGTTGTTTAAAGTTCGAAAATACCCACAAACAGTTTGGTTAGAATGTGCCGATTACGGCACACACAGACGAGTCATGCAGTCAATAGATAACTTACTAAGTGTCAATGCTTTTGGTAAAACTAAGCCTGAGGGGCAGTAGTCGGTAGGACTACTTAGGTAGGCCTTTGTAGTAATAGCCTGTGTGGCAATAGCCTGTGTGGCAATAGCCTGTGTGGCACTCGCCTGTGTGGCAACAGCCTGTATGGCAATGGCCGGTGTGGCACTCGCCTGTGTGGCAATAGCCTGTGTGGCAATAGCCTGTGTGGCACTCGCCTGTGTGGCAATAGCCTGTGTGGCACTAATCTACATGGTACTGTCTTATGTGGCTCCAGCCTGTGTGGCAAGCTTGTGTGGCAAGCCTGTGTGGCAAGCCTGTGTGGCAAGCCTGTGTGGCAAGTCTGTGTGGCAAGTCTTTGTTACAACCTTACTTTTGTTGCATTATAGTCTGAGTGACGACCTAGCCTGTGTGGCCAGCCTATGTAGTAAACTCCTCCCGGTGTAACATTAAAGTACGAGTAAAATTAAAAAATCTCGTAAAATGTTGACTTTCGTACTATTTAAAGTTATAGTTGCACTACACAAATCCCTATTAGCACATCTCCATACAGTTGTGTTGTTATTGTTAAATTTCATGAAATTGTATTTGTACTCATTACATAACAAACAGTCTTTCCCTTTTTGTGATTTTATGAAATTCATTATTATTTAATGAAAGAAATCAACACTATTTGCATTTTAGGATTGTCAAGCTGACATACTTTAAATATGCCAGTAAGACCAAGGAGTTTAAGAACGCAATAGCACCTTTATCATAGAGTTTCAATGAGGCAATTGAGAAAGTAGCATTTCGAGAAAAGTAAAGTGCACTACATGTGTGATGTGATATGAATTGTTTGTTAGTTTGTTGATATACTACACACTAATAAAGTGGTACAAAGGACAATAATGAATAAAAGTACATTCTGCAACAGTTATTTAAAAAAAGGGTCGAGAATACGTGTTGACGTTTCAGGAAGATCTCAATTTTGGCGGTTGTCAATTTAGGTAGTTGACGATTTAGGATGTCGTCACTTTCGAAAGTTGTCGTTTTCGGAAGTTATCAATCTAGGAAGTTGTCACCCTGGGAAGTGGTCGTTGTCACCCTGAGGGACCTAGCCTGTGTGGCAAGTCTAAGTGGCATGTTATTCATTTGAAATTGGACACAGCAGTTTTCATAAGTCCAAACCGCGTATGTGTACCGTCATTGGATTTTCAATGTGGCTTGATTACATTCTTGGAACATTGGATGTATGATTAATAAGTTAGTTTTAGCCTCGATTATTCGATTGGTCCTTATGCAATTTATTTCACTAAAAGTCAAGTTGCTTATTTCAATTATCATGACAATTTATGGGGATAGGTAACGAATATGAAGTTACTGTTGGAAGAGTCGATTATACTCCGGTACGATGTTTATGGTTGGTAGAATTGGGTTTAACTGTGTTTTGTGTTTTTCTATAACTGTGATCGCTTTCTGTGAAATTGTGGAGGTAGATTTGAGATGGTCAGAATGACCGAGCGTTAAGTGGTTACTTGAGCACTTTTATGATTGTCCACAGATGATGAGATGAACTATTCACCCGAGGACGTGTGAAAATGCAGGATGGCCGTGACGGCGCGTGATATCATTGGATAAAGAAAATCAGTTTATTTTGAGAGTTGTTAATCGATGATAGTTTTAATCTGTGGTTTTTGACGATTAATCGATTTGTTTATGGTCATTTAGAGCGGTTAACACCGAATGGAGTTGCGTTTGGGATTTCGGGCGAACGTCATGTCTGTCACTCAGTGGTTGACAGGACTGGGCTGAAAGCGGTCGCACGCAATGATCATTCGTAAACCCATTACTCTAAATCGCCAACTATCTTTGTGATCCTTCACTAAATAAGTAGTCTAAGTGACTGTATAATTAAAATAGTGAAAAGCCTTCAATGCTGTCCCCTTATTTCAACGTTCCTGAAGTTTGACGCCCACCATAGATACCCGTGATGACAAGTTCATGGCTCAGAAATTAGACACGACACCGCGGCCTACTAGATTTTCCCCGTCACCAGAAGTGGAAGGTCACAGCGCAGCGGCCTTTCCTATGTTTCCCCGATATCAGGAGTGAGATGTCACGGCTCGGCTCCTATTTCCTACATTTCCCCGATATATATATAAACACTTAGGTAGAAAGCATCGTCAGTTCGTCGCACCGGCCACAAACGTCAGCCGCGCGCGACTCATCCCATGTGCCTGTGATTAGCTAGCACGGCTTCAAAACTGCATACCACAAGTACAGAGTACCCCACCTCCTAACAAACAAATACCCCTTTCAAAAGTGTGCATAGTTTCACAATTGATGAGTAAGCTGGGAACCGTGTGGGTGGATTGCGAAGTGGCCGAACCTCCGAGCGTTATTGCTTGTAATTAGTTAAGAATAGAATCCTTGACTGCATTGTTTGAATAGACAGATGGTTAGTGCATTTGTAGGTAGGTTTAGTAATTTTCATAAATATAAACGGGTTTCTTTATTTACTGTGAGTAGATTATTAAAACTCACCACATTGTTTTGCACGAAACTTGCCCTTTATGATCTCTGATGCATACATACATACATATAGTCACGCCTGTTTCCCATAGGGGTAGGCAGAGACCACTTCTCTCCACTTGCTACGATCCTGGTACACATCTATCGCTTCTTCTACTTCCATGAGTCTTTTCATACATGCTCGTCGGTTACGGATACTCCTGACCACTGACTGACTCCTGACTGACTCTCTGATGCAGTGCCACCATAAATGATATCATCATATGACCATACTAGCTGCGCCCCGCGGTTTCACCCGCGGTTAAAAAGTATCCTATAATCTATCTCTGTGCCAAATTTCATTCAGATCTGTTCAGCCGTTCTGGCGCGAAAGAGTAACAAACATCCATCCATCCATTCTTACAAGCTTTCGCCTTTATAATGTTAGTAGGATATGATCTCATTATCATATTTGTTGAGTTACATCTGATTGGATAAAAATTAGCCCTTGTTACGGCCAAACTGAAAAAAAGAAGTTATGGGTTACATTTATTTGCATTAAACATGAGTAATAATATTGATGTTATTTCCATTTATGAAAATACGAGCTTCATGTTTTGCCTGGAGAGCCGTGCAAAGTTTGGAGAGATGGCTAAATACAATGAAATGTAAAAATAGATAGATATAATAGACAATATAGACAATAGACAATAATTTATTCGTGGCAAAACACACAGAATACAGACAAAAACTTAACTAAAAAAAGGTTGAAACTTGGCTTTTTGCCACAAACCGATAGATAAACACTTTATTGTTCACACCAGGAAAAACAAAACGAACAGAAAAGAACAGAAGAAACTTAAACTATAGTGTAACAACTGGCGGCCTTATCACTAAGAGCGATCTCTTCCAGCCAATTTTAGGACGGAGAGAATACGTATATGAAAGAGTATGGGATATGGGTGTGCAAAAATTAACAAAAAAAATTAAGATAGTTGATTGAATCAGGCGTTACTTTGCGGAAGTTCATCTTCAAAGTTGTTACTTGAACTAGTATCTAATGTAGTGTAATTACATCACAATTACATTGTGTAATTACAGTGTAATTCCGCTTAAACGCGTTCCACGTTAAATCGGAATTACACTAGATATTAGTTCAAGTAACAATTTTGAAAAAAAAAAATGAAGTTACTAACAAAAATAAGAGTGTTATATACACCTACTTAAACTATTTGAATTATACATACATGTCATACTCATATAATACATTCCAATACTTGAAATACCTATAGTTAATAAAATGTACGAAAATATAATAAAAATATAAGAAATTGTCAAAGCCAATTGACTTCAAACGGATAAATTTGTCTTTATCATCAATTTAATTTAATGAAAAGAGGTTAGTAGTGACTTGCTTCCATTAATTCCTGGGAATAGGCTAATAGACCTATGAGAACGTAAGCACCCACTTGTATTTGAAATATTGATATTACAGGCACGATTGACATTTGATTAATAATTTGATACCGCATTTAGCATTTCCACTGCATTACGCAGACGCACACAATGGCTTGTAGAAATATTGGTAAACTTAGCTTTAACATCATTGTTTATTTTGCTCACTTAGTGCTTAATGGCAAGCTATATTGCTCAAATTCACCTTAACTTTACGTTTGTTAGACGAAGCTTAAAGATTAACCGACTTCTGTAAATGTAGCCAAACATAGTCTACGATTAACTGTTTAAAACAAGTAACATTATTAAAAGAAAGAAAAGGCTGCAAAATGTTGTACCCTATGTCACGTTCGATCAAGACGATTCAAATGACACCTTGTATGTCGAAATCTATCAAGCTTTTTAGGCTATATAGCGTGCCAAAGAAACCTCATACAAACATAGACACATACATACTTACATATATACATTCGAAAAACATAACCCTCCTTCTTTCGCAGTTGGGTAAAAAACAATTTCTATGACAATTATACTTACTGAGCTTTTCATTTACCTATTACTAGCCCCTTGCAATTCAATGTACTTACATTTACATGTAGATGAGTCTTACTAACATAGCATAAGTGTTACTTTATATGCTACAAGGTCCCACAGAAACGGTTAATTTTTCGGGATAAAAAGTACCCTGTCCTTTTCTGTACTCCAGACAACGTGTATGCAAAATTTCAAGACGATCGATTGAGTAGTTGAGACGTAAAAGCGTTACCAACAAACAAATTCACTTTTTCGCATTTATAAAGTTAGTTAGGAAGTTAGAATAGGATGGTATAGTATAGTACCTATGTGGAAAGTTCTAACGAGGCAACATAAAGTAAGTCGACCATTTTTTCGAGCGCTCCAACAATCGCTCGACACCTACACCTCCATAACTCCCATTAGGTGACCTAACAAGTTACCTAACATGCGGCTCTTCAAAATTATTGCAGTGCATCGCTTCGCTACCGAGGCTAGAATAGTGGTGGGACAGTGGTTTTATCGATAACTAACTTAAATGTCAAAAATTGTTTTTTCTGAAGTAATTAATCATTTCGGTCGGCGAAATCAGCTAAAAAAAGTTAAGTTAAAGTTATTTTAGTTTAAAGATAAAGATGAAGATATTTTTATTTGTTTAGTCTATATTTTTCTTTTTATTAAATGTTTGTGTAAATATAATATAATCATAAAAGTTTATTGATAAGTCTAGTATCGTTAAAAATTGTGTGCTATAATTTTTTTTTGACTAAAACTTCGTAAAAAATATACGACCCGATTTACTTGCGCATAAATAAATGTTTTTGGCCTTAGAAACCTTCATGTCTGACAATTCAAGTAAATTTAATTAAGAATTAACTTAAAATTAAATTTATCATACCTGAAGTTCCCTTAGGAAATCAGCTCTAATAAATATTACCATAGGTACTATTGTATTCTACGAGTATGTATATCTATGATTGTAATACGGTACAATTACAGGTAATTAGTTTTCATATAGTACCTACCCTCTTCCGGTTTAGATCTACAGTTTATTTTATGGTGATTAACTTAATTGTAATTTCAGTATCACATAAAAATATACGGGTATTATTTACTCAAAGTTACTTTCAACCATTACCTAAGCTTCGTAGTTATTTTGTGCCTACATTAACTTTATGGTCCTTCATAATTACTATTTCATATCGATATCGATAGATGAGCTCGTCCTACGCACGTCTCTAAGCCCTGACATATTTGGCTTGGAGCTTGATTAAGCAAGTCGCTGTAGGCGCGCCAGTAATTCAGTAACATTCATTGTAATTAGTGTTACCTGCTGCTAATTTAGTATGCTAAGATCCTTAAGATGCTTGAGAATTTTTACATTTGCTATTTCGTCTTTAAAATAGCGAGTAAAGAGTATGTCGTTTAAAAGAACTAAATATGTCAGTACAATTATTGAACGTAATTGAATTTATTAAGAACCTGATATTTTTTTTTTTTTTATTACATAATAGGCTTGCGTTTGGCCGCCAACATGCCTGATGATAAGCAGTGATGCGGCCTACGATGGAACACGCTTGCCTAGAAGAAACCGATTCACTCGAGACTTGAAGACACCCAGATTATAAGTGTCAGGGAACACACAGTCTGGCAGAGTATTCCACACTCTAGCGGTCCGTATGAGAAATGAGGAACCAAAGCGTTTCGTGCGTATTGTAGGTATGTCAACCATAAAACGATGCCGCTTTTTCATACTCTTGGTTGTTTTATAGAAGAACGGGCTAGGGAGAATAAGGTCATGCAAACCAGATGCACACTCCCCGAAATGTATCTGATAAAAAACCGATAGACTAGCAACCTTGCGCCGATTTTTTTGTTTTATTTGATATTTTTTTGATTTATTTATTTAAAAAATTACACTCTTCGGACTCCGGGGACCGTGACCTTTTTAGCAAAAATCTAAATTATTATTTAAGGGGAATCAACTGAGTTTAATGATGTTTAGTTTTTAAAACTTTATATCCTAACCAGCCTATGCAATATAAAAGAAAATTAAAAAATCAACAAAAAAAGAAGATAACTATCCTGATCTCCTATAGTATTCGATACAGAAAATACGCAATGCTTTCAAATTAAATGTCAAGACGACTATCTAGCTATATAGCCACCGTTACTAACTACGTATACATACTTCAGAATACATAGAAAGCATACCTACTCTAATTCTTTAGGCACAAAGAGTTAGAATAAATTTGAAAGAAATTAATGAGAAAAGAAAAGGAGCATTATTTACTATTAACGATGGCAGTCTAGTTGGGAGAAGGCCCGCCTCTCAAGCAGAGGGAGCGGGTTCAAACCCAGCCGACGGCACGCATCAAATTTGTTATGTGTGAGCTTAAGTGCGTATTGTATGTCATCTGCTACATGACTGGAGCCCGGTGTATCGCGAGCTTTTCGCCACCGGGCTAGTACATAGGACTGAATATCGTCGGGTGAAGTGTGGGTGTTGTATTACACCTCTGCCAGCCCCCTCGGGGGAAAGGCGTGACGATATGTATTTACTTACCGTAGAATATTTAATTACATATTTACTAAACCTTACCACGTAACCTTAACATTGCTAAGTTTGATTTTAGTCAAATATCACTTCGTAGCTTGTACAGCGCAGAGAAGAATCTTGATTCTTCTCCACAACTTCAATACCTTCTGTTTGTTTGTCACAAGTCACCACCAAAGTCCTGCGACGCGTGACCGTTTAAAAATACCGACGTCGACCCTCCCCAATTTGATGATACTATTCCTGTACAACGAAAATCACTTAATGGACATCCTCGTGTTGGACTTTAGACGTAATTAAAAACGAAGGGACATTTGAAGTCTTTATGTGAATCGATTAGAACTGTGAGCTGGAGACCTCGCGGCTGGTCTTTGTTTACCTCTACAGGTCGCATTTCTCAACCGATTCTCGTGAATTTTTGTAAGCAGGTTTTACTTTTAGGTTGTAAGGCAGGTTGTAATTTAACTTTTTTTTTGCGGAATCAAATTGGAAATTTTTCGAAATGGCAATTGTACTTTTTCATCATTAACATCATTTCATAATTTCATAAATTATTCAAACTACCTACACCAAAAAAAATCTACAAAATTTTAAGTAAATCGGTTAAGAAACGTGACCTGCAGAGAAAGACAAATCCAGACAGAATTCGGGAACACAAAAGCATTTTTGTCAAAGCTGAAGCATAGACGCTTCGCTTGCTAACGGTCGCTCGGTCGGTAATTTAGGAGTTCACATTTGTAGAGGTAAGAGCGCCAAAAATACAACAACTTATTGGTACCGTGGAAATGTGTAAATCTGCCGAAAGCTCAAACATATATTAATGTACTTTTATGGCGACAGGCTCGCCCCCTGTCACAGTTCGGAATGAATATCGTCCGGCGAAGTGTGGGTGTTGTAGTGTTGTATTAGGTACACCTCTGCCAGCCCCCTCGGGGGAAAGGCGTGGCGATATGTATGTATGTATTAATGTACTGAAATAGCTCAATATCTCAACGGGGACACGTTCTGTTGGACACGTGTCTGCCCTTGAAAGGGCCGGGCTATTTCAAGACCAAGCTTGCGTAAGGACGAAGGGCCGTGATAATTAAAAATACAATTTATGGTAAGATTTAGTGATGGTAGGTGTTTTAGAGCTTAAAGAAGGGATTAAATGAAGCGTGGTATAATAATATACTCCGCCAGGTATAGCATTCAGCTACACGTAGTGACGTCAATCGATGCTTAAGCAGGACCGAAATAAGTCATTTACAACAAGTTCGAAAGAGACGGATGACGATGACGTCATTAAGTGTTTGCTGAGTTCTAGACTTTGTTTTTTTGGATCATGAAATGAAGCAACTAGGTCCTCTACAACTAACCCTCTTCTACCTGTACTCCCTTTAAATAATAATAATTTAGCTACCAGTTAACAAAATTTGGTCACCAGAGTCCGTGGAGTGTAATTTTTGAATAGAAAAAAAAGCTACTGACCACGTGCCGAGGTTAAAAAGTAGTCTATGTATAAGTCAATAAAAGGAATAAAGTTCCGTTGAACTATGTACCTAATGCAATATTGTGTTTTGAAACATCATGTGTACTGTACGGCTTATGGCAATAAATAATCTGAATCTGAATCTGAAGCTATCTCCGTTCCGAATTTCATCTTAATCCTTCGATCTGTTTGAGTGTGAAGAAGTAGCCAACACAAACAAACTTTCCCACATAGTATCGTCACGCCTTTCCCCTGAAGCGGCTGGCAGAGGTGTAATACAACACCCATACTTCGCCAGACGATATTCAGTCCCAAATGTGACAGGGGCGAGCCTGTCACCATACAGCAACCAAAATAACAAAACTAACAGCTCATGAAATAAAACTACACCAATATTAAGTTAAACCATATTTACGAAAGTGAGTGAGTGAGGGAGTTTATAGTACGAGTATATATCGAGAATCTGCGAAATGTGACGTATATAGGAAGACAGCCGGACAGACGGTGGACAACTGGAGGGCTATTTCTACGCGTGAGATGAGATGAGATTTTATCTTGGTCACTCTCACTCCTATGACGTTTCAAACGAGAGCAACAAAGATGAAAAAAAGCGAGATGAAAATCACAAATCTCCGAATAGGGTCCCTGGACTGACATCGGACATACGAAAGCGTTTTTGCCCAAGCTGAAACGTAGACGCTTCGTTCGCTAACGCTTGCTCGGTCGACACCAATACACACGATACTCTCTTTACGATTCTCTCTTTTCTTAACTTGTATCGAGATCTATAATTGTAACGTTGAACGGATACTTTTTTGTCCCATCCTGCGGGACAGATGTGGGACAGGATACAGAAAATTGCTCAATACGAGACGTAACGTTAGAACTGAGAAAGTATCGGGTTCAGTGTTGACATGTCATTTGGTAGTTTTTAGAAATTAGCGTTTATTTTTTATGTTATTGCTATCTAGCCATGCCCCGCGGTGGTACCGCGTGAAAGGAGGTATTCTATGTGCTAATATTCTGGACTATAACATCTCTGTGCCAAATTTTATCCAGATTTGTTCATACGTTCTGGCGTCATTGAGTAACAAACATATGTACATGCATACGTTAAAACTTTCGCATTTATAATAGTGTGATTTGTGCTAAACTTGAGCAGAGAGGTGGTTCTGAATTTAGTAACGTAGCATATCGTCACGTCTTTCCCCCGAGGGGGCTGGTAGAGGTGTACAACACCCACACTTCATCGGACGATGTTCAGTCCCAAATGTGACAGGGGGCGAGCCTGTCGTCATACACCGGGCTCCAGTCATGTAGCAGATGACATACAATACGCACATATGTTCACACAATGAACAAATTGGTGCGTACCGTCGGCTGGGTTTGAACCCGTTCAAACCCATTCTGGCTTGAGAAGCAGGCCTTCCCCAACTAGGGGATATTATAATTTACTTTATCCGTTAAAATCTAAAATAATCTTTACCAGTCCGAGCTTAGTCTCACCAGATCTTGACCTTAGCTTAGTTCAGATGTCGAACGGGATTATTCACAGGAAATTGCTCAGTACGTAAATAATTTCGTCTTATTAATATTTATGACAAATTGTTTGCTAAAAAAATTTAATCTTAGCTAGAAACAAAGACAAGAACCCAAATCAGAAAAGGTTTTCCACCCCCTCAATTTTCCTCGCCACCTAGCGGTGAGTAGCGAGAAGAAAACACGCATCTCGGCCCATATAAACCACTATCCCTTTCCACACACCCACACACCCCTACATACGACAGAGATAGAAGCACATCGGTCATTATCCCGCGATTTCCACTCGTGAAAACGGACAACCCTTTAGCCGTCTCTGTTTTCTCCATCCACATGTGAGTGTTGGAAAAGGACGGGTGTATAGGAGGTTTTCTTTCGGACACAAGATGACCAGTAAAAGGTGTTTTTTACGACCTATCCGAGAATGTTTGGTCAAGCGATGCTTAATTCAGGCTGTAAGCCTGGGTGTAGGAAAGAGGGCGAGTTTTCTTATAGAGTTGTCCCATTTCGAAGTAAAAAAATTAAAGTAATTAAGTAACTATACTTAATATTTTTTAACTAGCTTTATATTTAAACAAGATATTTTCTAAAAGAAATTAAAAAAAAATTACGTTTTTTTTCGTAACTGTTCCAGTAGATACCTTTTTTATAGGTACATTTTGATATCCACAATTTATAATTCAAAATTAAGTCAAACAAAACCACAGACTAAAGAATTTAAACAAACCAGCCTATTCTTTCTAAAACATCCTAACTCTACGCTACATTACAAAAACAACCAATCAAAACAAAATCAACGAATCAATCGAACCTTTCGAAATTTCAATAATCGAACGCCAAAGTTGCCAGTACTCGAGAAACAATTATGAAAAAGTTGGTTTTTCGCCAGCCAGTTCGCGCGCCGGTTAGCTCCCGACTGACACTCATAAAACTTATTAAAGTCAAGGACCGACCGAGATAAGTTTCCGAGCGTCTTAAGTAAAATAACGGGGAAAAAATGCGGGGAAAAGTTGTGAGCGAGAGTGAAGATCTCGGTGTCAACGTGTTGCGCTTACTTGTTCGACTTTCCGTGTTTACCTTTTAGTTGGTGACGCGGATTTTTGGAGCTGTCTAGTGAACTTGCAGGTAGAAATTGCAGCAATTTCTTGCACCTGACTTAGGTTTAAAAACTATAGAATTTGCTAAAGTTTAAAAACTATAGAATTTGCTAAAGAGTGAACTTATATCTGTTCTAACAAATTGTGAGTTTTTTCTTACAAAATATTCAAAAGTTTTAAAAGAAACTTCTCTTTTAAAAACATCTTGAATGTGCACTTGCGTTGTAAGACCGTTAAATGAAACATAAAACAAACACCGTAAAGTGACGTCATAAAATTTTAATTGTCAGTGTCATAATGTTAAAAATACAGAAATGCATTTTTCTGTTACAATCTTACTACGGTAACGCTACGTCGTAGCATTCGTAGCAGTGCTACGCGCACAGGAGAGTTTTTTTTGCGTAGAAAAAGTGCTACGAATGATCAAGATTTAAAATAAGGGACTGAACGAGCTTATCCATTGAAAGTTACCAAATTTTAATTTTTAACCCCCTTTATTATTATTTTTAGATATAACAACTTTACTATACTTTGATGTAGGTTAAAATTACGAAGATTTTTTTCTGAAAATGATTCCACTTTTTTGTAAAATTTTCACCTGCCGTTACAAACTGACCGCGTACGTCCATTCAATTAAAAATTCCATCTCCTAATCGAGTCATGAAATATGCAAGCAAATATTATCCCTTTTCTTTTGTACGCGTTGCATCGCCCCACCCGCGCACGCACACCGACGCACGGCACTTACGACTTATATCCGTCTCTGTTCGACATACGGGGGCGGTAGGGCAGCATGTGTGGTTTCGTCTCTATCGGGCTGCCGATACGGCGGCGACCGCGAGTAACCTCTGGCCACTTCGGGTGGACTCGCACGCGCCGTCGTCGGCCGGTGGAGTGAGACGGCGCGAGTCGTGGACACGGAGAGGCCGCGGAGCCCTGGCGCGAAGGGACAGAGGACAGACGCTCTCGGACATCGCGCGAGAGCGGGCGGCCGGCCGCGCACCTGCCAACGCTCGAACGCGCGCGCTCGCTACGAAGTAAACACGATCCAACATCACCAACTTCAAAAACATTTCACAATTAATTTTCAATTCCCCGCCACCATCTCTAATTTATTCCGAATTTAAATTTCTTATTGGAACTATTTTGTTAAAATTTAAAAACAGTGATAAAACAATTTTGCGCGGAACGAAAGTGAAGAAGTTTAAATTTAGCTGATGTTAACAGTGTTACTGCAGGCGATCGCCAAATCGCAGGATCGCCACTAGGTGCGGACAGATTAGATAACGAACTGAGACGCTCATTCAAGTGTTGATAAGACTTTATGACCAGTCGATTTCGGCTAACAAGCAAACAGCGGTCGTGCGAACTGAATCACCAAACATGAAAAGAAAAAAGTAAAACAGCTGATTAAAAAAATTGTGATGAAGACATTAAGATGACTAAAGACATTGAAGTTTCCCGACGGACTTTGGAGGAGGAATTTAAATTTGTGATAGCTCTGTTATCAAAAACGTTTTAAGAATAGGGCGATAAGCCGCTGGACCGTCGGCACGTGTGAAGTGAAACAAACTGTCACTAGATAAAAGAAATAACGAGATAAATATTTCGGAGGATAAGAGGAGGTTGTTGAAGATCTAAAAATAGGTGACCAAATCAAGATGAGAATCAAGATGCCAGCTGTACGCATCGCGCAAGGTAAGATACCTACTGCAATTGCCAAAAATGCAAACGCATTTTAAGAAATACTCAGAAAATTAAAATATATTTATTATTTTAATTTCTTGTGTTAGATAATAAAATAACAATTAGTTTTATCAAAACTTTGCAAGACGATTAGTTAAATTATCGTTAGTTTTAAACGTCTGGTTTAGAGAAATACATTTGACGGTGGTTAAATTAACCGATCAGTTTGTTGTTTCGATAAGCAGTTGAAAATGGGCTTTAATTTTTTTTATTATTTGACTCACACATGTTTATGAATATTTTAAGATTTACGATGATAAAATCTTGTTTTGATTCAGTTATAAGTTGTCATTTTTATCATAATTTTACGTTTCTAAATCGCCACTTAATGTCACGAAATTTTCTGTCACAAAATTTTATTTGTCACATTTTTTCTGTGTCACAAAATTGACGCATTGCAATTCCGTCATCGCACAAGACCCTGACGTGAACAAACACATCTTTCTTTTATGGGTTGTCGAGACTCCATTCATCTCCGAACGAGCTACTTACGTACTGGAGCCAGTGCAAATATTGACGCGGCTGTGGTCATCTCTGACCGGGGGACGGTGGAAGAAGCGTGGAGGTTAAATATTCAGAAGCTGGGAAAGTTTGAGAAAGACGTGCGACGGTAAATCGTTGTCTAGGGATCGATTAGAGCTGAACTTTATTGTAAAACTGGTTGTTTTGTGCTGTTCTTTCTTTTTAAGATTTTTTATTTCTTACTAAGATTTTTCTTAACATACAACTATATGATATTAAATTAGTTGAGAGTTTATCTAATCGGTAAATTAATTTAGCAACTAGTTATTTAGAAAAGTAAATTTTAATTTGATTTCTTTTTCTTTTTCATCGTAACAAAAATTGTCGCGGAATCATTAACTTTTTTTTTCTTCTATTAGCTAAGTTGTTGATTATATTAATTAATTTCACGGAATGTTTCGCAGTGTGTCTCAGTATATCTGTATTTGCTTTGCACGGCTAAGCCTATGTACGTCACTAAAAACAAACAAAAAATTAAACCATGCTAAAATATTATAAAATGCAAAGTTACTTTACATTTTATATACTGTCTGTTTGTAGGCTTTTCACAGCTAAACAGATGAACTGATCTTGATAATTACCTAGTACCTACAGTTTATCACGAGAAAGGTTTTTTTCATATAATTTCTGAATAAACGCGAACAAAATCGCAGGCAACAACTAATATCCTACAAAATGTCCCTTTTAATAAATAAAAACTTAACTAGAACTGTCAAAGTTTATATTAAATAAAATGTATTAAAAATAATATTGTCTTGTGTGTAAAATGATTTCTTGTATTTAGTGAATTCTTAATACAAAAAAAATATTGAATAGGTAGATACTTAGTAAAAAAATAATAATTCAATATGAAAACTGTTAATAAAGATAAGTCAGCACACGATGTTCACGTTTAGTCGTTTAATAAAAATGTAACGGTCATTTACAAAATAATGACCATTAAAACTCTTATCTGGATTTATGCAAATCGTGAGACATTTGGATATAAAAAATGAATATTTTACTTAATTGTGGTCTTATTAGCCGCGTTCTGTGGTTTCACTCGCTATCTCATAGAAAAAAACTAGCTTATTCAAGAAAATAAGTTACCTTAAACCTTAAAATAGGTTAAAACCTATCCACAATGTGAAATACCTCTCTAACAAATTGAACCACATTCTTTCAGACATAGAAAAAAAAAACATAGATACTCGTTCACTCACACACTCACTCAAAACTTTCCCATTTATAATATTAATGTGTGCTTAGTAAATTTAGGCAATTAAGTTTTTTTTATTTTTTTATTTAAATACTTCTCAAGAATTATCTTTTAAAAAATACAATGAAATATTGTATTAGCCAATAGGAGTAGTAAAAGATGCCCATAACTATATAAGTGTCAGAATAAGGAAATAAAAATATATATAGATAACAACTGCCGCACGATACACATCTTTTTTAATATAGGTACATAGTATAATATAGGTAATATTATATATATAGTATATATATATAATTTTTATATAGTATATAATATATATATAGGTAATAATATAGGTACATAGTATAAAACAAAATCGCTTTCCGCGTCTTTCCGTCCGTCTGTCTGTGTATCTGCTAACTCTTCAACCACCCATAGATTTTTATAGAGTTTTCCCCATTTCAACTGAATATTTTTTCACGAAAAGCCGGAGCGAATGGCTAATCCTTACTCATTTTAAATCGAAAATAACTCTGTCTGTCTGTTCGTAGGCTTTTCACGGCTAAACAGATCTTGATGACATTTGAAAATTAGTTACAATATATCACGAGAAAAGTTTTTGGATACTATTTTCTGAATAAACGCGAACGCACATACATGCGAAAATGAAGTCGCGTGTAACAGCTAGTGAATTGGAATGTTATCAAATTTTCTATCAGAATACTCCCGTATAATGCAATGGCAATATGCATTGCTTCAAGTAATTTAAATTTGTACAAAATTTTACCAACTACTTAAGTATCGAAAAGTGTAATACATAATATTCTTTCTCATTTTCATTAGCCTCTAATAATCCACTGCTGGGCATAGTCCTTTCTTTTGATTGGGTCATTTTCCTCGTTACCCTTATCATAATTCCAAAAAAGTATTCTTTCCATCAGTGTGAGACAGCTACTCCTTACCAAATTTTATCAAGGTCTGTTCAGCCGTTTAGCCGTGACAACGCTACAAATAAAGAGACAGGGCTACTTTTGCTTTATAATGTTAGCGTGGATTGCAGCTGTAGATAATGTTTCTTTCCTTTTCATTAAAAACGTTATTTTATTTAAACATTTTAATAAGTAATTTAGGAAAACTAAAAACCATGCTCTCCATCTTCTGGCTCTAACTTTACATTAGCTCTAAAATACTTAATTATAGTCTCCTACTTATTACTTAAGTTACTGGTCTAGGCAAGTAGTCAACGTTTTCGATCAAACTCAATTTGCCTAACCGTTTGATTGAAAGGCTTAACATCATCAGACAGCTAGTTATACGGTGCCGTTTAGTAAAAAAGCTCAGCTGTCAATTGAACGGCTAATTAAGCTAGCTAGGCGACACACATACAAAGTTTCATTTCGATACGACAATTAGAAGTAAGTTAAAATGGACTTCAAAGGTTTCCATTGTCTGTCAGTAACAAGTTTATTGAAGCCAATTAAAGCGTGTTATGAATAATTGTCGTCAAAGATCATAATTGTTATTTTTTTAAATAAAATCACCATGATTTAATTTCTAAGCATTATTATTATTCAACGAACTGAGCAGATAATGGTATACTCAGTTATTAGTTTAAAAAAACATAGTTTAAAGTCAAAACGGCATGCGCCACCGTTCCATTGAAAATGGCCTCGGCAAAAACAAAATATGCTAAAAGGTCATTAAGTTTTGCGTCAACTGCATTTAAGCGTATAAATTAATAAATCAAAGACCAGTAAATAGAGTCAAAAATAACCTAAATACAAGAATCAGTAGACACAATAGAAGTTTTTACGCTAAAACATCGTCCTGCAAAAATGTCAAAGTCACGCCTACATTTGTATAATTTTGTTTTTACTTAGTTGTAAATTTAATTTTAATGTTATTCAGATAGATAAACCATTTTTTCTTAACATTAGAAATCACAAACAAAGGGTTAGACTTAAAATTAGTGTAATGGCGGCCTACCGCTATTCACTCATTTGTTTAACACTCGTCTTAACAGAAGAATACATTTTCAATACTAATAACAATTGCATTTAGATATGATATGATATGATATACGGTATGATACCTTTGTACATATCTTTACGTACGTACGTACCTGTACGTACCTTTGTACGGTATGGTATTTTTCCCTCCTTAATTAGCGAAAACATCTGTACAGCTCAATTTAAAATAATATTGAGAAATCTATAGTAGAATAATTAGCGTAATTTTAATATGCCTAATACTAAAAATGCGAAAGTTTGTATAGGTGGTTGGATGAATCTTTGTTACTTATACACGGCAGAGCGGCTGAACAGTTAAGATGAAATTTGGAACAGAGATAGATTATAGTCTGACATAGGCTACTTATCAACCTCGGGAAGCACTGCGGAGTATAGCTAATCTATTTATAAATACAAATTTTGCAAGCACCTACAAGGCACTCGTACTGTAATAAAAGAAATATAATTACGCTACAGTCACAGATATCACAAAGGTTTTTTTAGCCAATTCCACCCAAAACGCTGCCTGCAAACATTAGAAACTGTTTTTATTAAGAATACCTTTCCTATTGTTTGCCCAAGTTCACTTCTCACTGTCCGCAGTTAATTTTAATTAATTACGAGCAAAAGTGTAAGTTCATATTTTCACATGCTTTACTTTAGAACAATGCTATGGTCAGAACTGTTAATTTGTTTTGGGAGCGTAATTTTGGAAGAGGAAAGTTACATCAAAATTATTTTTATAGCTTAATTCTCTGTCTGTTTCTTTACTTCCAGGGATTTTTATGACAGTTTTCAAGTTGTGTTTTTTCTCGCGCTTGCCTATTAATAACGTTTTGTTACACTTTAGTTTGTGTGTCATGCATGTTTGCTGTTAGGAACGTAAGCATGTGTGCCGTCAGTCAACTCACGCGCACGGATTCTTCTCAAAACTAGTGTTACAGCACACACATGGGCAATTAGTCCAAGTTGACCGGAGGCGACGGGCCACTCTGATTGGTCGCAGCCACCATGACGTCACCGTCGTCTGCGGCCGTCGCGCCCGATTGGTCGACACGCGTCATTTCATCGATGACACGTTTGTTCTTATTTTGAACGCAAGAAGTTCGAGGTACTCGGTTTTTGTTATAAGCAACAATGGAACCCCCTTGCATCCACTCGTATGAAATCGGATGCCTATGTGTGGCTTACTACACATGCATACTTAGTTACTCATACCAGTACCAAACCAATGATTATCCATAGCAAAATCAACGTAACAAATAATGGAGTCATTAAATATTTGTCAAAACATTAATGTTCAGCAGCATTAGGATCGCGCATTCAAGTCGCAGGGTATCGCAAATTAAAAATTAAAATGGTCGTCAAGACCTAACGCGTACCCAATTACGTGTAAGGACGGGAACCTTTTTAAAACTCGCTACAAAAGTGTGAATTAGGGAATCGTAAAATTACTTTATCAGGTGCGAGGCCAGACGGACGAGGGACACCGCAGCCGTAACTTTCCAGCAAACTTTTAAAAAACCAAGTTAACTTTCACGGAACCGCCGCTAAATAAAACATGCGCTGAAGGCACGTTTTGTTTTTACCTTGTCACGTTTGTCACTAATTGATAAGGGTTTTTGTCGTATCCTTTTACAAATTGAATTTGTTTTGATTTTATTTGAACTCTTATTTTGTCATTACAATCATGTTTTAAAAAAGACGTCATTTAAAATGAAATCATTCGAATTGACTATTTTAATTACGATAATTTCTTTATTCATTCTCTGGACTTTGGAGTAGAACGGATGTCGCATAAAAGAGCCGCATGTCAATTTACATTGCCTATATGTTGTCCTTCGTCGGTTTGCGATTCAATATGTCTTCATTAAGCGAATATCGAAGGATCGCATTTGTAAAGGGAGCTTTCAATCTTGATCCTTGGTCAAGAGTTATTAGATCATCATTAACTCTTTCTGGTTCTTAAAACTATTCCATCGCCATAAATAATTAATTGTTTGCTATGATGTTTTCTTTTTCTGCCATTATTTCATATTATGAAACATGCAATGAATATATAGGTACTATACAAGATACAACACACCTACAATATACTTACCTACGTTTAGAGGAAGAGTTATTGTGAATATTACAAGAATCAACATTTTCGCCTTTTTTTTTAAACATTTAATATTAATATTGCGTTCAAAATTGATGTTGAACTTTAAAGAAAGTGTTATGAATGTTATTTTGTAGGTATGTTTTATAACCTACCTGGTAAGTATTCAAGTGACAAGATCAAGTGAATTAGTGAATCTCAATCGTGGGAAAGAAGCCCGCAAGTTTCATCCGATGGACCAATAAATTGAATTCGTCAATAGAACATATAAATTTAGCAATCGACGTCCAACATCCCATTAAAGAAGATGCAAGATACAAAAGCAACGAAAGTGGATATTTAAATTATGGGAATAAAGTTAATTTTCTTAATGGTCGGACGACGGCCACCCGTTTTGAATTGCCAACTGGACCGGCCACTTTTTATTTGTATCGGCCTTTTGTATTTGTGATTCCAAAGATAAAGACGTATGAATTAACATATGCTATGTCAGCGGAGGTCCGGATAACATTTAAATTGGATTTATTAGTCTTGGAAGTATTAAAGTACGGGAGCATCGTTGGAGGCATCATTGAAATCATTCTTAACGAGACAAGGGGAAACAATGAACTAATATTAAACATAAGCTGCAAAAGACTTGGAAATAAAGAAAAAGTCCAAACAGTTTAAGCCGACCTTTCCCAAGAAAAGGATTATAACAACAACAATATAAATCGTGTTACAAACAATCACAACAGTAGCTCAACTCTTTTTTTCTTTGTTGGCTTAAATTGTTAGATGAAACGAAGAGATAAATAAACACTTCAACTAATTTTATCGAAGACGAGAAATCTTTATTGTGTCTTCATTGAATCTACATCCAAATATTGATTAGAATCATAAACTCGCCTTAAGAAACGGGTTTAGAATAAACAGTTTAAATTAGCAAAGCAGATGTTGCTTAGCTCTTTCATGAACATGTTTTAATTCTGAATTAAATTTGATAACGAAAGTTTCTCTAAAGATCCAATAATAAATGATTGAGATTTAACAGACAAGCTTCACTCCGAAGAACCCATTCAAGGCATTCAAAGCTACAACTTGGAACTAAATCTCCTTTGACCAATGTCCGACCATTAGCATCTATTAACGGATAAAATAAATACTCGAGTATTATACAATGGAGTAAAAAACGTTCATAACAAGAATTAATTTATTGTGAGCAGGCCACGATCAATAGAAAGGGAGTGGGTGGACAGTTTCTCAAGAGTCCATCTTTGTCAGGCTTTGATACCAATTTGTTATTGTCGGCCTTTCAACGTTAGACGATTTAAAGTTTGGTAGGTGTTATCGTCCTCCTTTGGATTAAGGTTTCTAAGGACAAAGACTCAGATGCTCGATCGCTCTAAATTTGACGTCATTAATAACAAAAAACTGTACACATAGTATCGTATTCAAACAAAGCTGCAAAGATTTTATCGGACCCCAAATAGCAGGTTGACAAAGGCCGTGCATTCGATAGAGGCACCTGAATCTCCAATATTTTCCCATGGTCAAACTTCGATAAACACCTGACAAAAAATAATAGCAGCCTTCCTTTGACAAACAATTGGTCAAAGAGACTTTTTTTGGCAAAACAGGCTCCGGAATCCGCACCCACATGGATCAAATAGTCGATAATATCCCAACAATACGGTATAGGGTTGGCAGCCGAAAATATCTTTTGTGCATCTTTATGCGACACCCTTTCATCAATTTTGATAGAAAGGGCTTACAAGTGTCACTTTCCTTTGGTTCTTTTATAATCTTCCACCTCGTATTGCATTATGTTGGCTATCGGTTCTTTGGTCATTTTCCCTATCGCATTATCAGTATAAGGAAATTCATCACTTGATTAGATAAATGGGTAAGTAACAGAATGGGGAAATTGTAAAACAAATCTGTTTGATAAAATCTTAATCACACAAGTGATGGTTTTGGCCAGTAATTATGAACTAAATCGTTTTAAAGTAGCATTTGCGAGAATTTTAATTTGATCTCCGCCAAGTTCTCCGTCGATTTTGGATTGAAGGGATGATTGCAACGTGTCAAGTTCTACCTGATCTTTTATATCGACCATTATTCATTTTTCTGAGCTGTCTGTTCGCTTGAACGATTCTTCGTGACCATTGTCCAATCGCTTTTGATTCGCGTTCGGTTTAAACTCTCCGAATTTAAGATTTTTTTTCGCGTTCACCATACGGCGTTCCCGTCAAGTTGGACAAGCGCTTTTGATAGACCATAGCCTTGGTATTGTGTTTCATCCAGTTTCGTTTATTTTTTTCCGTAATTGGTAGATGTTTTGGGTCGTTTTTTGCACCAGTGTTTTGTGGCGGGCTTTGCGCAAACGCATGTTCAATTTTTTGATATTTCACGCACGTTTGAAAGATATTCCGTTGGGTTTTTTTAATCTACAAAAGACAAAACTTATCAAATGATAAGTGATTCAAGTGTTACGTTTGACCATAGATATAATTATTGCTTAGTAACGATCGGACTAATGAATATTTGAAACGGTACAAACTCTATGATACGTACTAGGATACTGTACGTAGCACCACTATAAACTCAGATGCAACTCAGACGCGACTCAGACACGCTACAAGAGGCCTATTCTTACAAATCAAGATATTTTTGTCCTTGTCTCTCTCGTTTCATACGTGTAGTGAGTCAGAGTGACGCTCTTCTCACGCTTGAAGAATAGGGAGCCTGGACGGTGATCACTCCCTAGAGCTAATCACACTGACACTTGTACTTAAAAGCACGCAACTATAGCTTATATTTTTAAAGATAATAATTAAGAAAAAAAAGATGTGCTCTTAAGTACATGAAATCTGCGTCGCTAATTCATTCACTTTCGCCTAACTCCGCGTCATAGATCAACGAATAAAATAGATACGCCAACCACGATCTCCAGTACATTCGTTTGTATGTAATGTTAGAAAAGGCTTATTGTTTCCGAGTAGATTAAGTGGGTGTTAAAAATCATAAGACACACAGCTAAAGGAGTGAAAGATGATAGCTGTGTTCTCAAATGATTTATAGTGTGTTTCACACGTCATGTATTGTTCGCAGGGCTCTAGCGGTGTAGGCGTTCTTCTAGAATTATAATGGGTTATTCTATAACTAAATACTGCTAACATTTCCGATAGATTCTAATTTTGTGACGTGAATTAGCCCATCTATGTATTTAATTATCTAAGGCCATTAATCCTTTTGGAAGAGATGTATCAGAAGGAATGTATGGTTTTATCTACTGGTCTTTCAACTATTTTTTATATCTTTCGATACGATAAAATTATCTGTGCATAATTAAGTATTTTTTTTTATCAAAATCAATCAATAATTGGTATCTGTATGGTTCAATATCATTAAATTTAATCTCTAATAAGTAAAAATTATACAATTTAGATAAATTTTTAGTGAACGTATAATTTTATTTAACACATGAAGTTACAGAAAGTTGGATTAGTGATCTGGAATTAGCATAGTTATTAAATAGATAGATCTATTAATTAAAGAAATAATGTATTAACAAAAAATTACAAACACAAAAGGATAATATCGCTTAAAACAAATGAAACAAACAAACTTATTACAAATAGCGTTATTATCACAGACAGTTATCGAAAGACCGTACTTAGTGTTTAAAAAAAGATATTTTTTCACAAACTATCGCCTGACCTTAAACTAAGCAAAACTTGTGCTATGGCTGCCAGAGACTGATATATGTACATACATATAAATATTTTTAAATAGATACGTAAATAACTGACATACTCGTAGTACAAACATAAATGTCTGCCCTAAGTGGAAATTGAACCCTCGCCCCAAGCTCAGAAGGTAGGTTTACTACCTACTGAGCCACCGAGGCAGTCAAAATAGAAAAGGATCTACTTAAATCATACGTCATCGTAGTACGTCATTCAATCTGGAACCGTCTGATCCACATCTCATTACCCACCATGTAGGTGTCAGCGCAATATGCATTTCCTGCACGCGGTCATATCTGCATTTCTATGCTGGGAGCTTTCCCATAGCGGGCAGTTCGTGACCGCTCGCCTTGTTAACGAGCGACCAACTTATCTTTACAGTTGGCCAAACAGCAGAACTAAACCGTTCTCCAGCTCCATTTAGGTAACACGACAGTGGCTCCCTCATTTGTGCCTTCATTAAGTTGGTCAGCTGAAGATGACCTGACTCCAGATTATGCACTCACATCCGTTCCGATGACTGCTTAATTGAGGTTATGTGAAGCGGTAAACAAAGCGCGACTTTTTTCGCGTGAACCGTTTGTAAGCGTTTTGTGATGTGAGATCTCTTGCTTAGTTTATCTTTAGTCATGAAGGTGGTGAGAAAGTTAGTGCTGACCTTAATTTAGAAGATGGTACAAACTTAATTGGTAGCAAATAAAAGAAAAGTAATTAATAATAAAATTTAAAAGGTAACAAAGGCATGCCCACAAATTATATTATTGAGAAGAATAGAGAAATTAATATTTGGAAAAATCGATCAACAGATAGAAAGAGTCGAATTAGTATTGATCTCAATAAATCGTAAAGAGTTATAAAATTAAAAACCTGAAAATAATTAAGCAACTTCAAAAACTATTTGAAACTGACCAAAATAAACCAAAACTCAACCAAACTAGAAACCAATAACAAAACTTTCAGTTTTAATAATCAATAATTATTTTTATTTACCGAAAATCAATTATAAGCTCTAACTCAAATCCTAATCTAACCTTCCCGACCCGAAACTCCCATGCGTGCACAGATTACAAAAGGCCACAGAGTATAAAAGTAACTGTGAACGCAGAGGCGCGCGGTAAATTCGATCGCACGCCACAGATGCGCAGATAACCGCAGAGTGACCCGAGAGCATCTATTGTTGCGCGGGCGACGGTTCAGCGTTCACTAGACTCTTAGAGGTTGGAGTTCCTTTGGTGTTGCGTTTAACCTGAATTGTTAGATAATAATAATAACAAACGATTATTTGTTAGGTAATTTTTGATTAGATTCAAACGCAATATCTCTCTCTCTCTTTCTTTTCGTAAGAATTGATATATTGATTCGCTAAACAAGAATATTTTATAGAGCTTGAAAAGTTGCAAGGACTGAAGTGTAAATTAAATAAAAAGCAAATTATTGTAAGTAAGACAGAAAACTAATAAATGTTTTCATATCTTGTATTTATTTTTCTTCCAATTTATTATAATAATAATAATTAAATTGTTTAAATTAAACTACATTATCACTACATTTACAAAACATTTTTACATTACCTACTTATAAGCAGTCGGTTAAAAAGTGTCCTATCTACACCTTATGAGCTCTTTGACGCAAACCATTACACTGCGCGACTTAATTCACGCCACAGATAATTGGTTTCATCAGTATACACTGTGCCTAACACACAACCGCTATAATCTGAGCTACCATACTCAACAAAGTGCTGAGATTTCTTCCTATAGTAAAGCTCTAATTAAACTGGTAGGTTTAAGAATATCAGCTAAAGGTAAAAAGTTATGAGAAAGATCGAAGACAAGACAATCTGACTAGTTTTTTATGACTACTTATAGAAATCTGTGCTTTCCTTATTTTTTTTTTCTAGAAGAGTTTTAGCACTTAATTATGCTGAATACTTAAGCTAAAAGTCTGCTAATAATGTTTGTTTTGTTTCTTCTGTTTTTTGTTTATTTTTGGCAAATACATAATCATATTATTAGGTTAGGGGAAAAGTTGTCCCATAATTTCGATTTGAGTATTTCTACTTCTTTACAACTAAACAGATGAAGTAAGTTTAAAAAGGTTTGACAAAGAAGGTCTAGTATTGTGCGGACAAAAAACAGACATGTTTATGCATTTTTTATTTTAAATGGTTAGAACATTTGAATAACACGGGTAGGAAAAGATTAGAGAGCGCAAATGATAAGTAACTTCATTTTATTTTAGTTCAATTTAGTTTTTTGTTTTAATTTTTGGCTTCGCCCGTTTTGCACACTTAATCACTTTCAGGTATAATAAAAAAAAATCTAATAGCCAAAGTCCGCTCCCACGCTGTCAGTGCAATATTTTTTTCTTTAAAAGGTGGCACCAACCCTTTCAAGTTTGTATCCATCGATATTCGCACAAAGCTGGCCACAATGGGTGTCTTGACCAGAATCCATGAAAAGAAAAAAAAAATCAAATCAGAATTAGAGCATGTGTTTTTTTTTTTTGCTTTTTGATAAATCGATTTTGTTATGGTACTTCCGTTTTGAATTCTACCCTAAGATATTTTATTTCTGTTTCTACAAGAAGTAGGCTATAGCATTAAAACATAGCATACTTAGATATCTTACAATATTTTCGGTTACGGTTTTCAAATTTACAAAAAAGTATCGCATTAAATTATTCCTACCATACTCTTTGTCAACCTCAGCGCTTCAAACTAGCTGCGCCCCGCGGTTTCACCCGCGGTTAAAAAGTATCTATCTCTGTGCCAAATTTCATCCAGATCTGTTCTGCCGTGCTAGCGTGAAAGAGTACAAACATCCATCTAGCTATTCATCAATTCTTACAAATTGTTGCGTTTATAATATTAGTAGGATAATATTACTGTTATTGCTTATTATAATATATATATTACAAATGTGAAAGAGAGTTTGTCCGTTTGTTTGTTACGCTTTCACGCTTTAACTACTCAAGCGATCATCATGAAATTTTGCATACACGTTGTCAGGGGTACAGACAAGGACATAGGGTACATCTCATACCGAATCCCGAAAAAAATAACGGTTCTTGTGGGACCATGAGTGAAACCGCGGGCTGCAGCTAGCTAAAGCATAAGAATTAACCTCAACAAAGCTTCAAACTTCCCTATAGAACAATAATAATTGCCGTAACTTGAAATCCACTCCCGCGCATCACGCGCCCATTGTCCATCCACAATTACACCTTGACCAACTTACTTTTTCACTTACACGAGGGCGCCACCGTCGTATTCTCTGAGCAAACTGTTAGGTGGTAATGAAAAAATTAATGCCGTTATTTGGTCAACTGTAAATAAGGTTGTTGGCGAGACGGAAGGACGATCTCACCACCTGTTCCGTTTTCACACGATCCAGAAATGACCCAAAACAGGTACAGCGGCCCTATTCTGACGCGTCTGATATTGTATCCGTCCCTGTCTTAGTTGTCAGGAAAGTCATGGAAGTGAGAGTGACGGAGATAAAGTCGTACGCGTCAGAATAGGCCCCTTGCTCGATTTCGGACAACGGTATCCTTTTTGTTCTTCCATCACGATTTTTTAATCAAAACGGAAAAAAGTAACAAAAAGTTTTTTTGTTGCGGTTTTCGTGAATGCTGAATGTGATGTAAGATTCTTATTAGTGGGCCAATTCAATTAATCTTTAAAATAACTTTAATAGACAGTTCACACAAACCCTTACTGATTAACGTTGAATAGTTTCGTAATAATTACACAGTAATTTGTATTTTTCTTTCTTTTAATTTTTTGAACTCGATAGAAAAAATAAAACACTGTAAAACTATCCCAAGGCTATACAACGTATATAACATGGTATAATAGTATGCTCCGCCAAGTATAGCATTCAGCAACACGTAGTGACGTCAATCGATGCCTAAGCAAGACCGAAAGAAGTAATTTACAACAAGTTCGAAAGAGACGGATGACGATGACGTCATTACGTGTTTGGTGAATGCTAGGCCTTGTTATTTTGGATCATAGTTTATTCGTAAGAGGGTAGGCACAAAATAATATATGTACCTGTACTGTTGTACCCACATTGTTTCCTAGTTGTATAAAAAAACTGTTTTAAATATAAATCGATTTAAGTTGAAATTTTTATAAAGCCTTCGGGTAACTCGTACTTACAATAAGAACTTAAAAAAACTTTGGGCCGCATTCTTAAACGACGCTTAGTCATGGATCTCGATTTAAAATTGAATTAAGTAAAACTAGTATAAATCGAGATTTATGACTGAGCATCATTTTTCAATACGGTTCATAGTCTTAAAAGCAAACACCGAAAATAAAGACAGAATGCGATTGCCTTTAAAGTTGTTAGAATTAATGTAGGTAGGTATATTTTACAAGGCTTGTTATCATATTTTCATAAACATTATGCATACGGGCAAGTTGATAAAAGTAACATATCTAACTACCCGCGAGAGCTAATAATAGAATATCTAAAATGCACATAACTTTTTATTTGTAGTCACGCTACATTGACCGAGTAAGCGCAAACCGCGAGCGAAGCGTCTCCATTTCAGCTTGAGCAAAAATGATTTCATATATCTTGATGTTTGACTGTTTTCCTCTATGTATGATAATGAGTTTTTTTTATCGATTCAGTGAATTTTTGGATTTTTTTTTTCAAAATGGCGGAGGTATGATTTTTTACGTTTTTTGCGGGGTTTTTCAGTTTTCCGAGCCACTCGTAGGTAAGTAGGAACAATGTAACATACAATAAAACTTGCTAACTCTCCATGTTATCCGCTATACTTCTAGAACTGTAATCTTTTTACCTATAAGCTAGTTGATTTCAAATTTCAGTCTAATCCTTCAAGCCGTTTCACAGTGACAAAGTAACAAACACACCCACACTCACATCCACACTCAATCAGGGGGGCTATTCCTGAGCGTGAGATGAGATGAGATTTTATCTTGGTCACTCTCACACCTATGACATTTTAAACTAGGGCAACAAGTACGTAAAATGGTGAGATGAGAATCTCAAATCTCCGAATAGGGTCCCTGATCAAATCAAATCAAATTAAAATTGTTTTATTGAAGACACAAAGATCCACACATATTATAATTTACTATAAATTGAGATTAAACGTATTATGAAAAATTAAATTACTATTATTATAAAATCATAATACTCAATCACTCATCATCATCTCATCTCACATTTATATCAGTATGGTGTGATATGATATCGTAATTCTTATTAACAAAAAGAGAAGAATATCTCGATATGTCCAAAAATAAGCAAATATTTAGTCACGTCCGACACGTAATTTGTGCTACGCAACTAAAAATCGAATTATATTATTTGTCCTCATTATTTGCGTCAGGCCAGATGTACACTCCATGTCAATCTTCTATATTTGTTTACGTATAACAGCAAACATTCTGGGGTCACTATAGTTACTACCAACTTATAAAGTAGACTCGACTGAGAGAGACACCGACGAATGGTCTGAACGAAGCGTATAGGAAATATTAGTTCCCTCATTTCGCCGCGTCTATAGATAAGTTGGTCGGTGCGTACATTTTGGTCGTCAAATTCGATTGTCATAATTTTATTATGAGCGGTTCTCCGGCAAATCTCGGAGGCAATTTCGTAAGTTAATCATAATGGCATAGAATATTTTTATAGCTGAATATGGAACTTGTTCCGATGCTTAAGATTTAGGATTTAAAATACATTGTGAGTTAAAGAGTTCCTTTACCTTCCATTAACGGTACATTTTTAACCCCGACACAAAAACGATGGGGTGTGTTATAAGTTTGACGTGTCTCTGTGTGTGTGTATGTGTGTCTGTCTGTGGCATCGTAGCTCCCGAACGGATGAACCTATTTTTTTTTAAAGGTGGATTAGTCGCCAGTGTTCTTAGCTATGTTTGGTGAAAATCGGTGTCGACGCTTTTTAAATTTTTTGTTTGTACCGATTCTGTAAAAATTGCAAACTTTTTATGAACTTAAGCATCTACGTAAACGGATTTTATTTTGTAATTTTTAGCTGTTTTTTGCAAAACAGTTAAAGTGGAGGGATGCTAAAGTTTATATTTAACGGATGGTGATACGAGTACCTCCTGGTTTTGATAGGGTGATAATTTATTACACTTTTTCAATTATTTTTTTTTAATTACCTATTATTTCAATTTCAGAATAAAAACCGGGAAGGCTTTACAACTTATTATGTTAATTATATAGTGCAGATAAATATTAGTTTAATTTATATTATTGATTGCAAATTATAGTTAAGATCTATTGGAATGTGCAACAATTACACGTTCGTATTTATAACTACTAAAACTAAACACAGTATATTATTATTTCGAATAATTATACTAACTACTCTATAATTAATAATTTAATTGCATTATATTTCGTGGTTCGACCTGATAAAAAAATAAGCAACAATAAAAACGTACCTTTATTGTAAGCAGAAATAAACACTGTTTAAATTATGATTATAATCTAGTTTAATTATTCATACTAGTTTTAAATAAAATTGTGTTTTTGATTAAACTGTTAAAACCGAAAATTTTGCAATCCGTGTAATCAATCAATCATTACATACATTTTACTCGTAGTTCAAAACACAAATCAGATAACGCTACAACAACTCCAATTCCATGATCAATGTAATCCAGTATAAGCTTTCCATCGAACAGATCCCAGTCGCCACAAAGCGTTGCAAAAACCACGTCAAACCAATAATTCATGCTAAATATAACAGCACAATTATAAGTCATCCATCCATTCCGTGCAGATTCATATTCATCCACTAATACCATTTTTGCAATGACATGCACTTTTTGCCATTCAAATAGGGGACAGTTGGATTTTTTTTCTATGGACTCCGTATGCCTACCCATACTTTGGCTACAGTCGGTACAATCTCGCATATTCGCTCACACGTTATTAGGGGTGCCGTGTGTGAAAAAAATGTACTATTATAAATAAAAGCAGCCCAACAAAGGGATGGGAGAACGATCGGGGTCACTAGGAAACGGCGGTTTTGATACGGGATTTTTTTACCTGGCTCTTTGGGGGTCCCTTTTTTAAATTTCGAGCCTGCTATCAAGGTAGCCAGTCAGTCTGTGTTCATCTGTGAAGATGATCACATGCTTTATGACTTGCGAAGCTTCTTTGCGAATTGGACATTGGTCTCTTGGACTTTGAAAGTTCATGTTCGGAACTTAGTGCTCGTGAACTGTGCCTAGTGCGAGGATGGATCTGTCTTCCAGGAGCCGTAGTAAGTCAAGATTTTTCGACTCTGGCATCGACTTGCGACGTAAAGGTATTTCTTTTCGTAAAAACATTATTTATTTGACTTAGAAGACCGGGGGCTATAAATGTAGCAATAACCGATACTGGAGACAAATTGGAAAGTAATAAGGCAGTGAAAATGATATCTGGCCCCTGATAGATATCTCTATATGGATCTGGGCGAAGTATGCCATTCGTATTACCATATAAATGAGTGAGTAAGTGGACGGGACGTTATGGAATTATTTATGTTTTTCTATAGATTGGTCTGTGGTGTATGGCTCCGTAAATTGGCGTGCAGTAATTTCGGGTTTGATAGGTAACTGGTATTTATGGCGGATATTTTCTTTCTTTCTCATTACTAGAAATGGAATTGTTATTTATTTTATAACTTTTCAAATCGAATCCAGCTATTTAGCCCTATAAAATTATTTTAGTCTGGGTGTTAATATGTATTTAAGTATATAATTAAAAATATCAGTCTCTGGCAGCCATTGTACAAGCTTTGCTTAGTTTGGGGTCAGGCGACCTTGTGTGGAAGTGTCCCGAATTTATTTATTATTTTATTATTTATTAAAAGACAAACCGACAGATAAGTTAGGTAAACAGAATGAATTTTACTGTAAAAATGAAATTTAGTGATGTTCTCGAAGTCTCGAAGTGAATACAAGGTGTACTTAAACACTTTAATAGAAACTGTTTCAATCTCATATAATGTTGTATTGTCACGGAAAACAATATTTTTTATAACGAGAAACGAGTATTTAATTTGTGTGGTAAAATTTCACGAAAATCGATTTAGTAGTTGAAAAAACTGTTTCAAGATTTGGAAAAAAAAAACAAGAAATAAATAAACATACGCTAAGCTAAAAATGCCGTTTGAGAAAATACTTTCGTCAAAATAAATACTTGCTATTTTTAAAGATGCCGTTATAAAGTTTATTTATCAAAATTGCTTTGTTGATCTAGAAAGCATGTTACTTTATTTTTGTGATATCATAATATGTAATAAATAGCATATTTTTATTAACTATTAGGTATTTTAAGTATTAGAATGTAATAAATTAGTATGACATGTATATTTATGTAAGTATAATTCAAATAATTTAAGAGTGTTTAACACTCTTATTTTGTTAATAATATCATTTATTTTTTTTTTGTAATTTTTGCACACCCTATCTCATACTCTTTCATATGTATCCTCTTCATCCTAAGGTTGCCTGTTAGAGATCGCTCTTAGTGATAAGGCCGCCAGTTGTTACACTACAGCTGAAGTTTTTCTGTTCTGTTGTTTTGTTATTTCTGGTGTGAACAATAAAGTGTTTATCTATCTATCTATCTATTTGTTTATAGTATTTTGTTTAGGCCTACTCATTTCCCATGATCCTATTAAACATATCGTCACGCCTTTCCCCCGAGGGGGCTGACAGAGGTGTAATACAACACCCACATTTCGCCGGACCATATTCAGTCCCAAATGTGACAGGGGGCGAGCCTGTCGCCATACACCGGGCTCCAGTCATGTAGCAGATGACATACAGTAAGCACATATTATTATTTTCACACAATGAACAAATTGGTGCGTGTCGGCTGGGTTCGAACCCGCTCCCTCTGGCTTGAGAGGCGGACTTTCTTCCAACTAGGCTGTCATCTCTTTCCTATTAAATTAGCCGTTAAATATATTTTCTATCCCACAAGTAATTTCTAGCTAGCGGATTCTAGCGAACCGATTCGCTCACCACTAAATCAGCATAAAGCGATATTTAAAAGTATATTTCAAATAAAACGGAATTCCTCGCCTGCATTGACCGCAAGTGTTCGCGGCGGAGGTTGTATGTCAAAATAATGACCAGACCAGTGTAATGGGCGGCTAGAAAATGTGCTTGAGAAAGAAAATGAGTCAGTTCTGAAGCTTTTGCTTTGAACTGGTGGGCTTATTAGTCTTACCTGCGTTTTGTTTTGTTTTCTTACACTTATCATGATCAGTTTTTCAGTTAAGGTACAATATTTCCTTTTTTCAAATATTATGAAAACGATTATCTAAAAAGTTCTTTCCGTTAAAATGTCTTAAACAGGCAGTATTTTTTTGCTATTATTACAATTTGTGAGTGTATTTAAAAAATTAATCCTAGAAAAAAAAATGATCTATAAATTTCAGGATAAAACGATTTAAAAAAAATGCCTCTTTTTTTTAATTCTAATTGACTGAACCTACCGCGTTTGGATAATGTAGGTAATAGTATGAGTATGAGTATATAAGTGAGTATTCAGAAGAGATATTATTTTGACTAACTTGGTGGCTTAGTTATTATTGAACCTGCCTTTCGACCACGCTAGGGGGTGTGGGTTCGATTCCTACCTTGGGCTAACATTCATGAGATGTGTTTGTTCTATGTCTGGATGTTAAAAAGATAGATAGATAGATAGATAAACTCTTTATTGTTCACACCACAGAAAACAAAACAACAAGAGAAAAATAATGGTAAAACTTATTAAATAGTGTAACAACTGGCGGCCTTATCACTAAAAGCGATCTCTTCCAGGCAACCTTAGGATGGAGAGGATACGACAAATGAGTATGGGACAGGGTGTGCAAAAATAACTAAAATAAACAAAAGATTGATACAAAATGATAATTTAACAAATTATAATAATGATGCATTATACAAAGTTTTTCAAATATATAATTTACATAAGTAGATATACATAAGTGAGTACATCAGTTTACTGGCAGCCACAGTAAGAGCTTTGCTTAGTTTGGGGTCAGATGAAAACATCCCGAATATTCAAAATTTAACAGCGTCCCAAAAACGGCTCAGATCCAAATGTCAGCCCTAAAAGACTGTAAAGCATGAATTCTTAACTTTGTCTTTGTTCCTAAATATAAAGCCGTGAACAAAAACTCTTCTCATAGAGCCAGTCTGCCATTCACGCTCTATGATTCCCAAACAGCATACATAAAGTTTAAAAATGCAGAACTTCGATTCACAACATAGCTAGGGTTGGCACTCCGCCACCAGACGTAAGTTTACGACTCGGCTTTTATTGCTTAGGAAAAACTATATTTCTTGTTTTCATGCTTTCGGTAAAAGTGCGCGTCCGGTAAGCTTGCATGGAAAAATAAAAGTGGCCAGAGATTTTGGCTTGAAAAGATAATCAAAGCCAAAGTCAAAGTCAAAATGTTTTATTCAATGACGGGTCTGAGCAGTAGCGCACTTATAGCGCCTCACTCAACTGCCGTCTTTGTACTTCTTTACTCTACAAAACTTCAAGGCTAGAGTGAATAATTACCTTATAGGTTGTCGTGCTCCATCTTAGACCACAACGTCGCTTAACATCAGGCGAGTTGGTGGTCAAACGCCGACCTATTATACATAAAAAAAAATATAAAAAAATTGGGTATCAAATGAATATTGGGTACGAACGTCAAAGTTTTGATAGACTCGACCGCCTTGTTCGGAAAAAGAGCCACTACTCAGAAGAACAGGCAAGAAACTGAGGGGCATTTTTTTGTATTTAATCGTAAGTTAACGTGCCTTTTGAAACGTAGCAAGGCCTTATCGACCGAGCGAGCGTAAGCAAGCGAAACGTCTATGCTTCAGCTTCGACTAAAATGCTTTTGTTAGTCCGGATTTCTGTCTTCCTCTACAACCTGCTCTCAAAATTTCACGAGAATCGGTTACGAAATGCGACTTCTAGAGGAGGACAGATGTGGCAGCGAGGTTTACAACTCACAGAGCTACTAGTTTAGTTAGGCAATAGGTCCTATCTATCCAGAACACCAACCTGCTAAATCTGAGCTAGCTTTAAATATGCCTGTCTTTGTTTAAGCTGCGTATTAGACAAAGACAACAATACTATAATAATACTTATACTATAATATAATTGAGCATTGCCATCCAGCGTGGCAACATTTCGGGCACCTCATCCTCTGCCAAAGGGCTTTCAGATTTGAATTTAGTCATAGGTTTATGCATGTAAAAATGTTTCAAGATTTTATATTGAACTCAATAAAAGCCTCATACACAAAATCGAAGAGTCGACCCTTCTGATCTGAGTTTGTTAACATTTATCACACAAGTCATATTAATTTGCTTAAGTAAATATATTCATTTCATTTAGCTACCTCAGATTTGGGAATTTAGCGTTTTGAACAGGGCCTAATAAGTTACTTTTAAGTACGTCGTCACTTGAAAACTCTGTGACAGACATTAACGTTTTTTTTCTTTTCCCCGCCCAAAAGGACCGCTACATTGCACTATTCACACTTCCCTATTTTATACATTTTTCAATTTCCAATATACTTACGAGGTAGCCGACGCACTAATATATTAATATACTAGAGCGTCCTACATCGTTAATAAATAAATAAAATAAATAAATTCGGGACACTTCCACACACGGTCGCCTGACCCCAAACTAAGCAAAGCTTGTACTATGGCTGCCAGAGACTGATATACATACATATTTTTAAAAACATACTTAAATACATATTAACACCCAGACATAGAACAACCACAAATGTTCATCGCATAAATGTTTGCCCTAGGTGGGAATCGAACCCACGCCCCCAAGCTCAGAAGGTAGGTTCACTACCTACTAAGCCACCGAGCCATCTACTTAAATCATACGTCATCGTAGCACGTCATTCAATCTGGAACCGTCTGATCCACATCTCATTACCCACCATGTAGGTGTCAGCGCAATATGCATTTCCTGCACGCGTTTTTTCCAGGTTCCCTACCAACTGAGCCACCGAGGGTCTAATAGGCTCCCATATACCTAAAGCGTGCCAATATAAAAGGCACTTACAGTAATAAATACGATTCCTGGCAATAATTACCGGCGGGCAGTTAACGGCAGTGTGTGCGGAATTAAGATTTTTGCCATAAATGCTCTGGAAGATAAAACTGGTGCCAGGATTAGGGGTTAAGTGGCCGTTTTAACGGGTGTGCTAGTGAGGGTCGAAAGAAATATCGATATCGATCTAAAATAAGTAATAATGCTTGTTGATTAGTCAGTACAAAAACAAAGACATTATAAAAGGTATTTATTTAATCAATGAATCTGTTGATCTCTTCTTAGTTTATTCTAAAAGATTGACTTATTAAATGCATTAATAATTGCAATAAGGCCTGTTTAAATATTTGTTTAAAATTTATTAGTAAGGTTTAAACTATGTACCTATGTCTAATTTTACGTCAATACTCTTACAATTAGATAGATATATTTTATAATTAGTTAACACTCTGTCACCATCATCACGCTTACTAAGTAATTCCTTGTGGTATTTGTACTATAAAAACAATTTATTATTTACCGATACAGTTCTCGTTTTATCCCATCCCTATTGTTTCGTAGTGTAGTACCGTGGCAGACAGTCCGGTGTGGCGTTTTTATTGACACTTGTACTGTGACAAATATCTTAGGAAGAATGTCAGTTCGCTCTTTGCCTTACTACGCAAGGGTAGTTTAGTAAGCTTATAGATTTATGAACTCCTAGCTCTGCTGTGCTACGCGGTTTCACGCGCGGTCTCACAGGAACCGTAAGTTTTTAGGAATAAAAAGTACCCTATGTCTTTTTCTGTCCTATGTTTATTGTCTGTATCCCTGACAACGTGTATGCAAAATTTCATGATGATCGGTAGAGCAGCTAAGACGTGAAAGCGTTATGAACAAACAAACAAAACGAATTAACACACTTTTGAATGTTAGGATGTAACAAACGGAGAAAATTCTTTTAATATTCTTATTTTAAATGAGAAATGATGTCTTTAACAATTATCAAACGATGTCATTAAGTTGCATTCAGGTCTAAAATTTTGACTCTAGGGCTATCTACTCGGCCTATACGAACATAGTTCTATTTTAAAATGGTGTCATTAACTGAACTAAATCGATATTTTCCATATTTTTATTGTTTTAAGCAACGTCAGCAATACGTAGAAATATTCCATTATCAACTCTATTGTAAATAAAATTCAACAGTTTTCCATTTCGTTTTTCATTAACAAACCATACACAGAAAACTCGCTCCTTCCCTCCATTAATAGAGAACATTTTCGTGCAAACCTAGAATTTTTAATCCCATAGTTAAACCGATATCGACACCGCTTCCCAAAAATTGACAATATAAATTTTCATTCTCAATTTTTATCCAGTTTTTCTATTAAGGGCTGTCCATCGGTTCCCCTGGAGAGGTATCGCGTTACGGACCTAGAGCGTAAAAAGGAAAAAATGCGAAAGGAGAGACAGAAAGTGCGAGAAAAAAATTCAAATTGAGCTAACGAAGAGGCCAATACACTGGAGGCCTGTGTTTTGGGAGGTTTATTGCGAATTGTGAGCCAGTATTGGGTATCGGTAACACGATTACTGACCTCGCCTTAATTTGATCAGTCACCGTCGCGGTCGATGGTTTATTTTTTTGTTGTCTCCCTCGGGAGATTGTGTTTACCTGTTTTGCTGATGGGAAAAATGTTCTATAGTTTATGGGTTTGGATTAATTCAAAATCTTTTTTAAGAAATGGCTACTGGCTATTTGTTACCGTTTACAATACAATTGCAATCTTTACCTGTGAATTGTAATTAACTATTTTACCTACGCTATTAAGGTAAAAAGAAGAATGATGATTGAAGAGGAGAATATGATGCCGCGTTTCTTATATTCTTATGTTTTACTGTGTTAAACTATCTTTTTATTGGTTTTTTGTTTTTTGGTTTTTATTGTCTTTTAATGGCAGGTTTTAATTACTTGTATTTTCTTATTATGAAATTATTATTCTCATTTAATTTTATTTCAGACAATGCATGGGTTTATGACTGTACGTCAGTCGCCATAGAGGGTAACACTGAAAATCAGCGTCGCAGTGATCTGTGAGAGTGTTGTCCTCCTTGGCTTTACCGCACACGCAACTAAATTTAGCACCTATTAGATATGTGAATATAATACTTTTATTTTTATGTCAAATTGTATCTATTATACTCGTATTAGTGTGTGTGGTGGTGTAGGTAATTCAAATAAATATTTTTCTTTCTTACTTATGAAGACCAAAAAAAGTATATTGCATCGTTGACGTCACGACTTTCCCCCGAGGGGGCTGGCCGAGGTGTAATACAACACACCCACACTTCGCCGAACGATTTTTAGTCCCAAATGAGACAGGGGGCGAGCCTGTCGCCATACACCGGGCTCCAGGCATGTAGCAGATGACATACAATATGCACAAATGCTCACACAATGAATAAATTGGTGCGTGCCATCGGCTGGGTTCGAACCCGCTCCCTCTGGCTTGAGAGGCGAGTCTTCTCCCAACTAGGCTGCCATCGCTTCAAAAAAAGTAAAATTTGAAAAAACAATCGTATTCATAACTTACCGTCAGGTGAGGTGCTTGCTCAAGTCATCACTCAGCTACAAGTATTAAAATGTAGATACATACGTTTAAACTACTAGCCAGGTACCTAAGTAATGCAAGTACGAGTAAACGAGTCTTCAGAAGCCAGTAAATATGGTATACTCGTACGTAGCAGTCTTATTTGTCTAAGCACCAGCAACTCATTTAAACAGCTGGCACATACAAAAAAAATAAGCCAATCAATATTTTTGTAACAAACGATAATAAAATTCGAAATAAAACTCCTTTCTTTGCCAAAAAATAGGTTTGGACAATGATCCCTTTAGCTCCCTCGAGCTGAAAAAACGTCGAAAAAAGAAGATAATCAGGCGTTTTTGTCGCAAGGAATTACTTGGGATAATTTGATTAGGTATCGGTGGGCGAGACGCGGCCCCTTAAGAGGTAATCCTGTTTTATAGGTACGACCCTTAATCTGATAGAGGTAGGTGTTCGCGTGACCCCTGATTGTGTTTTGTTTCTAAGATTAATTGTATCTATTAGCATCTACAATGTTTTTAAACATCTGATATGTTAGGAACATTGTATTCGTGGGTAAAGTTTTTAACATCTGATGATCTGCATTGGTATTCGTTCGGAACAATCATTCGGAAACGTTTCCGTTCGGATTTCAAAATTTTAAACTCAAATGAAAATAATCACAGCCCATGTGAGCTGTGATTATTTTAATCTTCTTGTTGTCAATTCTTATTGTAATTTGTGTCTTCTTTCATAAATTTTGGGATAAAAACTTATGAACATTCATAAGTTATTAAACGTGAGTTATTCTTCCGATCGGATGTATGCTCGATTCCCTATCCCAAAATATTTGAAAGAAGATTGAGATTCGAGTTTAAAATTTGTGGGATCCGATCGGAAACGTTTCCGAATGTTTGTGAATAGCACCGCTGATATCTTAAAAACATTGTAGATGATTATTATCTCATATTTGACAACTAAATCGTCTGTCCCTGATTTTCCTCAAAAAAATTGTACGATAACCTAAGGTACCAGTTAATAAAAGTCACGTATCCCGGAGTCCGTGAAGTGTAATATTTTGAATTAAAAAAAAACATCTGATATTAGAGTGTGGGTGCATAACTACCATCACCATAACTAACATTAAGTCAACTAAAAAAACACAACTCACAACACACAAAATTTGAAAATGCCTGACAAGATAGATAGATAGATGAACTCTTTTTCTTTTACACCAGAAATGACAAAACTATACAGCACTTCATTCCTTTTTTAATATTCATATAATTGATTTACATTTCGGTGAGTGTGCATCTGGTTTGCATGATCTTATTCTCTCTAGCCCGTTCTTTTATAAAACATCCATGAGTACAAAAAAGCGGCATCGTTTTATGGTCAACATACCAACAACGCGCACAAAACGCTTTGGTTCCTCATTTCTAATACGGACCGCTAGAATGTGGAATACTCTGCCAGAGTGTGTGTTCCCTGACACTTATAATCTGTGTGTCTTCAAGTCTCGAGTGAATCGGTTTCTTCTAAGCAAGCGTGCTCCATCGTAGGCCGCATCACTGCTTATCATCAGGTATGTTGGCGGCCAAATGCAAGCCTATTAAGTTATAAATAAAAAAATTGGAGCAATCAAATCATTATCATTACAGTCTTTTACGTCCCACTGCTGGGGCACCGACCTACCCTTAGTCGAGGGTGATAGAGCCGTCATCCATCACGCAGGCCAAATATTTTTAAAAATTATAATAGCATTGGTGTAATTTTAACGCTTGCAGAAAGCTATTCACGTCATCATTATCCATATTTTATGTAGAACAACCGAGATCTCTTACCACAAGATTACATAAGTAATTACTCATTGTCTTGATTCTTTTCATTAGCTAACTAAAATAAGCACTTACTAACGAAGTACATTCGCTCTACGGCAATCGTAGGAAAAAGCAAGGGTCTTTCGAGATCTGGAAGGATGACGTCATTAGGGCAGTGTTTGCGGAGACCGCCTCTTTGAATAGAGGCCTAAGATGGGCGTGCACAACATGGTCGCCGCTCGAAAGGGTTGATTGAACTACTTTTTTTTCGTTGCAAGTTTTTTTTTCAGAAAATGTTTTTTTTTAGTGTTAAAAATGTATCTAAGACAGTATCTAAGACGAAAAACTAAACGATAATTTGAAATACTATACAAAATTAAACTAGTTATGTATTTTCCTTGTTTGTATTAAAGTACATTAGTTGTACCTACTGATGCTGTCGCTTTTTAGATTGTAATAAAATACAAAAGAAAGTAAAACTTCCAATTAATATTTTTAACTGATTTAAAAAAAAATATCGCTTGTAATTAGGAAAGAACTTCTAGCTTTAGCTAATTATAGCCAAAAAATTGAATGCTTGATTTCGTCATCATTTACCGATAGACACTTATACCCCAATATACACTTATACAATTTAGCCTATTCGTAACAGTTTTTTTTTCTCAAACTGCAATGTCTCTCTGCAAAGCAAAGGCCTTCTTACTATTTTTTCATTTGCTTATTGTCACCTAGTTCCTCACTACCTCATCACCGTACCTTACTTAATTACTATGTGAGAGGTCAAATTAAAACAATCATTATTAAAAAAGCGCAAAGAAATTTTAAGGACGGTTTAAATACGGCTTGTTCCTCTCTCATCCTATGACGTCTCAAAATGTATAATGTATATGTATAAACGTTTGGTTTTTTGGTTACGCGTATATTTTTTAAAAACATTTTTTTGTCAAATTCAAGCCATGCAGTCTCTAAAAAGGCTTTAATCGCAATTTGCCGACAAAGCTTGTTCAAAGCCCTTTGTGCCGTATGTCCATTTCCGACAACTTGAGCTTTTGAATAAGTAGCTGTCAAAGACGCCGATGTCAAAACGAAGGTAGTACTAGTAAAGTGCTTTTAAATTATTTTATTCTGAAATAAACGGTTCACTACCTCTGAGTTTCTGACCGATAGGTAGGTATTAATTGACCAGTGGTGATGAACCATAGAAAATGAAAAAGTTACTTACTGAGTATTTTTAATATAGACTTTGGCCAAAAACGATGCTGTCATGAATCTCTATTTAAAGCTGTTTTCATGTATGGTTAAACCAGTTTTAAATCGAGATTCATGACTGAGCGTCGTTTTAGCATGCGGACCCAAGGCACTAAGTGTACCTATTTTATTAGTAAGTGTTAATTTTACGTATTATTAAAATGAGGTAAAGTTTGTCAGTGTGTATGTTCGTAAGGAGATGAATCTGAAACGATTAATTGGATTTTAAAATACACACGTTACATTATCAGAAATTTAACACAATCACCACAAGTAATGAAATCTAAGTGAAGCCGCGAGTAACAGCTAGTTTATTTTTATAAAATTTTATTGTAACGGAAAAATTTGATCGATGCCAACTTTCAATAACATCCATGATCGATTAGACTATCCATATCGTAGTTTTATTCAGGCCAAAAAAATATGTCTATTTTTGACACGATTCTGACCACCGTAACCAACATTAATTGGCAGGGGTAGTCACCCCATCTCAGTCAGGAATCGAACGTTTTGGACAATGGTCCTTGAATAAAAATAATAAGAATAGCGACTGTACGCGGGGGTGTTTATTGTTACTCGTATAAATGCTGTAATTTTCTATTTGATGATAGTTTTCAATAGTTCAAAATGTAATAAAACAGCTATAACTATGCTGTTTTGTCAAGCTTTCGATACCCAGCAATACCCAACAATCAAAAACTGCCTTATTATTTATTTTTAGATTCTGAAAAACATGAAATTGTCTTGTTAGTTATAGGAAATTGAGTTTATAAAAAGTCGCTTAAAATTATTTCACAAATGTACCTAATATTAAAAATACTTCGTTGCAGCTCGATATTCAACAGAAGGAAATTACCTAATCATAGATTTACTAAATTATAGGTGTTGACTTGTCGTTTCTGTCAAATACCTTTACCTTTAGTATATTTTCTAAACCACCTTTTCTAAACTTCCTTGTAAATTTTATTGAAATAAAAACAGAAAAAAATATGTCGTGTTAATTTAGCTTAATTTATAGATTAGCTTAATAGAATTGGTGCCATAGCTATAACAAAGCGCACAGTAGCACAAAACAATAGCCATAAGGCCACAAAATTAATAATTTATGCCGCAACCAAGTTGAAAGTTTTAACACAGAAGTTGAAACCTTTTCTGTGGTAAAAAACAAAAGTCCGATATAACTGGCGTGTTACTCCGTGTGTTACTCCGTCGTAACGAGCTCATTTAAAGTTTTCGGTCCTCTGTCCTAGGAGGGTGGGCCCCCACCGTCACCTGAGGTGGCTTTCTCGGCTAGACAATTTCAATGTACTAAAATGCACGTGCTACATATTGATTTTGGGTATGAGAATAATTTTATCTTAAAATTATCTTAATTATTCGATTTACGATTTTCTTTTTTTTGTTCTTCATTTGTTAAACAGTATCTGTGAGTTTTCTAAATTTATCTGTGTTTTTTTTTTTGTAATATCCGTCATTAAAGGTGTAGCTGATGTACCTATAGTTATTGCAAACTAAAAGATCGACAGCAAAAGTGTGTTTTTTTTAATATTATGTGTGAGAAGATCGATTGACATGTCACAATTAACTATGACCTGTTTTTATGTAATATTATTTCATTCTAATTATCGAAAAATACATATCGTCGCGGTATAATAATATACTCCGCCAGGTATAGCATTTCGGTCACGTGGGCAACACATGGTGACGTCAATCGATGCTAGAGTTTTTGGCGGGAACCGAAAAGATGGTGTCGTGTTTTTGTATTATTTTCTAAAACTTGTGATTCTTCGAGTGTTAAATTGTAATAATGGTGGATTATTAACGTTTACCGGTTCGTCAACGTGCACGAGTGTGGGCAAATGATACAAACATCGCGAAACGCGATTTTTCGTGTTCTCTACAAAACTTCACTTAAAGTTTCAGTAAAGTATCCATAACTTTACTGGAATGGGAAAAGGGGAGGGATTCATCGTCTTCATCATCATCACCTCATCATCATCATCCCATCATCTGTTACTGAAGGAAAAATTATTACTAAGAATCCGACTGAGGGACGAGTATCCATGGTCATGAATAAATTAATAAAAAAAAAAAAAAAATCAATCGATGCTTAAGCAAGACCGAATTAATTTACAAATAGTTCGAAAGAAATGGATGACCATGAGGAATGACGTCATTATGTGTTTGCTCCCTTAATGCTAGACCTTGTTTTTTTTGGATCATGTCTTCACGCCTTTCCCCCGATGGGCTGGAATTATCGAAACATGCAATTAAAATGCGTGCTCTGCATAAATAGTATCTTTTTTAAAGTTTACAACAGCTTAGCTTTGTACAAAACAAAGACACAACTACTCACAAACACGTAGCCTGTCATGCAACTTAAAATAGACAGCTCACTACACAATGGTACTCCCCAACTATCTATTAATAGGCAGCCATAAATTACTTATCCCCAATTCCAAAATATCACACCCACAAATCAGTTTACTCAATCGCGGAAACAAACTTTGTGGGTGTAAAAATGTCCACAGCGCATGTGTAGGCTGACCAGTGTCCGGCGTTAGTGGGTGTGGCCAGGACAGTGAAATCGGACCACTGTGCGGTAAATCGGATTTCCACGTAAATGGGTACCGATAGGGTTCGATAATATTAGGTAAATGTTGAATGGGTTATTGATTGGGCGTAAGGGTTTAGGTAAGGTTCAGGTCGAGTCAAGTGATGTAGAAAACTATTGGGTAACGATACGGATCAACTTTACATTGAATACGTGAATAGTGGGTACTGTATTCATTATAATAGTTCTCTTTCGTAGATAAGATGAGCGGACAGCTCCGAGTATTTTGGCCGTCTGAAATCATTCATGCTTGCAGATATGACCAGAAGAATAATACATTTACAATTTAGATTGTAGTTTAAGACATATACATTTACATATACATTTCGTATACATACCCCCTTAGCAATAAACGTTGTATAGGCTCTCGTTGTATAGATCGAAAAAGACAAAAGACTGCATGAGTAACAAAGTATAGTTACACATGCAGTTACCTAGTTGCATACCTAGTTACTCATGCAGTCTTTTGTCTTTTTAGATCTAGTTCAAAAATTTAAAAGATAGAAAAAGACAAAAGACTGCGTAACTATTCCGATTCTATACATCGTTTATTGCTAAGGGGGTTAATGTGTAGGAATCAATGTGTAGTTTTTCAACGTTTTTAAAGCGTTTTTTTAATTCTAATAGACTTGCGCTGGGCCGCCATTCCGTTTAACTTATATTTCTGAAAAACGTTTTTTTTTCTCTACATAGGATAACAATGTCGCTTACTGTCTTTGTCTGTATATCCGCTAACTCCTCCTGTGAAAATAAATGTGGTTAAAGTCCAATGTGGTTATATTGGATTTTGATGCGGTTTTCACGATAACTGTTCATGAAAAGTTTAAAGCTACCGTGCAAAGCTGGGGCGGGTCGCTAGTTTTGTTATAAGGGAAAAGTGTACTCGTAGCTAATTAATTCAAATGTTATATTTTTATTTATTTTTTGAAAAAAAAAATGCCGCTCGGTTTCTTGCCTGCTTTTCTGAGTAGTGGCTGTTTTTCCGAACAAGGCGGTCGAGTTTATTAAAACGTTGACGTTCATAAGTATTTCTTCGATACCCAATTGAATAAAAACATTTTGACTTTGACTTTGAATGATTATGATTGATTCTAGAGATTTTGATTTCGAACTTTCCTTAAACAGTTTTAAGACAAATAAATAACTAAGTAGTCTCCATTACATTAACAACAGACTTTAACATGTTAATGAAATTACTTCAAACAAAATCAATGCTACACCTATTTGTCCTGTCATACAACTCAAACATAAATTTAAAAGGGTCTCCATAAAGGCTGCTTCCAAGCCACGAGCCATCAAGCGAAACTGTAAAAAATTAACGTAACACATTTACATAGTAAACCCTCTAAGCAAACTAGGTACGGCATTGTCAACAAAACTACCGAATCACAGTTTTTGCTGTATTAATTTAGTACTCCGGTTACAGCCAACCCCTGTGTACCAAACAGGACACAGAATAAATAACAGTATAAGTACGGCCTACTTTTTCGCTCAAAGAAATTGGAGGGAAATAATAATAGCTAAGGAATGTAAGGGCGTCTGCATAGTGAGTACTTATGTGAAATTAGCTCGCGAACCTCTTTGATGTGCCCGAGTATTGTACAGCTTGAATGTGAAAGCGCCTTTATAATTCGGAGGCGAGGTTTGCTTATTTATTGCAGTTAAACGCTTGTCAATCAATAATTTCGTATTGTTGAGATTGTTTTGTGAAAGAGCTCGAGTTGTTAGGTTTCTCGTAAAAGTGTTTTCGGGATGAAAATTTCTTTTAAGGAAGTACTTTGGTAGCGACCGTTTATCGTTTGATTGTTTAACATTCAACTTTTGTTTTTGTTTCTTTGTAAGCGGATATAACAGATTTTTTTTCTGTCGATTTGTTACTCTAACAACTAACTCGAACTATTGTGCTTAGTGTTAATGCCACTAGCGGTTATTTATCAACTTTATTTAAATATCACTTTTTTATGTTATAATCGTAACTTTATAAAAGTTTTTCTTTCTAAACGATATTATACTCGTTACGTTACAACTTACAATAAGTTTTTTTACGCATTTTTTTTTCTAATTAAAATTACGATAATTTATAAAATTCCTGCACAATTTTACAAAAACGAAATGCTTATCTGAATATTGAACTCACATTCAATACAAAAACCCACCATCTGTCAAAAATGCAACCTTTCTTTCACAAAGATACGCTTTTCAAAAATTAACCACAATCATAAAGGGTTCATTACTACATTCAATATTTAAGTGGACAATCTTCCAACTGACACCTACAGACTCACCAACTTATCTTTGCAGTTGACCAAATAACAGAACCCAAAACTTTTAACCAACACCTGTCAATTTCATTAAACAAATGCGACGGAGTCTTCTCCACTCAGCTGCAAATAAAAAGTTGGGTGTATTGTGACCGTGAAGTCGACACGGTAGGTGTCATTAAGTGTAATTTTACACTTAGGGCTAAGAAAGTGTCTCATTGCACATATGTTGTCCGAATGTTGTGAAACATAGTAATTGGCATTGGCAAAGATTGAGAAAGGGTGTAAGAACAGCTGGGCAAATACAATACTTTAAATAAGTAACACATGGTGTATTTTAGTGATACATTTTGGAGTACATGTATTTTTAGTTGTCTAAATCTTGCCGGAATTGCATTTAATTTATCATTTATTTGCATCTTATAATTATTCTTGAGCCGATCTGCCTCGGACGGCAATATTGCTCGTCCTAGGCGGCGAATTTTTGTAGCATAAATCGTATCATGCAGGCGGCTAAAGAGTTAAGGACACGAGAAAAATACTTTGAACTGTAAATTCTAAGTTGTCTACCCATCAATAAACTCACCCTAATTTTAGAATCATGTCTTTTAGATCATGTCATCAATGTCTTTTAGATAACTGTCAGTTATCTAAAAGACATTCAACATAATCTAGGAAAATCCCACTCATCTACCTTCAAATTTAAATATGTACCCGTATTTCGCTTCTAATAAAGATTTGTCTTTCTCTGAAGCAGCTCTTCAATTTCTATTAGACAAAGAAACTTGCTATGTTTGAATCCCCCCTTCTTTCCCAGCGGATGCGGACAGCGCGGCAGAAGGCGGAGGGTCTCCGACCCCAGGAGTGCCAGCAGACACCCTCACCTGCGGCGCCTGTCGACGAGCCTTCGCACTCGCTGACATCGTCAGGTTCATCCAACACAAGATCTCTTCGTGTGATAAGGATCTGACGTCGTATCACTGCTATAGTGCAGGTGAGAATTTACTACTTCCGAGTAGTCTGTATGAGTTTTACTCTGTTAGTACTTGAAGTATGACAATCCTATTTCCCATTCTTTTGACTTTCGATAAAAAGAGACAAAAGTTCCTTGTCTAGTTTAGTACATGTTCAAAAATATCCTTGGAAGAATCCAAGGATATTTTGGACCATCAATGTAAAACAGGTGTAAAATTGAAATACTTTCAGGCAATAAAAGGATGACCAGTAACATGAATAAATGAACATATTAAACACACTTTACCCAAAATTCAACTTCTGTAGGGCCAAACTCCGATCCTGAAGATGGTTCCCGCCCAGACCAGGTGTCAACAGGGAGCACAGGACGGAGGCCATCGCTCCTCACTGCCAGGCGGCCGCCCAGCAGCAGGGTCCATACCCCGCCGCTGGCCAGTCCGTCTATAGCTCCACCTGACTTGATTGAAGATGGAGGAGCTTCAAGCACCCCGAAAAGGCTGTTAGATGGTAAGGGTAAAAGCCATATATTTTTTGTGAGCAATCTGTAGAGTTGATTTAGTTTTAATAATGCCAAGAGCGAAAAAGTCGAAATGTAGAAAGCTCTAGACATTATTAAAATAGCCTCACATTGTAGTTTTATCAAAAACAATAAAAAACAAAGTAAAGTAAAAGTAAAAAAGCCTTTATTTCAATTACACTTAATTTCAATTAATTAATTTTAAAATGTCCATTGTCACATAATGCAGTCATGTGTAGATGTCGCCTCCTTGGCGTAGGCCTCCCCCAGTTTTGTCCAGTGTTTTCTGTCTATTGCTTTCTCCTCCACTCTATTCCCAGTCTTTGGTTAAAAAAAATAATAAAGTAATTAACTTTAATTATAATTTTCTACTAGCCGAAGGTGATGCTGAGACCTCAACGCCAAAGCGGAGAGCGTCAACCTCTCCACTGCTTTCGTCAAGCTCCCCTGACGTCGACATTAAACCGAAGATCAAGCAGGAGCACATGGACATCTCAGGCTCGCCTGAAGACCAGAAGAAGTCGAGAACCGAAGTTGCTGACGCTGAGTCCAATACTATGCATAGTGGTAAGTTTTCTTTTGATAACGCTTTAAAAATATACCTACCTATAAAAAGTTCTCGAAAATTCAAGGACGGTGTAAATTTTTGATGATGAGTTTGCCATGTTTTTCGTACAGAAATAATATCAGTGACCGATTGGGGATAGGGAAACTTTTTTTTTAGGAAATAGGTTTTGTTTCTTCACTTGCTTATTTATTCATGAGAGTGTCGTGAACACATATACTCATACCTAACGTTGCTCTTGAAGTCTAAAAAAGCAAAATATTTTTAACATAATGAAGTAGACGGTAATATTTATATCAATCAAAAGTCGACTGAAAATTTAATATCTAAACTCTTAGAGTTGTCATTCTAGGAGTTTAGATAAAAAGAAATCTGAAGAAAATGATCATTTATGAGTTTTGCACAATTTCTTGAGCCGGTGGACAGTTTTGGACTCGATTCAAAGTGAGATTCGGACTTAAAATGTCCCATTTATTTCTGAGAACCAGTAACCAGGCGGACAAACACGTGTCTGACAAATTCCTGTATTATTTGTAAGTTCCGCGTCATCGCCACGTCACGGTCCACTATTTAGTTATTTTATTAATGACTTGTATCAAAGGAGCCTATGACGTCAAAGGAGTCTTAGGTGACAGTTTTGTCTTTCACGGTCTTTGTATCGCCTTTGTGGTGTAATGCAAGATGTTGCACAACAATGAGGGTAGGCGAATATGCCTCGTCATTACGTGTCCATACATTTAGAACTTAATCTCGACACTTTACTGGCTGGTCGCAATATATAGGATGTTTAAAAAATTATACAAAGCAAAGTTTGACTCTGTTTTGTACTTAAGTCAGTTATTTTGCTACTTGTTGTAGATTAGTGTGATGGTTTTAGAGCAACAAACATTTTGTGTCTTTCTCCCTTGACGCTTCCAAATAAAAAGTCAATTTCTGGGAATCATCAAAATTGTTTCCTGCATTCTCGTAAGTTCTGAAATTTAAAAAGTTTTTTAATCGATCCAAAGAATGCTTTACTTCACTTCTGTTCAGAGACAAATTAACACGCCCCGTTTTCCTTCCAAATTCTATTATTCGAAAAACCGTTTAAGGAATTAAAACCTAAAAAAATCACGGCACAAATCTTGGAACATCTGTATAAGCGAGCAATCTTACGGGGGTGGCCGGAGAAATAATCTATCCAACCCTTTGTGCCACCAGATGTGCTGTCATTCGACACTTTTGTATTAAACCCGTTGCACAACAATAGGATTCTTATAGCCGAAATTGTGCAGCGTTCAAAATTTTCTCGCGACTACCCGCATTTTGCTTGCATTGTTTGATAAACGGTTGGGAGAGAAACATTATTTTGGAGAAATTATATTGGTAGAGCTAAAGTCAATGCCCTATTTTTTTTTTCTGATATTTCTTGTCTTCTTAATGTGTATTTAAATTGCAAAGCATTTTTTTTTTATGAAGTTTGAAAAACGTATTCTTTGTGTTATACCTTTAAGTACCTATCTGAATGGCTCAATGATATACAAACGGAGGTGCGTCATTTCAAATCTTCGCCGGGTCGATGACGTAATATTTTCCTCTACTGTCTACATAGTACGGTTGCGCTATCATCGCAGTGTCAATTGCAGGTTTTGCCAACACCAGTTGTTTCGGATTATTGGCTTCATCCTAAAAGCTCATATCAACCCCTTCAGAGCTGTCAAACTGAATTCAATAGCGCCCCGATGCAATAAAAATATCAAACAAATTCATAACAAGAAACAAAAGAATGCTGGCCATAAATCTGTCTAACTCTTTAGACCGCATCTATAATAAACGGATAACTATTTTGCTATTGTCAAAACAAGGATATAACTCTAACGGTGACAGTAAGTCCTGACCTCGTGCCACTTAAAAAAGGTTCTTAATTTTAATTGTATTATTTCGTACATATTAATTAACCCCATCGCTCCGAGAACAGATAAAGGGGATGTTTTGGACGAAAAAAATTATTTGCATGAGCACACGATTGACGTGCGCGCATTGTTATCATCCGCCTTTTGTGATGACCCTTATGTTAACCGTGATAAGGCCATCCACGGAAGACCTTAAACGCTGTATTCGGTTCATTGAATATTCAGCTCTAATTCCAACAGATTAGTAAACAAGATTGAATAAAATACCACTGGCGTTAACGGCTTTGTGTAAACTGATGATGCTGATATTATAATTGTCAAAGATGCTACCGAGGTTCCATTGTCAGAAGCGGTCTTTTATAATTTTTTCAAAGATAAAAAATGTTTAGCGTGTTCCTGACACGTGGTACGCTCATGCGTTTGCCGTGACCTATGGAACTGCTTTGAGAGTGACACAATGGTGGATATATTTAGTTTTTGTACAGACGGGAAGGTGGGTAAGTGGCGGGTTCAAATAAGTGGTCTTTTAATTTTAGATGTGACGTCTGCGACTTTGTGGAAGGTGAGGGGAGGTTGTCTCGTGCTTAACGCGTGTCTTTTCACCAACGTCTGCATATTTTTAGACTCGCACCTCTGTTTTTAAAACGAAATCGTTCGGAATTCCCAAGTATCGTTACAAAGAAAATATGACTGAAAGTATCTGTGTCCACATCGTCGCTTTATTACCATCACAAAACGTTGGTGAACCGATGGCCGTCACTTTATTTGTATAAAAACAAATATTGGTCCAAGTGTGGATCGGGTCCAGTGTTTGGCCTCCTTTGTTTGGCTTACAAATTAATGAAGGATTGTCGGGCTGACTAGGTGTTTCGTATTCAAATGAAGTGTATCATCATGTTCAATATTTTGTTTGGGACGCGTTTCTATGTATCTTTTAGTCCGTAAAATTGTGGAGAACGTGTGTCGTGTGCGGTTGATTCATATCGATTTCAAGCATGACCCCTGTTAAATTATCGTTTTAAGCTCCCGTGCACGGTCTACTGCGTCTGAAAGCTCGGTCAGATGTCTAAACAGCGATGAGCGGGGTTTTTTACTCGTCCACTCATGCAAAATAAACGCCCGCTCCAAGGAAACCTTTCCTTCCTAATTACGCATTCGCAGACCGTTTTCTTGATAAATGATCACCCCCGCGAATGATTCCTCGATTAGGTTCAAGATATTTCCATATCAAGACATGTTTTCTTAAGGGTCGGCCACAAAAGGGCCATCTCCGCGCCCAATCTTTAATCCTATCTCGGGACCTTTGCGGGCGAATTTAAATTTCTTTAGAAATATCGTCCTTATTATGTACGTGCGGGTTTCTATTCCTTGCGACGTTCGTGGGCGAGATAACGTAAGTTAAGTCCGAGAGGAGATTGTTGTGAAAAAAACTACCGCTAACTTCGACTAGATCCCATCTACAAGTTTGCTCTCATTCAAATTTCGTCTCTAACTCTTTGATGGTAAACTCTCGAATCGTGTGTCAGTTTTGGGATTAGTAGAACCTTATTTTGTATATGAGGTGATAAGTCTTTATGAGGGGTCAACCTTTTCTATAGTGAACCTCACCCTTTTAGTGAAAAGAGACCGTTGATAGCTGATTTAGGAACAGTGATAATGCATACTGTGTGTAAATATATCATAGATTTATTTTGATGGATAGCCTTCAAGAGTTGGCTTGGCTTGGCCTGGCTTGGAGTGTTTGGGAGGTTTTGGACAATGGTTTAATGTTTGGTCTATAGGTCGGGAATTTTAAAGGATTGTGTATTGTGCTTTGAGAGGTTGCAATGTGCAATTGAATAGCTGTCATAGTTGCTTTGTCAGTTAGGACATGGGGTAGGAGAATGACCGTTTGGAATGCCTTGATTAAAATTTGCGTTTCGATTGATCAAAGGCTGTCTAGGCATTCCGTATGACATTGGCTTAGGTCTATTATATTGGTTTAAAAAATATAGTCCTTAAAATTTAATATCGACATTGGAATGTGGATAGAATAAAACTAAGCATTCATTTTTATTTTGACAATGAAAGAAAATTCAATTTCTAGTCAAATTTATTTTTAAATCAGTTTAAGTTATAATATACTCGTACCTATTCATCTTCGCATTTTTTATTTAAGTTTACTTATGGTCTAAGATGGAAAGATTAGAATGAGATTGAGAAATATCTAGCCAGGAATCATAGGAACTAGCTGCTATGAAAGTTGCTTGGAGATATTTTTTTATACTCAAGGGTGGAATATTAGCTCTAGCCAGTTGAGAACTAAAAATACCCACCCATGCTTCGACTTAGTGCTATTAATGTTTTCCAACTGTACAAGATAAAATGCATCGGACACCAAAAATCAATTTTAAAACCGCGTCCACTGTCTCCCCTAGCACTTTATTGTTTTTCCAACATTTTTTGTAATATGTGATAATGGTCGGACCACATGTGCCGACAACGGTTATGAGTTTAAAATAGCCACGCGTCAGCGGTGGACCAATTTTGGTCGCAGTTTGGTGTTGAAATTTTAGGATGTTTTGCGTTGGGGTAGGTTGTGATTGATACAGTTATAGACATCAGCGTTGTGTTACAAAAACCCTGTTGTATCCGCGACGTGCGCATCCAGTATCGAAAGGAGGATGCAATTATGCTAGTTTAAATTAAATTTTGACTCTAAAAAACGTGAACGCAGCCACTAATCGCGTCGGTTTTATTAGTAAACTATTCGCTACTTTCTTAAAATAAAAGCCGCCAAAATAATGATACAGATTTGTTAATTTTTTGTAGAATTTTTATAGAAACTTATTCAAATGAAATGTTTTTGTTAGTGCGACGTTTGCTCGGCTATATAGTGAGAGGCGGACTGCAGTAGTTCTCGACACGGGTCAACCTAGTGAGGACTACTTCGCAAGGCTTACTGTCTTTTGCTCTCATATTGGTTAACGTAATAATTATTTACCATGCTAGTTATAGTTCTACTGATGTATATTTTTTTGTATCTTTTGTTTGTAACTACGTGTGTAAATAAAATAAATAAATAAATAAAAAAATTCCTTATTTTCTTGCGTTCTTAAACCGGCCATAGCTCTTGCTATTTTTAACTTAATTTTTTTTTCGTATTTTTGCATGAATACTTATAAGTGTGTATACACGCCCTTCAATTATACAACAGGGTTTTTGTAACATGCTGTATAGTCACTATAATATCTGAATGAAATGTCCGTGACCTATATATTTACTTAAGCGGCCATTACACCGTCCAATTCACAGTATGCTAACTTAGCGTGGCTAAGCCCGTGCAATAGGAAAAAGGGATTGCTCACTGTCTAACTGCCATTACACCATCTAATTTTAGCACGCTAGCTTACCTAGCGTACTGCAAATTGGATAATGACCGCGTTATATACGAACGGGTGATCAAACGGATATGGTGGACGTGCTACATAGATATGTGTTTATGTGTGAGGTAGTATGTGTCTTTGGTTTTTTATGTAACTTTAAACAAAAGCTAATGTCATGACAGATTCGTAAAACCTTTTTAGTTTTATTAAACAGTAGCTGTTGCTCGCGACTGCATTCGCGTTTATTTAAAAAAAATAGTATCCAAAAATCTTCCTTGTTATATACTGTACCTAACTATCAAATTTCATCAAGATACGTTCAGCCGTTTAGCCGTGAAAAGCCTACAAACGGACAGACAGGCAGAGTTGCTTTCAATTTTAAAATTGTATTAATATACATTAACCCCTTTAAAAATAAACATTACCTATATAGCCTCGGAATCCCCGCGAATCATTGAGAGATTTATTTAAAGAAATAAATATATTAACTTTACCTTCTTTGTATATCTTTGAAAATATTATGTACGTTCGCAAAAATATACATAAATTTAAATTAAACTGTGACTATCACGATCATAACACTAGAAATAAGGATAGGATAGCTGTAACGAGATTTAGACTAAGTCAAATAAGTCATTTTTAGGCAACTGTGTTCGTTTTTACAATAAAATCTCGAAAAATATGACAGGGCTCACCGAGGGAAAATTCAAATCACATGTAAAAACTACATTAATGAAAAGAGGATAATAATATTATTCCGTCAAGTAGCCACTAGTATTTATAGATATTACTTAGTTGTAAGCCAAAATTTGTGAGACTGTAATTTATTTATTATTTGAAAAAATAATGCCCCTCAGTTTCTTGCCTCTTCTTCTGAGTAGAGGCTCTTTATCCGAACAAGGCGGTCGAGTCTATTTAAACAACTTTGACGTTCATAAGTGTATCTTTGATACCTAAATTGAATAAAAACATTTTGACTTTGAATAGTTATACAGGGTTACAGGTATTTCACCAAAAACCTCTTAAGGGTTCAATGTACTCATCAACATGAACACCTTTTATTATGGTGATTGAACTTTTTGTATGGAACAGCTGTTTTTGTTCGCTATTACAGGATTGGCTTCATAGTAAAAGTTGTTCATATTGATGAGTACAATGACTCTTAAGAGGTTTTTGGTGAGTTACCTATAAGCCTGTATAGTGTTATGTCTTTTTCTTTCTTTTAAATTTAGAACTCGATCGAAAACGACAAAACACTGTACAACTAGATATACTAAGGGGTATTGACAAGGGGGCAAGATTAATACGTAAATTCTTCGCCTCCCCAATTTTTTAACGTCAATTAGAAATACAATTAGTCATGAAATGCGATAGTTAGCAAAAACAATGTTCTGTTCTAAGTAAGTACTTAGTAGGTAATTAGGTAATGTTTGTAGGCGCGGCGAAAAGCGCGGATAGGCCTTTATTTACTTCCCTATAAACTAACACGACTAGGTCATTTCACGGCATGGCTTGGTCCAGTGGGTGGTAACTAGCCCCGGCCGAAGCCTCCCACTAGAGTTTGCTACCCGGTTAGCACTACCCGGGGACCACGTGTAGGGAATCTGTATGACGCGGGTAGCTCAGCCCTCAAACGGGAACTCATAGAGGTTTAGGCTACTGCTGTACACCACACCACTTAGTCCAATCTTCAATTTTTATTATACATCTTTTCTATCTGTTTCGCCACTACTTCGAGCCTCAGAGTCTTAAAAAGATGGACTAAAATATAAAATAACTATGACGTCAAGCGAAATCGATGTTATTCACAAGTGTCCTAGTAGTATCGCTGGGGTCATTCCGTACCTATTTCACACATCTTTTGTTGAAAACACTTGTGTCATTACCGTGCGGTCAAATCGGTCATTTTATGTGCTTACGCTGTAGTTACAGTCGATGACATCAACTCCACTTAGTACCTTGTCACAGTTGTCAGCACTGGGAAGAAATTTCAGCATTATAGCTGAGCATTGACCTTTTTTGACATACTGGACACTACAGTGACAGCACTGTTTTCGTTAATTTGTGTATTGGTATTAAGTATTGTCACCGTCTTTGTAGTGTCTTGTATGTCAAAATAAATGTATCTTTCTTTCTTTCTTCAGTTAAAAGTTACAGCACTTAACGCGAGCCTTGTAACGAATTGAAAAATATAACTTATGCTTTGGCTTTTGCTTCGACCAAGTGTTCTTTTTTTAAACGACTAGTGTTTTGGATAATTTTTTTTTTTGTGAACTTCAAGTAGTTTGTCTACAGATTTAAAATTGTTTTTAAAAATTGGTAAGTACCTAAGTCCCAATAAGAATCATTGAAACAACTTTTTAAAGCGATAGGGTACTAAAATGCCCAGAAACTTTGTTTCCATTTTTAAACAATGCGTGAATTAAAAAGTTATTTTTTCAGTTGCCTAGTCGTGACCCAGACAACATTGAGAAACGTCATTTAGCAATTCGAAGTGTAATAATTAATGGCCAATCAATTATCTTAGAAATCTATTCCAACCCAACGATGAAAAATAATTTCAGATTAAAACAAAAGTATAACTTATCATATTTATTATCTTAATAAATATAATAAAACTTCTCATTGCTACTTCTTATTGAATAAGAAAAAATATGTAGTAAAAATGATTAACACAGACCAAAAACTTATCGTTAAAAATGGAACCTCAAATTCATAAACTTTGTAGCTTAAACCTTCTTGGTCCAATTCCAATATTACATCACTGGCCAGCGAGTATGGCGTTCCATTTTCAAATTTTATTTTTCTCCACAGCCAGCAACATGTCTCGCAGTTATGGGTCACAATTTGCACCATTCGGGTTATAACTTCGCACCACTATAGGTTGTGGGCTCAGTTTGGGCGGTTAACGTTTTATTTGGTACGAAAACAATTTAAGTTCATAGTTATCCTTCTGGAGTATCGTAGCATTTACAATTATATTGCAATTATATGAATAACTAGCTGCGCCCCGCGGTTTCACCCGCGGTTAAAAAGCATCCTATGTGCTATTCTAGACTATAATCTATCTCTGTGCAAAATTTCATCCAGATCTGTTCAGCCGTTCTGGCGTGAAAGAGTAACAAACATCCATCCATCCACCCATCCATCCATTCTTACAAACTTTCGCGTTTATAATATTAGTAGGATTTAACTGTATATGAACTAAAACGCCGAAATGCTAATTACATTAGTTAATATTAAATAAGTCAAAATAAAAGCAAGTCAATCCACACTAATATTATAAAATCGAAAGCAATTCTGTCTGTAGTCTGTTTGTAGGCTTTTCACGTAGGCGTTTGTAGGAACAGACTGCAGCTGGATTTGATGTGTTTTCGACCGAGCGAGCGTGAGCGAGCGAAGCGTCTCTGCTTCAGCATCGACATTCGGCTTTCGAATTTCCGAATGTTTCATATGTCTGGGTTTCTGTCCGGTTCTTTGTCCGGGTCTGTCTTCCTTGCAAGTTGCATTTTTAACCGATTTTCTTGAAATTTTGTGAGTAGGTTCGACAATTTATATTGATTTTTGTCGAGTAAATGTTTTTTTGAAATAGTAGATATATGATAAAAAAAAAACATATCTACAACAAATTCGATAATTGAAATAGATTTTTTTGTCGAGTCAAAAAGCTGGATAACTATCGAACCTGCTTACAAAATTTCACGAGAATCGGTTGACGAATGCGATCTGTAGAGGCGATCAAACGCCGGCCGCGAGATCTCCAGCTCACAGAGCCTCTAGTGATATTACCCGCTAATCGCTCACACTACGCCTCGCGGCTAGCGGGTGGCAGGGGGCGGAAGGGGAAGGCGGTCATTCAGCGCAGCGGCGCGACGGACATCCGCCGCATAACAAGTCGATGGCGAGTCTCGTTGGAACCAAGCCGTTCTTATTTCAAATTTCGCATAGATTCAAGAATAGAACGTTTGATTTTTTCTTTTTCTGGCTTTTAAATTAGAGAATGGAAGGTTTGAAAAGAGATGAGATTCTTTATTTGATATTTTTTTGTGATTTTGGTTATGGTATGAGTGGAAATCAATGGACATCATTATTGAGGTCCATGCGCTTTTATTTTCAATTTTGCATAGAATACTTATTTTATTATATCACAAATTAGATTTATAGAAAAAATATTTTCAGTAATATTTAAAGTTTTGAAACGGGTATCATAATTTTGGCTATTGTTAATTGAGTTTTTTTTTTAAATAGTAAATTTCGGACTTTTTATAGTTAAAAAAAATGCCTCGTTCAAAAATCTTCGCAACATTTTTTTAAACATAATCGCAACTTTCAAAACTCATCTATTTTAGTAAAACCAGCGAAACACACACACACTGACACTGGGGGTAGTTCCTCCAGCGTCCGCGAGAGGCGCTGGGGTGCGAACAACTGTTGTCGTTGCCGGAAGCAGCGCCGTCGGCTTCCGGTCCACGAATGTTCTATTCTCCATGAGCCGTGGTCGCGTTTTCAGTTTTGTAAAATTGTTTTTGACGCCATATTTTGAGTCAGATGAAATATAACTTCGTGGTAATATTTAATACATACTTTTATTAGTAAAGAATTACTTAGTAAATTTTAAGGTTTCATATATATCATACTTTTATTTAATTTTAGGTAATAAGTAACGTACTTAAGCTTTGATTTGCTTGAGGTTTTAATCTGTTAGGTATTTTAAATTAAAAACTGAAAAGTACCCTTTTTATTCTATTGCATGAAATCAAAATGACCATAATTTTAAAATAAATAAACAATTTTCCAAAAAACTATTTAACTAGCTTTAAGTTAAGTTACATTTTTTTAAAAACTCACAGTAATTATATGACCTAGTTAAGTACAAATTCAAATTCAAATATTTATTTCAAATAGGTACATCAGAGTACACTTATGATATGTCAGAAAACAAAAATTGCCAAAATTATAATTAATCGAAAATAAAATAATGTTTTACAAAAATTAAACATTAAAAAGCACAACAAAGTCATAAAGGGTTAATTAACTTTATGAGCTCACATTATTTCTACAATTGAAAACAATACAGTAGGTACTTAGGAAATATTTCCCAAAGCACTTCATCATTCCCAGATTTCCTACATCTAGCCGTTTAAAAATATGTTTAATAACCGTTTCAATATCAAAAAGGCGATCGGTGATTACCGTGCATTGTGACTCGAGCCAGTGGGGGTGAAATTTTTAAACGCACCCCCCAGACCCCCTGGGGGCCTTGGAGGTCCAGACGGGGGAAAGGGAGGACGATTAAGGCGGACATTCTCTTGGAACCGTATCCGGTGAGCCAGGATTGCCAGTTTTATGTGGAGTTTGATTAGGAACGCTGGTGGTCAATATTTCAAGCAACTAAGTATTCATTATTTACCTTTATGTGTATCAATGAAAATATGAGTCTTAATTTGGACCTGTACTCTGATTTCTATCTGATTTAATAATAATTTTTAAAGTCAGTCTGCCAATGTTTCAATTCGCGTGAACGGTTGAGACAAACTTCCTGGCTTGTTCTTTCAAAATATCGATATTTTTTTTGTCAATTAGGCCTACATCTAATTGAAAATATTTAATTCGAAAACTATATGAAATTTATCGAGTCCTATAACTTTTGAAAAAGATACTCTTCTTAATTATATTTACTATTCTTAATTCTAAATAAAAAACAACTAAAAATACTTCTTATTTCTACTAAAAGTGAAATAAACTATTTAGTTAGGTACTTAGGAGCTAACAAATTTTTATTAAAATCAATCCAATTAATTGAATGCATGACAATTTGCACACCAAACCCCAAAACTGCCATCGAAATAACAACGCTATACCTACAACGATAAGGCACACAGATTTATGCAAATGATTCAGCAATCATCAAAACATTTAAGACCCGGCCACCCAAACTGACTCCCACGCAAAATTATCATTATCGCCATTATCAGATCTCATTGACCAGAGATGTTATCAGGCAAGCTGCTTGCGCCTTAAGCCGGCACTGATTTGGAAGCTTTTTGTTGACCCTACTTATGTGTATGACAGTGACAGGGTACGATTCGAAGGTACAGATAGCACAAGCAGATATTGGTGAAGTTGACTTCTAGCTCTTTTTCTCTCTCTTTTAACGGGTTATTAAGCAGCTCTTTGAGCAGCTCTTTGAGCGGCTCTTTGAGCAGCTCAATGAGGCAGAAATATTCTTGAGGCGACTAGACATAAAAAAATGCAGATTAGGTAGGCCTCCCACAAGGTGCACTTACGATCTGGTGAGGATCGGGGGATCCCCTGGATGTGGGCACTGGGCAGCGTAGGACCGGTCGTTGTGTAATTCATTGGGGGAGGCCTATGTCCAGCAGTTGACGTCTTCTGGCTGATTCGATTTTAAAGTGTTTTATTTTTCAAGATATTTTTGATTTAAAAATTTAAATTTTTTCAAATTACATCAGTGGTTTAACTGCATGCAAATAATTTTATTGCTTAAGTACAGTACCTAATATAAAGGTAAAAGGCATTCTCGTGGATCGTCATAAAACTTACAAGAATTTTAAGATCTACCTCAGCAAAAGCTTTTGCTGTCGTCAGTACCATATGATGGCCGAACCTCGATACAATGAACAATACCCTGGACAAAAAGGTCACAATATTTATATGAGGATAAATCTGCGTACAGGGTGCTCCAGTTTCATACTTAACTTTAAAAAACTGGCCAACTGCGAATCGGACTCACGCACGAAGGGTTCCGTACCTATAAAAACGGCAAAAACATGTCTGTTGTATGGGAGCCCCTTTAAACATTTATTTTATTCTGTTTTTTAGTATTTATAGTATTGCAACAGAAATACATCATCTGTGAAAATTTTAACTGTCTAATTATCACGATTCATCAGGTACAGCCTGGTGACAAAAGGACAGCGGAGTCTTAGTAGTAGTAGTTCCGTTTAACCTTTGAACACGGAACCCTAATAAAACAGTGTTAAGATTCTCAATTTCTTTAAAATTTTGCAATTGATTTACATTTTACATAATATTTAATTTAATATTTGGTAGTATTTCTGTAAACTCTAATAAAAAATTTAACAGTCTGTAATTACTAGAAGAACACGCTTAATAATAAAACAAATAATGTGATTTGATACCAAGAGAACAGGGTGTATGCTTAATAAATTTATTGTTAGTAGAGTCTCAAGTTTAATCTTGATAATCTTTAATCTTACAAGAATTTTAAGTTTTTGATAAGTCTAAAAAAAGAAATGTCATCAAAACTTATCTACATAATATGTATATTTAAAAACAACGTAAAAAAGTAAGTAATAGTTGCGTAAAAAACATGTAGGTACAAAACAAGTAAACAAATAAGTTTTAACTATGCCAAAAAATGTCGAACATCCTGTAAACGTATTTTTTCCGGTCGGTCACAATCTGACCGTTACAATTCAATAATCGTCTTAGCAGTCGAGATGTTTATCGGACCGCGCCCACCGCGCTAGGGATTTACATATCGATGATTCTCAATCGATTTGAAAATTAAATGCATGTACCCACACGCTTAATTTTGATTTAACAATCGATAGCAAGCTTGGTGAAACCCACAGTGAAGCTTGTTAAAAGTTGCGTTAGGTGTAAATGTTAGCCACCCACTTACATTTCAACTCTAAATTGGCTGTAGTTTACACATACGCAATACTAATCAATCCCTTTAGTAAATTTACTTAATTTAGAAAGACTATGTAATTCAAACCAGTAAAAATAAATATTTCAAATCTGGTTAGATGTATCTGTCGTTTTTTAAGTTTAATTCTACATCAAACACTTCTCACATACACACACACACTTCTCCATCCATCATCTCCATCCTAAGGATGCCTGGAAGAGATCACTCTTAGCGATAAGGCAGCCAAATATTGCACTATAGTATACTGAACAATGAAGAGTTTATTTATCTTTTTATGTTTACTTCTAAACAAAAAACACTCACTGACTTACTCAAAAATATTGTCACTAATATCGATGATTATTATCAAACTGCGGTACATCACTATCGGATCGCGGAGACGCGATTGTCTTCACAATAAAATGTGTCACGAGTACACAATGAGCAATCAAATTACTGTCAGAGATGACAGGCGCTGCCTTGACCATGTGCCCTCATCTGCATCATACTGTATCTACAAATTGATTTGACTCAACAAGTCGACGAAAAGTTTTCTGCCTATTCTTGTGTAGTTGTAAAAAATAATGCTTTTAGGTTGCAGAGTTGCATTTAGATCTAGTTTGAAGTCAGAGAAGCTATTATGCATAAAAGTCCAAAGCACTTCAATGCACTCAAATTCATTTATAAACATATTTTTTGTCGGGCTTAGAGTTGATTTTTACTTTGAATTTCTTATTGGAATATTTGTTTATAGTTTTTTTATTATGTTTATACGATACCGCGTTACACTACTTTTTGAAATAAATATGTATCTGGGTTGAAGTTGAAGCGTGACTACCAAAACGCATGTAAAACTAAACCAACACTTTAATAGCTATCATTTTTCTTCTCCCGGTGCGTGTAGCGTTACCTACGTTGCCTATAGATTTCAATATCAACAGTCTTAACCCGCGCGTGCGTACGTGATTCCAACCCGCGTATATTTCATAAGATTCTCGAGGTGCATGAATCACGCAGACGCCATCACTCACCGCCGCCCCGACCCTCGGACCTTCTGCTTAGCATGCGGCCCGTGCGCCCACCCTAGGCCCAACACTACGATATGTGAGAGCTATTACTAGACACTTTGCCCCTGTTAATACTCCCCTAAATCTTGCCATCGGTTTCATTTTCTTAACAGTTTTTTTGCCTTGTCCGCAGAACCCAGCAACTACGTGTGTTCGACTTGCAAGGCGCGGGTACACTCCGCATGGCGATTGTTGCAACACGTGCAGCATGTCCACGGTGTCAAGATCTACGTGGAGACAATGCCGCAACAGCTGCCCAACAAACAGAACCATTCCTCGTCGAGCTCTTCGTCATCGAGCTCGGGATGTTCCTCTACCAGCGCGCCGCTTCCCCCGCCGCAAATGCGCCATCATCCTTTATTACCCCCACCGGATATGCATTCCCCTTTTGGAGTTGGTGGCTTACTCAGAATGCCGCTGCCTGGCAGTTTGCCACCACTAGCTCACCCTTCGGTGCCTCCCGCACCGCTATTCGCGCGGCCAAACCACCACGATCATCGTTTCCGAATGGAACAACTCGTTTCTGAGCAATTTCGTCATCATGGACTAAATTTGGCGGCTGCTGCAGCCGCCGTGGCAGCCAACTCGCTGCCACCACACCAAGCATTCCCTTCTCCGGCAGATCGCCCTCCGGTCGTGCCGACATCGATCTCGGGCCGAGACAGGCCCCCACCCGTTTCTCAACCACTCTCACTTGAACCCCAGCTGGATTTTTACTCGCAGCGCTTGCGGCAACTGGCCGGTACGACCAGTCCAGGGGCGGCCACAGGCAATTCGAGCTCTCCTAGCCCCAGGAAGCATTCTCCTCCGTTCGCTTCCCCGTCGCCCTCCCGAGTCAATCAGACTCCACCGGTGGGCGCCGGACCCGGAACGGTGGACACGCCTCGTGAAGCGACGAGGCCTCACAATTCGCCAGAACGTCGCATCGAGCCGATGGCAGCTGACGCACCTCCACCCGAGCGAGCAACCTCTACCCCGCCTATCAAGCGAAACAGTGACGACGTGATTCATTCCTGTGAGTTTTGTGGAAAGAAATTCCGTTCACAAAGTAGTTTGCTAGTACATAGACGATCTCATACTGGCGAAAAACCTTTCAAGTGTAGCGAATGCGACGAAGCTTTTGAGAAAGCTTCCAAACTAAAAAAGCACATGAAAATACATCGATCAACTGATGCTAACAATGAGGATGGTGAATCAGGTGGAGATACCGGTGATGATGATACTGAAGATGAGCTCGATGATGAAGAGCTAGAAGAGGAAGAAGAAAATGAGGATGGAGAAGATGTGGAAGAAGCTGAAGATTTGACAGTGTCTAATAGCAGTGCTCCCACGAGCCTCCCTAGAAAACAAGCCCCTGTGATGTCTGCTCATCCACCTACTGCATCTGTAGTCGGGGAGCTCATGGATAAATTTGGACTTTCAAACATTGCTCAATACAGTGAAGCTTTCAAGCAAGCTTTGCAAGAATCGGGAAAATCGCTGAACTGGCAACTGGCAAAAGATCGCGATAACAACAACGGCCCCCCTAGTGAAAAGCCAAATGGTATGCCACCAACTGCTGCTTTACGTTTAAAAGAGGAATTTGCAAAGATGCCACCTCAGCCGCATCCTCTGTTTAATCCTTTCGAAAACCCTTTTGAAGCGTCAAAACGCATGAAGTTGGATATGGAAAGAGGTGAAGGCTGGTGGTTGCCCACGTTGCATGCTCAAAGACCGCCTGAAAATATTTTCGATGGTTTAAAAAATAGCACAAACGGGCTTCTCCAGAACCCTTTATTGAAGAAAGAAGGTCGCAGGAACGACACTTGCGAGTATTGTGGAAAGGTATTCAAGAATTGCTCAAATTTGACCGTGCATCGTCGCTCACACACTGGTGAAAAACCTTACAAGTGTGAGCTGTGCTCGTACGCCTGCGCTCAGAGCTCCAAGCTGACGAGGCACATGAAGACGCATGGCCGTCTAGGCAAGGACGTGTATCGATGCAGGTTCTGCGAGATGCCCTTCTCGGTTCCCTCCACGCTCGAGAAGCATATGCGTAAATGTGTTGTGAATCAAAGTAATGGTGCTCCCCTAGCTCTTTCCGACGATTCTAACGCATGTCGGGACGAGGCCTCGTGACTCTACCCGTGGGGTGGCCTCCGTCTGCCACCACTCGCGCCGCCGAGCCAGATCTTCTAACTTCCGACAGAAAGATTGCTTGCTACGAATCCGAAGCACCATGAATGTATTGAAGACATTCGTTCGATCTCTAGTCTTAAGAATTGAATTGGCGGAATTTTTAGGTACTGCAATTAAGCCCAAAGTTCGAACCGAAGGGCATTACTTAGTAACTAATGACTAATGTTAGGTGACATATCTTTCATGTCCTCCATTTCGGCATGTTCGTTGCGTTGTTGATGTTATTGCAAGGTTTTTGTTTACTTATCAGAGGCTGTCACTATTTTCGTCTACTTACGTTATGTGCTTTCGAAAAATTGTTTTGACATGTTTTTATTTAATAGAAAAAATATGGAAACCAATGCCAAAGTTAGCTATGTTGATTTTACCTACGATTAAGTTAAGCTGTGTATAGTGTCAATTAAAATAGATTTTTTCCAGTATTTTTTAGGATCTTGATAGTTCGTTGTAGTACGTGTTGTATGGGTTTTAAGATTGTTTCGTAATTTTAGCGTATCTTGTACAATAATAACAAAATGTTTCCTATCCTAGATAAAACTTTGTAAATATTTTACTAGGCTAAGCATAGTTTGTGTACCTATTCGGAGGACCTACCTATTGATGTTCATATTTATATGGGACACTGAAAAATTACAACAAAATTGGGAGAAGAAACGGTGAGATTCCTGTAATCGATAAAACTATTTAAGCATTGTAGAAAGCAAAATTGGGATCTATTCTAAGTGTAGATGTTATTTCTTAATGCGGTACTTCTATGTTTAATTAGTGATTAAATTATTAAATACTTGAAGAGTTTCGGTCTTCGTATCCAGTAACGTTTTAATGAAGCTAGTTATTTTTTATTAAGACTGACAAAATATTCCAGTTTTGTTTTGAATGTTTTCATATTATTTTGATTCGTGGAATAACTTCACTTGTACCTAAATTTAGTCCAAGTGTGAAATCTTTCAGTATACGTACTTAATGTAAATTAATATAGAATTTATATTAGATAATTGTAAGTAAATTATAATTATAACCATTTTGTCGTCCACATGATGTCTCCTTTGTCCCGTCTTAGGACTTCTTCAAGCGATGTACTGTACGGTATGGCGAACAGCATTTGATGGCGGGTGTCTGGATTTTAAATTGCAATAAAAATTATCACTGTGGGTTTTCTTGACACTCCTACGTCGGTGTACGAACATTAAAAAATGTACCTTATTTCAATTGAATAGGATAAAAAATTCAGTAATCAATTTAAAATCTCGTCCGCTGCCATCTGATAGTGTGCGTTGACCTTTACTCTTATGATAGTAAGAAGGTCGAATCTTTAGTTTCATTTTAACTCTATAAGCCCGATAACGATAAACAACTAGTATATACTTAGTTTGCTAAAATCTTCTTAATGATTTGATCTCACTATCTTATCAAATTTCCTAGGCAGAGTGAATGAGTACCTTACCTTATAGATCACCTTATCTCTCTCTCTTTTCCTCTGTCTATGATCTCTGTGTTTCATTTTGGGTCATAATGCCGTTTTCGTCAGGATGCAAAATAATTGACAAAAGTTGGCCTATTCTACCGAAGAAAAAAACCTAATTAAGAATTTTACAAATTTTTTTTTTTTCTTAGATAGACTAACACACAATTAGCAAATATCTGTGCTGTAAAACTGTTTTTATTTACTTATTTAAAACGATAAGTAGTATAACGTCAAATTCCTGTATGTCGCCTGAACAAGACCTAAGTAGCTTAAATGAAATTGTTGTTACATCTCGAGAAAATCTTGAAATATTTTTCAATTTCGCAGTCATTTTTATTCCTATCTATTGCTATCGTTTATTTTGTTATAACTAGTGAAAAATGACTTCAAATTGAGAGATATAACTTTTTTCATAGATGTCGAGTAAATTAATAGAACATTTTGCGAAAAAAAAAAAACTCAGCAACTATGCATAAATGCCCGATAAGCTAATTTTGTTCAAAAAAATCTGACACAAAAAAATCCTTCGCTAGAAAAAAGTGGACCTACTTTTTAGACTATGGACTTATAGAGTGTTTATGCATAAAACGAATTTATGTAAAGTTGGTTATCTCTAAACTGTGTGAAAAGTTGACATAATGATAGAAAAGGACGCAAGATAGACAAACAAAACTAAGACAAATTTTATTGTGTAATGTGAAAGATGAACTGTTTTTATTATTTTTCATTTTTATTATTTTTATTTCAATAAATATCCACGATTTGTTAATCAAACGAGGTTGTTTAATTTGTTACCCAACTACAGAACCGGAAGGATGTTAACGGTCTTTTTTCAAGAAGAAAATTTACATAATTATGAATAGTAGGTTCTGAAGCATATATTTCAAAACCGTAATAAAACCTATTTAAATAAAAAAAATGACTAATCAGACTTGAAAATAAGACAGAGAGCCTGAATTTTTCAAGTAAGTGATAGAAAACAAAATGCATTCACTAAAGCTTAGCAGAAACATTAGTACGAAAAAGATAGTCAAATACTGACTGACTTATCTTCTATATCTTAGGGTCACTTTATAAAGCTCTGGTTAACTTTTTAACTCGGAGTTAACTGCTCATAAGAGGTTAAACCGATAAATCGTCTCACGCCACCTCTCTCTCGTTTTAAACTAATCTTGAGTTAACATAATACCTACTAGAGTAACTTTTATAACATTTTGACTCTGAGTATTAACCCTGCGCTTAAGAATGTTACTCCGTATCTTCTGCAAGTCTTAGGGCTGCATTCTAAAACAGTCATTAATCTCGATTTAAAACTAGTTTTACTTTACTAGACACTATTTTAAATATTTTTTTTTTAAATTAAATCTATATAAATTACGTGTGACGTTGTTTGTCCGCTATAGACTCCTAAACTACTTAACCGATTTCATTCAAATTTGCACACCGTGTGCAGTTCGATCTAACTTAACAGATAGGATAGCTCACATACTCGTACATATAAATAAATAATAAACGCGAACTAAGTCGCGGGGTGACAGCTAGTATGTAATAAAATTTAAAAGAGACTGAGCGTTGTTTTAAAATGCCGCCCTTAGTCTGGAGCGTTAAGTCTAGAAGTCAGAGCAAGATAGAAGCAAGACTCGCGTAGCATACCAGGTCAGTCAGAACCAAGCTATTTCAAATTAAACCATTATACTTACTTATTTTTACTAAAATTTAACACAGCGTTTCCGTGACATCCTATCCTACTAATATTATAAACGCGAAAGTTTGCAAGAATGAAATGGATGGTGGATGGATGGATGGATGTTTGTTACTCATTCACGCCAGAACGGCAGAACAGATCTGGATAAAATTTGGCACAGAGATAGATTATAATCTATCTCATAGGATACTTTTTAACCGTCCCGCGGGGCGCAGCTAGTTAAGTAATTTATACCTACTTGTTTAAAGGTTTATCAAAAAGACTTAGTTAAAAGTTAATCGCGCTGTTAAGTGTCAGTAAACGGAGAGAGTTTGGTTTAAGGTACTCTTAAAACCTATTAATGATTAGGAAACTATTTGCGCCCCGCAGCGTTACTCGTGGCTATGAAGTAGTTTTTGTGTTATTCCAAGGGCATAAGCTACCTCCAAAACTTCATCAACATCCACCCATCCGCTAGAGCGTGTAAGGTGATAAACAAACACACACATAACTTTCACCTTCATAATATAGGTAGGAAAGCAGGATAAGTAGAAAGGAAGTCTAGTTTTATAGGTCACTAGCCTCATTTGCCCGCGGCTTCGCTTGCGTTTTTATGGCCTAAAGTAAGTCACTCACGGATAATATAGCTTTCTAATCCTAACTAATATTATAAATGCGAAAGTGAGTTTGTTTGTCTATTTGTTAGTTTGTTTGTGACGCTTTCGCGCCCTAGCTACTCAACGGATCGTCATGAAATTTTAGATACCGTTATCTAAGTCACATAAAAGGACGTATGGTACTTTTTATCCCGAAAAAAAATGCAGTTCCTGTGGGACTGCGAGTGAAACCGCGGCGCACAGCTAATGGTGAAATATTTTTTTGAATCGGACCAGTAGTTTTCGAGTTCTTTTATTAAAAACATATAAAAATACAAATCTTTCCTCTTCATAACATAAGTGAAGATTCTACTTTATTTAGCCCTAGAAAGTTACATGACCTACGTAGGTAGGTATTACGTCATGTAGCCATTTAGCTATTGTAGGATTCTTTGAATGTTAGAATGCGTAGGTGTTCGCTCTGTACCGTAGATAGATACTTTAAAGGTCACTTAGAAATCTCGGACTTACGATCCGACTCACAGCTAACGACCGATACCTGTAAATTGATCGTGTCGTCAAACCTTTCAGGTCAGTTTTTAATGTAAATTTTCAACCAATCGTCTGAAGACTGCCAGTCGATATCTCACCCAGCGAGTTCAGTGTTATCGAAAAGCGATACGTTACTAAGTACATTGAGGCCTAGAACATCTTAATAACTATTCAAATGCTATACCTACCTAGTTGTAGGTATAAGTATTTGGAGTTTTCAATAAATTCTGATTTCTGATAGGTATAGTTTTAGTAGTAGGTATAGGTGTATAACTATTCAAATGCTATACCTACCAAAATATAGGTATAGGATAAGTATAGGTTATGCGTGAAAGCGTAACAAACAAAGAAACTAACTTAATCTCGCATTATCAGTTAAGTATTAGGATACTAGGCTATTGGATGAAACTCTTACTTGTGGTGTGAGCATGGACATTCAAACTGACGTTTCAAATCGATGAATCGACAAATTTGTTTGAAAATTACCGATTTTGTCGATTTGAAACGTTAGTTTAAATGTCCATGCTCGCACCACAAGTAAGAGTTTCATCCAATAGCCTAGTTTCCTAATCCATAACTAACAATGCGAAAGTATGTATGTTCGTTTGTGTGTTTGTTACGCTTTGGCGCATAAACACTCAACTAAACATCATGAAATTTTGTATTCACGTTGTCGTGGGTACGAAAAAGGACAGAATTTTTATTCCGAAAAAATAACGGTTTCTTTGAGACCGCGAGTCGCAGCTAGTTAATTAAACATTCACTGGACGCTAATTAATGTCTTTCAAAGTTTGGTAAGTAGATAGGTAAGTACCTACATCTGTGTATTTAAGTATGTATTTAAAAATATATGTTGTTGAAGTAGCTAAAGACCTGCGAGAACTGGAAATGGCCTGGCATGAACTAGCTCAAAACAGAAATGAGTGGCGCGTCTTAGTATCGGAGGCCAAGACACGGTTTGGGTCGCTGCGCCAGTAAGTAAGTATCAGTCTCTGGCCGCCATAGTACAAGCTTTGCTTAGTTTGGGCTCAGACGAAAGTGTGTGCATTATCCCGAATATTCATTTATTTTTTTAAAATTTTTGTATGACTACCTATAAATCAAGACATACCTTTAGTATGGCGACAGGCTCGCCCCATGTTACATTTGGGACTGAATATCGTCTGGCGAAGTGTGGGTGTAGCCAGGTCCCTCGGGGCAAAGGCGTGACGATATGTATGTATGATGTAATGTATGGGTAACAACTAGGTAGACGTAGGTATTAATAAAGATAGGTCGTAAACATTTATTAATACTGTAAAAACAATAATTAAGTAATCTCTACTTTAGAATCGGCACATCCATTTTGGAAATAGAACTCATTTATTGTGGACAAAAATTAAACCAAATTCGGTAGTTCCATTATTTTGTTTTCATCTATCTCAAATGACAAAACTTTTTCTACATCAAAGCTCTACGCGCTCACCTCGTAGCAGATTTGAAATTAACTAGTAGCGCCATCTGTGATCGAGTAGCGGAAGCTTGGACTTTGCGAAGGTAAAAATTGAGCTTTTTGGTGTATGGTACAAAAATAAATTATGGCTGAAATATGATCATTTTAATTATTTTATGAATAACATATTTTTTAATATAGAATTAAATGCATAGTATGCTTGCATGGGCATAAATTAATTTTGCTCGAAAATATCGTACCCCAATAAAATTAAAAAAATGCATACCCCTAGCGAATCCCTTAGCGAATATCTACAGTTATTAGAGTAAAAATTATCTTAGTAATATTATTATTATTATATTAGTTATATTATTATCTGTGTGTGTGTTTATAGTAGATATTATTATAAACATTTTATAATTTTAATTTCTTGACTTTATTGTGAGACATTATTCTAAAAAATGTAATCTATTTAACAACAAGTACCTTAGATTATTATTTTAAAAAGTTATAAAAACGTTTTTAAATTAAATTATTTGCCACGATTTTTTGTAAAATTATTTTCTTACATTTTTTTAATTTTATTGGGGTACGATATTTTCGAGCAAAATTAATTTATGCTCATGCAAGCATACTATCTACCTCTTTGAAAATTGTAATTGTTTTTCGTCTTGTTGGTTACCACGTTGCGGTCCTTGATCCTAGTGTGAGACCGCAGGTATATCTGGTAATTGTCTTATTAATTTTAGTGATTAATTACTTTGTTAAAATGTATAATTCGTATTTTTGGAAATTAATTAATCTTTTCTAGGTATCTTATTTCTAAAAATAAGGTTGTTTTTTCATTAAATGAACTTCATTTATTTTGCTGACCTTACACGCAAAACCAATTTTGTTAAAAGATTATTACTCTAATACGTCTAAACAACTAAATGTATCTTTTTCCTAACTAGAAAATCAAACGTGTTCTATTTTACTTATTCTTATAAGAATGCAGTATTTATTAAAATTGATTATGTTCAGAAAGTTCCAAAGAATGCCAACAGATGGCACAGCTCTTTTTAAATATATTTAAAATATCTGACGTAGATGGCGTAAGCTGTCTGACAGGAAGGATTTACGAACGATGAATTTATTTAAAATTATGTCAGCTAGGTTTTTCAGTAAATAAAAAAAATTATATCATTTCTGTTACTACTAAATGCTTTAGTATAATTTTATCATGTAGGTAGGTATTTTATTATTATTTTGATTTTCTTTAAGACAATCGTAAGGGTGCTCCTAGACAGGCCATTATACTTTTACTGCAATACTAGCACGGCAATACTGGCAATGTTGCCGGCTGTAGCCCGGCCATCATCAGCCATGTTAGAAATGTATGGGCGTATTCAAGTAACAAGCAGGTTACCAGGTCTACTTTTGATCTACTAAAATATGGAGATTGCATTGTTTGTTTCTGTTGGAGATTGCCTGAACCGACTACCTGCGCCTGCGCCGATAAACTAGGGCGGTTAACCTGTTTTTTTTCTACTTAAACTAGACTTAGCTCTGTGAGCTGGTAGACCTCGCGTAGGACGTCTGTCCTCCTCTGCAGGTCGCAATCCAACTGATTCTCGTGTAACTTTGTGAGCAAGTTCGATAATTATACTAAACTAGCTGTGCCCCGCGGTTTCACCCGCAGTTTAAAAGTCCTATCTTATGTGCTATTCTAGACTACAATCTATCTTTGTGTCAAATTTCATCCAGACTTGTTCAGCCGTTCTGGCGTGAAAGAGTAACAAACATCCATCCATCCATCCATCCATTCTTACAAACTTTCGCGTTTATAATATTATTATATATTCTATAAATATGATATTTATAAATATATATAAAAAACAAAACTTGACTCGTTTGTTTTTTGACAAGTTTTTTTTTTTTTTTTTTAATTGCGGTGATAACATTTTTTATTCATAAAAGAATCATATCTCAAAACCGAAACGTAAGATAAGATGCATTTCAAAATAGATTTCTTTTTTGTTGAAAACTTTTTTGTTTCATAATAACTTATTAGAACGAAATCTTGTAAGAATGCCCCACCATCGATGTCCAGTCATGACCAATGGGCAGTTACTGAGGCAGTTGCCCCGCCCAGCTTGCGGACAGTGGTCATGTGGGGTCGTGAAGGGCAGGATTTGAGTGTTGTTGGAGCGAATTTATTATTTTATTAGGGCGCTCCAAAACCGGTCATATTTTTACTGCTATAATAGCCTGGCAATATTGCGTCAATATTTTGAGTGTGTTTTTTTATGTTTTAAGTATTGCCTGTAGTCATACCTTTCTATTTTATAGCTGATGGCAGGGCTATAATGGACAGTATTGCCAGTATTATCGGGCCAGCAATGCAATAAAATTATGGCTCGTCTAGGAGCACCCTTAGAGTTGGGTGTGGGTAAGTATTTTTACTATAACTTCTAATTTATGTGATATCAAAGTCAAAGTCAAAATGTTTAGGTATCAAAAATACACCTAAGAACATCAAAGTTATTTAAATAGACTCGACCGCCATGTACTCTACTCAGAAGAACAGGCAAGAAACTGAGTGGAACTGTAATTTATTTATTATTTTTTTCAAATAATTTATTTAATTGTAATTTATTTATTATTTTTTTCAAATAATAAATAAATTACAGTCTCACAAATTTTGGCTTACAACTAGGTAATATCTATAAATACTGGTGTCTACTTGGCGGAAGTGGAAGGCTCCAGACATCTTTATCTTCTAAATAATTCTTAACCTTATGATACCCTCTTTTCATTAATGTAGTTATCTTAGTTGTATCTTATCATCTTTGTTAGGCCCCGGTTGTTTGTTTTATAGCAACAATTGCCAAGCCATGTCGGAGGCCTTCGGGCGGCCTAGTAACTAGCCACTCTACCTGTACGAACCTGCTTGAATGCTTTATCATTGTAAGTATAATGCATGGGTATATTTTTACAATTGGTAGGTATCATAATAGGCAAATACATATATCTAAAGTGAGTCTTGGCGTGTACTGGTTGTCTTTGTACGTGAAAACCTAGTGGGGAACTATGAGTGTGTAGGTAACATTATTTCATTGGTTTTTAGATGCACCCTGCGGTTAAAAAGTATCCTATGTGCTATACCAGACTATCTATCTCTGTGTTAAATTTCATCCAGATCCGTTCAGGCGTGCTGGCGTTCAGATTGAGTAACAATTAAACATTCACACATCCATCCAAACTTTCGCATTCATTTATAATATTAGTGTGATGTGATAATATGATAGTGTAAAGTATTAAATGATAATGTTCCATTAGAAAAAAAATAGGTACGACGAAGTAGTGTAGGTCAGGTGTAGGTAGTTGTAGGTAAGTACCTACCTAATTTCCTAACGACATTTTTTAGGTTTAACATTACAGTTCTTTCGTTCATTTAAAAAGTCTGCTTTCTAAAAGGAAACTTTACAGCTAATAGCTTATAAGGCAATAAAATAATCTCTTTAAATTTTGCAATATCATGCGTTTATACCCAAGAAAGAAGTTAGGTACATCCATACGGTCTTTAACAAGAGCTATTATTATCAATCACAACACATAAGTATCCTTACCTCGTAATAATATCAAAACAGTACCTGAAGCAGTAGTAATAAAGATCAATTTAACAGTGTTTCCTAAACAGCCCATATTTTACTACAATACTGGCAAATAATACACATACAATACAATAAAATACTAGCAATAATTTGACTGTGGTTCGCCAATATTTTGAGTGTGGCCCGACCATTCAGTCTAGGACTAGGTCTTGACTAGGAGCACCTTTACTACTGATAATAATATTGGAAGTAGCAGGGGGCAAGACAGCCTTTCTTCTTATCAAAAGTTTTTTTTATTTTCATTTGCTGTCTGTTTATTCTTACTTTTTTAATGTGGTGCGCAGATATTTTTAGATAATAATAATTATCCATTAATATCAGGCAATATAACTTGCCCACAATGCAAGTTACACCCTACCGTACCGGCCGTACCGTATGGTAATTATTTTCTAGTGACTAATTTCAATTACAATTATTTCAAAATAATTGTAATTAAGTCACTAATTCTTCTGGGGTTTTGCTCCCTGTGCCGCCTCCCAGTAGCGCCCGAACACTAGTCCCTTTGGCTAGAACTCAGGCGAGAGCAGCTCTGTCTTGTACTTCATAGGAACCCGGAGTAAGTAAGACTTGAAGTAAGTCTTACGGACAGTCGACTCCAGGCGCGGCATCACTACCACCGGCGCTTCTACTCCCAGTCGATTCTGCACAAACTTGTGCACGTTAGCTCCTGATGTAGTCATATCCACATGACAAGTAGGGTCAACTGGGGCAAATGCGTCTGTGGGGCAACTACGTCTTTCGAGAATTACTGACAAACCCTTCACAAATTAGGCGCCACCTACATTTTGCAATAATCTGTACAAGATGGCGTTAGTTGCCTAATTTGTGAAGGGTTTGTCAGTAATTCTCGAAAGACACATTCCCCAGTCGACCCTAAATCAGAAAAAATACTCAGTACATAATTGTTATCACTATAAATAACCGTTGGATACATTGTATTATAACGTTTTTGATAACTCTTTTCCTAGCGGCCGTTATGAATTTGACCATCTGCCGTTAAGGACAATGCAATTTTTTTGCGAGCTGCATTTCGCAAACATAAAGGGATATCTAGAAAAACAGGTTTGGAGTTTGCATTCATAAATTGAAAAGATGGTGTAATTTTAGACCGGGCTGTAATATTATTATATAATAGAAACCAGCTTGAATGTTTTTTTAAACGTTATTTATTGAACTCTTTTGGCTTAGCTAAATCATGGCAGAGCTACTACGTTTATTAAAAAATAAGTACTTTCAATTAACAAATAATTTAATTAATAATGATAAATATTCGAGACATTTTTGCCCACATGCAATGGTCTTCTTCCCCAAGCTAAGCAAATCTTTTACTATGGCTGCCAGAGACTGATATATACATCCATTTTAATTGAAAGCAAATTAAATACGTGAACAAACATAGAACAAACACAAATGTTTTAATCACATAGTGGTCCTAGGTGGGAATCGAACTCACACCCCTAACATCATAAGACAGTCAATAATCAATCAAAGCAATTAACTAACATAATGATTATCTACATTATTTATAAATTTAGATCATAATTATTAAACTACCAGCGCCCAGTAGATCCACCCTCTGTCCTATGGGAACTAATAATTCTTTGGAATATAAAAATACTGAGTTAATTCCAGGTAAAAAGTATTAGTTATTAAGTATTAGTAGCTATTATTTTATCAGAAAACTAATTACTTAACTAAAATGTTGGTTACAGACTACGCGAATCTAAGCTACTCTATTTACGTAATCTACGTAATTGAAGCGTGTTAAATTTTTCAATAAGTAAACAAGTAAATAGGCTATGTAAGTAGATAACCTATTCACTTTTTTGCGTTAGGTACATATTACAGCTAAGTATTTTGATTCTTAACTTTTAGATTATTGAGTGCAAAATCGTGGACTAAACATCTAAACAACGCAATGTTTAATAATCACAAGAACACTACTAACTCTAAGTACCTAGTCATTTTCCTCAATCCATACTTCCATACTAATATTATAAAATCAAAAGTACTAAATACTACTCCAGTACTACTAATACAGTAGGTATAAATACTCTCTGTCTGTAGGCTTCTCACGGCTGAATTGATCTTAATGAAATTTATTACATAATTAGTGACAGTATTTCACGAGGAAGGTTTACTACAACCTGGATATCTTCAAGGCTAGAGTGAATAAGTGCCTTCTAGGTCTTCGTGCTCCATCTTAGACTACAACGTCGCTTAATCATCAGGCGAGTTAGTGCGCGAACGTTGACCTATTCTACATTAATAAAAAAGGTATTTGGATACATTTTTTTGAGTAAACGCGAACGAAGACGCCGGTAACAGCAAGTACCTCATAAAAGTTTCACTGCAGTATGTGTAGGTACAATATAATACACATTTCAGAACCGGTTCCGAATTACCCCCTCAACACACCACGCGTCCAGTTTTTAGGGCGTTATAACCCTTCGCTGCAGCCCCTGGACCGGACTGACCCCGTGACATTTCCCCCGTTTTCTGTTAAAATGAAATACTACAGTTCGCGTGCTCTTTGTGGGGTAAAAACACAATGTTCTCGTAATAAAAATTCATTATTTATTGTGAAACATACGCGTGTATGTTCTCGACTGTAACGTTTTTTTCTTTCTTTTTGTATTTTTTCATTACATTGCTTGGGGCTGTTTTGTGATACAATATGACAATCCCATTGTGTTAACTTAAGCTATTTTACTAATTAACATTTGAAGTCATAAAGTGAATCTTAGCTACTAAGTAGGTATTACTTAGTAGTAATAAGAAGGTTAAGGTTGCCTGGAAGTAATCGATTTTAGTGATAAGGCTGCCAGTTGTTACACTGTAGAATACGTGTTATTATAATTATTCACTTACATTTTTATTACTTGTGGTGTGAATAATATTAAAAAGAGTTTATCTATCTATCTACGTCTTTCTCTGTCTATCCCTCTATCTGCATCTAAGATTAGGTTAAACGGGGGCAATTGCGTTTTTCGAGAATTACTGACAAACCCTTCACAAATTAGGAGCCACCTACAGCTGTTTTCTATCTTTAGTTGCAATAATCTGTACAAGATGGCGTTAAGGGTTTAAATTTAATATTAATTAATTTGTGAAGGGCTTGTCAGTAATTTTCGAAAGACGCATTTGCCCCAGTTGACCCTACCTCTCGTTCTGTTTTTCAATTCATTATTGTTACAACGATTTTAATGTGGTAGGTAAGTATCTAGAATCAGTTTTTACCTACTTGGACCATAACAATATATTTTCATTTACTCAAGTATCTAATAAACGCTATATCTATAAAACTCACTAATACTTAGACAATAACAATGTCTACTTAACTCTCTAAACATCCAAAACCACGCCTCCAACATTCAAAATCTTCATTTAAGACCATTCTGGAGAATGTAATCAAAGCAATAGGCAAAATAGGTGTGCATAGTTACGAATAGACCATTCTAAAAAGATCTACCCCACCTCCTCGATTCTTTGGCAAATTAGATAAAAGACGGGGAAGCAAATAATCCTGGAGAGGTCCTATTTAAATGGCCAAGTTGAGCGCTACAATCCAAATCAAAATTCAAAACCGCGCTCTCTCTTAATCCGTGTTGAGGATCACAATAAAAGGTAATACATTTTAACTCCTGCATAAGTGGCAAGGGATCTTGGACTTTAAAGTGGGGCAGGTAAGGATTATAGCGCCGTGGCTAAGACAAAAATAAGATTATCCAAGCGAAAGTAGAAGGTGAAAGGGAGACATTTCGCTGTAAGGTGCGGCGTACATTGAGTGGTTCAGAAACGTAGGCAAGGGATTATGTTTTGGTAGCAGTTGATGACGTCGAATTTAATAAGGTGAACTAAACCAATTAATTATGAGTCTCTCATGCTGAAACTACGCTCAGTCTTGAATCTCGATTTAAAACTGTTTTTATGTGTGGTAAAAGCAGTCTTAAATCGAAATTCAAGACTGAGCGTAATTTCAGCATGCGGACCTGCGAGTAACAACACGTTGTATTTTGAACTGACATTGACTTCTGTTCCTACTATTTACTTTGTACAGAGAAGCTGTCATAAGGAAAGTTAGTGTTCCATTTTGTTGAAAGTTATCAAGCAAATAAGTAAATGAACATTAAGTATGTATTAATAATCTTAAACAGATCGTCACGTCTTTTCCCCGAGGGGGCTGGCAGAGGTGTAATACAACACCCACACTTCGTCAGACAATGTTCAGTCCCAAATGTGACAGGGGGCGAGCCTATCGCCATCCACCGGGCTCCAATCATGTAGCAGATAACATACAATACGCACATAATTATGTTGACTCTATGAAGAAATTGGTGCGTGCCGTCGCGTCGGCTGGGTTTAAACCCGCTGTCTCTGACTTGAGAGGCGGGCCTTTTCCAACTAGGCTATCATCGCTTTAACCATCTATCCGTATTAGAAATCATGTTGGGTTATTTATAATGTAAGAAGTACCTAAGGTAGGCCTACTAATATTCTGTGAGTAAGGGGAGGCATAGTGCTTTGGTTGTACATGCAGGTTAGCATCATTTTTAAGCAATGCTAAAAATTATACTATGACAATTAAAAAGACTTCCAATCTTAGTAATATGTAGTAGCTAAGTAATGATGCCTAATACGAATGTCTAATCGATACAAAACTAAGACTAAAAACTTTTATTTTTCTGCTCTATCGTTGGATTACCTTTTACCTACTAAACTTTACCTTTACCCGTCCAATGTACGCCAGTCCTTACTTCAGGTGTCGGTCGGCCGGCAATAAGCGGGGTAACTCGCGCCACTCATTTGTGCTTAGCAATTAACCCGGAGGATCCGTGAGCAGAACACACAATACAGGGCTACAGTCTATTCTGTGAGGAATTTTGTGATTTTGCTGTCTAAAGTGTAATATTTTAGGCTTTATTTCTTTGGTTTGAAAGTATGAAAACTTAGGTAATATGTAATGTAACAATAACGTAGGTAATCGTTTAGGTAATAGAGCTGAAAGTAATGTAAAAGCGAATGTGTCTATCCGTACACTAATTTTAAAGACATTGACATTTAAGTACTCTTTTTATTAACTTTTGACTACTGTTACTTGGTTGATCAGATTTGAAGGACTTACTTTGTTTTAGGAAAAGCATTGATTTATTTTTTTAATTTTGTTATTAGATTTTTACAGAGAGGTACAAAGTACCATATTAGGTACCTACTGTGTATCTCGGTGTTCGAAATAAAATCTTAAAATTAACACCAGATACTTACATAAACTATACATGAGTATACATAATCGACCTAAAACACTTTTTTTTCTATGTGAATATATAACCGCAAGCAAAAATTAATCACCCAGACACACCTTTACAAAACACAAAGAAAAAAACAACACATTTTTAAAACAACCAACATCACCCCTTCTAATATCTCGAATACCCATTTGCCCACCTCACAAAGAAAGTAAAAAATCTTCTATTTCTAAAAACGTGCATATAAAGTCCCATTTCTCCCCTAAGGGAGATCGCCCACGACCACTTTTTGTAGCGATACAAATCGCAAGACAAATGAAAAAACGCTTGCTAAACATGCGCATTGCGCAGCGCTACTAACGCGTGTTTGCATCGCTACAACCGCGCGCTTGTAGCGCTACTAAGGCGCTAGGCAAGCCTTAATTGATACAGTCGCGCGTGTGCAGAGATGCAGACGCTCGTTGCAAACGCGGCCAAAGCGCGTTTGAAGCGCTACAGATGAGCGTTCGCAAAACGCGCAATAAAAAGTGGCCGTGAGGGATCTCCGTAAGAATATCTTTCTACCAGAAGACGAGCTGTGTGAGGATGTGTAGCGAAGAAAAAATAAATAAAAAAACGAATTACATTACTAAAAGAAAACACAAACCCGGCTGCAAAATATTGTACCCTTTCACTATAAAGACGACTCAAATGACACCTCATATGTCGATCCATCCATGAAGCTGTTCAGGCTGTGGGCCGTGCCAAAGAAACCTCATACATACACACATACACTCGAAAAACACAACCCTATTTCTTGCGCAGTCGGGTACAAATATTGAAGTAAATAAAATAAATAAATGAAGACGATAAATGAATACTGATCTTATTGGTGGATTTTTCCTCGCTACGCATGCTCGTTTAGCTCATCTTTGGGTGGAAAGACTCCCTAAAGTAGGTAAGGTAAGGTAAGCTACACCACGGTGGTAAATAACAAAGAAATATATAACACAAAAGGCTTCCAGGGAGGAATGTGGACAATTTTACACGAGTATTTACAGCCCGCTGTCCAACGGTCTAGGGGAATTGCCGACGGTAGTGATGTGAAAATGTTTGTCGATTATATAATTATTTTATTTTTGGGATTAATTTAACAGGTAGCCAATTATGTTGACTTTGGTGGCTCTAGTTATACTGATTTAAAGTATATACCCATTTATTCTATATTCCCAACTAGCTTTACCATCTCTAAAAATAAACTACACATACTTCCTAGTGATAGGTTTCTAATTTTTAATAATAATTTAAAAAATAAATTCGGGACACACACGGTCGTCTAACCCCAAACTAAGCAAAGCCTGTACTATGGCTGCCAGAGACGTAGATATAAACATACATTTATAATGTTACACAAAAATAAATAAACACAAATACTCATCACAAAAATGTTTGCCCTAGTTGGGAATCGAACGAATTTGAAGTTTTTTTAAGCTGCTAGAAACATTCTGCAAAAAAAAAAACAAATTAAGAAACCTTATTACTTTAGCTAACACTTAAGTAGGTCCTGAACATACGTAAAACTTAAATGTCAATGATACCTACGAACAAAAAACATTGCAATATAAATAAATAATAAATAAATAATAAATAAATTCGGGACACTTCCACACACGGTCGCCTGACCCCAAACTAAGCAAAGCTTGTACTATGGCTGCCAGAGACTGATATACATACTTAGATATTTTTAAATACATACTTAAATATGGTCCTTACGTATGAAATTGGCGTTTTGTCGTACTGATCAATTTGATCTGAAATATCTCCTCTTTGGTTAAGAATTCGAAATTCAAATTAATAAATTCATTTAGCTGGTTCTTTTTTCTTTGGAATACAGTCATTCATTTGTTATTTTCCTCATTATTTTTTCTTTGGCGTCGCTTATTACCGCGCAATGGAAAACATGATATATCGGTATATTTACGAGTACGAGTTCTACCGTGGCACCAGTGCTGCTGAAACAGCTCGAAGAATTAATGATGTGTACGGCGCTGGTGTCGCTAAAGACAGCATGGTACGTTTTTGGTTTCAACGTTTTCGTTCTGGAAATTTCGACCTTAAGAACCAACCCCGTGGACGGCCGGAGATCAAAGTGAAAAACGAAGAATTAAAGGCTATTGTGGAAGCGGATCCATCACAAAGCACTTCAGAGATAGCAGCAGGCTTCGGGGTAAGTGACAAAACTGTATTAATCCACTTGAAGCAAATCGGGAAAGTAAAAAAACTCGAACGATGGGTACCTCATGAATTGAGTGAATCGAACTTGCAAACACGGGTCGCCTGTTGTGTTACTTTGCTCAACCGACACAATAATGAAGGGATTTTAAATCGAATCATTACTTGTGATGAAAAGTGGATATTGTACGATAATCGAAAGCGCTCATCGCAATGGCTGAACCCTGGAGACCCAGCCAAATCCTGCCCTAAACGAAAATTGACTCAGAAAAAGTTACTTGTAAGTGTTTGGTGGACTAGCGCCGGTGTCGTTCACTACAGCTTTCTTAAATCTGGCCAAACGATTACGGCAGATATCTATTGTCTGCAACTGCAAACCATGAAGGAAGAACTAGCTGTTAAACAACCGAGATTGGTCAATCGCTCTAGGCCACTGCTGCTTCACGACAACGCAAGACCACACACTGCATAACAAACAACCACTAAGTTAGCTGAGCTACAATTGGAATGTCTGCGACATCCACCGTACTCCCCGGACCTTGCTCCAACAGATTACCATTTCTTCCGGAATTTGGACAACTTCTTACAAGGAAAAAAATTTCACTCCGATGCAGCAGTCCAAACCGCCTTCAAAGAGTTTATTGATTCTCGCCCCCATGGTTTTTATAGTAAAGGGATCAATGAACTACCCATAAGATGGCAAAAGTGCATAGATAACAACGGTGCATACTTTGATTAATTAAATAAATTTTACAAAAAAAAAACGACTTTTTATTCCTCCCGTACAAAACGCCAATTTCATACGTAAGGACCTAATATATATTAACACCCAGACATAGAACAAACACAAATGTTCATCACATAAATGTTTGCCCTAGATAGGAATCGAACCCACGCCCCCAAGCTCAGAAGGCAGGTTCACTACCAATTGAGCCACCGAGGCAGTCAATAATACAATCATACTTGCTTTCTCACGAATTCGATTCTACTAACCAATTGTTTTTAAATTGATAATTAATTGCCTCAAATTGATAGTCAAATTTAAAACGATTTTATTCAATTGGGTATAAAAACACACTTATGACCCTCAAAGTTTTATAACTAGGACTCGACCTTCTTGTTCGGAAAAAGAGCCACTACTCAGAAGAATAGGCAAGAAATTGAGGGGCATTAAAAAAAAATGTCTGACAAATTTTAGCTTACAACTGTAACATCATATTATATGCTATAAGTGTCAAAAATATACAACTTATTAACAATTTTAAAACAATTACTTAGTAAAACCGAGACCCTGATCTTGAATGTCACATATATCCTTCCAAAAAATTAAAAATCGATATCGATAAACTTGTGGAAATCACTATTCAGCCGTCATCAACACCGCATTCGGAAAATCTACACTTAACCAGAAGAGCCAGCCCTCCCATTTATCCTTACACTGGCTGTCCTGTGGAGAACCCCCCCGGGGGACTAGGGGTGCTAATTCGGGAGGCATAGGGCAATGGGCGCTAGCGCAACCGGCTAAACGCTAAAATTTGTTGCTACTAATGTATTTTTGTGAGATTTCCATTGTTTTTGTGGTCATACATTTTTATTAAATACATAATGGCAAAATATGTTCACGACAAAGCAGTACCAATTTGTTCATACATACATACATATCGTCACGCCTTTCCCCCGAGGGGCCTTGCAGAGGCGTAATACAACACCCACACTTCACCGGACGATATTCGGTCTCAAATGTGACAGGGGCGAGCCTGTCGCCATACACCGAGCTCCAGTCATGTAGCAGATGACATACAATACGCACATATGATCACACAATGAACAAATTGATGCGTGCCGTCGGCTGGGTTCGAACCCGCTCCCTCTGGCTTGAGAGATTAATTACTACCTACTACATTAGATTAGATACTAATTTGTGCAGTGTGCTATTTAATAACGTTTGTTTGTGAACTAAAAAAGTGAAATTTACTGAAATTTATAATAATTACTTACACACTAACAGTGTGAAGACGTATGGATTTTTCAAATTACTAAATCCATAGTAATGTTCCAATTCTATTCCTTGATACGCAGTCGACTTATTCAGAAACGATTGATGTAGATTGGTTACCTTTACTGAATTACTTAACCATATTTCAAGACAGAATTATTGGTATGAAAAAAATCAACCAACGAAAACTTAATTTTAAATCCAAATTCAAAATTCCACATCAATATAAAACCAGCCATTAAAAACAGCGCATAATTAAAGCCCCATACGACGGGGGTAGTATCTGTGCGTCGCCCACCACCCAGTGGGTCCAAAGGGGCCGGGGGGACGTGGAGGCGTTCCAGGCCATCAGTCTGGCCACGGCAATTCAGATGATGAATTAATCCAACAAATGTGACGGTATCACTTAGCCCTAATGTACGGGTATAATGTTACCCCGAAAATTTCACCGAGAAAACTCTCTCTGTTTGAAAATCTCGCGACTTTAATGTTGTCCTTTGTTTCTTTATAGGGATTATGTTTTATGTCGCTGCTGGGGGTTAATGCGTGTTTTTCTTACGCCCTTCTGTTTTGTTTGTGAACGGTTTTAATGTGGATACTGTTTTATTTCGGCTTGAGTGTGGAGACTGAATGTCAAGGGTTATTGTGTAAAACTTGCGTAGCGCTCGTAGTGGTGCTACGGCGTAGGAGTAATTTGTACTGGCCAAATTCAATGTAGTTTTATCATTTCGTGTTTTGGAGGACATTTCAAACACTGAAACAGCCACAAACTTTTACTAAGGCTTAATATATACGCAGATAAATGAGCTCCAGAGTAAGTAAGTACTTGATATTTGTTAAGAAAGTAAAGTTTTAAATTATTTGTAGGGCTTGTACGAGTAGCTGCTAGACTAGGTAGCTGCCAACTCTCTTCTAAATTTGTATTTTTGTAATTTTTTTCCCTTATTTGTTTTTGCGTATGACTTTTAAAGTTTAATCATTTTATTTTGTTTCTTTAAATTTTTTGTAAAGTTTTCAACATTACGTTTAGTAGGATTTTTACAATGACAATTAGTTACTGAAATAAACACAAGTGCTCTAGCTGGCAGCACTGTGTAAAATATAAGACGACTACGATGATAGTATAGAACTAAAGACCTCAATCAAGACCATGACCCGTGACCAAATAGTTAGGGACCCGAATCGCGACTCGGGTCTAACTAAAACTGTCCCAAACGACTTGGAATAAAGGTGTTGTTTTAATTACATTATCAGGGCGCGCACGCGTGGGGTCGGGCGTTGGACCCTTCTCACGGGGAGACAGTCGAATAAAAGGTCTGATAGCTACGGTCGGAGAGGTAGATTTCGTACTCATTCGATGTTCTCACTGTAGTACAGAAACTGTACTTTTTACAGTAAAAAATTGCCTTAAGAGTCCCGCGACGCTCTGAAATTTCCATACAGACGTGCTTCTCAAATTTCTTGAAAACCGTTTGTCAGATTATGATGAAATTTAGCATGCTATGAAAAATATCCGCATTTGTAAAGGGTCACTTTTGACTCATTTTCAATAGTAAGACAAATCAAATCAAAAGTCCCTTTACATAAAGAGGTTGTCTATATTATTACCTTTTAAATGAATCCATAATACAAGGGAAATTCTTAGTTATTTAAGAATGATTAGAGAAGTGCAAAAGGCATAAAAAAAATTGAATTGCACTTTTCCACTCTGTAGGTAACTTTAAAGGCTCGTTAGTATCTTTACTTGCTCTCTTCGCTCGTCATCTTCTTCTAGACGAAATGGTTATGGAAAACCTTAAGCCAATGCGAAGTTAGTCTAAAGTGGTCGCCGGACTTAAATGACGATGTTTTTTTTTTAACAGATCCAAAACAAATTTTCTTTATAGATAAATTTCGAAATAATAAAAAGGTTGCCTTATTAATTAACTAAATTTATTGACCAGTGCCTGTGTAAAAAAGGAATAGATTTTCAAGTTTTACACACAAAGGAAGATACAACTCTACAGTTTATAGTTTTTACATTTACGAGTACTTACTTTAATTAAATTCAATTGAGTTGTGCTAGCCCGATACATACTCATTTACTTAATATACGAGTAGGTAATTATAATTTTAATAAGACACAGTTAAACCTACTTATTTTTTTGTTTAGAGTTTGTTACTTATTTTTCATCGACAATAGCGATGATAGCCTAGTTGGAGAAGGCCCGCCTCTCAAACCAGAGGGAGCGGGTTCAAACCCAGCCGAAGCCAGCCACGCATCAATTTGTTCATTGTGTGAACATATGTGCGCGTTTTGTACATATGTCATCTGCTACATGACTGGAGCCCGGTGTATGGCGACAGGCTCACCCCTGTCACATTTGGGACTGAATATCGTCCGGCAAAGTGCCAGTCTCCTCGGGGGAAAGACGTGACGATATGTATGCATATTGTAAGATCATCGACAATGTCGAACAATTTCAAATATAATTTCACCCACCGGACCAAGCCATGCCGTGAAATGACGTAGTCGTGTTTCGGGATGTAGTCCGGTGTAACCGTTCCGAAGACGGGTCTGAGCAGTAGCGCTTCACTTAACTGCCGTCTTTGTACTTCTTCACTCTACAAAACTTCAAGGCTAGAGTGAATAAGTACCTTATACGTCGTCCTGCTCTATCTTAGACCACAACGTCAGGCGAGTTGGTGGTCAAACGACGACCTATTCTACATTTAAAAAAAAAATATATTCAATGACCACGATATTCAAACATCTGAAATCTACCTAATAAGTTCTCAGAGAAAAGTGGTACAGGCGTCGGTCACAATGTACGAAGGGAAGTTTTGATTGCGATTCTCGCGTCGCCGCAGAATACTTAATAGTTACACGCGTCGTGGGCAAAGGGTTTTATGTTCTAGAATCGTCGCGAAACGTGTGGAATTATGTAATTTCATTTTGGTTATGTAGGTACCATTTTGTAGGCGTTTAGACGCGTAAAAAATTGTGCTCCGCTGTCGCCGTTATTCCCTCCAGTAGGTACTTTGTAAAATTTCCAGTTTTTCTATAGTAGATAGGTGGTTTACATAATCTTATTGCAAAAGAGTACTGGGTTTGTCAATCCTTATCATGTATGATGTTACCACAGACCTAAGATTTTTTTTTTGTTACATCCTAGATCTGTAGATGTTAGGTATACTTGTTTTCTAAACGTCATCAATTTTAACTCAATAGTTTGAACGTAAAGAGACTGAAAACGGACTATTTTTAAATTTGGATTTTTTGACCGTTGTCAAAAAATCCAACAACGTAAAGTGGTTTTCATTAAAACCACTTTACGTTGTTATTTTAGCTAAACAGTTTTTTCGTTCATATTCCTGATGTAGGTCATACAAAGTTTAGGTATCTATTTATCTTTTTATTCTCAATAAGCTAATATGTTTAAGACAAGGTAACTAAGTCTAAAGAGTATAATAGCACTAAAGACAAAGGCACTAAACACACTAAAGACTAAAAAAAGCAAAGACAAAAATCCATTTTCTATAGAAATGTACTCACAAACCTAGTACAAATAGTAATGAAACCTAGTACAAGAGTAATACTCTGACAACACGAACCAAATACCGCTACATTACTACATATTTTCAACTTCCAAAATTAAATTCATGCAAGTTCTGAAAACCCAGAAAAGACTAATCATGTCAAGTACTTAAGTGGAGGAGGACGGCTAAATAAACAAGTAAGTATAAATTAAAAATAAAATAAAAACCCGCCACAGATTTTCACACATCTAAGCACACTCCCGACTAATTCACCTTTTAAACAAAATACCACAGACAGATACACATACACACACACTCAGGCACGTCAAACTAATTACACCCCGTCGTTGTAGCTTTGGGGATAAAAAAAGACACAACGATTTATTCTCGTAGCTCATTACCGTTCATACTTTTGTTTTACAAAAGAAACTAACCATCGCGTAGTTCCAAAAACTTAACTACCACACATGCACCATTAACGTGAAAACTTAACCGTGTCACGCACACTGGCGCAAACTCGCAAAACTCCGGGGGTAAAGTTGACCAATCGCATGCATTTAACCCTTTGGATTAGAGGCAGAGAGAGCATTGTTTCAAATCCCGCTTTTATGTTTGAATTTGGAACGGCCGCCATTTTGTTCATTTAAAATGGACGGTGGTACAATAGTGACCTATTGTTCGGCGTCTGCACTGCAGTAGTTGAATGTGGCTTTTGTTTTAGACTCTTTTCTAATTTTTGAGGTTTTATGTCGATTGGAGAGAATAGAGATTTTAAATAAGGCCCTCCTTAAGGCCTGGTATTACACAAACAAGGATTAAATCAAACAAGAATTTTGTTTGTGCCCAGTTTGGAAGAATTGTGATGATAAGGTACCTACAAAAAATACAGCTGGTAAAATAAACAACCAAAACATTTGAAAATCATTCTCATTTTGGAAAAAAATAAACAAAAAGTATCTTTCTAAAAAAAACTGTTTGAGCGTGGTTCTCTAAATTTTCAGCCATTACAACACATTTTTTTTTCGATTATTAAATAGCCAGATTAGTGCTCTAAAGTTTAACCAAGTAACTTATCCTTATTTGTGTTCTTATTACGATTAATATAAAAAAAAAAATTCTAGGCGCCGATCTCATTGTACCATCAAAATGTAATACGCTTTTCAACTCTTAATGAAGCGGCAAACGTATGTTTGCCGTTTGTAGATAATCGTAAAATGACCAAGCCTTAAGCTTTAGCTATAAGATCTTTGCATTAAAATCTATGTATTTATGCATAGTTTAGTAGATTATGAATTGACGTAAGTTCACAATTTACAAAGAAAGAAAAAGTGTACGAGTACGTACTAAACAAACTTACCTCTTTTCTTATCTTTTGAACTTATCATCAATGTGTAGATATTTTAAACACGTTTTATAAGCTTCACTTTTAACTGGCGTCAATTTTGATCTAACTACTCTCAATTAAATTTTTACTTTGTTTTAGTTTGGTTGACATAGTCATAGTCATAGTCATAGTCATTTATTAATAACAAAATGTTACAAGTCAAAATGTCAAAAAAAACATTACAATTCGTAATCATTCATTACAATTATTGCAATTAGTACAAATAAAATTTCAAAAACAAACAACAAGACAAAGCTATAATTTCGTATTTTAGACTGATCTGTTAATGGAACCAAGAGGCAGAAAGCATGTTTTCTAGTTTTTTTTAACTAAGTAAGTGTTTAATATTACATTGATTAATATTGTTGATAGAGCACAGAGAGTTTTAAATTATTTGTAATAAGCTACGACTGCCTACTACAGTCAGTAAAAAAGACAACATTAAACTCTAAGTACCTATATTTATTTTACACTAGCTGCGCCCCGCGGTTTCACCCGCGGTTAAAAAGTATCCTGTGCTATTCTAGACTATAATTTATCTCTGTGCCAAATTTCATCCAGATCTGTTCAGCCGTCCTGGCGTGAAAGAGTAACAAACATCCATCCATCCATTCATTCTTGCAAACTTTCGCGTTTATAATATTAGTAGGATAAGCTACGACTGCCTACTACAGTAAGTAAAAGGCAACATTAAACTCTGTATAAGTAAGTATCTATATTTTTAATATTTATTTATTTATTTATTTATTTATTGTTAGGAAAACAAACAGCTGTTAACAATAAACAATGTACACAAAGAAATAAAACAAATAAGCCTAGATAGTTTTCACTAATAAGTAAGATAAATAAATTTAAAGAAAGTGTTACATAAATATCGAAATAACAAGAATGGAAATAGACTAGATACAAACATAAATAGTAGAAAAACCTACATAAAACCCTAAGTAAAGGTCTGTAACAAAGACTTGGACCATATCAATTTATAAAAAAATAATAATAATAATAATAATAATAGAAACAATTATAAAAAGTATAGAACAAATATTTATGGCACAAAATATTTGGAAACTATATAATTTTTAAAGTAATTTTGTCTCGTATTAAATAAGTCAGTGTTCTCGGAATAGTTAACATTAAAATTGTAACATATACGGATAAAATATGAATTATGTCTATAGTTGGTCACGCACTGTTCTGCACGGAGCATAAGGTACCTTCTCCTGGTAAGAGCACGAGTCGGGACTTGAAAATTAATTTTCGACAGAAGGTCGCTGCAGTCTAACCTGTTGCCAACGAGATTATGGAAGAAAGTAAGATCAGCCACCTCTCTTCGCAGCGACATGGGAAGCAGATGATGGTGCTTGCAGCTTGAACTATAGTCTCCAACATTTAGTTTATGCCTGTAATTGACATAACGGAGAAATTTCCTTTGAATTTTCTCAATTTTGTCAATATACACTTCATAACGCGGGTTCCAAACTTGAGACGCGTACTCCAATTGGCTCCTCACCAAAGAGCAAAATAGAATTTTAAGAGTCTTAACTGATTTAAACTCTTTGGTAATGCGAAAGATAAAACCCAGAGTCTTCATCGCTTTGCAAGTAATGCTTTCAACGTGCTTGTCTAAAAGTAGTTTAGAGTCCAAAATGACTCCAAGATCTCTGACTTGGTCGGTACGCTGGAGCGATTGCTGATTCAACTTGTAATCATAAAATAAAAGTTTACGGGATCTGCTAAAAGTGATACAGTTGCATTTAGATACATTCAGATCTAGTTTGTTAGTAAAACAGTATTTTTGCAAACGATCAAGATCCTGTTGTAACAGTAGACAGTCTGAATACGAGTTAATTGATTTGTAAACTTTCATATCATCTGCAAATAGTAGAATCTTTGAGTATAAAAAACAGTTACTAATATCGTTAATAAACAAAATAAATAGCAGAGGCCCTAAAATGGACCCTTGAGGAACACCAGACGGAATATTGGAGAGTGGGGAGTGAGAAGAGAAGCCATTAAGAACTACTGTTTGACACCGACTATCTACATATGAACCAAACCACCGAAGAAGATCTCCACGAATACCGGCTGCTTGTAACTTACGAAGTAATATCACGTGATCAATCCTGTCAAACGCTTTACTATAGTCAGTATAGATTGCATCGACTTGCCCTCCAGATTCCATTCCTCCAACTAGGTCGTCGGTAAATGCTAAGAGATTAGTAACTGTGGATCTACCTCTCAAAAACCCGTGTTGCTGTGGAAGAAAAGTGTGCTTGAGAGCATCATATAACTGCTTATGAACCAGTTTTTCAAATACCTTCGCAAAAATACACAGTTTGGAGATAGGTCTATAATTGCTAACCTCACGTCTAGGGCCTTTTTTATGAATAGGAGTAACTATTGCAGATTTCCAAATTTTGGGCATGACCCCTTCAGCGATAGAACGCCTAAACAAAAAACAAATCGGGAGGGTCAAGCTACTAGCACATTTCGATATCAACAGAGGATGCAAACCGTCAGGCCCTGCAGATTTGTTACAATCAAGAGATTTTAAAATTTTACATACTTCGTCATTTAAAATCTCTACAGAGTGAATATCGGCTATCGGCGATGAAAGAGCGGGAAGGTCACTTGCACTGGGATTTGGCACTCCGGTATGCGATAGATAGGTAGAGTTGAAGAACTCAGCAAAAGCATTGCATATATCTTCGCCTGATGATAAGCTGTTATTGTTGTATGTCATAGAGGATGGGTAGGAATTATGTAGCTTGTTAACTTGCACATAAGACCAAAAAGCTTTAGGATTCTTTTTAATGGAATTTTCAGTATTCAGTATATAGTTATTGTAGCATTCAATTTCGATTCTTTTGGCGCGCTGACGTAAGACACTAAAAGCCTGATTATCATATTTATTGAAATATACTTTATATTTCCTGTGTAACTTGTTTTTTTCTTTTAATATTTTTTTCAGCGCAGGAGAATACCAAACAGGGTACTGGCTAGGGTGCACACGCTTGTAAGGAACATATTTATCACGTAAGCTAAGTAGTAATTTGTTAAACAACTCAACTGCCTCATCTATTGATCTACAAGATAATAAAGATTTCCAATCACAATCATCAAGTTCCTCACATATGGCTGGATAATCACCCTTTGAGTATTGGTATTTTAGTCTAGGAATAACTTTCAGAGTAGGTAAATCAATAAAATTTGGCAAGCAGACAAGAGCTGGGTGATAAGAGTCTTCATCCACTAGAAGCTCTGTACAGTGGGAAACCGTTAAATCACCATTGGAGAAAATTAAGTCAAGTAGTCCGCCCAGGTGGTTCCTAACGTTATTAAACTGGTTTAGGTCACATAAGTTCATTAAATCCTGAACCATGTTATGATTGACATTAGAACTAGTAAATAACGGAGAGAGGTAAGAACTGTCACCAGACATAGACCAAGAAATTTCACTCATATTGAAATCACCCGCTAAAAATATTTTATCGAGCGGATTATTAGTACATATTGATTGTACTTTGTCCGTGAAATTTGATAGCTGCGAAGAAAAAGGTAACCCGTTGTTTTGTTGACATAGATAAATGCAGCCAATATGTAACGTAATAGGCGGATGACCCATGCGTGCATCAAACTTTATAGAAAGCCATATATCTTCAGCCGTGGAATGCCACTCCGGGCGCGCGCCCGCCGCTAGATCCCGCCGAGTCGCGATAAGGACTCCTCCTCCGCGCGACTGCGCTACACTCGCATAGTCTCGATCCCGCCGCCACACCGTATACTTGTCGCTAAAAAGCTCCTCATTTTTAATTCCATCAAGTAACCACGTTTCAGTTAGAACTATTATGTCATAATTACATAGCTGAACATTTCTTTTAAATAGTAATGTCTTTGTTCGCAAACCCCTAACATTTTGGTAATAAATATTGAAAGTCATGATACACGGCCCGGCCAAAATAATATTTGACCGGAACGCGCCATTTCAGTCGAAAATAGTTTGTTTACATTTGGTGATGTTAGGTGTTTGCGGCTCAAAGACAGTACATCGAAACTGAGAGTAAACATAGTTTTTATTTTGTGAAAATTGCTATATGGTTTAATAATATAAGCCATTACGAATACACGGTGTTTGTGGTTAATATCTTGATAAAAAATGAAGCTAGCATCATAGAACAACGCCAGTGCAACACGACAAGTATCGGTATACAGCGAGAACGGAGACAGTAACACCTGACCGTGCAAAAAGTACATGTAGGTAGGAATAAATAAAGTTGCAAATATATTCCACTCGGACAGGCAATAGTATGCGTGACCAACCTTAAAGATACCTATTATTATGATATATATATATACGAACTGATTTAATAATATTGAGCGAGACAAAATTGATAAAATTAAACGATGTTTTATAGTTGTTATTCTCAAGTAAATGTTAAAATAAATAGATTTATGTGTATTACTTAATAATATGAATAAAGTAGTAAAATAGATAATAAGAACAAAGGTTTTTATAGTAAATTTAATTCTTATAAATTGATATGGTTTACAAATAGCGAATATTAGCAGTACATACCAGGTAGGATGCAAATTAACAAACGGGAAATCAGTAAATACACAACTAACAAGCAGGGAAAGTCACTTGATTTTTAGGAGATCGTCATCACTATACACTGCTATAATCGGCGAGGTGTCGTTTTTTCTTGTAAGGATTCTGCAGTTTTGAACCCAAACATATCTGTGATTCTTATCCAAGGCCGCTTTTTTGGTTTTGGTCAGGAGCTGTTTGTTTTCTCTTGTAAGGTGATCATTGACATAAATCTTGGTCGCGCTTCCCGTGAATCCCAAGTCTTCAGCAAGTAGGCCCGGCTTGCGAGCCCTGGCCATAGCTACAACGTTCTCTTTGAGATATCTTCCGAGAAACCCCACAATAATCGGCTTTGGTTCTGACGTAGACTGGATCCTAGTAACAAAGTTTATGTCAGATTTAGCAATAGGTTGGCCAAATAAATCACCAATTTTGCGCACCACTTCGAACAAGTTCTCGTTCTTCTTCATTGGAATTCCTTTAATTTCAATATTGTTTAACCTCAACATTTGATCTTTTACAGTAAGTTCGCTCGATAACTTCGCAATTTCGGCTTTTAATTGGGGGTAGTCAGAAGAAACATTGGGCTGTTTTTCCAGAGTTTCGATTCTTTGGACCACATCCTCTATCTTTGCAGAATTACTCTGTACTTCCTTCTTAATAAGCTCCGTACATTCTTCGAAGTGTTGCAATTTTTCCTTTACATTTTTTAATTCTTGCACTATAGAGGGCAGTTGCTCCAGACGAACATTGATCCCGGTGATGCCGTTCCGCAACTCCTGCAGGACGATATCTAGGGTGGCAGCTGAGGGTGCGCAGGGCTGTGCCGCTGCCGCAGGCGAGAGTACTTGGCCAGACTTGCAGCTTGTGCACATCAGGGCGGCTTGCCTTGCATTACCGAGCTTCCTATAGTTTGACTCGGAAATATGTGCACATGAAAAACAGTACGATAATAAACATTTAGAACACTTAACTCCGTCAGAAAAATCGTTGATACAAACTGGACATTTAAACATTATAGAATATTAATATATTCACGCCGCGTTAAACGTGTCGTAACGGACAAGGAAACAGTAGCGAGCGAGCGTGTTTACGACACAGAGGCGCGGCGCGAACTATGATATATTATTTTCAATGTATTGTGGTAACTTGATGATCGTTTTAATTCCAAACACGTTTACGCCAAACAGAATTAAAAATAATAACCAAGCCCACATTGATAAGGCACATGTACGTAAATCCCAAAACCAGAATTTCCAGTCCCATTGTCACCTTTGTAAACAGTATTTTGGGGTCAAAAATACCCCAAACTAGATCATTCTATTCAAAGAGCTCGGACAAATGCGCGGTGGGCTCACAAAAAATATTGCCCGATTTTGGAGTAATATTGAAGTAATTTTGGGTAATATAGTTTTGTCAACAACGGGCCTGATAGACCGGAGGCATTGTTGAAGGGTTAACTTTGACAAATTACTGGTGAAATGTGTTGAGTTATTAATGGTGATGATAATGATGATTTATTTGAAAATATTTTTTTTTTTTTTGTGAATTTGATGCTAATTTTGTTTTTGTTAATTTGTAGTTTACATTATTATTTAGCCAGATTAGTTCTTTAAAGTTTAACCGAGCAACTTATTCCTACGTGTTCTTATTACGATGAATACCAATAGAAACGGCAAAAAAGTGTATTTTTTTAAACTACTGATTAAGCTTGCGTTTGGCCGCCAACATGCCTGGTGATAGCAGTGATGCGGTCTACGATGGAGCACGCTTGCTTAGAAGAAACCGATTCACTCGAGACTTGAAGACACCCAGATTAAAAGTGTCATGGAACACAGACTCTGGCAGAGTATTCCACACTCTAGCGATCCGTATGAGAAAAGATGAATTATTTAAAAATACATTATGATTTATAACACGGGAATTACTCACGTACGATTCAGTCGATTATTCCGACTATAGTTTCAACAGCATTCGGCGGTCTTCATCAGGGCGAGTGCGCGCGCGCGGCTGCGTCTCGCATAGCACTCATAATGTGTGAAAACCACGTCAGTTTCCATATTTAAAAATAGTTTTTTTTTTTGTGAGTTTGATGCTATGTTTGTCAAGTCTGGCCATTAGTAGTAATGAAAAATCGAAACAATTAATCGATCAAGCGAGCTTCAACGACGCAACGTCTAATGCTTCAGCTTTGACAAAAATGCTTTTGAATGTCTGGATTCTGTCCGGATCTCTGTCTACCTTTATAGATTGCATAGTTTTACATTTTGATTTGATTTAAAAAAAAACATATCACTATAATTGCCTCGGTGGCCGAGTTGGTAGTAGTACCTACCTTCTGAGCTTGGGGGCATGGGTTCGATTCCACCTAGAGCAAAATGTGATGAACATTAATGTTTGAAACAAAAAAAAAAAAAAAAATTGTGTTTGTTCTATGTCTGGGTGTTAATATGTATTTATGTATGTATTTAAAAATCTAAGTATGTATATCAGTCTCTGGCAGCCATAGTACAAGCTTTGCTTAGTTTGGGGTCAGGCGACCGTGTGTGAAAGTGTCCCGAATTTATTTATATTTATTTATTTAATTAAAAAAATAATAATCAAAAACTGGCTAGACCATAAAAATCTGTAAAAAAAAAGTTATCAAACCTGCCCACAAAATTTCACGAGAATCGGTTGAGAAATGCGATCATACAGCAGAACAGACGGCAGCCGCCAGGTTACCAGCTTACAGAGCCACTAGATAATAAATAATTCATTTGAAATCGGTTCCAAAATCACTTTTCACTCAAAGAGACCGAAAGCAATGAGCTTTAAATCAATCACTGAACTACCATTAACCAAATTGCATTGTAATCGCAATGCGTAGAACAGACGGACTTGGAGTAAACCAAAGACAAACATTGTAGACAACTTCAGTAGAAAATAAATAGAACAATCATCGGCGCTTTTTTTTTTTAATTTATTAAATAAATATGTATTGCTATTACAAACCATGTTTTATTCATTTTATGCCCATTCTAGGATTTATTTAGATCAATACTAATTCAGTTGAATAAATTGTTGCAGTCATGATAAAAAAACAAGGTCTAGCATCCCTCAAGCAAACACGTAATGACGTCACTCGTTATGGTCATCCCTCTCTTTCGAACTATTTGTAAATTACTTATTTCGGTCTTCCTTACGCATCGATTGACGTCACTACGTGTTGCTCAAGGGACCGCAATGTATACCTGGCGGAGTATATTATTATTGCACTTGCATTTGAGTCAATACAGGCCCACATTAGTGATTATAACAGGGGTCACTGAGGGAAAATTCAAATCACATGTAAAAACTATATTAATGAAAAGAGGGTATTATAAGGTTAAGAATTATTTAGAAGACAAAGATGTCTGGAGACTTCCACTTCCGCCAAGTAGCCACTAGTATTTATAGATATTAGTCGTACCTACATATTTGTAAGCCAACATTTGTGAGACTGTAATTTATTTATTATTTGAAAAATAATGCCCCTCAGTTTCTTGCCTGTTCTTCTGAGTAGAGGCTCTTTATCCGAACAAGGCAGTCGAGTCTATTTAAATAACTTTGACGTTCATAGGTGTTTTTTTTTTTTTTTTTTTTTGGATGACTCTATGCTGTTGGCCACTGAGGCCTCGACAGCGTACCGGGCATTAGGCAAGCGCAGATGGCGCAGGGCCTCAAAAATGCTTACAAACTATGGGCGACGAGCGCAAGGGCACCTCTGAGGTACGGCCTCGGCTTGGGCTGTCGCCGAGGGAGGGGCGTCGAATTGCCCTGGCAGCCCAGAAGGGGCTTGCTCTAGGGCCCTAACGGGGACGGTTGAAGTTAAGGTTAAAAACAAAATAAATTATTATTAACAATGACTCGACCGCCTTGTTCGGAAAGGGAACCTCACCTCAGAAGAACAGGCAAGAAACTGAGGGGCGTAAAATAAGCGAACACTACGAGCTAACTAACCGATCTTCTAACAGACCTTGTAGGCAGTCTTCGACCTCGCCGGCGAGGTCGGTGTATGATAGTGTGCCTTTGGTAACCGACGCCTATACCAAAAACTGAATACTTCCTGTTGCAAGGAGCTGCCGGGTCGGACGACCCCAGCGCCGCCGACGTGACGACGGCGATGGGGTCGTCCGGGTCGCCTAGGATGTTCCTAGGGCGCCTACGGAGAGGGGGAGGGTCTGTGGGATCTACGGAGTAGTCCACGGTGCGAGTGACAAGAGGGTTGGGGTGGTGAGGGGCTCTATCAAAGTAGCGCCGGGAGAGAAACTTGATGTACTGACGGATGGAAAGTTCATAGGTGTATCTTTGATACCTAATTTGAATAAAAACATTTTGACTTCGACTTTGACTTTCATGAAGTTCTGAAAACGTGTTTTCTACGTATCTAGTTCTGTGGTAAACTTTGTAGCTTAAGAGTTGATAGAGCCTTTGTCCACTGAAACGCACTAGTGGAGCCACCTGGTGCTCCTCGTGTGATAGATTCTACACTACTTACTAGACTGAGAGGACACAGTAGGTAACCCTAGTAACCGAGTCGTGAAAGTACTCTGTTAGCCAATTAAATTAAATGCACGCAGTGTTCACATCAAGAAGGTCGTACATTATCTTAAATTACTATATACCACTGTTTAAAAGTTCAAAGGATGTGTTTATGTAACGGCCCGTTATGTGAACCGATAAAAAAAAAAGTAAGATGTGAGTAAATAGGTATGTCTAGTATGACCTACTAAGAAGAGACTGCATTAGGGCTAGCACAGGGCGGAAAATTTGTCTTTCCCCGGTCTTATCCACGCTTAGGCGTGACAAAGCTAGAATACGGATATGTTTGTCCTTTTCTCGTGGTATAAAAACTGTAGAAAGACATTTTGTCTCTGGTCTGGGCTGGCAGAGGTGTAATAGTTGTAACTTTTAATACACTTCTACCAATCAGTGTGGGTGCTGATGCTAACCCACACTTCGTCGAACGATATTCAGTCTCAAATATGACAGGTGGTGGGGCTGTCGCTTTACAGCGGGCTCCAGTTATGTAGCAGGTGAAATTAAATACACATATTATGCTCAATGCACAATGAACAAGTGCGTGCTTTCGGCTGGGATCGAAATCGCTCCCTCTGGCTTGAGAGGCGAGCTGTCTCGAACTAGGCTATCATCGCTTTTTTTTGTGTTTATTTATTGGTAAAACTGGATAACTTACAACTCAGTTACACGAAACCAACACTATTGTACAATATTATACGAGTACATAAGATGTAAAGGATTGATAATAATTGCGCTGCATGCTTGATAACTTTGTTTGTATGACTTGACACTTTAATTTGGTTGGTTATTTTGAGGGTTTCCTAGCAAGTTAACATAAGTAAGAGAACAGTAGTACAGGCAACAATGAGACATTAACATACAAACGAGTGTTGGCCGACGGACGGTGGATTCTGTTGCACTTACACCGGATACGGACTTTCGTGCTCTGAGCTAACACGGGGTATACAGTTAGATAGTCCAGGAGGCTGCGACCGACTAGCTGGACTGTCTGTCTATTGTTTGGTATTCTCTCTCTCTTTCTCTCCCTCTCTCTTTCTCTAAACCTATGAATTATTAAATAAGTTGACATGTCGCTTATATTTTTACTAGCTTCTGCCCGCGGCTTCGCCCGCGTGGCTTACAGGAAATGAATGACGTTTTTACCTTCAGAAATAAATATTATAAGCGGTCACACTCGCTCTCAATTGAATACACTAACTGACAATATCCCAAACAGAGCAATAAGGACGAAGTTATTTAGTTAAATAAACTATCTCTGGAATGAGAGTAATAGTAGTAGTAGTATGGTATCAACAGAACTTAAAGCTTGTGTAAAAAGATAAAATTAGGAGACAAACAAAAGTAATTGAAAATCAATATTGTTTACAGCGCAAATCTACTTCAGTATTTTTTTGTAAACCATATTTTTCTTTTTTAGAAACACCAGGCTGCTCCGTGAGCTTACTCTGGAGCAGGCCACGTATAACTAACAGTGTGAAAAACATTTCAGTAAATTATGAGTTTGGCTTCAGATTTATTAATGGTCATGGCAAAGCAGACTTTGAGGGGAAACTGCACTCTTTTTAACTCGAAGGAGTAGTTCGGTGATGTTAAAGATATTAGAGGACTCCTCAGCATAAACACAGAATCATTCGGAAACCGCACCAGTCAGTATGGTGGCAGACCTGTGGTTAAGACCTTTGAAGCAAAGGCAACCCGTATTGTAGTTTTTGTCTTTCTAATACTAAATCAGCTTCTTCTATTGACTTCGTCTAATTTTACTAACATTTACTTCTTCTAAGACCAGAAAGACACTAATTATAAACAGACATACTCCTTACACCATTTTAGTACGGAACCCTAAGAATAATAACAGCGTCGTTACTCGTTTGTAGTGGGTTAATAACTTTCTCAGCAAAGTTTAAGCGCTATTAGACTCTGTTGGTGGATGATGATGATGATGATTTTTCAAAAACTGTGATACACGTGTCTCATGATTTTAATTGAAGAGTATTTGTACCAATTTTTGAGTCAATCGATCCAGAGAATAAAAAGTTTCATACAAATTTGAACCCCCCATTTCCCCCCTTTAGGGGTGGAATTTCGAAAAACCCTTTCTTAGTGGATGCCTACACTGTACAAAGAACATATCCTCCAAATTTCATATTTCTAGGACCAGCGGTTTAGGCTGTGCGTTGGTATATTATCAGTCAGTCAGTCAGTCAGTCAGTCAGTCAGTCAGTCAGGACTTTGAATTTTATATATATAGATAATTAGGTTTGCAAATGACTATAACTATAATTAATAACTTGTTACGGAATTGACATTAATATTAGAATTATGTATTTTTATTTGTATTACTACTGAAACCATAATTCTTTTAGTTAATGTAAAATTTGGAAGACTGGTGTCGTTAATGACTGAACATTAATTTTAAATCTTTTTACCTCAGTTAACCCATTGATATGCAAATAAAATGATTTGATTTGATTTGATGTTTGCCTATAAATAGGTTTTTATAGAAGCTCAACGATATTTTAGTAGAACGTGGATCGATTCAAGATATAATCCATTTTTTGCGACTTTGTCTCACCAGTGAACATTTTCCGTTGAGAAGTTGCACTGAACTTTGAATAGAAAAGTTCAAAGTTCAAAAAAAATATGTTCACTATAATGCACAAAATTCATATACCTAGTCGTTTCTTCGTTATTCAAGTAACTTGGAAGCTAATTGATTATATTATTGACTGTTGTAGTTCGACTAAAACCTACGCAATGCTCTTTTAGCTCACAATATTAGGTTTAAAAACACAGTACCTGGATGACCGAGCTTTGCTCGGTTTTTAATTGTGTTTTTTGGAAAATAAACAATTGATTTTAGTCTAACCTCAAAGCAAACACTCATTGACTTCGTGTTACTTAACAACGCCATCTGCTGTTGTGTCGTTAAAGTAATTAGTTGCTCACAAAAAATAGTATTATTATTCACCAATAGATGTCACGAAGAGTCATATTTTTCAGTTGAGACTACTCAAACGCCTCCTTTTTGTTATTTTTCTTCCAAGTTTATGTTTAACTTGATTATCGATAAAACACGAATAAAATGTCATTTTTAAAAAATGATTCCTAGCTAGATCGATTTATCGCCCCCGAAACCCCCTATATACTAAATTGAATGAAAATCGTTGGAGCCGATTCCGAGATTCCAATTATATAATAATATATATACAAGAATTGCTCATTTAAAGATATAAGATTTGATACGGTCATTACTAAGCTAACATTACAATTACACTTTTCTGTCGCAGCGTTCTTACTGAGCGGACGTGTTTTGTGGTTTTGCTCCTTAATTTGATTTGTTTTAATAATTGCGCATGTTTCTTTTGTACCCGCGCGCATTCTTCTTGTTGTGCATTTCTTTCTTATTTATCAAATGTTTAACTTAAGCTCGTCATCAAAATATTATTTTTTCTATGTACACATGTCTTGAATTACAATTTAGATCATAAGTTCTTTTTGTTGGTTTTCTGTTTTGTAATTATTGTAATTTGTATTGTGTACTTACATAAATTAATTAATTAATTAAAGACTTCGTCAGTAATTCTCGACTACTCATTAGTTTTCTTGATCCTATCTCTTACACTATATGGTAGGATTTGAGTTAAGACATTTGGCAAGGACGTCGCGTCTGTAATCTCAATTTGTAAATGTACACAACTATCTTGATAAGTTTGTGTTCATTTGGGAAATCAGACCATTGGTTTTGTACATTCGTGTTAAAACTATGTGTTGTGTTTTGGAAAAAAAAATCTGCGAACTTTTTAAAACCATAGTTATAATATTGGCGGTAAGCGTAAGGGTGCTTCTAGACAGGCCATATTGTTACAGCAATACTTACATTTACAGATTTACATACATACATATTTTAAATACATACATTAATAGATAATTAACACCCAGACATAGACCAAACACAAATGTTCATCACATGAATGTTTGCCCTAGATGGGAATCGAACCCACGTCCCTAGCATAGAAAGTAGATTCACTACCGACTGAGCCACCGAGGCAATCATGGATGTCAAAATATGGCCCGTCTAGAAGCACCTTTATACATAGTATCTAATAATTACATGCATTGTTTTGTTCGATTCATACATCACAACAATTATCCTAACCTAAGCCAGCACTCATAAAAAGTTATTAACACAATAGCTACTGAAAACACCTCGTTAAAAACGTCGATGAAATCTTCACAAAGTGGCAGTCGGTGGCAAGTAGTGGCAACTAATTAGTACCTTAACAAACTATCAAAAGTTACTAGCTACTAGCTACTCAAACAATGCGACACTAGCGCCCCCGTAATTGGCAGCACCACGTGATCCGACAATTGAACGAAAAAAATAACAATCTGAAGCGAATAGTGTTGTAGAAAAAATCTGACATTCCGTCGACACTTTTTTCAATAATCAAATTGTGCAAAAATAGTAAAAAAGAAAACTAATATTATTATCAAAGTTTGTACTTTAAATGAATAAAGCGATGATAGCCTAGTTGGAGAAGGCCCGCCTCTCAAGTCAGAGACAGCGGGTTTAAACCCAGCCGACGCGACGGCACGCACCAGTTTGTTCATTGTGTGAACATATGTGCATATTGTGTGTCATCTGCTACATCGGAGCCCGGTGTGTGGCGGCATGCTCGCCCCCTGTCACATTTGGGACTGAATATCGTCCGGCGAAGTGTGGGTGTTGTATTACACCTCTGCCAGTCCCCTCGGGGGAAAGGCGTGAAGATAGAATTTCTACCTCAAAAATTAGTACCAACTGAAAAGGCGGTCGTAAGCATAATTAGTAATAAAAGCAAATTATAACTAGAGCCAAAACTAGATATACTTTTTGGTAAATGAATTTGTAATTATAGGAATTAGACTACAGCGTGCTTATCGATATTTTTAATTCACCTTATCGATAGAACTACTGATTCACTATCGATAGTTAGACAACACTAGTTGGAGGCAAGTGGGAAAGCGAAGCACTTACTGTTGGCTGTTGATGGGCTAATTAAAGGTGTAGGGAGCAGTTATACAAATAGACTTTAAATTCTCGGTGAAACATTTTTCAAGAAATTGTTATTTTTAGAAAAATCTAGTTAGTAAAAACCAGCTGCGTGTTACTAGAAATTGAGGCATAACTTTAAGTGCAGACTGATTTTGTAGAGCAATCTATAAATTAAATAAACACATATCGTCACGGCCTTCCCCTGAGAGGGCTGGCAGAGGTGTAAATACAACACCCACACTTCACCGGACGATATTCAGTCTCAAATATGATAGGGGGCGAGCCTGCCGCCATACACCGGGCTCCAGTCATGTAGCAGATGACATACGAGTACAATACGCACATAATATGTTCACACAATGAACAAATTGGTGGGTGATGTCGGCTGGGTTCGAATCCGCTCCCTCTGGCTTAGGCCCAGTTGACAATATGTCTCCCTTTGAATCTCTCGCTCCTTTCGTCTCGAATCAAAATACCTAATACTCTTTCTACACAGCAGTAAGTACTCGTAAGTACTTATTCGAAATAAAGATTCCATATTCCCTATATTCACCGTCTTGAATATTTAACAACAGTCATCGGGCACGAATGTTTTCTTTTTCGCCGTTTGGAGAGAACCGATAAAACCGCGTATGGTTTTAAGAACAGCACTTACCCGGGGCAGTCTTAAGCGAGAAAGAAACAATTTTATTATGTTTTTGTGAGACGGGATTTACTTACGTAAGATTTATTAACTTAAATAACAAATTGTCACGCCTTTCCCCCGAGGGGGCTGGCAGAGGTGTAATACAACACCCACACTTCACCGGACGATATTCAGTCCTAAATGTGAGAGGGGGCGAGACTGTCGCCATACGCCGGGCTCCAGTCATGTAGCAGATGACATACAACACGCACATACTCGTATGTTCACACAATTAGCAAATTAGTGCGTGCCGTCGAATGGGTTTGAACCCACTCTTGGCTTGAGAAGCGGCCTTCTCTGACTAGGCTATCATCGCTTTATTATATTTTTTTTATTTTTCATAAGAAAATTTATTAAACTGGTAACTAGTAACTGGTAACTTTAAACTGCGTAAAATAACTGGTGTTAGATCATACCAAAGACCTTACTTGAAATTAACAATGAAATCTAGCTTCATGATACAATTTCTATTTATTTTTATTTTATTATTGTTAAGTAAATTGTTATTTAAGTAGTTATTCAATTGCAACACAATGTCAGCTTTTGATCTTTGAAAAAATGGGAATATAACAGATTTTACTAAATCATTTCTCCGTGTCGTACATACTAAAATTATATAGGTTTTAAACCACCCAATTCCTTCTGACTTAAACTATGTTTTTTTTTAAACCTTAAATTAAGACTTAACAACTAGCCCCCTCTACTTGTATTTCCCTCAAATAATAATTCACATTTTAAAATCACGGTCCAGGAGTCCGTGGAGAGTTATACAAAAAAACTATTTTTTTATTTCTTTTAATAGTATCTTGCCTCCGTCTCGCATCGCGCCATCCAAGCCGAAGGCACCGAGCGGGCCGTCATTAAAAGCCTTTTAATTCTTGATGCGGCCCATTCACGTCGATACATAGATCTGTAACAAACATGAAATCGTTACTGCTTCGTACGAGATATTGCGTAGTGTTCATGTGGAAAATGTTGCTGAAACTTTTGTGTTTTTTCTTAAGTAATTTGGAAAATTTAGTTGGTAATACTTCGATAATTTCGATGGTTATACGTGTATCTTTTAATTTCAAGAGAGTTTTTTGGTTAGAGTCCGTCTAAAGTAGTGATCCGATAGCCTTAAATTACATAATTATATACTTGTCTGGTTAGGTTAGGTTAGATTACTAAAGCAGTTAGGTCACAATCTTTTTAACACCTGAGAGACAACATATTATTTAGAATGTTCAACAGTAAAGAAAATGTCTGATTACCTTAAACATTAAAATGTAAATCTGATTCCTACAGCTGTTTCTTATTAATATAGTCACACAGTAATCGAGTCACACATGCAAGTACACACCTGTCACTGACCCGCCGACATGACGTGTGCGAGTTGAGATTTATTTTGAAAACCGATAATCGGACCGATAATAAAAACGACATGTCCACGGCTATTGGCGATTTTGGTGTGTAGACTAATAAGAAGCAGCCTTAGGTAAGCAGTTTTGGTTAAAAATAATGTGGCATTTGAATTAGGAACCTTTGGGTTAAATTAAATCCTTCACACTTTGTCGAGCCCATGACATGAGGTATCCACTAGCTCACATTAAAACTGGCTGGAAACAAACACGCCTTATTTAAATTCAGAATGACATAAGAACTCATTTCTAAAGCAAAGAGCCTCTACTGTACCATTCTCCTTTGAAAACCCATAGATATAAGAGATCTTTGTTGCCAGCATTGACGTTGACTCGAATCAGCTCATTAAAGTCTTTCCTTGCATCATTTCCTTCAGACATCGTGTTTTCTCTCCTTTCTGTCTATTTTATTGCAATATGAGCTCATTACGTGGATTCTTTATGTCGTTGCGATGTAAAACGTCCTCATTTCTTGGATAGGGTTATCAAAGAATAGAAAGTCGAAGAATGGAATGCTTGTTATTTGTGGGATAAGTTTTCTATGCAGTGATGTTCCTGCATTGTAAGTAAAATGAAATTGAATATTTTAATTTTAATTATTCAAAGTATATTTTTCCCTTTAGAAATATAAACTTTTTTTTTTAAATATGAGAAAGCGTCATGAGTTACATTCTCAAATTTTTAAATATTGAGATTTTATGAATGTAAATCACCCTGGAGTATTCTTCTAAAACAGCAGGAAAAATATGAGACGTCAATATGTGTCCCGACTTTACGTGTGTCGTGTAATTTAATTTTGTAACGACTTTTGACGTTTATAAACAACGCACACTACCAGCCTTAGAAATAAAATAATGCATAAACATCTGTTAAACCAACGTTCAGTTAGACATTGAGTAGTCAGTAAATAGCGCTACACAAACGTGTAACTATTGTTTGAGCAATAAAGTGTGAATCGGCATTGGGTATTTACACACATGCTTAACAGTTTTTTCTTTTTCGTCTGGCAACTTTTGATAAATTCGTTTAGAAACTTTTTCGTCCAAATAGTTTTTTAGTAATTTTTTTTTAAGAAAGCTCCCTAATTTTTAATATTGCACGTACAATTTACATTTTAGGAAAGGAATATTAATAAACTATGTTGTTTTTTGAATCTCTTGTCCAAAATTCGTCGATATAAACTATTTTAGAGGAAAACATTTTCTTTTGGATATAGTGGGAGACTAACAACAAATTTCTGAACGGAACAATCAATGTCAACACTACAATGTGTCTAATGTCACAGAGAGTTTTGGCGGGAACCGAAAAGATGGTGTCGTGTTTTTGTATTATTTTCTAAAACTTGTGATTCTTCGAGTGTTAAACTGTTATAATGGTGGATTATTAACGTTTACCGGTTCGTCAACGTGCACGAGTGTGGGCAAATGATACAAACATCGCGAAACGCGATTTTTCGTGTTCTCTACAAAACTTCACTTAAAGTTTCAGTAAAGTATCCATAACTTTACTGGAATGGGAAAAGGGGAGGGATTCATCGTCTTCATCATCATCACCTCATCATCATCATCCCATAATCTGTTACTGAAGGAAAAATTATTACTAAGAATCCGACTGAAGGATGAGTATCCATGGTCATGAATAAATTAATTTAAAAAAAAAATCTAATGTCACACTACCAAAAACGTTTTTATTTTGACATTATAAAAACATTACACAGTTTCTATCATAGTTACTGAGTCTAGATCAGCTGTTATAGTGAAATCCGCCATCTTGACCCCGTACACACCCGCTAAACAAGGGTACCCGGCCGTGTAACGAATGTTTATTTTCCTTTGATTTTGTTACATCTGTACACGAACTGTACACAACGTTTAAGTCAAAAATATTTTTATTTTTCAGCTTTTGTGTTACACAATGTGTGTACACATGTTTTAAAACTTTATTTCTAAGGCTGTTAATGTTTAGTGTAAGCAGACCATGCTAATGCTACGGCTACATTAGCGGCCTTAGACATAATTTGGGCTATCGCGACAAGTGTATTCGGTTAGTTCGTCACTCGGCGATTGTATCGGACGAATTATCGCCCACGTCAACTCCGCAGAATAGAGACGAGTTAACCGCTAATGCAAAGAAAAACATCGCCCATAACCGATAACAATGATTTTAGCGCGACAACGCGACACGAATTATCGCGCGCTAAAATAGCCGCGGCATTAAACACACGTTTCCTCATGCACTGTCACATAAATCACGTAAAAAGAAAAAAACTAGGCCTAATCACAAACGAAATGCACAAAGCTAGACAAACAGACGTCAACCCGCGTCCCGACTTTCCGTTTGCCGTGACACTTTGTGACGACTCAGTTTTTAATTAGCGTATTTTTCTTTGTACCGTCGCAGTGTAAATTAGCCTGTGATGTGAAGTGCTCGTGGCAAAGCAACGTCTGTGAGACACAACGGTGCCCCCGTTTTTATAGATGCAGTTTTTTATGCAACCGGTAGATTGGCGTTTTAGTTTGATGTGTTTTTTTTTTTTTTGTTTTTTTTTTTGGGCTTGCGTTTGGTTGCTATCTTACTTGATGTAATAATGCGGCCTTCTTGCTTAGAAGGATGAGATTCTAAAGTTTTTTTATAGCGTTCCGTACCCACAGGAAAATTAGGACCCTATTACTTGGAGTAGAATTTAAGGTGTCTCCCATACAACAGAAATGATTTTTTTGCCGTTTTTAAAGGTAATACGGAAACCTTCGGGCGCGAGTCCGACTCGCACTTGGTCGGTTTTTTAATTACTTGTCCTTAGATTGTGGAAAAAAAACTGTAGCTATGCTACGTTAGCTACGTAGCGTAGATGCTACGGCCTACGGGTTACGAAAACCCTGCAAAATGAATTAATTTAAATGCTCTTTTTTAGAAATTAATTGATTAAAGTGGTTACACCTCACCTTCACTGACACCTTAGCGTTAAATTTAGGAGGTGACAATGAATTACTGCTCTTTTTTAGAAATTAATTGATTAAAGTGGTTACACCTCACCTTCACTGACACCTTAGCGATAAATTTAGGAGATGGCAGGATGTACTTTTTTTTTTAAATTGACTGGGGCCCCTAAGTTTTTTTTTTAATTGCATACATCTCCCTAACAGTTAAATGTACATAATATAATTACATGACGTAATACCACATCAACACTACGCAATTTAAAATTACGAAATTTTATTCACGATTTTTCACTCAAATTAGGTAATCTTTATCTTTATTTAGGTAATCTTTGACTCACCACGCAATCCGCATATTTTATTAATTCTTTCCACTAAATCATTATAAACCAAAACATCTCTCATAAATCCGCGTAACGCCACCCAAAGGCGCAGTAACACATTAGAATTTTAACTTCAGCCGTTTCAGCAATGCGGGTAGATTAACAAAACCCAATCACGAGAGATTCGCGCTCTCATACCAAACTTTTCCACCCTGAAGCGGGACAAAAGATCAACAAACGTGCGCTGTGTGAAAAGGAGGGGCGTACGCTAAGGGAGGGTTAGTATATGGGTCTGACATAATGATATATTAATATCTGTCTTAGACTCCCATTGTTTTGTTAGGTATTTTACGATGTGACGTATGGTCATTACGTTTTCATAGTTTCATAAAGACGCATCTGAAGGCTTTGTGCGTTTAATGGTGGGAGTGTAAAGCTCGTCATAATTTGTGGGCCTTATTGTTATGTATTATCTGTGGTAGGTTTTTATGACGTTTGTTTAAATGCCTAGTCTTAATTAGGTAAGTCTTAATTTTCCTAAATATATACCTCTTTTAATCGAAAACTAAAATTTTAGGGTTCAGTAATAAGCTAAGGAGACCTTATAGTTTGGCCATGACCGTCTTCTGTCATTACTTATATGTAATGATAAAATAACTAATACCGATTACTGAGTAATTACATTACTCTACTAAATATAAACAAGTTTAACAAGGCCAACCAAATCAAAATTGGTTCGTCCGTTCGGGAGCTACGATACTACAGACAGACATACACACGCACACACACACACACGTCAAACTTATAACACCCCGTCGTTTTTGCGTTGGGGGTCAAAATCATAAAATATTTATGTTCCATAATAAACTAATAACTAATCACTACAAAGAACTCAATAGTTTTTGTTTCAATGAAGTTTAAGCTTCAACTTTTTTGTCAATTTGACCGGCTCTACGAAATTTAAAAAGTCAAAAATAATTATTATCAATAAGCTATAATTTATGTCCTTTAAATTATTACCTGTTTGAACGCACCTTAACATTATTTGCGTAGAGTCAAAACCTCGAGCAGGAACAAGAATATTCAATATCAAAGTCGGCGCCTCATTAAGGAAATTACGGAACCCAGAAAATTATTACATAACACATATTATGAGGTATATGTACATTTACTAAAGTATCCTTTACTATTATTTACCTACTATATATACAGATAAAAGGCGATTATCACAGTGCAGTGTGTCGGCCTATGTGACGGTGCGTGGGATCTCCCGAGTGGAAAGGCGACCCTCTGGTCGACCGTGCAAACTTGTCCATTCACAAAGTCGCCAGTATGTGGTATAGCGCGTGTTTTTAAACTTTGGTACAACGTTGAACAAGATAAATTAAAAATAATTAAACCCCCCCATAATCTAAGAACTCTCCCGACTAATTCGCTTTTCAAACAAAAAAAACAAAATCTGTTCATCCGTTCGGGAGCAACGATGCCAAAGACAGACACACAAACACAGAAACGTCAAACTTATAACACCCCATTGTTTTCGCGTTGGGGTTAAAAATGCGCTCTCGTGCTCAGCCATGCGGCGCAAAGCAGTGTGAGAATCGCCTTAAGTCTGACGTACGCTCATTTATCGTTAATCAAGGCGAATAAAGCCACAAAAAGGTTAAGAATTTCCCAAAATTTATTTAATTTCTAGCAGGCGGGCTGATCAGAATTTTCCCTAAAAATTTAATTGATGCAGCTTCAAATTTCACTTACAAATAATTAGTGAAACTTACATCATAATTATCAAGGAGTTGCGGTATATAAACAGACAGTATGGACCATTTTATGAGGCATTTTATATTTATCCATGATGCAGATCTTTGTGAACTTTAAAATTGGTTTTAAATAGATCTTTCGGTATTGTAATCTTAGTATTCAAAAAGTGTATTAAGCTAGCATGGGTGCTAATTATGTAAGACGATCTGTACAGAAGGCGTCTATGAAACATGATCAACGACTAAATGAACACTAAAATAAATGACTTCTGGCCCCGTGACATCTTATTGCGATGATTTTTAGGTTTAACCCCAACGCTGCATAACTATGAACCTTATTGTGCGGCAATACGATTCGTGGTCGCGCAGCGTCAGCGGCTGAACCAAAAAATCAACGCAATAGATGGTATGGTATGATCACAGTGCGTCCCCTGGTCCGGTTTTAATATTTCTTTCAACAATAGAAATCAGATTTAGAGACTCACCAACAGAAACAGTTCCTGAGTGTCATAGGACATGTGAGCGGGTCAGTCTTTAGCTAGTAGAAAGATAAAACAGACGATTTTGGAGTTATTTTTAGCCTACGTCAAAAAGTAGGAAGACAAAAAAAGGAAGAAGAAACAAACACACAACAAGTAACATTATTGAAAAGAAAAACAAAAACCCGGCTGCTAAATGTTATACCCTATATTCCACTATCAAGACGATTCAAATGACACCTCACATGTCGAAATCCATCAAGCTGTTTAGGCTGTAGGGCGTGCAAAAGAAACCTCATACATACATACATACATATACTAACTGCGCCCCGCGGTTTCATCCGCGGTTAAAAAGTATCCTATGTGCTATTTTAGACTATAATCTATCTCTGTGCTAAATTTCATCCAGATCTGTTAAGCCGTTCTGGCTTCAAAGAGTAACAAACATCCATCCATCCATTCTTACAAACTTTCACGTTTATAATGTTATAGATGGCGCTAAAGTGGCAAAATGTTGATATTTGTTGACAATTTTTTTTTTTTGTAAAAAATATTTTTTTTTTTAGTAAAAAGTACCCTATGTTACTTCTAGTACCTCTCAGAATATGTGTACAAAGTTTCATGATGATTCGTCAAGTAGTTTTTGCGTGAAAGCGTAACAAACATCCACGCTTTCACATTTTTTATAATATTATTATAGTAAGGACTTTATAGTAGGATAGGATAGGATACACTCGAAAAACATAATCCTTCTCCTTCAGTCGGGTATAATAGCATCGAATTGAGAACGTATCGATTGTTTTTTATACGTTTTATAAAGTTTAAGCTAAAGTTAAGTTAAGTTAAAGTTTTTATAAAGTTTAATGTTTAAGCGATGTTCTACAATCATCAATGACGTAGTCGTGTTTCGGAATGTAGGCCGGTGTAACCGTTCCGAAGACGGGTCTGAGCAGTAGCGCACTTGCAGCGCCTCACTCAACTGCCGTCTTTGTACTTCTTCACTCTGCAAAACTTCAAGACTAGAGTGAATAAGTACCTTATAGGTCGTCGTGCTCCATCTTAGACACAACGTCGCTTAATATCAGGCGAGTTGGTGGTCAAACGCCGACCTATTCTACATAAAAAAAATCCATACTGTTTCCTTCCATACTGTGTGTCCCAAAGTAAGATAATTAGCGTTTCTAATCCGCACCCCTAGCACATGGCGTGTACTCGCAAGTCATGGGCTTGATGGGGGTCGGTGACGAAACGATGAATTAGTCATTCTTTGGCATGTTAATGTTGGTGTAAGGAGAGATGGTATAGGTAGCATTGCAATATGCAAAATGTAAGCTAGGGAAAATGTACGTATACTAACTAGTAAATAAAAAGTATATAAAGTATAATATAAAGTATATTTATTATGTACTTACTAAACAATCACAATGCTTTCTATGTTTAGTTTATAGATCTCTAATAATCCATTTAATAATCCTATCCTACTAATATTATAAACACGAAAGTTTGTATGTATGGATGGATGGATGGATGTTTGTTACTCTTTCAAGCCAGAACGGCTGATCAGATCTGGATGAAATTTGGCACAGAGATATATTATAGTCTAGAATAGCACATAGGATACTTTTTAACTGCGGGTGAAAGCGCGGGGCGCAGCTAGTTTATAATAATAATCAGTCTAACGTAGGCTTTTATGTAAATCACATCACACTATAATTATCGTCTTAGCAAGCATTAGTGAGCGAAGCGTCTCTGCTTCAGCTTAGACAAAAATGTTTTCGTATATCCGAATTCTGTGTGGATTGCTATTCGGATCTTGGTCGTCCTCTATAGGTAGCATTTCTTAACCGATTCTTTCAGAATTTTGTGAATAGGATCGATAATTTTTTTTTGTCAAGTCAGTTTTTGCAAACCTTTTTTCACGGAAATTGCAGAAAAACCGCCATTTTTAATGTTGAATCTGTTAAACTATTGAACCTGCTCACAAAATTTCACGAGAATCGGTTAAGGAATGCGACCTGTAGAGGAAGACAAACGTAAGCCGCGTAAGCTACTAGGTATTATATATGCCAAAGTTTGGATGGATAGATGTTTGTTACTTAATCACGCAAGAACGACTGAACGGTTCTAGATGAAATTTGACACGGAGATAGATTATAGTCTGGAATAGCACATAGTCTACTTTTTAACCACGGGTGACTGCGCGGGCGCACCTAGTTATTAATTTTATTATGTAGCTGATGTCAAGTTTGTAGTAGTTATAATTACTGCCACGAATTTTTTTTAAAGAGTCATTAGAATTTTAAGCGATGATAGCCTAGTTGGAGAAGATCCGTCTCTCAAGCCAGAGGAAGCGGGTTCAAACCCAGCCGACGGCACGCACCAATTTGTTCATTGTGTAAACATATGTCCGTATTGTATGTCATCTGCTACATGACTGGAGCCCGGTGTATGGCGACAGGCTCGCCCCATGTCACATTTGGGACTCAATATCGTCCTGTGAAGTGTGGGTGTTGTATTACACCTCTGTCAGGTCCTTCGGGGGAAAGGCGTGACGATATGTTATAATTTTAAAAGTTCAATTCAATTCATTTATTCGGGTCATAGGTACAACTACTATACACTTGACAACATTATTTACAGATGACATAATATTATTAATTTAAAATTTAATGAAACAAAACAATATAGGATATCGGCTGTAAAAAAGTCTATTGGACATCGAACCTACTATCTACGAGTACATACTTATCAATTATCTTGGTTATACTAAACAACTTATTGCTTTAGAAAGGTAGACTTGTACCTACATCCAAAAACCAAACTTATTAGTGCACAATATTATTGTATCCGTTCAGTTTTCTGAACAAACACTCCAGCGACCCATCAACCACAACTTTACATATTAATTACATAATCACAATAAACAAACACACTAACACATAACAGAGAAATATTTCACTATACATCCGACATTTCTTAGCCAGCCTACTTAAAGCATTCGAAGGGCAATGGGCCCTCCGAGTGTCATTCATCAGCGACTAACTTTGTATGGTCCTCTTATTATTTCCCTACCCTTACCTATAAAATTGAACCAAACTTACCATAACAAACCATTATAATTTCATCTCTATCAAGATCGTAATAAAGTCTATATTCGTTGTTTGTTATGGGTTAAAATACAGTCGTTTTAAAGCATTAATTATCCGGCCCGTTTTAGGGTAACCCTTTTGGAAATTTTCGTCCCTCGCTGGTCACCCCTCGGCCAGACGCGTGCTTGGAGTCATTAGGATGCTAGGATGCTATATAAACAGGTATGGTGAAAGGTTCCTTTAATTACGAACGCGATATTTGCTAATGTCTTATGGAAATTTGAAAGGAATGTCAGAGCCTGGGGCCCTATTCTTACGCGTGAGATATTTTCTGGTCATGTCGTGTCGTTGAAAAGTCAGAGTGAGAGTGACCAGGATAAGTGGAGAATGGGGATTGTTAGAGGATTAAAGATTGGGAAATTGTTAAATAGGTTTTTAGTCTACTAGAACCTATGTGTATTAGTCTAATGTTGACATTTACATAATATTATAGAAGTAAAAAAAAATAATTAAAACTAAAAATTAAAATTGATTAATTTTTTTTTTTTCAAAAATATCAAAATACAATTATTATACTATAATTTGAAATTCCCATTTTATTATATTTAATTCGACGGAGTAAGCATTCAAACAAATAAAGAGTAGTTATTGATTTGCATCATAAAAATTACAAACAAAAACATCACATAAAAAAATCAACAACCACTCCTACAGCGGCTTGATTGTAAAAAAAAAAACAAACATTAATCTCTCAATTTCATTTTAAGCAAAACAGTACACAACTACATTCATATTCATACTGTTAGTTACACACCCAGCCCAATCAACAAACAAACAACTCAATCATCAAAATCAGACATTAATCAAAGCAAATGACGTGTCGCCCCGTCAACAGATCCTTACCTGCATCAAGCATGCACGCGAGGGGACGGTAGTGCCCCGCCAAGTTCGCTCAGATTATGCAAAATTAGTAGTAATACACCCTCCGAGCTGTATTTGTATAAGCTTATCTTTCCAGTTGGCACGCTGTAAATTGGTCAAAATCTCGCTTTGGCTCCTCGACTTTGCCACGTATACGTAAGAGGTATGGTGACAATAGTGTAGACCAATTAAGGATAGACTGTTTTGTAGGTATAAGAAAAAAACTAAGTCACGTTAACAAAGGTCCCCAAAAATAAACATTATTAAAAAAAGTCACGTTAAAGTTTTAGCGTTTCGTATCGTAGAGTGAAAAAAAAACTGTTTACAATACAATATACCTACCTACCTACTTTTATTTGGGAGTCATAAGTTGAATATTAGGTTCACTTCCTATTTTAAGCAAAAAAAATCCATTAGATATCACGATCTTAATGTTGTATGATGACATGATTTGTATCATCTAATCCATTGATAAAATGAATTATTAAAGTAGTTAACTACGTTACTACGTAAAGTATTTTTATTTTCAAATGTTCTTAAATTTATTATAAGGACAAAAATTAGTAGTAGGTATTCTTAAAAAAATAATTGTTAATTTTGTAAAACTATAAAAAAAGGAATCCAATATGGTACAGTTATTTTTACACATTTATTTGATGCCAATGTGAATTCTCCTACGATGACCCTACATTCTTGTCTGATAGCCTCATTACATCACTAACATCGTTACGTAATAAGGTACAGAATGGTACTGCATTTTGTACCTTATTACAAAATGGTACTACTGCATTATGTACCTTACTGTATAATGAAGTAAAGTAATTGATATATTGTTTAAATGTCCTACTAATTTCTTAACTGCCAGTCACCCTAGTCAAACCGAGTACGTATTAGTAACTGGTATCAACGACTCTCAATGCTCATTCGGCGGAGAGATAATATCGAAAACTAACAATATGTTCACAAACGAGATTACGTTATGTACTCGACTGTTCGGTAGATTTATTGCATGTGACGTCGAGTGTACTTGAGGGCTCGATTCTGATGTTACACGTGATAAGTTTTAGGTAATCAATGGAATTGTTCGTTGTATTCGATGTTATGTGTCTTACCTACTGTTATTATTGCTTACGTTATATCTAATTTAAATAAAAATCAAATTAATTATTAGTTTTGCAGTTGGTATTATCTCTATGAGCTTGGCAAGTTTGACAAAGACTGGTCTATAATGACCTGGGACAGGTTAAAAAAAAAAATGCTTTTTGAAATATTTCTCTGGCCAGTTCTTTAAGCAATCAAATCTATCTTTATTGGGAAACATAATAGCTGTGAAAAGTTTTATCAAATAAAAAGCTAATTACATAACATAACATTTTTATTATGGAAACTGACGTGGTTTTCACACGTTATCGTTTATAACACGGGAATTATTCACGTACGATTTACTTAGTCTATTATTCAAACTATAGGCAACACAAGTGCAATGCAAGACGCAGCCGCGCGCGCACACTCGCCTTGATGAAGATCGCCGAATGCGGTTGAAACTATGGTCAGAATAATCGACTAAATCATACGTGAGTAATTCTCGTGTTTAACACCCACACTTTGCCGGACGATATTCAGTCCGAAATGTGACAGGGGGCGATCCTGTCGCCATACACCGGGCTAGTCATGTAGCGGATGACATATACAAAAGCTAATTATCATAAATCTAAATAGATTTTTCAAACAATAATCTATCATACTCGTATCTTTTTCATCTATTATATTTTTCGGTTTCGTGATGCTCCTGAAAAGAAATAACAATTTCATATTAAATTAATTAATTGATGATTAAAAATCAATCTGTGTACTACGTATGTAGGTACACAGATTACACAAGCAGTAGGATAGGGTCGCATGCAAATGGTAACTAAACATCAATTGATAATAAAGAATATGTTTTTAATTCTTAATGAATTACTTGATGCTAATAACTCAATTCAATCCATTATGATCTGTCAATCCAATTGCAAACTACTTAAATTGAACACAAGTAACATTTGATTTTACTTAAAAATACAAATACAATTTAATTAAAAGTCCCATTAAAACGAAATACTTAATAATCCCATCCACGAACAGACTCCGCGGTCCCAGGCGGGCTATTCCGCAGATTTTGGACACAACACAAACACCATTTATTATCAAAAAGCACGAACTAAGAGCAAACTTAAAGATAAGGCGCCCCCATCCCTTGCAAAGTAATCTTTACCCTGCCCCCAGAGCAGGCCAAACTTGGAATAACTTTAGAAGACCAAGGGCTGTTTAGAAAGGACCCAAGTTTGGCCGAACTCTGAAATATTAATACAGTTTCAGAGAATCGTATATGAGAGGTGTGTGCTTTCTAGATATTTGCTAATGGTTGAATTCAAGTTTCAGAGGTACTTATTGGATACCGATATATTTTGGTCTAGTTTTAGAATGTCTAATGAACGTCAAAGTTTTTTATTAGACTCGACTGGCAAGTTTGGAAAAAGAGCCACTACTTAGAAGAACAGGCAAGAAATTGAGAGGCTTTTTTTTCAATAAATTATTAAATAACTGTCTCACAAACATTGGCTCACAACTTAAGTATCAAATTACATATATCTATGTAATATAGCTCCAGACATCTTTGTCTTCTAAATAATTTCAAAATAGTTTCATCTTCTGATCCTAACTTATTTCATATCTAATTATTATTGTCCATAGTGTTGATGCAGTAGTTTAATTTTGACCGATATTTTCTGAGTGTGTTAATTTATTTATTTTTTCTTTATACCACTTGAGGTCAATATAATTATTATATAGTATCACTTTGTTAAGTCGATGTGGGAAACGAGTAGAGAGTGATTTAGTGTGGAGGTAGTTCATGCACTAGAATAACACAAAAAATATTTTCAATCCCAGTCAAAAAAAAAGTCAAGTCAATCAAAAAAAAAACAGTCCATATAGCGTGCGACCCGCAGTACGTAGCTGGTAATTCCATCCCAATCCTAAGACCTAAGTAGTATTATAAATGCGATAGTGAGTTTGTTTGTTTGTTTGTAACGCTTTTACGCCCTAACCAATCAACCGATCATCATGAAGTTTTACATATACGAGTACGTTGTCTGAGATACAGAAAAAGACATAGGGTACTTTTTATTTCGAAAAACTAAACAGTTCCTGTGGGACCGCGGGTAAAACCGCGGGGCGCAGCTAGTCAAAAATAAAAGGTATTGAATACTATACCACGGACTGAGTGGTATAGTATTCATTACCAGTAGGAGAATGAGCTGCTTTGGGAGCCCCCGTTTTTCAAGCCCAGCAGTATACACATTCGAGCTGCTCTGGCCCAACTTGGACCACCCGCTTGTCACACATTCGCCTTTGCGCTCAATGTCGAAGCTAGAGCGCCGAACGTTACGTTATAGGTAAGCGCCCTATGGGGCTATTCCTACGCGTGAGATGAGATGAGATTTTATCTTGGTCACTTTCACACCTATGACGTTTCGAACGAGAGCAACAAGGACGTTTTTCGTCCTGGCGAGGTGAGATGTGAATCTCAAATCTCCGAATAGGGCCTCTAGTCACGCATGAACCAATAATGTGCGGCGGCGACGGTTCGAATCATGGAGGAACCCAAAGACGCCCAATATAAAAACGTTTAGCGTTCTATACATGTTACCTAGACAAAAAATATCGTTTGCGCGATGCAGGACTCCTTCTCTTTTTGTTAATAACTCACGAATTTTAAGTCGTACTATAACGTAAACTAGCATTCATCGGGAAAATAGTGAGCTCTACTGATTGTTACAGGCAATTTATGCTATTTCATTCAGGATTTTGTGAAATTTTTGAGTGTGACGTACAAGTGTGCGAAGGCTATCATTGGTTGTTTGTTACATTACCGCATCAAGAGTGAATTTTATCGCGTCCGTCACTACTTAATGCTTTTTTAATTATATGGTCAGAAGGTTTAAAGGCCGTTGTCTTTATCGTCCACAATAGAACACTAGCTACTCGTAATTGTGTGCTTGAGGTACCAACAATATTGTGCAACATAGTACGATTCTTGTGAGATTTTGTGAGTAGGTTCGATAATTGTACAAAAAATTTTTGCCGAGTCAGTATTTGTTTTTTTTTTATATGATTTTTGTTAATTTTTTATTTTTTATTTTGTATCGTTGTAGAACCTGCTCACAAAATTGCTAGAGAATCGGTTAAGGAATGCGTAGGTATTGTAGAGGCAGACCAAGATCCGGACAGAGATCCAGTTAAAATTCGGACATACGAAAGCATTTTTTGTCGAAGCTTAGACGTTTCACTCGCTTAAGCTCGCTCGGTCGATTAATAAATCACATATTTTCTGTGATAACTATACAATGTTAAAACAATAAAAACGTGATCATATTTATTATTAATATTACCCAAAAAATTAAGTGGGTAAATTTTTTTGGCGTCCTTATTTCACCTCTTCTTCGTAGCTTGTCGATGGATATTAATTTTAAAATATTTGAGAAAAGCCAAGCTCAATTAAAAAAAAGCCTTGTCTGTATGTTTTACAATAATCTTTTTTTTTTTCTGATCGTAAACGGTAACCGTCGCCTATGTACACCTGCAAAACTAGCGATGCTGTTGTTCCATTGCCAACCCAGAGAGGAATGTGTAGACAAGACACAAGACAGTCTTTTAAAAATGTTAATATTTCAATATTAACATTAATATACTTACCTGTATTCATAAATCACACTTCACGCTAAATTTTAAATGTGAAAGTTTGAAACGATGTATGAATTTAAAGATGGATGTTTGTTCCTCAATCACGCTACAACAGCTGAATAGATTTAGACGAAATTTGACACAGAGATTGAGATTGACTGTAGGATAATTTTCAACCGTGGGTAATGCAGCGGGGCGACTCTATTAAAAACAAATACTTGAAATCACTTCTAAAGAATCGTTAAACCATTTTTTCTAAAGAAGGTAGATAAATACATTTAAAAAGTTTCTATATCTATCCATAGTTTGAGGTGTTTTTTCATGTTATATTGCTCTATCCAGTACAGCTAGCTCCCTGTAACGTAACAGAAGACAAGAGGAAACAAGACGTGACAACAAAGACGCGACAAACTTGGAAGGGTGGTCCGAAACTTGTTACCGTGCGGACTATCGGACGGAGTTCTGAATACGCATCACTTGTATAACAAGCATGCCCATAGCTATACTACAGCTGGCGATGGCGATATCTATCTATATATATAAAATTCAAAGTCCTGACTGACTGACTGACTGACTGATATATCAACGCACAGCCTAAACCGCTGGTCCTAGAAACATGAAATTTGGAGGGTGTGTTCTTTGTACAGTGTAGGCATCCACTAAGAAAGGGTTCAAATAAAAACGTCATGTATTTCCTGTAAGCCACGCGGGCGAAGCCGCGGGCAGAAGCTAGTAGATTATAGAGCGTGTTCGATGATAAAAAATCAAAAATTATAAAACTCCTGACATCGATTTTCATCAACGCCAATGGTCATCAAACAAAACTAAGAAAACTCCCGACTATTTCACCTTTAAAAAAACAAAAACGGTTGATCCGTTAGGGAGCTACCATGCTACAGTCAGACATACACACACTCAGACACGTCAAACTAATAACACCTTTTGTGTTTGTGGTTTTTGTGTCAGGGGTCAGAAAAACTTTCTATTATGACTTTTAAATGTGAACATAATTGCGTATTTAATTACATCTTCTTCATAACTGGAGCCCGGTGTATGGCGACAGGCTTGCCCACCACTTGGGACTGAATATCGTGCGGCGAAGTGTGGGTGCAGTACACCTCTGCCGGTGCCTTCGGGGTAAAGGCGTGATGACATGTTAAATTGCAAAATGACACTTCAATGTTAAATTGCAAAATGACACGGCAATCTGCTACCACACCACCCTCTCTTTCCTTATGTTTATGATCTAAGAGAATTAAGTTAAAAAAAAAACATAAAAACAGAAAGCTAATCGGTAAGCGGAAAAAATACCTACTCATCTAAATATTTTCCAACAATAATCTTTCAAATCACAATTTCATTGAAAATATGTTACGCTTACAAAAATAATTAACTATTTAATACGTTATAAACACTGAAATAGTTTTAAAAATCTAGACATTAGTGAACCAAACTCCAAGATACCTAATAACAAACTAACGCCATTGCGTGCACACATGCAAAACAGCACGCACACTATCGCAAATAGTCGGGCAAATTTTCAACATGGCACACGAAGCTAGGGGTGGACTACACTCGTGTCCTTCCTTTTGATTGCAATTAATTCGGGAGGGGAGAGTGGGGTAAGGTGGAAAGGGTTCGCGGTTCGGCCAATACGCAGGGCCGAACTGGCATTGTTCTTGGCAAGTTGTACGCTTCGTGGCTTGGTCGTTAGCGTTTTGAAGTTACGTCCCGATTGTTTGTGGGTACTATTGGAGCTGGAGACCAGTTTTGTAACTAGCTGAGAGGCTTTTTATATCGCCATTTACATGCTGTTGCTATATAGAATTTGGGTACGTGTGATTTAAAATATTTTATGGATTTGAGGGCCATGAAATCATCAAAAACAAGTTTTTTTTGCGCCTAGTTTGATATGAAGAACTATGATGATCAGGTGCGAAAAAAATACAGCTGGTAGAAAAAACAACCAACCCAAGTTTAACCGAAGTACAATTGTAAAAACCATTCTCATTCTGGAAAAAAAATCACGAAAAGTATCTTCCTAAAAAAATTATCGGAACGTACAATTCTCTAATTTTTTGCGATTACACCACATTTTTTTCGATTATTAAATAGCCAGAATAGTTTTCTGAAGTAGAACCGAGCAAATTATTCTTATTTGTGTTTTTATTACGTTTAATACCAATAAAAACGGCAAAAAAAAATATATTTCTGGTCATCTATTTCATTTTATCATCAAATATGATTTACGATTTTCAACTCTAAATAAAGTGGGTTACGTAAACGTATGTGGGTAGATAATTGTGGAATGATCGAACCTTAATTTATTGACGTAAAAAAGATTAAATGACGTCAGGGTCGACCCAGGCTAAGCTAGTGTGAGTGTGACGAACTGAACTCTCACGACAAACACTGTGCCACCAAACATCGAGTAGTCTAGAAGAAGGAAAGAGAGACTTTAGCCCAGTAGTGAGGCACTTAAAATTAAAAATATTTTTTTGAAATTAAAAAAACAGTTTGAGTTGTCAAAATACATATGTGCACACATATACGCCTTTCCCCCGAAGGTGCTAGCAGAGATGTAATACAACACCCACACTTCGCCGGACGATATTAAGTCCCAAATGTGACAGGGGGCAAGCCTGTCGCCATACACCGGGCTCCAGTCATGTAGCAGATGACAAACAATACGCAAAAATGTTCACACAATAATCAAATATGTCACTTTATGAGTACTCGAAATTACTTCCAAAAATAAGCTAACATTATGAATTATTCAAATAAATCCTAAGAAGTACTTAGTAAAAATATCAAGCAACAATAAACTGAAAATAAATACAACAAAATTGTTGGCATTTAATAAAACAAAATTCGGCTCTGTGCCTCCACTTTCAATTTAGCCCGATGTTACTCTTTGAACATCTGAACCCAGACATTTTTCGTACTCATCTCACAATCCACAAATGTTTGCAATTAGTCGTTCTGGAACTATATTTTTTGCTCTACCAGATTAAGAATAAGAAATGATATTTAAAATAATATATTTACATATCACATAAAAAGTAAGTTTGTATAGAACGATTGCCTTGACGTCAAACTTGATAGGCCGTCCAAAAAACTCATAGTCACTTGCACTAAAAATCTGTCACTTTCTGGTGTGAACAATAAAGTGTTTATCTATCTATCTATCTATCACTAAACATAAGAATTGCCTAAGTCCTTGCTTAACTAGTTTCAAACTACCCCTACTGAAATATTCGACTATCGGCACGAACAGTTAAAATTCTCCTAAGCAATGGCTCAAGATTCGTGGTAAAAAATTTAGGTAGGAGCTAGGCTAGACAATTCTTATATTTAGTGCGAGTGGCCATCGGACATGTCTCACTATCTTTCGAAACAATTGCCGTTTCGAAAGATAGTAAGAATTGTATGTCACAATTTCGCACTATGTATTTATTTATATATTAGTGATATTTATTTTTAAAGTATGTATATTTATTTCGTCTACTTATTAGTATTTATTTATTTACTATTATTATTCTAATTCTAATTATGAATATTAATATTAATTATTTTTATCTTATTATTTTTTACGTCTTGTACAATTATGTTTAATGACATTCAAGGCCTCTATTTATATAAATGTTCCTGTCCACACAGGTTGTCTGGAAGAGATCGCTTTGAGAGATAAGGCCGCCCATCAAAAACTTAGTTAAGTACTATTGTAATTATTCTATGTTTTTAATAAAAAGTTGTTGTTGTGACATGGCTTGACGGATACTATAGAACTAATTAAATTACAACAACAAAATTAGTTTCTTTATTCTAGATACTTTCAGAATTCCAAGATTTTTATTACAGAATTCCTAGATCTACGGTTCCTTTAAACTACGTCACCGTCATTGTTTTGTCCACGTGTCTTCTACTTTTTTTTCATCTCAAAGGAACCATACAAGTCGTCTTCTTACTTATAAATGAGTTAGTCTGCCGCAGCCGCTGTGCTCTGTGCTCTGCAATACAGCGGCGGCGGGCAATGAAATAAGGTTTCTCATGCAATTACCAAGTTTCCGACTGTCATATAAAGTCATGCTCTACCGTGGCTACCAAAAGGCATGCAAGTTAGATGTCTAGAATCCTACCGTTTTTGTTTTAAGAATATTTTTGTGAGAATTGCACATTGGTCATTGCATATACAAGTTATAAACTGCTATAGTATTGAGTTTATACTAACTAACTAAAAAAATCTTACCTATTCGATTTTTTTTTTTATGTAGAATAGGTCGGCGTTTGACCACCAACTCGCCTGATGTTAAGCGACGTTGTGGTCTAAGATGGAGCACGACGACCTATAAGGTACTTATTCACTCTAGCCTTGAAGTTTTGCAGAGTGAAGAAGTACAAAGACGGCAGTTGAGTGAGGCGCTACAAGTGCGCTACTGCTCAGACCCGTCTTCGGAACGGTTACACCGGACTACATCCCGAAACACGACTAAGTCAAATTACTCGTACATCACACTAATATTTTAAGCGCTAAAGTTTGTGAGCGTGTAGTGTGTAGGTATATTTGTTCCTTGTTCACGCTCAAACGGATGGGTGGATTTTGATCAAATTTGGTATGGAGGTAGCTTATACCTGGGATTATTCCATAAGTTAACTTATAAGAGCGAGTAACACCGCACGGCGAAGCTAGTTGGTTTATAATTAATTCTTAATTAAATCTAAAAAGCAGTGTCTATATTCGAAACAAAAAATAATTACGCATTCAAAAGGAAACTACAAAAAAAGGTGTGAAGTTTTCTCCTTTAACGATAGTTAAAAAATGTAAGTAAAAAAAAACAGAAAATAAGAAAGAGACAGCTCTATACGTTCCAACACAACACCCCTTACTAATCTCAATTTTGACATTTGACCTAAAATTGACCAATAAAAGTTTACCATCGAAAGGTCATGACATTTCCCCGAGATGAATGTCAAACAGGTTTGACCCAATCCTATTAGCACTTGTCGGGTCAAATTAAGACCACAAAAAGATGCAGCAAAGCATTGCCAGCATCCCTATTCCCAAAACCTGTTCGCCACGAGTTAACTCATAACCTTGTTACCTCTGACCGCGGTCCACCTAATTTGACCTGACCACGGGATTCTGGGTCAAACCGGTTTGACATTCATCTCGGGGAGATGACATCATGATAAAAAGCTTATAAACTTGAATGGGTTGAACTTATCTAGGGTAGCATCCATACAAAAGTCAAATAGCTTAGTCAATGAATTAAAAACAAATAAATTACAATAAATATAGCACACCAACATATTTTCTAAATGAGAAAATAACTCAATCTTTTATTTGTGAGGTTCAGTACCTAAAGGGTAAAATAGGACCCTATTACTAAGACTACAAGTAAATCAAATCTCCGTGTGTCTCTGTCCGTCTGTCACTACATAGGCTGTATTTCATGAACCATGATAGTTTGACAGTTGAAATTTTCACAGATGAACTGTATTTCTGTTGCCGCTAAAACAACAAATACTAAAATAAAAAAATAAAAATTTACTATGGCTAAAAAAAAAGTCATGTCTGTTGTATGGGACAGACATGCCTTTTTTTTTGCCGATTTTATAGATAACTAGCTGTGCCCCGCGGTTTCACCCGCGTTCCACAGGAACTGTTATTTTTTTCGAGATATAATTTAAAAAAAAATTAAGATATAATCTTAATTTTTTCTTTCATAAGATCCTTCTGGCAATAATAAACACAACAAAAAAAAATTGCGAAAATGTTCCATCTGTTCACGCGTGATGCGATGGCCAAGGGAAATAGTGATTCATTTTTAAATATAGAGATTATTAGAGACGGTACGGAGCCCTTCGTTTTCGAGTACCTACTACAATAATTAGCAACGAAGCAAGCAAAGCTATATAAGAAAAATATAATAATAATAATAATAAAGCTTTATTTTCTAACACATTCTAAATAGTTATTACAAGTAAATATATTTATATGTATAATTTTATAATCTTTTCAGTTTTCAGTTACTATCTTCAGAGTATATTGTGTTAGAGTCGCATTCCGCGACAAAAGCCTCCTCCATTTACTTCCATTTCGCTCTTTCTTTTGCTGCTCTGCTCCACTTCCTGCCTGCCAGTTTGGTGATATCGTCACTCCAGCGTTTGTGTGGTCTCCCTGGTCTACGTTTAGCGTCAAGTGGGTGCCAGTTCGTTATCGTCTTGGACCATCTCGCTATATAAGAAATGTAGTATTAAATGAATGAAACTAAATGGAGCTTACAATGCTCTTAACATTTTTAACTTTTTCAAATCAAACACAGACTTTCCACCTCCTGGCTCCATTATCAGATCAGCTCCGAAATGCCAAATTATAGTTTTATCATCTGAGCTCCTTTCTCGAAATGCGCTCTCTCCTTAAATTTATATGGAACTACCTCTAAAATATGATCTACGAAACAAAAGAGAAATCATTAAAATTGATTCACAATTAGCGGAATAATCGCGTAACATACATAAAAAGAAGAAAAAAACTCACAGTCGAATTGAGTACCTTCTTTTTGAAGTCGGTTAAAAAATTCAAGTCTTCACACAAAGTTCCACACGTTACTAGTTATTTTGGACAGAGACTCGATTACTTTCTTTCGAATTTTGCAAACTTATGTTATAAAAATTGTTAACTTTGTTATGTACCCCTTAAGTACCTATTACAACACCCAAAACCAACACCTTGTATAACTACTTCGGCTTTACAATACAACGTTTATTAGTAAGGTAGAACTCTGAATAATAACCGGCAACTAAACCGTACCTTGTCCTAATCTATTCTGTGCCCACACCAAGTTTAGTCCAAACACGCCATTACAAGCAATCACGTGGCTCCCAAAATAAATTGCCCGCCCAACTAAGCTTATAGCAATAAATGTAACAAATGTTAGTCAAGTTTATTTGGCTGCGTACAGGCTGCCCCAGGCTTGGAGCTCGGACTGAGATATGAGATATTAATTCGTTGAATTCTATGATCGATAGGGTAGTAGTTATTGGCGAGTTTGTTCTTAAAAAGTAGCTTTGATAAAATAGTCAGACTTAGTTCTAAATGAGATTTTTTATTTATTTAGTGTAGATGTCGCCGCAAACTAGCTTTGTTAGTTAGTATTTTGACTAAACGACGCCGGTTAGTAAAATGTCTGGGCTGACGAAATGTCTGAGACGCTTCGCTCGCTGACGCTCTCTCGGTCGATAAAAACGCAGTCGGGTAAAATATGTTGCTTACTAAAATCTCATTGAAGCAGATTTTTACAACAATAACTTTATCTAAGTACCTACTCATATTCGTAGTAAAGAAACTGGATAGTATCTATTATCAATTTATCAATCCATACGTCTATTCATTATCGGGCATAATCGGATCTTCACGATAACAGAAAGCATTTTTTTCTACACAACTCTATATCAAATAGCACATTGTCCAGCCCAGACAATCACACACACATTGTCCGACACACACACATACGCGACCACAATAATGGGGGACAGAGCTTGAATACGTTCTAACCCATCAGGACCACGCGACAATTATTCAAAGAGAATAGTTTAACAGAAAGGATTGTAAGTACTACATTACTACTCCACAAAACATCTTATCCGCCAGATTTTAGACACTCGAAAATCAACTCAATATTTTCGAAGTTTAGTGTCGAAATTCCTTCAAAAGTGAGAAAGGCGGTTGTTGAGAAGCTGTGGGCTGGTCGCGAATTTCGGTATATTTAGAATATTTATACATTTGTCCGCGGGATGAGGCCTTTCTCTTAGTATATAATAGGTACCGTGATTTAGTACGGTGCTGTGTCGGTGATTTTAATGTAATTAGTCTGGCCGAGTGTTACCGCCATTTTGATTGTGTGGCCCAAATGAATGTTGCAGATACTGGCTTCTCTGGAAAATTTCCCACCTTGTTTTTTTTTTTTTGAAATAAGTTTTTAAGGTTTATTTAAATAAGGGTTGTAAAATATAGTTTTTAAAGAAATGCATCTGAAAACATAAATATCCTACTTTCTTCATATCCTACTTCCTACTAGGTAATAATTATTATAAACGCGAAAGTTTGTAAGAATCGATGGATGGATGTTTGTTACTCTTTCACGCCAGAACGGCTGAACAGATTTGGATGAAATTTGGTACAGAGATAGATTATAGTCTAGAATAGCACATAGGATACTTTTTAACCGCGGGTGAAACCGTGGGGCGCAGCTAGTAGGTTAGTAAAAACGTTCATTTTTTTATTGCATTGTAACAAAATGGTAAACAGCTACATATGTCATCATCATCTTCTATCTTATGTATGTACCTCTTTAATGTGATTTGTATAGTCTTCTCTCGTGACTTATGTAATTTTTCTTTTTTTTTTTTCTTTTTTTTTTAAATTTACTCGGGAATCTATCAGGAAACTGATTAAAAGTTTCGTAAAAAAAATCCTTTCCTATCGAGTAAACATAATAACATATCTTAATATTACTGCCAACAATTAAAAAACTAATTTCATGATATTCTACTTACAAACTTCCAACATTACATTCGCATACAAACTTACATAATTATTCATTTTATTGTTAGTGGGTATTAAAACGAGTCGCGTAAAATATCAAGTGTAGACCCACATTCTGCAAATATCTCTATTTGAAAGTATGGAAAGGGACTTATTTCCATTTTGCGGTCAAAGTTGCCAGCCACCTTAGCAATAAACGTTGTTTAGGATTTTTTTTTTATAATAGCTGTGTAGCTTTGGAATAGCTACACAGTCTTTTGTCTTTTCAGATTGAGTTCAAAAATTTAAAAGAAAGAAATAGACAAACACTGTATAACTATTCTAAGGCTATACAACGTGTACCTACTAAGGGGGTAGTTGTTTTACCGAATTAAGATTACACTACTTCAAAATTCGTTAACTAATTTTGATCAAATATGATACTAACTTAAAAATAGTACGAAATTTTTGTGAATATCGAATTAATCCTACGCAAGTGACCCTTGGACAAAGGATAATGCATTTTTTCTTTTGTATTAGTTTTTGTGGTAAGTTTTAAGTCTCTTTAAAAAGGTACATTATGTCTTTTTTTACTTTGAGTTTTAATAGTTGCCAAAACTTTTTTCGTTTGCGTTTGGCTCCATACATTTGAATAAAGCACCCCTGGCGGTAACATTAAGGAACCAGGTTAAATGTATGGAGCCAAACAATACAGAAAAAAGTCCATCAAAACTCGTGATAAGCCACCTGCACCTCTGACAACGTCTTTGCAAAATTGTAAAATGATCGGTTGCGTTACAAACAAATAAACAAACGGACAAACTCACTTTCGCATTTAAATAAATAAATAAATAATAAATTCGGGACACTTCCACACACGGTCTGACCCCAAACTAAGCAAGGCTTGTACTATGGCTGCCAAAGACTGACAACATACTGAGATATTTTTAAATACATATTAACACCCAGACATAGAACAAACACAAATGTTCATCGCACAATGTTTGCCCTAGGTGGGAATCGAACCCACGCCCCCAAGCTCCGAAGGCAGGTTCACTACCAACTGAGCCACCGAGGCAGTCATTTAAGTGTAATGTTTGTAAGGATAAATAGATACAAACGCCATAGAACTTAAACCTTCCTTAGTCTCCTCAAAGAAGCCTGTTCCTGTCTTACCGCGCCCAGGGTATAGCAGCGAGTAGACTCCACGAATGAAATTGTGAAAACGGGCAATGACCATGCGGAATAGTGAACATCAAAATTCCACCAGCGGAGTACCATTAGCATAGAACAAAAGAACCATACACGACAGTATTACAGTTTCAACCAGTAAGGTAGAGGCTTCGGCCGTGGCTAGGTCCCACCCACCGGACCAAGCCATGCCGTGAAATGACCTAGTCGTGTTTCGGGATGTAATCCGGTGTAACCGTTCCGAAGACGGGTCTGAGCAGTAGCGCACTTGTAGCGCCTCACTCAACTGCCGTCTTTGTGCTTCTTTACTCTACAAATATTTAAGGCTAGAGTGAATAAGTACTTTATAGGTCGTCGTGCTCCATCTTAGATCACAACGTCGCTTAACATCAGGCGAATTGGTGGTCAAACGCCGACTTATTCTACATTAAAAAAAAAAGTAAATAGCTACCTACATCCTAACTAATATTAAAGTCAAAGTCAAAATGTTTTTATTCAATTTTGGTATCAAAGATACACATATGAACGTCAGAGTTTTTTTGAAATAGACTCGACCGCCTTGTTCGGATAAAGAGCCTCTACTCAGAAGAACAGGCAAGAAAATTATTTAGATTGATTTAGATTATCTAAATAACCAGGTTCTTAATTTAATTTTAAATTGTGATGTTTTCAAAGTTTTAAATTAATTTGGTAAGTGGTTGTATATTTTGATGGCAGTTCAAAATGAACTATAATAGAACGTATAAAAGAGACGAGACGTTCACGTACAGAGAAGACAGGGCGCGGACGCGACGCTTCTCGTTTTGTATGACGGTGTTGCATCTCCGCTCCGTCTATGTCTCATGCTCGTCTAAAGCCAGGTCTCCACAGACCGAGCATGCCTCGCGAGGCACGCTTCCATCTCACTCTGGCTGCTAAGCTTACCATGCTCCAGACTGAGATAGAAGCTTGCCTAGCGAGGCATGCTCACTCAGTGGATACCTGGCTCAACATATGTTCTGTCTGGCCAGCGCCTAAGGTACACGAATCATGTTCTTCTTTTTTTTAATTAACTCGATCAAAACAGACAAAACACTGCATAATTATCCCGTGGCTATATCTACAACGTTTATTAGTAAAGAGGAATAGTAAAAGATCAGCTACTGTTTCAATAAAGTCCTTTGCACGCAGGGTGGTAGGTGGTACCTTTCGCTACATTTAACGCAACCCTTTTCACGGGTGTGGAGTTAAATCTTATTGGTCAATCCTGCTTAATTACTTATGAGTTTCTTGTTGGGATCATCGCGAATGTTTTAGCCAAACCTTAGTCTCTTCTCTTCTCTTCTCTATCTCCATACATAATTATATAAATAATAATAACAGTAAAATTTTCGAGCCCCTTGCACAAACGATCGTCTGACCCCAAACTAAGCAAAGCTTGAACTATGGCGGCCAGACACTGATATCATCACGCCTTCCTCCTCGAAGGGGCTGGCAGAGGTGTAATACAACACCCACACTTCGTCGGACGATATTCAGTACCAAAAGTGACAGAGTCTGACATACATACAATTATTTTTAAATGCACGTTTAAATAGATAATTAACACCAGACAGAACAAACACAAATGTTCAGCACATAGTATAAAACAAAGTCTCTTTCCGCGTCTTTCTCTCTCTCTCTGTCGGCTAACTCTTACCAAACCACATAAAGAATTTTTGATGCGGTTTTCATTATCAGTTAGATAATTTTTCACGGAATGTTTGTAAGTGCCGTGCGAAGCCAGGGCAGGTCGCTAGTTATGTAGTTATCTATAAGATACAAATACATAATTATGTATGTTTATAAGTGTTATAGTCATAATAGCAGATGAGAAAAAAAAACTAGATGCTTACCAGTAAAACTTTAGTGATTTTAACAAAATAAAACAAAGACAATTTTTTTATGAACATAACTGGACTACATTCTGGCAAAACATTGCATCCTCATACCGAGTCATGTCCCGTTTTAAAATTATGACTCTGAATGACCATGCGGAATGTCAACCACCGAAATTCCAGGAAAGGGAGGTAGTGCGCCCCTCCGACCCCCAGGGGTTGGGAATGGCATGTGGACGAATTAAGAATGCAATCTTAGTCTGGCATTCTGTTCTTTGTTCTAGATTTTTGGTCAGAAAACTGATGGAGGCTTAGAAAAAAAAAACTTTAGGATTAATAGAATACTGAACTATGAAATCGGAGTTTATGAAAAAAGAGTTGTAAATAATTTCGACTTATTTATTAAAGTGTATTAAAATTTTAATGTTAACATGCAAACTTACTTTTTCGATATTTCATAACACTAATAAATATTTTTTAAACAACGACTACCCGTCAGGCCGTCATCCATGTAAACAATTTTTAGATTTTGTTGATATTTTTAAACTGCTTGACAGATTTCGATAAAATTTACCTACTTCTCAAGTATGGTCTACCAAACAAAAAAAGAATAATTGAATTCGATTCGCAATTGGCGGAGTAATAGAATAACATACTCGTACAAAAAAGAAAAAAAAAACATACAGTCAAATTGAGAACCTCTTCTTTTTTGGAATTTGGTTTCTGAAATAAGTTAACGGAAAGGCAGCTAACCTGATGGTACCTATATGGTCAATACCGCCTATTTAACTATATTATACTAGCTGCGCCCCGCGGTTTCACCCGCAGTTAAAAAGTATCCTATGTACTATTCTAGACTATAATCTATCTCTGTGCCAAATTTCATCCAGATTTGTTCAGCCGTTCTGGCGTGAAAGAGTAACAAACATCCATCCATCCATCCATCCATTTTTACAAACTTTCGCATTTATAATAATATAGTAAGAAGATTCCTAGTTACACTTACTTAATAATTAATAGCTAAATGTGCATTATTATTTTATTTTCTCTTCGCATCGTTCTAAACACAATACATAACGTTACATACATAGCATAGATTAATTAACAAAAAGGGTGTGTACACACGCCGCGTCCGGATTGCGGGCGGGCCGACCGCCAATGATTAACGACCGACCGTTCCGGCGTTTCCTATGATTAATACGTCGCATTGTGCGTGCGTACTGGCGTACTGTGCCTATGTGTGTGGAAGGCTCGAAAGTGGGAGTATAAATCCTTGAGGAACGTCCTAAAAAAGGTCTGAACTTCGGACTGAGTTCTAATAGCTAGCGAGCGATTGTACCAGACTCTCTATTGATTAATACGTCACGTTGAGTCGTTCTCTGTCTATAAACGTATTTAGGTACTTACTCGTACCTATAGCAGGAGGCGAGTGGAAATGAATGTCGTACTATTTAGTAGGGAGCGTTAGACGAACATAAGCTTGTTGGATCAAAGATATTATTTATAAATAGCTGCGCCCCGCGGTTTCACCCGCGGTTGAAAAGTATCCTATGTGCTATTCTAGCCCATAATCTATCTCTGTGCCAAATTTCATTCAGATCTGTTCAGGTGTTCTGGCGTGAAAGAGTAACAAACATCCATCCATCCATTCTTACAAAGTTTCGCGTTTAAAATATTTGTAGCATATAATAAAAATTGCTGGACCAGCCTAACAAGATGGACATAGGACGAGATGACTGTCATAGGACCAAGGAGAGAGACCAGGGACCCTATTCGGAGATTTGAGATTTTCATCTCATTTTTTTCGTCCTGGTTGCTCTCGTTTGAAACGTCATAGGTGTGAAAGTGACCAAGATAAAATTTCATCTCATCTCACGCGTAGGAATAGCCCCACTGGGGCCTACCATGACCTCTTATTGCCATGATGGTTATGTTTTGATTTCGACGTTGCGCGAACATGAACCTTGAAGCGCGGCGATACGATTCGCGGTCGCACCGCGTCGAAAACAAAACGTAACTATCATGGCAATAGACGTCATTGTGTGGTGCTCAGCAGTAAAAATATAAAACCGAAAGATTTCAATCGTAAGTATTATAATCTTTTTAGTTTTAGGTTTCATCATGTATCATCAACGGTCACAAGAATTGTTGATTGATTTATTAGGAAGATTGGTATCCTATGTTATTTTTGTACCCCTGAGAACGTGTATGAAAATTTACAAGATGATCGGTTGAACAGCTAGTGCGTAAAAGAATAAATAAATAATAAATAAATTCAGGACACTTCCACGCACGTCGCCTGACACCAAACTAAGCAAAGCTTGTACTATGGCTGCCAGAGACTGTTAAACATACTTAGATATTTTTAAATACATACTTAAATATATATTAACACCCAGACATAGAACAAACACTTAGTGTTCATCACATTAATGTTTGTCCTAGGTGAGAATCGAACCCACGCCCCCACGCTCAGAATAACGAACAAACAAACAAACTCACTTTCGCATTTATAATATTAGTTTATTATTTATATTATTATTTAGCTCTAAAATTGTTGACCGCCTATACTATGAATACAAAATCAGAAACCACAAATGACTTATACACACTTGCTGAAGGTACTTGTTTCAATAATTTAAAAATAAACCCTTTACCAAAACATTCAAGCTCCTATGTAATAATTAAGCTATAATACATCGCCACGAAAGCAACCGGCTGGCACATCAGTCAAGTTTTCTTCAGGAATAAAATTATGCGCGCATAACACTTCCATCATACGCAGACCTTGCATTAATCATGTACGCACAGACAGGACTATTTATTGTATTAGCTGATGTGGGGGTTTTATTATGGAGGTGTTATAAGGTAGACGTACAAATTGTACAAGTTCGTAGCTATGGATGTCGAAAAATTTTTCCTGGAACTCAATTTTGACTATTTTTGACGCGTGAGATATTTATTATTTTGGTCACTTTGAATCACATGACTTTTTAGGCGATGGAGATAATGATTAAGAAAATATATCACGCGTCTGAATAGGGCCCCAGCGGTGCTGTTCATTCGGCAACGTTTCCGATCGGATCCCACTTTCAAACTCAAATTGTTCGAATCTCAGTCTACTTTTAGTTTACGTATAAATTCGATTGTAAGAACCACGTTTAAAAACTTATGAATACGGACTGACATTCGAAAAATTTAAGTTTAAATTTGGAATCCGATCGGAAACGTTTCCGAATCGTTGTGAATACCTATACAGAACTGTAAATTGTATAGTCATATGCCATATTGTAATGGACGAACATAATTTTAAAGCAGTAAGTGTAAGTTTGTGTGTGTGTCTATGATTCGGACGAGAAGTTGTGGATCCCGAATTGAAGTTGTGGATGTGGAGAAGTTGTGTGAGGTCTCCGTTCGGGAAGAACTACTGGCTTAGACTAGAGTAAGTAAAGTAAGTAAGAATATCTACTAAAAGTAAAATTCTTAAGCCCAAAGAGTGGGCAGAGTCGGGATTTTCGGTCATTCACTGTCTCGCGTTATTATTCTTTTATTTTGGAATTTCTGGTGCAAACAATAAAGAATTTCGAGTAATATGTATGTACTTTAAAGAAATAATTATTATATCACTAACTTACGCTGTTAATTAATGAATGGTCTAAATAAATAAATTTATTATTAATTAGTTACTTATTTAATATTATTTGTACTTCTTTACGGAAACTAATTTGAATTTAAAGATTTTTAGTAATTGTTAACTCGCTACACGCCTTGGCGTGTGGTTGCTGTTAGTGTGGTAAGTTTTGTAAATAAATAAATAAAAAGGAGGAAATAAATAACGATCAAATTAGCAAGAAATTTAATTGGAATGTCGTAACAAACAGAGCTCTAATACGACTAACTTTATATAGTTAACAAATATAATAAATAATTTTGTTTTGCAATTTCTAAAGTTCATCAAGTGCTTAAATAAATTATTAAAACAAGTAACATTTTTAAAAGAAAAACAAAAAACCCGACTGCCAAATGTTGTATCATAAGTCACTTCCACTATCAAGGCGATTCAAATTACACCTCACATGTCGAAATCCATCGAGCTGTTTAGGATGTAGGCCGTGTCAAAGAAACTTTATACATACATACGAGTACATATGTATACTCGAAAAGCATGTTAAAAAGTAAGTAGTTGTACTGGCAACATAAAATAAACTATGGTTCCGGTCTTCCATTTTCCATCTGTCATTCTTGTGTAAATACGACATTTATTACGTCGTCTAATTAAATCCTGTTTTATCAAAGCATAACCCTCTTTCTTACGCAGTCTGGTAAAAATTGTGTATTGCGATCACATTTTAACAAAGTTTGACCGGAACGTCGGTCGCAACGCTTATTATGTCAGAGCTCTATGCTCCAATATAACTAGCTCTCATTACCAAAGAACATTAAATGCCTATCATTAACATAACAATCTACATAACGTGAACCCACACACTCAGATTTCAAAAGGTTCGGACTATGACGCCATAATGTCCACCCTTAACATTTTGTCTCTCTTTCTCTCGCGTCTGACTCATCTCGTCATCTCGCTCGCTCCACCCACCTTCTCTTTTGTTAATAGGGCTGGGGACAAAAAGGGCTATTATGAGTTGCAGTACAATATGGTGTGTTTTAAGCCTCCCCTAAATTGCAAAAGGTCCGAGTTAAAAAGATGGCCATCGTAAAAATGAACATAATTTTTTGCAACGAATTTACTTAATTATATTATATTACCGAATTTACTCTGGTGGGAGGCTTCGGCCGTGGCTAGTTACCACCCACCGGACCAAGCCATGCCGTGAAATGACCTATCCGTGTTTCGGGATGTAGTCCGGTGTAACCGTTCCGAAGACGGTTAGCGCACTTGTAGCGCCTCACTCAACTGCCGGTTTTGTACTTCTTCACTCTACAAAACTTCAAGGCTAGAGTGAATAAGTACCTTATAGGTCGTCGTGAAGACCACAACGTCACTTAACATCAGGCGAGTTGGTGGTCAAACGCCGACCTATTTAAAAAAATTTAAAAAAATAAAAAAAAGATTTTGTGCTACGAGTATCTTACCCTACTTAAATAGAAGAGTAATTATCATTATAGTCATTATCATAGTGACAATATTTAGTCACAGACAATACTTCCTTCTTAATCCTATTAAGTAGAGTCAAACCGGGAATCTTCAACGGATTGCTGTAAATACAGTTTTTATTCCAAGTTGGTCGTGCTACCATCTTCGACGACATCATTGCTTCAATTACATGCACCAAACTGTTAAAAGCTCCAATGCGACCAAAGATCCGCTCAAATGTGTGAGTCACCTTATGTGAATCTATATGTATGTTTATTACTTATGTTTTACTTCATTTGCAATGTTTTCTCTGTTTCCATTACGTAATTAATAGTTTTGTTAATACAATGGGACTGTCATATTGTAACCAAAAGTCCCCAAAAATAAACAAGATTTAAAAAAAACTGTTAAATAAAATAACAATAAATAAACAAGGTAACCTTTCTATACGAAGATGAAATTCCAAAGAAACTTTCCACAATTGATAGTCAACTTGAAAGTGAATTTCCAGATATCTCACACACGAGAGCACAGAAATAATGAGCGAACTACTCGTACTTGCACTCAACAATTGCCGGACCAAACAAAGATATTTTAATTCTATTATGTGCACAAGCACATTATGGCTTTCTTTGAATTATTTTCGCAAGGGTCTAACTAAATCATAGTCGTAAAGGCAGCACAACAAAATGTAATTTATTTTCAATTTGACTGCCTCGATGGCTCAGTTGGTAGTGAACCTGCCTTCTGATCTTGGGGGCGTGGGTTCGATTCCCACCTAGGGCAAACATTTATGTGATGAACATTTGTGTTTGTTCTATGTCCTGGTGTTAATAATTATGTATTTAAGTATGTATTTAAAAATATCTAAGTATGTGTATCAGTCTCTGGCAGCCATCGCACAAGTTTTGCTTAGTTTGGGGTCAGGCGACTGCGTGTGGTAGTGTCAAAAAAAAAAAAGTAAAAAAAAGTAAAAAAAAAACATTATTATTATCTTGGAATTTGACATTATTTTAATTATTCTTTATTATGCCTGTGAATTGCACTTGTAATTATAATGTAATTGTTTAACCGTTTTAGATGTCATTAAATAATTTGAATTTAAGTCGTTCTTCAATCTTTAACTTGGTTGGAAATGCATAATTTCTTTATTTGTATTGTGGCAATTATGTAAATAATAATCAAAACAGACTAATTCAATAAACTATCTTCACTAAATAATTAATAATATACATAGTATTAAAATAAAGCTTATCTAATATCTTGAAGCAGATAAAAATACAGTTGGCTAGTTCGTGATAAATCTATCTATTCCAATGCACAAGATTTACCAAATTTGTTCTTGACTCGGGGGCTAAAACATTTTGCACGTCCATCCAAACTTGATCAAATCAAAGCTCAATTTTACTGTACTCCCATAACATGTAGATAGTATCGAGTGGCAATATGTTAGTAAAGTACTTATAGTAGAAGCCACATGACCTATACGAAATCAATGTTTAGTACTTAATTTCACACAATCTTGTAAACACAAAACTGTAAAACAAAGAAGCATCACGAAACGTCTAAAAAACACTGTTGCGACTGGTTGTGTTTGCTTGTGACTACGGTGAGTTGTGTGCATGCACCTAATTTATGCGGTCAATTTTTAGGTTCTCGTACCGTCTCTCCTTTATGTTATACAAGCTGCGCCCCGCGGTTTCACCCGCGGTTAAAATGTATCCTATGTGCTCTTCTAAACTATAATCTATCTCTGTGCCAAATTTCATCCAGATCTGTTCAGCCGTTCTGGCGTGAAAGAGTAACAAACATCCATCCATCCATCCATACATCCATCCATACATACAAACTTTCGCGTTTATAATATTAGTATGATGATCGAAGCTTTAAAATAATTATAAACCCCGATCCCGACAGAGAATGTAAATCTTACAACATAAATACCTTATTCACTAATTTATTGTAAACTACCACACCGAATGTTTCAGAGGAAACCATTTCCTAACAAACATCCCCTTGCATCCTGAGGGCGGAAAACTCATAGCAGTGGGCGGGAAAAATCAAAAGACAATAATGAAAACTAATTTGATAATATTTGATTACGTCATAGACTTTAGTTGCAAATTCGGGACATTTTAGGGACTTTTTACACACGCAATCGTCGTACCTCAAATTTAGCAAAGCTTGTACTATGGTTGTCAGAAACTGATATGTATACATTATACGTTTTTAAATACATACATAAAAATATTATATATAGACAAAGAAAAAACACGAATGTTTATCACATTAATGTTTGCCCAAGGTAGGGATCGAACCCACGACCTTAAACTCAGAAAGCAGGTTTACTACCAACTGAACCACCTATATTTTAACTTATGTTAAAATGTTAAAATATAGGTGGATGAACAACTAAAAAATATTGTGTGGGTTAGTTTTTGCGGCTTATCAAAAAAATAAGTACCTACTTTATGATGGTCATTAATCAATCCAAGTCCATTTAATTAGTAGTCCAGTATTTAATTTCAACTTATCTTTTAACTGTATCAAACCATATAAAAAATAGACGAGAACTATTTACAGAAACGGGAACATTGTTTACCTATTTTCTTATGTTGATAGAAGACTGTGGTCCTCGTAGAGACCCGTAGCTGTCGTAGCACCGTAGCAAAGCCGTAACTCCTAGCTGTAGCACTTGTCGTAGCTTATTTAGCTGATATGACTTCGTGTGGCATTTCCAGCAGATCAGTACAGCTAAGTATATCCTAGAACAATAAAACAAATTTGCATTTATTAATCCAATAAGGTTTTTAAACGGTTTTCTAGTTGGACCAGATTGAACGAATATGAACACGGATATAGTGTGTCTAAGAAGATGGAAATGAAATATTTTTTATCCATGCTGCTTACTAATGTTATAAAAAGTATAGTTTGTATGTTTGTTAATCTCTCTACACAATAATTGCGCTATATGCTACGAAAAAACAAAATGCAGGTAGATGGGCTAGAATTACACAAAATTAAAAGGCAACTTAACAAATGACAGACAAAATCACAGCACACAACTAAAACATCCCTATTTCTGAAATCATAAGCTTTTAACTTGTATGCTCTGGGTGCACATCAATATCCATCCCACCGACTCTCAATCAGTCTGATTGATCAGCCGACTGATTCGTCCCGATCCGTCGGATATGACCGCCGCCACTATCCCGCCCATTTTAACTGGCACAAACCGGTTTTAAGGGGCCTACCAAAAATACGGGTAAAACAATCTTATTTTAATAGTACATGATTTTTTCATATTCTCCATAGTCATGCCTTTCCCCGAGAGGGCTGGCAGAGGTTGAATACCAATATCCACACTTTTTCGGACTATATTTAGTCCCAAGTGTGACAGGGAGCGAGCCTGTCGCCATACACCGGGCTCCAGTTATGTAGCAGATGACATACAATACGCACATACGTTCACACAATGAACAAATTGGTGCGTGTCGTCGGCTGGGTTTGAATCCGCTCCCTCTGGCTTGAGAGGCGAGTTTTCTCCAACTAACTAGGCTATCGTCGTTAGTACTAAAAAATCAAGATAAAGTTCAATGGAAAATAAAATTGATCCCACTTACTTTTCACTTACTACGTCTACTTAACTTTGGCACTACTTAGTTACTGATGACCTCATAATGATGTGTATTCTAAGAAGACAAAACTCTTAACAACCATAAAGGTTGATTATGGTCGATTTAAAATAGAGAGCACGGGCCTTGTTTTCCCACTCACACCAACTACTCGCGTCATACGAGCGAGCGTAACGGCACACGATAAGCATTGCCAATACGTTTTCAAAATATGGGGGCTAGTCTACAGTTACAGGTTATAGTACATTACTGCCGCGGTCTTTAATGACTACTTTGTTGGTCACTGGTAATGGCCGACAGCGTAGCTCCAGGCCGACACAGCGCGGTCAGCGTGCAGCACTTGATGGACGAGCTGAGATAAAGGTCGAGGCCGTAGGTCGAAAACGTTAAAACGTCAAAATAGCGGCCGGCAATGTTTAGCCGGCCTGTTAGAGCGACCGGCAAAACTTAGTCGGCCGCTCCTTGAAACAGAACGGCAAGGTCGATTTTGCTCAAACAAGGTTTTCAAAATAATGACTACATTACATGTAATTTTTGAGTAAAGTTATATTATAGTTATAGTTTGTTCCCGAAAGCCGTAGAGTAGGTATCACTTTCCCTTTGATCAATAAGAATGCAATTCTTGTAATGATGGTAGCCCCCAAGACTGGTTTTTGCTAGGAAATTGGACGGTCGAACGGATTAGGTTGAGTTGGAGATTGAGTGTGGAATTGAGTTTGTGTCTTGAGGGGTCAGGTTAGAATTGTCGTGAAGTGGCAAGTCTGAAATTTATTCTGATTGCTGTTTTTACAGTTCCATTTTAGTCTAGCCGTGTAAGTAATTATCTCTAGACTTTCAATGACTTGACTATTGATTTTTTTAATGAACCACACGCTTACCACACGTACAAGCTTCACCACACTTTTAACTGTGCGTTCTTAAATGAGGCCTGCGTGTACTTAACTGAGCCGTGTGGTAACGATACGATCTTTTCGACTTGCGTAGGCAATGCCATGTCGTGGGGTTGGCGCGATGTACAGTTTTACCCACCATACGCGCGGTGGTCCGTGTTCAAGCCTAGCCTGTGCAGTTAAATGTGTGGTGAAGCTTGTGCGTGTGGTAGGTCTATTAGTTACGAGATGAGCAAGTTGCTTACCTGATGGTTAACATCGCGCTTGCCCATAACATTTTAGTGCCATCCAGAATATAAAAATACTACGCGACAATGCACTGCGTCATCCTAAGATTTTAGATGTTAAATCTGTTTGTGCCCAGTTATTCTCTGAAAGCTTTAATTGCTCTTCAATCCGGGCCACAGTAATGTTTGCATACTACGAGTATAGTACTTGGCAGTTAAATAGTAAACTGACAAAGGAGTACTACTTTTCTAGGCGGACTCTGCAAAAGAACACTACCACACCTTAATCACCGTTTATGCCAACAAAATTAATGTTAGCACAATGTCTAAAACAATACCTACTTTGTAAATTTATGTGTACCTAATTGTCTAATAAAATTAAGTAGTTGTTGGACCCTTTAGTTATTCTCGGTAAAAGAGTCAAATTAGATTGGTCTTATTGTAAACCAATTCGCTTCGCATTTCTCTCTCGGTTTTCAAGATCAAATACTTATAATGCGTGCTAACTACTTTGTTCAAAGTTAATTGTTAATTCTTTGCTATTTTAGTGTAAAAAAGTAGTTTACGGGTAGATAGACAGATGTTGTGATAATAATGATAACTATACTGGATTCTTTTTGGATTACTGACACTTTTTCTTATTAGATTACTTCGAGATATAAAGAAACATGTACAAATATTCTTTTTTTAACATTTTTAAAAATTAGAAAATCAACTTAATGGCTTTACTAATATGGTACGTATGTCTTTTAACTAAACGAGTATTAAACGCTTCAAAATATACAAGAACGTCCTTCTTTTTCGAAGTCAGTTAATAACGGCTACGATTCCACAGATAGATAGACACATGTTTATTAATCGATTAATCCTACAACATATTTAGTAATTTAAATAGGCTATTATAAACATAGGTCATATATATATAGGTCGTAGGTATTATAACATTATTATAGGTTACACAATGTTCTGGTTCTAAAGTTAATGCAACACGTTAACCAATAAAATCGGTCACACAAACTTTACAGTAGCCTCAATAAATTACTAATCATCTCATTGGATTAATCAAATAAATAAAAAAAAACTCTAAAAGAAAGCTTTAACCCTTATTAATTAAATTCTTGACTCCATAAACACCGACCAGATTAAATCCAACGAGCCGCGAAGTGAGACTTTTAAAATAATATCGCGGAAAGTTATCAAAGGCGCTATCAGAGCTTGAGAAAAGTTCGCGAGTGAAAAATGCAACGAACTTGAGAACGAGAGTGAACGGAACGACTACTACTGAAGCTTGGGGAAACTTCTTTGTTGAAACTGTGCCACTTCATTTTTTGTTTTAACTGAACAAAGTAGATAACTGCTCAAAAGGACAGAAGGATACACGGAGAAGGTTTTGAGTTCTGAAAATTACTAAAATACGTTAAAGTATTATTTGAAATTGTCTTTGCAATCTATAAATATCTTTATTGTTTTTAATGTTGTATACTTTAAGTAAAATTTTGATGTAAGCTTTTACGATGTACTCGTACCTTATAATCTACATAAAATTATTCGTGTTCAAAGTGTGGCCCTTTAAACTTTAAAAATTCATTATTCAAAAAATTCCAATATAAAAAAATGATAATAATCGTCGTTGCCAGATAATAATATTATTCAAGTATTACAGTTGATAAAACCTGTTCAATGTTGTAGCACAAAGTGACCTCTGTGGTGAAAATTCGTAGCAGAAATTTTCCAAGTCTGCCGCTGCGCTACTCGACGATAGGTGGCGCTAGTTGCGAAGCAAAATTAAATTGCCTTTTCGTATTGGGCAGTTTATTTTTCTTGTTAGAATCGTAGCTAATTTAATAAGATTAGAATAAAAAACTAAAAGATAATTAAGTACATAACTTTACCATTTTAAGGATACTTCATCACCAATACTAAAATTATTACAAAACGTAACAGTACCTTGGTGGGTAGGTGGAGTTTTTGGTTTTTCATTAAAAATACGAACATAGAACCTCCTCGTTTTTAGAAGTAGGTTAAAAAACAATTATTTCTAGCCTTTGTTTTAAAATCACATAATCATTTTCGTACATAAAGAAAACGGCTAGAAAGTACCTATTGCATTTAGCATAGACTCTCTTTTAAGAAAATTAAAAAAATAAACAAGGCTAAAGACGCTTCACACATCAACAAAAGCACACCTTTTTAAATCATTATCATCATTGCAGTCTTATACGTCCCTCTGCATGGACAACGACCTACCCAAAATCGAAGGTAATTTCGCAAAATGACATCTTCAAAATTTTTAGTTTCAGATGCTATACCAACCCCTTACCAAGCAAAGCAAGGAAACTAGCTCGTCATGTAGCGAAATTTGTTTGTTTCTCACACGACACTCAGCGAAATATCTATTTCGGACGGCGCCGGACCCGCGTCATGCTGTCACAGACCCTGGAGAGCTCGCGGAGTGGGGCACAAGCGGCAGCGGTAGCGATTCTTAAAAGGAGATTTTATTGGTAGTTTGCAGATACCTTGAAAGGAAAGAAACGCTAACTGTATTCCTGCTTGGTTGATACTACTAGGTTATTATACTAGGTACTAGGTAAACTAATTTTATATGTATAATTTATAATTTATTTTGTTTATCTAATAATTTTATTAAAAATAATATATTTAAAATATATGAAATAAGACATTTGAAAGTTAAAAACTAACCTAAAATTTACTTAAATAAAAATAAAAATCTAATTTAGTAGTAGTAGTAGTGGTAGTAGTAGCAATGTACGTACCCAAAATGCAACGTTATGTTTATTCGTTTGTTCAATGTTAAACTGCGAACAGCCCACCAAATCTTTTGAAAAAGTAGTTTTTTCATGCAAAACATTTTTTGAGTACGATTGCAAGTTAGGAAGATATTATAATGGTCACGAAGTCACAGTTTGGGATAAACAACTTAGGTTTTTCAACAGTTTTAAATGTTATAACTTGTTGGTAGTCTGGAGTTGTATATTTGAATAATGAAACACGTACAGGTAGTTTTTTTTTCCATGTTAATCATGAATGTCTTCTGCTACATGACTGGAGCCCGGTGTATGGCGACAGTCTCGTCATGTCACATTAAGACTTATAATCGTTCGACGAAGTGTGGGTGCAGGGCCTTCGGGGGAAGAGGGTGACGATGTGTCATTATACGTCTAACACAATATACAAATATATATTACCATATCGAGATACACACATAATATACACGACATGACATTTTTTTATTTGTAGTTTCTCTTTGACTCTGAAGAAGTTCAATTACTTAGCCTGAGGCGAGATTATAATCTGACTAAGCAATTTAAATTCCGGAGTTTCTTAAAAAAAACAAAAAAGCCCCGAATTTACTAATAATCATGTAGCATTATCGCTAACCTCTTTTCCCTTGCACCGCACTGCCTGTAGCAAAGTTAACGTCTACACATGAGGGGGTATTTCTTCAAGTCGAGCTGGGCTCGTGTAAACACTGCCGCTGTCATGCTCGCAAAAGGGTAACACAAAGCAATTTCAACTTTCATGTTCTTGTAATTTGGTGAAATGTCACAAGAACTATTTTACGACGCAAATTGTTATGTCTTAGTCAAATCAGCGTTTTGCTGACTTAAAAAAATGATGTTCATAGCAGTTCGCTTCGAACGGAGACCTCACATAAAACATCTCCACGACTCCTCTTCCGATTTAGCTCATACAATTACATACCTGCTAAAATTCTAATAACTTTAAGGGTCCCGCGACGCTCTGAAATTTCCATACAAACGCGCTTGTCAAATTTCTTGGAAACCATTGGTCAGATTATGATGAAATTTAGCATGTACAGTCAAATGAACTATATCTCCGCCCCTATGTTCTTGTTTTTTTTTTTTCAAAAAACGTCCTTGAGAGAAAATAGAGCTATGAAAAATATCCACATTTATAAGAGGTCACTTTTGACTGATTTATTCAATAGATAGACAAAGCAAATCAAAAATCCCTTTACATAGGGAGGTTGTCTACATTATTAACTTTTAAATAAATCCATAAAACAAAGGAAATTCTTAGTTATTTAAGAATGATAACAGAAGTGCAAGTCATAAAAAAAATTAAATTGCACTTTGTCACTCTGTAGGTAACTATAAAGGCTCGACAGTATGCTCTCTTCGCTCGTCGTCTTCTTCTAGACGAAATGGCTATGGAAAACCTTAAACCAATGCGAAGTTAGTATAAAGTAGGACTCTTAAATGCCAGCAAAATTTCATGAAGACATGATCAACGATATTCTAGTTATGATCGACCAAACAAATGCCGAGATGTCATGAAATAAATAAAATAAAGAAAAAAAAATAAAAAAATGTCAGTAGACTCTGAGACCTAGCTTCGTTCGTTCAGTGACTATGGTTTTATTAAAGCGCAGAGTGAATAAGTTTCTTTTAGGACTACGTGCTCTATCTTTGCTCACATCTTCATCAACAGTGCAGTGGTAGAACTAATTTGAGCTTTGAAATAGTTTTCTTAGGTAATTTTTGTAAAATTTAAGATACTTATGCCTAATTTTATTTTTAATTATGTATTTAGATTTCAACCTAAAACGCAAAATAAAAATAGGTAGCCAATAAGTTAGTCGTATAACGTTACAATTAACGCTATACTCACAACAGAAAATGCTACCGTTATTCATAATAGGTAGGTGAGTACATCAAAATCTACCAAAATATTAGGTACCACAATTTAATACCCACATAATTTCTCGATTCCCAAACTCAATGTTTCCAATAAACCAAACCCGAGCGCTATCATTCGAAATACATTCAAACATAAAGATAAGCCCAATATAGAAATCAGAACTACAATCGCAGTAGCCATGGGTCGATCTTCGTCCGTCCCCTTGTCCCTCACTGCCCACAAAAACACCTTAAACTATAGGCTACCTTATAGCTATGGTTGTAAGGTCGGTTGTCGGGTGTCGGGGGGAGGTTGTAATGTTTTTTGTTGTCCAAGGGTGGTGGCAGGGAGGTAGTGGTCGCCGAGGGGAGACTGCCCGCAAAGGGTCGGCCGGTCCGAGCTGCGTTTGCAGCGGTTTAGTACTAGTGCAAGTTTGGATAGCGGTATTTTTTTACTATACTTAGCTTATTATCATTATTTGCTTTGTTTTTTTACTTGGCTGGTAAGTACAATACGAGATAAGTCAGTGAAGCATGATTTATTTTACTCAAATATATGTAAACTTGATAATATTTTAAAAGATTTTTACCTAATTAGTATAAGCCACAGTCAAGTATAGTAAGTATAGATCGATAATTAATATATCTTTGTTGCAGAAACGTTTTTTTTTTTTTGTTTTTAATTCCAATACTCCGAAGGTAAAGATCTTCAGACTTTTAAATCTTTAGCCAATAGAACAATATGGTACTTAATAATTGGATTAATACTACTTCAATAAGATGTACATACATACTACTAGTTCCTTGAAATTTTATCTTACTAATATTATGAACGCGAAAGTTTGTAAGAATGGATGGATGAATGGATGTTTGTTACTCTTTCATGCCAGAACGGCTGAACAGATCTGGATGAAATTTGGCACAGAGATAGATTATAGTCTAGAATAGCACATAGGATGCTTTTTTAACCGCGGGGTGCAGCTAGTTTAAAAATAATTATGAAATACTTAAGGTAGAAATTTCAGATTCATTTAAACTGCCCCATCAAAACGAAGCACGAAGGGTGTATCCGGTTCGCATACATTAGTCCCAGATATCGCAAAGCTTTTCGGCAGGATTAAATTAGTTAACTTAGGCATTTGCCCAGTTTTGTTGGGCACAGTTTGCCCAACTTGGGCACAACTGCGGGCCAATCAAAACTCCATTTGCATTTAGTGAAATCGCCCACGCTTTAGTGAGTTTAGGTGGTTTAGTGATAACAATAAGTTATAAGGGTTACATAACAAAAACTGAATTAAGTAGTTTGGGATTGTTTAACCCGACAAAATTATAAATGAGGAGGCTGCCATTAGGACATGTGTACTACCATATTTTTTAAGATCTGTATGCTATCCTGTATGTTGTATACTAAACCATGTTCTCACAAATAAATGAATCTTGAATCTTGAATCTTAGGCGGTTTTCCATATCCCGGCACGGCACGTCAGCCGATGAGGCATAAATGTATGGCACACGTTTCCACTTACCGACGACGACACCGACACAGCGCCCTTGGTCCCATCAGCGCCGTGTCGGGCCGGGCCAGGCCGGGAAATGCCGGCAAATGGAATAAACGCCAATTATAGGTACGAACCATCGGTTATTAGAAACTCTCCGTTTTCATTACAAGGTAAGTATAAGTATGTTTAGCTTCTTTGAAAAACACAATCTTTTGGGTAGTAACTTTCAACTATCTCTTAAGCAGTTACTTTTGCCCAGGTGTTCAGAAAAAACTTACGTACAACTCATGGTAGGTATATCTGGTAACTGGTGGGCTAATAACTGATGTACTGTAACTGATTTGAAATAGGTAACATATTATCAAACTTATTTTTAAATTGTAGTTAAAATTTACAAAGATATCTTATGTTCTATTAATCGTGAATATAAGTTGTCTATGTTTTTGTGTGTGTCCTGTCATCTTATGGCATTATCTACACATGGACACCTAGTGGCATATGTGTATTAGAATTTGTAACACATATGCTAGTGGGGAGCTATGAGTGTGAAACGATATTTACCTGTACTTAATTTACCTACGCTATTTTTTGTCCTTAAAAAATTGCATGTATTATGTAGTTTCATAAAAAGACTGCCGATTTCACAACATGGAAAGGTCCTCCCACATACCGCACCGATTGATACCGGATACCGGTTCAGTAAATAACCCAAATGTAGTTTGGGGCAAGACGCGCGGATTTTTTATTACAATTTGAGGTAGAGGCCAAGCAATATTACGATATTGTTTCTTGTCCGGACGTTATATTACATATGTTATACTCGTAGTATAACCGTAGTACTATCATTTATTCTGTGGTATAACACAATGTAGCATAAAATTGGAGAAAGACTGAGATGTCTAGTTGGTTGTGATTGAACTCAATATACTCGTAAGTGGACACTCAGGTTAAGTGCGTCGAGAGTATTAGAGATACTCTATTCTACTTCTATTTAGCAGTCATAATGAACTCGTATATCTGATGAAGAGGTATATAACAACAAACAATAACAACCTTTTTAAGGAGCTCGAAGTTTTTTTAATTGTTATTTTCTTACAAATGAAAGTGAAAATTTGTAAGTACTCACCTATATTGACTGATTAAATTATGTTTTTATTTTTATCATATCATTGCATTAAATTGTAACCCAGTTCTATGCTAGGTTAAATTCCAAGTTAAAAATCTGTAAGTCATTGGAATACCGATTTGAAGTCGATTGCATAATTTTTTACCAAACTGAAAATAAAAACAGATTGACAAGCCATTTAATTAAAACGTGGTAGATATAGTAATTCATTCATTGCGTTCTAACTAAGTAATTAATATTTTGTTTAAAACTTCTCTCTTAGACTCATAGATACAAGCAAGAAATTGGTACACAAAGAATGTATATTGAAATCTAGAAAACGTAGGTAATATCGACATGCCTTCCTCATACAGAAATTCCTGCATTCCTGAGCTGACGGTACGTGCATTTTTAGAACACAATATCGCCAAGTCGACCTGCATAGGACGTACAATATTTTAGTCAAAGTTCATTTTAGGTAGGTAAGATATTATTGCAACTACATAAGTAAGTAGGGTCAACTGGGCCAAATGCGTCTGCTGGGCAACGGCGTCTTTCGAGAATTACTGACAAACCCTTCACAAATTAATGACATACCTACTATAAAATTATAATAACTTTTATTGCGTTTCTGTTAGGCTTATAGGTACAGAGATCTTAATTATACTATTATCATACGAAATTAAGATTTGATACAGAAGAAATACAAATAGAGAGAATACAAATTTTATAAAATATTTGAGGTGCTAAAAAAGAAAGCAATTATGTACCTAAGTGGAACCCTGTCCCCCACACTAGGTTAACCTGTGTCGTGAGGTCACAGTTTTCAGCTCTGGGCACGATCGTTTTCCTCGCAGAGGTAAACTCAAGCTTGGTTTATATTATGAATGACACAAAGGTATTCATTATTAAAGGTATTATTCACAAGTATATATTTGAATCGTACTAATCTATTTTCTTTACTAGTTTGTAAAAATAACAATTCATTTTATAATCCGTTGGTAGAGATGGCACGTTAGTACAACGAGATTGTAGGAAATGAAATAGATGTCGATATATTTATGCCAAAAATGTTATCATACGTTAAAACATTAAAGGATATTCTTTACCCTCTGCCCTCCGGTTCAGACGCTACCTCTGGTACGAGTCTGACTGCCCCAAACACGTCAGTAATATAATTGTACTTGTATAAACATTTTAAAACAATGTCGGCGAGTGCGCCCACCCGCGCGCATTATTCTTCTTGTGCATTTCTTTCTTTTTTATTAAATGTATAATACTCAAATTAATTATTATTAATACTCAAATTCGTCTTCATAATATTATTTTTTCTATGTATACATGTCTTGAATTACAATCTAGATCATAAGTTTTTTTGTTGGTTTTATATTTTGTAATGATTGTAATTTGTGTTGTGTACTTAAATAAATAAATAAATAAAAGGTATGTTTAATAAAAATCAAACAAAAGTTGTTTTATGAAGAATTACTAAGTTCTATGGCATTCCAGTGACAACCAAAAATTAAGCAACCAACGTCATCGTGTACAGGTTATTACAACTATAGATAGAATAAAATATGTAGGTGGCGCGAAATTTGTGAAGGGTTTGTCAGTAATTCTCGAAAGACGCAATTGCCCCACAGACGCATTTGCCCCAGTTGGCCCTACCTACTCAAAATTGGAAGTTACATAATTATATTAACGCCTCTTTTACATAGGAGTCTCTTTCTTACTTCTCTACACTTGCAACAATCCTGGCATACATTTTTTGTTTTATCTTCATTCCTGAGTCTTTTCATGCACGCTACCTGATAAACTCATTTTTTTGAACTGAGTTAATTATAAAACTATCAACTTATTGTAACTTACATGTTAATGTCAAAGCTATTTCATTATTTGCCGTTTTTTATTTGATCTGATTTTATCCTGGGACAATAATGAATAAGAGTGGCTAATGATAAAGAGCAATGACAGTTGAAAGAGGCCAGGAGGAGGCCTACGCCAAAACGCACACCGTATTGAGGGGCATTTTTTTGAAGTATTTAGAATTAGAAGAAGATTATGTAAAACTAAAATTATTCGAAATAAATGGCTATTAAATTGTGTTGATTTTACTAATAGATACCTAGTTAAAAACAATTAAATCACAGCCTGCCAGTAAGTATCTCTTTATTGTCTAACAAGTATAAAGTATATATTAACTGCAGAGGTGTGGAACTCTTTGCCTGCGTCTGTCTTTCCACCTAAATACAATCCGGGGGTGTTTAAGAGTAAAGTGAATAGGTATCTCCTAGGCAAGCGTGTTACACCTTCGATCACGTCGACGCTTCCCATCAAGCGAGTCAGTGGTCAAACGAATGCCTGACTTGTTGTAAAAAAAAAAAAACCCCGACACCGATTTTCTTCAACACCGATTTCATCAAACATAGCTAAGATCACTGACTAATTCACCTTTCAAACAAAAAAAAAAACAAAATCAAAATCTTTTTACCCGTTCGGGATCTACGATGCCACAGACATACATACACACACACACACATACACACACAGGCACGACAAACTTATACCACCCCGTCGTTTATGCGTCGGATAAGAAAACGATATAGCAAACTCTACCTAACCGGGTAGCAAACTCTGGTGGGAGGCTTCGGCCATGGCTAATTACCACCCACCGGACCAAGCCATGCCGTGAAATGACCTAGTCGTGTTTCGGCATGTAGTCCGGTGTAACCGTTCCGAAGACGGGTCTGAGCAGTAGCGCACTTGTAGGGCCTCACTCAACTGCCGTCTTTGTACTTCTTCACTCTACAAAACTTCAAGGCTAGAGTGAATAAGTACCTTATAGGTCGTCGTGCTCCATCTTAGACCACAACGTCACTTAACATCAGGCGAGTTGGTGGTCAAACGCCGACCTATCCAACATAAAAAAAAAAAAAACGAATAAGACAATTTTGTCATAGTCCGACGTCAGATGTCTTTAATTCCGTAAGCAAGCAATTTTTTACAACATGGTCTAATTCGATGACTATCAGCAAATCTCCGACTCATCATAATCAATGAACTCGACTATTGATAAACTTAGATAAACAATTTCCCATAAACTGACACAATTTCCAAACTAACATCCAGAACAAAGTGTACAATATTGTGAGCAAACAAGGCATTCTGGTGCCGTCGGACACCGCAATTTATAAGCGGGTCGGACCCAAAGAAAGGGTTGCCGCTGTTATTGTATCGGAAGGTGGCCGGGCCTTAACGGCCTTACACTGAGGACACTTAAGAAGGAGTAGACATCCCTATTCATTTTCAGGTGTTTGTTTTTAAGATTCCGTCCCAAAGGTTGTATCTAGAAGTACTCTATATAATTATATCGTCATGCCTTAGGGGGCTGGCAGAGGTGTAATACAATACCCACACTTCGCCGGACGACATTCAGTCCCAAATGTGACAGGGGGCGAGCCTGTCGCCTTACACCGGGCTCCAGTCATGTAGCAGATGGCATACAATACGCACATATGCTCACACAATGAACAAATTGGTGCGTGCCGTCGGCTGGGTTCGAACCCGCTCCCTCTGGCTTGAGAGGCAGGCCTTCTCCCAACTAGGCTGCCATCGCTTTTTAAGTACTCTAAAGCAGAGTAAAATTCTGAAAAAAGATAACCGGGAAGTAGGCGTACTTCTTAGCTTAAGAATCTGGGGACATGGTTCTACCTGAGCACTGGATCCCTGTTCCGCGCTGCTGTATCCAAGATTAGGATAACCCCAATGATCTCCGACCTCCGGTATTAGATGCCACCTCAAGAAGAGAAGACCCAAAGGTTAAAACGTCACCCTATTACTAAGACTCCGCTGTCCGTTCACCTGTCTATCTGTCCGTCTGTCACCAGCCTGTACCTCAGGAACCCTGATAGTCAGACAACTGAAATTTTCACAGATGATGTATTTCTGAGCGGTAGTGAGCGCAGCGTCTATGCTTCAGCTTTGACAAAAATGCTTTCGTAAGTCCGGATCTCTGTCTTCCTCTACAGGTCGCATTTCTTAACCGATTCTCATGAATCGGATAAGAATCGAAGACATCGGATACTTCACAAGCTTCACGAGGATCGGTTGAGGAATGCGATCTGTAGAGATCAGACAGATCAGATCAGTGGCCCTATTCGGAGATTTGAGATTTTCATCTCACCTGTTTTCGGCCTTGTTGCTCTCGTTTGAAACGTCATAGGTGGGAGAGTGACCAAGATAAAATCTCATCTCATCTCACGCGCAGGAATAACCCCTAGAGATCAGAGAGAGAGAGAGAGAGAGAGATCAGAGTGGGACCGTCAAACGTCGACCGCGAGGTCTACAGGTCTGCACAGACTAGTTAGAGACAAAATAACTTGAAAATTATCGTCGCTTCTACACCATTCCGCGTTCTACGAAGTAACATTTGCAAATACAAGGTTGGAAGTGTTAGCGTGTCGCGATCGCCGTCCTCACGCACACTACCGCGGAGGGACAGAGGTCGCCGGCCACGGCCTTCTTATATTTGTTTAAGACGTGTATTGTGACAAAACCCTTATTTTACTGCACATTTGTATATTGGATTATACCGGAACCGGAAACAATAGGTAGCTTTTTGGTTTCTCTTTGTTGTAGGTAAGGTGTTGAAAAGTCATTTTCAAGAAAACATTACTTTTTTTTAAGTACTTACTTAGTCTGAAAAATATTTACGTTCATACTAGAATAAAACATACGGATATGAACTTTCATTTTTGAAACCATCTCTGAAATCGCTGAAAAAATCAGCTGTTCCATACATTGCGTTAAGTGCCAAATATTTTTTTAATACCCAACTGACATTTTTTCCACGATTTCACAAGTTGATTTCTTAGTAAAAGACATTTAGAATTACAAGTACTTTTGATTCGTTGATAGCTTGACATCTATGCAGCTCAGTACAGCCAAGCTTAGAACTCTTTAATGTATTAACTTTGTTTTCTTTTTTACACTCCTGATCGGGTCGGGTGCTGCTTGCGGGTCGCTGGTCTGCTCGTGGTGTACTCACAATGTAATAAGTAAATCTGATAACCTTTAACCTAACCTTACATTAAGACTCAATAACTAACCCCCCTCTCTACCTGTAATCCCTTAAATAAAAATTAAGACAAATGTTAACAAAGATCACGGGGAGTCCGGAGTGTAATTGTTAAATATTTAAAAAAAAAATTTTTTTTCTTCTACCCTAATCCTGCTCAGATGAGGTCAAGTACAGTACGTACGTTATATACAGTGTCTTCATTTTTCTTATACAACGTGCTGGTATTGGGTGTAGTAACCTTAGGGTGCTATTCTACCCGCCAAAATAAACAACTATTAGAACACAAAAAAGTTTGAAAAATTCGTTAAAAAAATATATATCCCTTCAAGTGGCAATCGACCATATTTTGACAGAAAAAAATAATACCGCAACTGGCAATCGACCACCTGGTGGTCGATCGTCAAGAGTATTTTTGATACCTTGCTATTTAGTGCTAAACATGTTGTTATCCTTTTCTAACTTCTTAGACAGTTCATAAAAATAACAAGGATAGAAATATACTCGGAGTATAAAGTCCACTTTCGAACAAATTGTATCGAAATTTTGCCGTCAAGTCAGTCACGTTTCGCGCGCGTGAGCCGGCGGCCATTGCGTGTTTCAAGTGGGTCGGAAACGACCGGTTTTTTTCCATTATCTAACAGTAATCTAATAATATTTGTGTGAGTTTGTCATTTGAAACATGAACAGTTAAGTTATAAACAGTTTGTGACCGTTATTTCATAGATTTGTTTGATATTTGTGTGAAATGTGATAATGCAAGCTTGGAATGTAAACAAAGTAGGTATGTAAGTACTCGTTTTCGAGTGACTCATATTACGATTCATAAACATTAAACTAAACACTTCTCTTATCTGAATCTTTGTACGGGATAAGTCAATGAACCGAGCTCTTTGTTAGATGTAAAACAAGAGGCACTTGGCTTTGGAGATTTCTCAGAATTGAGTACCTAGTAAACATGTGTTCGACGCTCGCGCGGCTTTATGAGTCATGCTTTGTTATTGTTATTGTGTGAAAAAAAAATTTATGGAGAGATCTGGTATTTTGTAATAATAATGTATATTTGTGTATTCATTATATATTTAAAGCAATAATGTTATTGAAAAATAGTGTTTTTTTCCTTTTTTTCTGAGTTATGTGCAAGGCGGGAGAAAAAACCGGTTCCTCTACTTTGGAGCTGAAACTGTCAGTACATAAGGCAAAAAAACGTTATTATGTATTTTATAGTCGGATAGCTTTTTTTCAAGACGATTCCAATGATATAAGTTTCATATGTAGGTTTCATACAAAACTTAAGAGAAATCTTGATTTTAGTAGCACACGGCGATTTTTTTTAAAAAAAATTGAGGGGGTTTGCCACGGTACTCATAAAAAAATTACGGGGTCTGCACTGAAAGGGATATCAAGTCTTCATACAAAATTGATCACGTGTCTAGTTATTTTGTATAGAGAATCGATTATTTTTATTTCGAATTTTAAAAACTTTTTTGTTTTAAAAATGGTTCACTTTGACGGATATATTACTACACCCAAAAACCATAACGTTATATTCGTATTAAGGTGTATGGTAAAGCAGCTATCTCTCTCGCTCGTTCGCTACACTAACATACATATTAGATTTAAAATTATAGAATGTATTTTTGATAAATTTGCCTCTATCAATGCATTGAAAACAGTATTACAAAATATTCAGAATAGTTTCCATGTTGATATTTAAAATGAGTGCTCAGAGAAACGTAAACGTATATATTTTTGTACGTGATTACGATTTTCTAAGTATAAACTATAAATACCAACACAAATATTATTCTGAATACTTTGTGATACTGTTTTCAATGCATTGACAGAGGCAAATTTATCAAAAATACATTCTATAATTTTAAATCTTATGTAATTTAATAGTGTCGCGAGCGAGCGAGACAGCTGCTGCGCCTTACCATAAAAGTATTAAATTATCAAAATGCTTTGTCCGTTTCGTTATAATAATAATAATAAAAAGCTTTATTTCGGACACACTGATCCATAATAAAGCTTTTTAGGTACACACATTGCAATTTTAAATAAAATTTAAAACTAAGTTAAATAAGTTAATTAATAAGTTATAATTATTCAATTCAAATATCCACAGTTAACGAAGTAAAAGTGGCTCTGGCAGACCCCTTAACGTGGCAGGTAAATAGCGGCTCGCTCTAATAGGACCTCCAGAGGCTCTCAAACGTTCAATCAAAATGATAGGTAATTCAGTTAGACAACCGCTGGACGAATACCGCCTTGTCTCGGACTGGTGGTTGCAAAAGTGTTACTTATAATCCTAACCTTATAATAATACTAGCTATCACCCCGCAACTTCGTTCGCGTTTATTATCCTACTAATATTATAAACGCGAAAGTTTGTAAGAATGGATGGATGGATGGATGGATGTTTGTTACTCTTTCACGCCAGAACGGCTAAATAGATCTGTATGAAATTTGGCACAGAAATGGATTATAGTCTAGAATAGCACATAGGATACTTTTTAACCGCAGGTGAAACCGCGGGGCGCAGCTAGTAATATTAAAATGTAAAAATGAGTTTGTTCGTTTGTTATGCTTTCACACTTTAACTACTCAAGCGATCGTCAAGAAATCGTCATGAAATTTTGCATCCACGTTATGTAAAGGTACAGAAAAGTACATAGGGTACCCCAGTCACCTCGAAAAAAATAATGGTTCCTGCGGGACCGCGGGTGAAACCGCGAAATGCAGCTAGTCATTTATAAATTAATATTTGCGGCCTTTTTTTTTTTGGGTTGGAAATCATCAGATGACTTGTCAAGATTAGAGGGCATGTCAGACTTCTACTGACTAAAACCTACCCGTGTTTCTTCCATTACCTGTGTGCTAGGGCCGCGATATCCCTTTCGAACAACTCGCAACCCTGGCAGGATAGCTGCGGCCTGCGGATTCACTCGCGATTAAAATGTACTCTATGTTTTATTCTATACTATAAGCTATATGTGTGCCAAATTTCATCCAGATCTGTTCATACGTTCTGACGTGAAAGAGTAACAAACATCCATCCATCCAACCATCCATTCTTACAAACTTTCGCGTTTATGTTATTATAGTAGGATAGGATATGCCCGATGTTAAAAAAGTGGCTGCTGTTGTGGTCTTAGTTTACTTATTGAAAGTCCGGCGTTTTCATGTGCACTAGTTTCTAAAAGAATTTTTCAAGATCGGTTTAAAGCTTGGATTTTTTTTGCAAAAAACCTTTGCTTGTCATTGCCTTTGTTTTTAATCATCAATCATCAATCGTCAACAATCGTCAGGCTTCTTGACTTTCAGTGAGCACTTTTTACGTCTGCTACAACTAGTGGATCTGTGTTCTAGCGGCCAACGTATGTCCTTCTCTACAAGTCGCATTTCTCAACAGATTCTGGTGAAAACACATTGTTAATTTTTGTTTATACGATCTGTAGAGTAAGACAGTGATCCGGACAGAGAATCCAGAGATACGAAAGCATTTTTGTCGAAGCTAAAGCATAGAAGTTTCGCTTGCAAATGCTGCTCGTTTAAATATAAAACAACTTATATTTTTTTACAAAATTGTATCATAACATGATGTTAATTTTTCATTTTTCTCTGTTGAGATTATGTTTTTTTATACCTACTTAGTATAAACATGCGAATCGCATGACGCTAATATCATTAAACGAAAGTTTGGATGGATGGATGTTGTTACTCAATCACGCAAGAAAAGCTTGACGGATCTAGAATAATGTAGATGATTCGTTTGTCACAAAAATAGATTATAGTCTGGAATAGAACATAGGTTACTTTTTAAACGCCGGTAACACCGCAGGCCAATGCTAGTCCTATGCTAGTCCTACTAATATTATAAACGCGAAAGTTTGTAAGAGTGGATGGATAGATGTTTGTTACTATTTCACGCTAGAACGGCTAAACAGATCTGGATGAAATTTGGCACAGAGATAGATTATAGTCTAGAATATCACATAGGATACTTTTTAACCGCGGGTGAAACCGCGGGGCGCAGCTAATAAAAAATTAAAATGTACCGTCAATATTCTTCCATAAACCTTCGTTTCTCTTGTGTGCTCACCTGTACCCGATGCACCGACCACTCGCTCCCTATTCCCTAATTAATCCTGTATCGCTCGGAATCTCCGGAGTTTTGCTCCCGTAGGATGACCCCGCCTAACTCGTTTACACAAAACGGGTTGTTTATGTACCTTGTTGATTATAGATAAAGAAAATCGATCGCTTACTTCGCTCAAAGGCGGATGTCATGAATTCTGTGATTTTGATTTTAAGATTTGACAACATTTAGCCGTGGACGGCTCACTTCGTCGGCTAAATGTTGTTAGTATGTACTGTTGTTGGCTAAATGTTGTTAGTTATTGGTATGAACGTATCTACGCCGATTTCAGGACACAAGCCCATGCATTGTACATATTTCTAAAGTTGTAACTTGCATTAGAGTAGGTATAATATGTAGTACACGCAAAGCGTCGAGATTGACATACGGAGTACCAACACGTTGAAATCAGAAATTAGAATTTATTGATAACTCCTATAGTTACACGTCACAGTTGAATATTTATAATTAAAAACGAATGTCAGAGCAATAATAATTGATAATTATGTCAAATATACAATTTTTCATTAATGTCATTTTACAGTTAAGTTTAGTAAAAATAGTTCTCAGGTTTAGTGATGGTAGCAAGAATTTCATCTTGTACCTAAGCATTTGACTGCCCGTCTAGCCATAACAATTTAAAGCACTGCTGATACCCGCGACTTCGTTCGCGTTTATTCAGAAAATAGTACCCAAAACCTTCCTCGTGATATACTGGATATGATTATCAAATTTTATTAAGATCTGTTTAGTCGTTTAGCCGTGAAAAGGCTACAAACAGGCAGACAGACTTTCGACTTTTTAATATTAGTGTAAATTAAGGAATATTATGTTTATTGCACAGCACATGGTGCAACTAAATTGTCTAGCTTGAGAAGGATGCACGGATACATAAATATACCAACGTAATTGAAACTTGCTCTTGCTCGCACCAAATTGTATGGATTTCTTAGTCTTGCAACATTTGCAGTAACCCTAACAAAACATCTAATTCAAAATATCCAGTTAAGACGTACTATTCACGTATGTAGATACCTAAGATGGTCCAAAAAAACAAGGTCCAGCCTTCTGAGAGCTAACACCTGATCACGTCACTCGTCAACGTCTCTTTCGAACTTGTTGTAAATGACTTATTTTGGTCTTGCTTATGCATTCATTGACGTCAGTGAGTGTCATTGAGTGACTGCAAGTTGCCCACGTGACCATTTTTGACTTGGCACGGTATACCTAGCGGAGTACATTATTATAGCATGGTACCTAGCAACAATCCTCGTAGGACAAGGTACTCCATACCCAAAGGTATCTATTAACGCGAAGCCTAACAGTTCGTTAGGCAAGGGTCATCCCACGGGTCAGGTAGGCCTTCCGATAGATTACTTACCAAGTATTAGTTGCGCAAATTTATTATTCCATTTACTTTGATGAGTAGGAAGTTGCTGAGAAATTTCGAAATTTGATATCCGGTGGTTTGGTAGTTTTTGCGCTGTTGTATTTGATTTTAATCGATTTGCTATGGAATGGTTTCATTAATTATTATAATAAAAAAACATTTTGTACAAAGTTTTGCGATTGTAATAAGCGAAACTGCAAATTTTAGAATAAATAGAGAAAGCATTATTTTAGTGTACCCCATTTGGGACTGAATATCGTCCGACGAAGTGTGGGTATTACACCTCTGCCAGCCCTCTCGGGGGAAAGGCGTGACGATATGTATAATATTATGTATTTGAATGCGAGCATGCTGTGAATTTTGGACTGCGTTTGGATTATTTTGAAATCTTCAAGACATACTTAATGTTTTTTACTAGCTCGTAGAAATGTGAGGCAAATTAATAGTTAACTAATTTTAATTATGGTTCATCTTAAGTTGATAAAAGCATGACAACATTTCTGTATAAATAAAACATACCCCCCATCAGTATCGATAAATCTATTTCTAATTAGATCAAATAACGACCAACTAAGTGTTTATTTTGGGTTATTCCCAGACGACTACTACTACTCTAAAAAAGGTTTCAAAATGCCCAGGAAAAAATATTAAAATAATGCTAATTTTGGTTTTAATGTGCTCTATGACATTCTCAAAGTACTCTACGCTACTGGAGGGCTATTCCTGCGCGTGAGATGAGATGAGATTTTATCTTGGTAGTCACACCTATGACGTTCCAAATGAGAGCAATAAGGACGAAAAAAGGTGAGATGAAAATCTCAAATCTCCGAATAGGGCCACTGGTTTTGTAAAATTAAATACGCCCTACATTCATTCTCAATCAACTCCACGCATTTTTATTTAATTTACAAAAACATTTCACTACTAGTTTATTTTTGTTGGTTTAAAAATACGATTTATTGTAGGTATTAGTATGTATGTTTATTATAATTCTCAAATTTGTAACTACATTGCTTAATTATTATTATTTATTTATTTTCTTTAGCACACACCACCGTCCATGCTTAATCATAATGTTTTTATTCCATCCAAAGGTTGTCTGGAAGAGATCGCTCTTAAGCGATAAGACCGCCCATTGCGCCTATATTTTTGAATGTTTAGTTTAGATTTATTTTGTATTTGGTGTCAATAAAGAGTTATTGTATTGTATTGTATTGTATTGATTTATTGAAAGACTTTTTATTCCCACGCTTTAAAAAATTAGATCTCAACATAATCTGACCCAGTCAACCCTCAAGAGACAGCGCTCCAAATTTTGCAAAAACCGTCTCCGCGGCACTCTGGGCCCGATTCCGAAGTTTCACCGTAATCGATACGGCCGTAGGGCTTTGGTTATAAATTAGAAGTACCATCGATCACGGACGCCCTTTGCCCATCGGCTCGTAGTATATTGATAGTGAATGTTGGCTGATAGTTCGAGTTACGTAATGTAGTCTTTAGCTGGCTTTGAATTTTTGTTTTATTTGAGATTTGTAGTTTTCTATTTGTAACAATTTGCAAACGACTGGGTGTTATAAGTTTTACGTGTCTGTTTGTGTGTGTGTGTGTGTGTGTCTATGCAATTGTAGCTCCAGAACGGATAAACCAAATTTGTTTTTGTTTTTTGTTTGAAAGGTGAATTGGTCGAGAATGTTCTTAGTTATAATATTTGATAAAATCGGTGTCGGGTTTTTTTTAAAATTATTAATTTATACTTGTACTAGATTAGATGGACTCAATAATGGGTATCAATCATTAGGTATTTGGGTAGGCTATATCATACATATCAAAACACATCTACACGCTTTTTCCCAGAAGGGGCTGGCTGAGGTATATTACAATAGCCAAACTGCCAGGTGATATTCAGTCCCAATTAATGTAGAGGGTGAGCCTGTCGCTATACACTGGGCTGAAATACACCGTAAACCACCATACTTATTGAACATAATACTTAGCATGAAATTATTTAACAGAAAATTTATTGTAAGTACACCGGTAGGCTTGACTACTTCCTACAGCTGCATCACGCGAATTCATCCGAATTTTTTGGGATAAACATTGTCACGTCACTATTAAAACTTTAATTAGATTCTATTTTATCGTTTGGGGTAGAAATATAAGTAAAGAGTTGACATTTTTTAATAGAATCGCAACCAAACTGACTCTAAAATTTATTTATTTTAACTTTTAGCAAAATTTCTTGAAGGTTGGCCTTGCCGTTTAGTGAATTGTATGGGAATGTAAAAATAGTCCGTCAATGTTTCGAACTTTCTCATTTTGCTTGTTTGAACAAAACTACTTACTCCTAAATAGTTTCCATACAATTTCATCTCCACCAATAAAATAAACTTGCCTCCCTACAAACATACATAGGTAAGAGCACTTAACGTTTCCTAAAGGATACATTATTGAGGAGAGCCCTAAAAACAACATTTTTACATCTTGCCGTCCGTCGCGCATATTTTATTGCCGGTACCCCGGATGACCCTTGGATCTCTTTGGATAGACTTAAGAAACGACGAAAAGTACAAAAGAATAAAAAAATAAGAAATAGTAAAGTACCTTTTCTTTCTTCTGAGAGCATCTTCTTGTTCAGATGTCATCTTCTACTAGATATGCAGTCTTAATGATATCGCAGAGTAGAGATCTTGTGTTCGAGATCAACTAGAGCTGAATCGGCGATCTTTGGATATTTTCTTGATGTGTTTTATCTGAAAAAAATAGAGAAATACTGCTAGATTAATCGGTAACACTACCTTAAAATTGCCTGTTCAGTGCGAAGACGGAAACAAGTCTTATTTAAATGTTTTAATTTAATATTGAAATAAGAATTTGTTTGTTCTATGGCTGGGTGTTATGTATAATAACAGTCTCTGGCCGCCATAGTAAAAGCTTTGCTTAATTTGGGGTCAGACGACCGTGTGTGTAAGGGTCCCGATTATTATTTATTTTACAAAGTTTACGATTTTACGAGTCTTTACATATAATTTAGCAAAGTTTATTATCCCATGTATGCATACATAAATAAGGCACTTAAACTTCAAAACTGTTACTATAACCAATCTCCAGTGTATTTCCGCTCTAACGTCGCATTACGCTAAGGAATATGGAGTTCCAATTACTATAGGGCTAACCAAGTATTTTTTATTAATTAATTATTATATTAATTTCAATCAACTATCACTGGAACTTCAATTCCAACAAATGGAACTTAAAAAGTTTTTTGCCAGTTTTTTGCAAAAACATTTTTGAGTCAGTTCTTCCTCGTTGTAAGGTCACGGTCTACCTGGCCGGTCCCGCGAGACCGCAGCCGGTCTGACGGACGGACCTCGCAAGGGTTAACCTAAGTCAACGTGAATATTTGACGACCTGCACGTTTGACTTCGTCGGGGCTGTAGTTTTAAAGGTTTTAGTAGGAAGGTTGTAGGAAGGAAGGCTTGGGGACAAAAGCTAATACCGTAGAAATGCTAATATTCTTATACCTAAGTGATTTCTGTCATAAAACTAATAACTATATAATAACTATGTTTTTAAAATTTTATATTGAATTTTATCTAATATTTAATTAAATCCTTATGAACGCCTTACAATCTGACACAGCTGATTTGTCATGACTATAGCTATTAATCATAGGTATCACCTATGATTATAGCGATAATAACTATAGATATTAAAGCTTTGTCCTAACTAAGCAAACTGTGCGCGGCTGACTGTTTGCCTCCAGTTGTTTGATTGCCTCGGTGGCTCAGTTGGTAGTGAACCTGCCTTCTAAGCGTGGGGGCGTGGGTTCGATTCCCACCTAGTGCGAACATTCATGTGATGAAAATTAGTGTTTCTTCTATGTCTGGGTGATAATATCTATTTAAGCGTGTTTTTAAAAATATCTAAGTACTTATGTATATCAGCCTCTGGCAGCCATAGTACAAGCTTTGCCTAGTTTGGTGTCAGGCGACCGTGTGTGGAAGTGGAAGTGTCCCGATTTTTTTTATTATTATTTATTATTATTATTGTTAGTTAGACTGTCTATACGTATTTTTCAAATGGAGTGTCCCAAAAGCGAGTACTGTACGCAGTTTGTGGCGTATGACTTGGTAACTCATTCAGTAAGCGCTTGATTCGTATTTCGTTTGCCACAGAACACTGCTTACTCAATATTAAGTTTGCCCAATACGCAACTCAGAGTCGGTCAACGGACAGTCAGCCTCTTACAGCTCGCCTAGTCAGGACGAATCCTAAGAATGAATTCATCTCATTGGATAATACAGTTTTCAAGTGAGAGCCTTTTTTCAAATTCTTTTGCACAAAAATAATTATTGTTCGGTACTTAAAAGGAAAGAAAGGCAGTATAGATGAGACTGACGTACTCGTAGAACGAGAAAAAGTTAGAGCGCTGAAGAGGAGACTCATAACTCAGCACTGGGTGAAAAGACATAGCTAATGATGATTATACCGACTAAAGACCGCATTTCCACCCGCAAGAAAACTGTCGTGAGAAATGTCCGCCAGTCTGTCCGACAGCAGCAGGTGCTGTCGACGGAGTTTACACTCGCAAGTTGCTGTCGTCCAAACTGTCCGATATTTCTCGCGAAAGTTTTCGTGCATGTGGAAACGAGGCATATAACATACAGTTAGGCACAACTACAGGATTTTTCAAAATTTCTACAACCAACAGGATTCAGATCAACAACAATGATCCTAAAAGTAAACCCATTCCAAAAGTAAATAACATTCCCCATTACTTCTCCCAATATACTTAAAAGTTATCACCAAAACATTCATTTTAATACGTTAGTAAAAACAAACATATTGCAGGGACGGGCGGTTCAACTGACAAATGCGGGGTAGTACGTGAGAATTACCCGGAGTTTTATCCGGGTTTCGAACCCGGGCCGTCCCCTGGGCAACCACCGTCCGAAAACTTTACCTCTGACCCTATAAGATAGGAAGGTTATAGAGACGTTGGAACACCAATTCTCGAAATTCGTTACTTTGAATTGAATGTAATATTTGAAAAAAAAATATACCTAGTCCACTATTAACGGTCTATGAAAGGTAGCCACATTTTATTTCATCTGATCCTCTGTCTTTTCTAGTTTAGAAAAATGTCTTACCCAGAAAACCTTTTTGGCATCCAGAGTCTAAAACGTTCAACTGCTTTTGTTTTTTAGCCAAAAATGCTAAAAGTTCGACAAATTTATTTCTCAAAAGCGTTTTAACAGCTCTAGACGATTCCAAGGCCTGGTCACATCGGAACCGAGGGCAGCCTGCCTCCAGTTTTCTTATCTACTTACTCCAAAGCTATAGCCAACGAGTCTCCTGGGTCCATCCCTGCCTTTACAGCCTGTCAATGACTAGTAAAATTTAGAACCGTCCCGCCATTGATATAAATGTTTTTTGTTTTCCCAAAGCAGCAAGAATTGTAATTTAGTGAGGAGATGAGATGGTTTTTAGAATGTTATTGGATGTCGGAAGGTAATGGGGCGTGCGTTTGGACGGGTTCGTAAAGTATACAAATTGTGTTTGGTGTAGCTTAACGAAAAAAAAAACATACAGACAAACATGGAACCTCCTCCATTTTCGAAGTTGGTTCAAAATGTTGTGAAGGAAGCAAACACACTATATAAAACAAATATATATTAAATATAACAAATATACATACATATGAATGCATATCAGTTTCTTGCAGCCATATCACAAGCTTTGCTTAGTTTGTGGTCAGACGACCGTGTGTGCAAGTGTCCGGAATATTATTTATTTATTTACACTTAATTATCTATGTTAAAGTAGAATTTTGCCAAGTTTTTGTTAAAGTGCAGTAAGACAGTATTATTGGGCCCAATTATTCCTCATATATAAATTAGGTAAAACATAAAATCCTGTCATTTTTGATTCGAAATCTAGCTTAATGTAGGTAACCAAGATAAGATATAACTCCTTTTTTTAAAACAGAAATGACTTCCTAACTCTGAATACGTTCGTAAATAATTTATCAGGACCATTATCGGGAGCGGATAGAAAATCGATCAGTATCTCCACACTCCCGGCGAGTTCACCCATGCATACATAACCGACACTGCAGTTTGCAACATATTAAATTTCAAACGGATTTATTCGTTAGACGCACGTCTGTCTCACCCCTAACAATTACGATATCGATTTAAAAAGAAAGCACTCTTGTTCCAAATTTGAATATTAGAACTTGACCGGCTAAAACGACGTTCTAATTTCAAGCTTTCATTTCTCTAACGGCAAATTCTTTTCAGCCAATGGCTGTCGAAACTCCTCGCTTGAGCCCTAACTGACCAATCGCTGACCGGTTTCTGAATCCCCCTGACGCGTGTCCGGTCCAGTTTGTCCACTTCGAGAATAGGGTTGTCCCCTTCCCGACACGCGCATCGGTCGATAAAGGCAAGCTTGTAACTTTTTTATAGCGTATAAATTGACGATGGACCTCGGATGTTGGTGTGATTTTCAAAAGATCGAGTAAACATTTGTCTTTTGTCCACGAGACAGGTACTCCCATCACAAAAGGAAGTTTGACACGGGCGATATATTTGACCACTTAGTGGCCAGATTTTGACAGGGGAATGCTTTTTGTTCACAGATTTATCTCCCTAAATACAAGTTTATTTTGTGTTGATGTTTTGTCGCGTGTTTTGGACCTGTTTTGGATGATAGTGGTTTGTAAATAATGGGTCGGGAGATATTTAGGATTTATTGTTATCTTTGTAAGTGATTATGATGCTGGCTATTGTAGGGTTATTTTGTAAGCTATTACCGGTTACGATACATTTTGAACTGTGAAAATGTAAGCTATATAAATAAATGCCCAAACTTTTAAAATTAACTCTATTAATCGATTAAAATAGATAGGTACGAGTATGCGTAACATTCTTAAAAAATGTTAACTTCAAATAACCTGCAGTCACTACACTATTCTGCATGCACTTGTCTTGATAAGTCTGGACTAAAATCGCTTAAATTATAAGCTTTTACATCCACATAGGTACTAATCATATCGTCACGCCTTTCCCCCGAGGGGGCTGGCGGAATACAACACCCGCACTTCACCGGACAATATTCAGTCCCACATGTGACAGGGGGCGAGCCTGTCGCTCTACACCGGGCTCCAGTCATGTAGCAGATAACATACAATCCGCACATAAATATGTTAACACAATGAACCAATTGGTGCGTGCCGTCGGCTGGGCTCGAACCCGCTGCCTCTGGCTTGAGAGGCGGGCCTTCTCCAAGTAGGCTATCTTTAACCTCCTTACTAAAGCTCATCAATATCCGCTTAGCTATTTAGCTGTTTTATAATTGGGTGAAATCAACAAAACAATTTTTTTTATGCCATAGGTATGTGGCAAATAAGCTAACGGGCCGCCTGATGGTAAGCGATCACCATCGCCAATGGATCCCTGTAAAACTTTCGAATTAAAATTTTTAGTATGATTTCTTTAAGCTTTTGTAGGTACTTACACGCACACAAGTTACATTTTAAAGATTTTTGTTTAAATAGACAAACATGATTGGAGAAGAGAGGCTCATGTCCAACAACGCAAAACGGAATAGCATAAACATATTCTACAGCTTATGAAAACAGCACTAATTTTCAAGTCAAATTGAATACAATGATTCGGAAGAAAACTCGGACGCAACCACACAGACGAAGCACGGCAACATTCCTCATAATCCCGCCCTAATGCCCTGTCCTCTGCAAGGGACATTTCCATTTATTATTGAGCACTTAATTTATGTGTTTTGTTATGGACCGACAACTGGCGACTTCACCCTACTCTATAACGCCTCCACTCTTCTGCAAGCTTTCAGGCAATTGTGACTTTCATAGCTGCGATTTAAAACTCAAAATTCTTTGATAAATGTCATGATGGCTACTTTTGTGTAATATTAGAATAGCTAGTAAAAATGCTATTTGATCTAAATATGCTTTTATCCACTTTTCATTCTATACTTTGAGATGAGAAAGATGAGAAAAGAAATTTTGATTAAACTTCCGAAATTGCGTTAAAATCATTTCTTCACACATTCGTATCTCCTTGAAAACTAAAACGTGTCAAACGAGCAAAAGTAAGTTGTAAAGCTAAGTGCTCAAAGTTGAGTTTTCTTTGTCATATAAGTGCAGTTAAGACATTTGGCAAGATCTGTTGAACAGTTTGAAGAATTGTTTAGACAATGCAATTCGTACGTGTTTCAAAGCCAGGTTTAGTTTAAGAAGGGGTGAAATGACATTTTGGGATAGTAAATCCAGGGGTTTAAGGGTCATTTTTCACAGTAAGTAATCGGACAGTTCTAAGTTTATATTCATTAAAAAACTTTTACTTTTAGAAAAATACTAACGTTAGAAACTTTTTCACTGCTAATAAATAAATACTTTTTTAAAAATACTGGCGATATGATTTTTCAAATTTCAAATAAAAAATCATTTTTTCATTAGCTAATTTCATTCAGTCCAATAACATCCGTCTTTAGTTTTTCTTTCTTTTTCCTTTCATTTCTTCTTTAGTACCATCTACCCACCAGGATTATTTCTCTTCTTTTCTTTTATATTAACTTTTTACTATCACCTCCCTCACTGTTGATGGCAAAATTGCCCCAAAACCCTGAGGGGCAGAAGCCACTATATATAAAAAAAAAAAAAAAAAAAAAGTACCTACTTGGTCTTTACTGACATGATTAAAGTAAATGCAATGCAAATTAAATTTGAATGTTCATCACATCACTTCCATACTAATGTTATAAAATTTAAAAAAAAGTAACTCTGTTCTCGTCTCTCATCTGGTTGTAGGTAAGCTTTTCATACTTGGAATTAATCCTTACTAATTATAAAATCGAAAGTTACTCTGTCTGTCTGTTTGTAGACTTTTCACGGCTAAACGGCTGAACTGATCTCGATGAAATTTGATAAATAGTTGCAGTATGTCACAAGGAAGGTTTTTGGATACCATTTTCTGAATAAACGCAAACAAAGTCGCAGGTAACAGCTAATAAATAATATGACGCGAAATACTTCTACAAGCTGAATCGGTGCTACAAAGTTGAGTGAAATTTAGAATAGTCACAGCGCAAACTCATTAGCTTAAAAAAGTTTGCATAGTTTGCGGTCTGCGCACAAAAATAAGCATAGAAAACTGCTATACTAAGCTAAACTAAATTAGCTTAGCTTTCGGTCTGCCCCCCGCTTAGACCTCCAATTAACAGATAGCTTACTTCTCATTTGAAAAATCGTGGTTCGCGTTCAGTGAATACTTATGGGATTTGAGAAGAGAAAAATAGCGTAAGTTGATATTATGAGTGACTTGGTTTGGTCTTAATCCATACTTTGCACGCTCCCTTGCTATGACAGTTTTTTTTTGCTATAAAAGTATATGAAAGTAGCCACAAGTAAAAGAACTTTTTGGTAATTTAATATTTTCGTGCTACAGTTATGTTCATAATAATTTCGAGACCGCTATGTTTTTATAGTACCAAATGCTCCAGAAAAAAACGGCAGGTAATAAAATAAACAACTAAATGACTCAGCTCAAAGTGGTATAATATGATATTCCTTCCAAAGAGCTCTCTTGCGCTCGCATAAAGCCTACAAAAGCGTAAAAAATCAAGAAAATTTCATGTGAACCGAAACACATGTGGAATAAACAGACGGAGTAGATACTTACAAAAATATGAAATTCACCACAACATTTGCTAGGGACGCGAGGTCGGTAGCGTTAGCAGAAGCGACGAGAGGAAAGTATGGTAATTTTTGACACCGCAACTTTTAATGAAAATTGAACAGCGCGGTTTCCAGTCATCATATCAAACACGTCCACTGCTGGACAAAGGCCTCCTCAATAATCTCCAATACGACCGCTCTTGCGCTGCCCACATCTATTGTCTTTCCACGACCCTCACCAGATCGTCAGTCCACCTTGTGAGAGGCGCGGTTTCCAGTCATCATATCAGCCAAGACACGTCCACTGCTGGACAAAGGCCTCCTCAATAATCTCCAAAACGACCGGTCTTGTGCTGCCCACATCTATTGGCTTTCCACGACCCTCACCAGATCATCAGTCCACCTTGTGAGAGGCCTACACACGTTAGTCTTCCGGTGCTTGGTCACCACTCGAGAATCTTTCTGTCCCATCTGCCGTCGGTTCTACGAGCGATGTGCCCTGCCCACTACCACTTCAATTTGGCAATTCTTTGGGCTGTATCTGCTACTTTGGTTCGCTCTGAAAAGCTGACGATACCCAACTTGAATAAGTCAATTTTCTACACAAAACATCTCCAAAGTTTAGTTAATAAATGTTCCTCTTTTGCTAACCGTATCTGTTCAGTCGTCCATAATGCGAGTTGATAGGTAGATGTATTAAAAAATAGTATACATTAGACTGGAATACGACATAATATCATACACGTGGATGGCTCTGTATGTGTGGGTTGGTCTGTATATTGTATATTGTATATTGTAAAGGACATTGTACATTGTACTTTTTCGTACGAGAGGATAACGATCGATGTCGCCCATGTACCTACTAAAATCTGAATTCGATGAAATTTACGTGGGATATTTCCTTTTTGCCTGACTGCGCAAGAAGGAGGGTTATATTTTTCGAGTGTATGTCTCTAAGTGTATATGTATGTATGAGGTTTCTTTGGCACGCCCTACAGCTTAGACAGCTTGATAGATTTCGACATGCAGCGTCATTTGAATCATCTTTACAGTAAAAGTAACATAGGGTATAACATTTAGCAGCCTTGTTTTTTATTTTTCTTCTCATAATGTTACTTGTTTCTTTTTTTAATTCAAATTATATTTAAATCAAATTCTATGAAAAACTCGTAGAGTTTCAGTTCAGGGCTCGTACCGTGACAATATTAATGCGACGATTATTACTAAGCGGCAATATAATTCGCGGTCACGCAACCTCAGCTGCACCTAACGCTGGATTCAGACTATTACCGCGAAAGTGCCGATACGCCGTTCCTTTTGGTCAACAAGTAACATTATTATACATACATACATATCGTCACGACCTTCCCTCGAGGGGGCTAGCAGAGGTGTAATACAACACCCACATTTCGCCGGACGATATTCAGTTCCAAATGTGACAGGGGATGAGCCTATCGCCATACACCGGACTCCAGTCATGTATAGCAGATGACATACACATTTTTATAAGAAAACATTATTATAAGAAAACAAATAGCCCGACTGCAAAATGTTGTACCCTATGTCACTTCCACTATCAAGACGATTCGAATGACACCTCACATATCGAAATCCATCAAGCTGTTTAGGCTGTATGACGTGCCCAATAAACCTCAAACATACATACCCACATACACTTGAAAAATATAACCCTACTTCTGGAGTAGTCGGGTAAAAAGCTTATAACAACCAATAGGAATAACAATAATTGCAAAAATCAAGTCACAGCATGTGTAACAAATATGACACTAATACGCACTCAATACCTACATAGTTTTCTTCTAACATTGTAGAACTTTAAACACAACATTACTCGATGGATAGCGATGGTAATGGTTATAGGCAAAGCTCATTTCTTTGGTTAATCATCATTTCCTTTACCCATTAACTCTACTAATTGTAAATATTTCATTAAAAATTCAAGTAGAAATTTCCACGCCTCTAGGTTCTCCATTTTTTTTTCAATAAAATAGTCGCAATATTATCAACCTTACAAAATCATTATAAATGCGAAAGTTTCTATGAATGATGGATGGATGTTACTCTTTCAAACCAGAACGGCTGAACAGATCGGGATGAAAGTTGGCACAGCGATAGATTATAGTCTAGAATATTAACACATAGGATACTTTTTCCCGCGGGTGAAACCGCGGGGCGCAGCTAGTACAAAATATTACAACAAATATTTAATACAATGATTTTCAAAATTAATTGCATGCCTGTCATGCCATTAGGTACAGATTAGGAATTCAAAAGCTCAAAAGAAAAAATCTCAACCATTCTCAAGTTAGTTCTCTCCTTCTCTTCCCTTCTTTTTCCTCCAAAAAGTTAGGTTAGGATGTTTAAAGCAAGATCCATCAGCGGCGGGCAGCTTCCATTAGTCACCTATTGACACACCGACAGACAGATAGCTACGTGCCTCGTGTCCTGTTGGGGGCTACCACTGACTCAGGATTCGTGAGAACTCGAATGGCGACTTGCGCTAAATATAACATAACATAACACAACACAACACAACACAACACAACACAACACAACACAACACAACACAACACAACACAACACAACACAACACAACACAACACAACACAACACAACACAACACAACACAACACAACATAACATAACATAACATAACATAACATAACATAACATAACATAACATAACATAACATAACATAACATAACATAACATAACATAACATAACATAACATAACATAACATTACATAACATAACATAACATAACATAACATTACATAGCATAGCATAGCATAGCATAGCATAGCATAGCATAGCATAACATAACATAACATAACATAACATAACATAACATAACATAACATAACATAACATAACATAACATAACATAACATAACATAACATAACATAACATAACATAACATAACATAACATAACATAACATAACATAACATAACATAACATAACATAACATAACATAACATAACATAACATAACATAACATAACATAACATAACATAACATAACATAACATAACATAACATAACATAACATATCGTCACGCCTTTAACCCGAGGGGGCTGGCATAAGTGTAATACAACACCCACATTTCGCCTAAAGGTATTCAGTCCCAAATGTGACAGGGGCGACCCTGTCGCCAGACACCGGGCTCCAGTCATGTAGCAGATGACATACAAATACGCACATATGTTCACACAATGAACAAATTGGTGCGTGCCGTCGACTGGCTTCGAACCCGCTCCCTCTGGCTTGAGAGGCAGGTGCTTCTTCCAACTAGACTGCCATCGCTCTAAATAAATAATCTAAATATAAGAATTACCTAATTCCTTGCTTAATCTACTCTTAGCTCTTATTATGAGCCTGTGCTGTCCCAATGTTGGGCAAAGGTCCTACCCTCTTTTCATTTGTCTCTGACTTGAGCTACAATTGTCCAGTCCCTCTGGTCCTTGACGAGGTCATCACGCCATCGCCTCCTGGATTTTTCGCAAGTTCTGATCTGATCTTTGAACTGGCATCCACTGAGTGGTACTTTTGGCTTAGAGATCATCAGACATACGACAGACGTGCCTCCTACAGACGTTCTAGCCCCTACTCAATTTTTTTTTAGCCTTAGGAGCCTTAGGAGAATCTTAACTTTATGTGCCCGAGAAGCTAATATTTCAACATTAATTAAGCAAAGACTTAGCTAAACTCGAGTTTGGTGAGAATGAAGGTAGGTACTAATTTTATAATTAGCTCATCTCCTTTTTATTCACTATTTAGCACCTACTGGCGAGTTAAGGTTTTATTTCGCAATTTTTTCCAGTCCTGTGTCAGTCTAATTCACTTTTAAACTAAACTTATAGTTTTCCACCTTAGATGAATGTTGTATAGACGATGATGTATAGACTCCGAATTCAATAGTCATACAGTATAAAGACATTTTTGATTGAGTTCAATTTAAAAGAAAGAAAAAGACGAAATATATAAATTCTATTCCGAAGCTATACAACGTTTATTGCTAACGGGGATTATTAAGTATTTAATAAGTTGATAACCAATTAAGATAAACAGTAAGTACTGCCTTATAAGTAATTTGAAAGTTTACGTCTGATTGTTTGTTTATGTTTGTGTGTATGTTCATCCACAACACGTTGACTTGTTTGAAACCTATGGCATACAAAATGTTTTTATGATTTGTAGGTTTTATCTGAGTACAAGACTCGATTGTAAATTTTCTCCTAACAAAGTGATTCGACAGCGAGTTTAAGTAGTAGTAATATCTGACGTGGACAGTCGATAAGATAAATGTGGTTTAGAATTTCAGAGGAACTGCGACCGAGATAGAGAAAACGTTTAGATATTCGAAATGTATTTCAGCTAAATATCTATATAAATTAATTTGTATTTTTTTTTAATTACTGCAGAACAACCGACATTTTTATAGCAAACATGATTTTGAAAAAGCTTGCTTCCTTGAATTAAATAAGTACTCTTTAAAAGAGGATTTACATAAAAACTCATTTGTATCTGAAAAGCTTGATACACTTGGAAAACCGTGACTTACGAGTACAATCACGAACATCCGGAGTAATCTTTATTTGTATTTCACACAATTTCAGAGTTTGCTTTCAAAAAATAGGTAGGTACTAACCAAATTTTGGACTAATAGTTCAAAGTTATATAGTGCAGACTATCTTAGTCTACAAAACAAGAGATGTTGGCATGTTCCAAGGCATCCTGGCTGCACCCATGTGTGATGCGGCGAGGTCTTTGTATGCCACGGTCTCGGGAGTATTGGCTTTAAGAAAGGACTCCAGTCCGTTCTAAAAATAAAGACATGTAATTTTATAATATAGTAGTAGGTAAGTTGCCAGTGACTGTGATAAATGCTCCCTCAGTTAATTGCTTCAAAAACAGACTTGACAATTACTTAAAAAAAAACACACACAAATGTAGTAAAGTGAAGTGCACTGAAATAAGACACGCATCAGCTTTAAGCTGCCAGTGTCAACAAAATTATAATAATAATAATAATAAAAGTGTGTTGATTACGATGCAAAACGAGGCTGGCATAATCGCACAGCGATTAAAGCCTCAAAAAAAAAGGCAGAAAGACCCAAAAATATTAGATTTTCACGTAGTTTTCAACCAATACAGCAAACAAGTAAAGCAGAAACGAATCGCCCTCATCACTCCAGCCCTTCTCCAGTAAACAAACCCGGCCCAAACCTCATCCCCACATAGTCATGACAAAGAGCCATCATAAGCCAAAACCCAAAAAACTGGACCCCTATAACTGTCTGCAATTTATCTAAGACGGTGAAACGTCTTCAACTTAACCCAATACAGTCCTAAGTAAACTTCAGGCAAACTTAAACGGCAGAGTCCCTTTCTCGACCACATTCTAAATAAATAACGTCTAATGGAGGACATTCATCAGTGTTTCCACGTTTTTAGGTGGGTCTCACTCCCTTCGTGTCTGGTGTTTTGGAAAAGTCCTTTATGGACAAATCTTTGAAGGTAGCTTCGTAAATTTAACCTTATTGTTACGAGTTTAAAGTAGAATGTAGCATGAGTTTTTGGTGGACAAATTACTTTTATTAAATACACAGATTAGCGTTGGCGAGTGCACAGATACAGGGGGAAAGAATGGTGTGGTGGGTGGAGGGTGGTGTAGGGTCCATCCCACACCCCTTTTTGTTATTTTTTGTTGCATTTTTTGTGGGAGCGCGTGTTGTGTTCGGACTGCATAGGTAGTTACGTTGCACAGCATATTTTCGTCTGCGGCGGAAATAGCAAACTTTTTTTAAGATTGAAACTTTTTTTGGATTCGAACTTGGTGAATGGAACAAAATTTATCTTATGTGTATTACTATACACATAAGATAAATTTTGTATATAAATACAAATAGCAGCATTGGGGGCTATCTACTGATAGCCCCCAATGCTGCTATTTGGAAGGCTACACAATGATTTTCTTCACCAATTGCGTAAGAGTTGCCCAAAGAAATACCTATGCTAGACCGCCTAAAAACTTATTAATATAACAATGTTTATAGCTCCTTTCGACTTAGTACTTGTCCCCATTCCACGTAACACTTTATACTAATCGACAGTAGGTAATAGCCGAAGCTACTTAGCTACTGATGGGTATAGGTAGGTAAGTACCTTATTTTAGCAAAGTTTTCTGTTAATAGTCGCCACTTCCCTTAGAACCTTGCTCAAATTGGAATCACTCTTAAGGGTGCATTTACGACCTCAGCGGACAAGCGGACAACGGGACGAGTTGGTGGGCAAAGATGTTTTCATGTGTTCATGTCTTAATATTAAAAGTAGTTGTACAGATAAAAATATATTAAACTGTGTATCTGGGTATTTTAAATATTGGACAACAACCACACAATCATGTCAGTAGCGTAAATTTGAGCTGCAGTCACTCAATCTATACAAGCTGCTAATGATAGATAGATAGATAGGTAAATACTTTATTGTTCACACCAGAAATAACAAAACAAAAGAACAGAAAAAACTTAAACTGTAGTGTAACAACTGGCGGCCTTATCACTAAGAGCGATCTCTTCCAGGCAATAATGCTAATCCTACCTACCCGTCAAATTGAACAACTACTAGAACCTACAAATTCGAAAGAAAATAATCGAGCGTCTATTCAAAAAACTAGTCACGTGACCAATTTTGGATGGAGACTTGATTTTTATTTTCTCGAATTTCGCAAACTTGTGTTCTAACAGTTAGTGACTTTGAACTACTACTACTACTACAACTACTACATTCAAAAACAGCTCCTTACATATCTTTACAACTTTAAAATATAGAGAAAAACAACCCTGCTAACCGCTAATGCCCGCGACAGCTGCGCTCCGTTGCCCGCCGAGCTCATAGACCCGGCTTTAAATGAAAAAATCTGCAGCACAAGATAAGAGAAACTGAGGCATCCAAGTCGTGACCGCAGGCGGACCGCTGTCAAGCCACGACTTACACAACGATAGCGCCTGAAGAGGGTCAAAAGCACTCGAAAGAAAGTTATTATTTTGCTTTTAAATGTTGCCGAGTTTGAAGACGGTCTTTACCTAAATCAAGTGGACAGGTTCGGATCGGGATGACAGTGGCTGAGTATTTATGTTTGGGAAGTAGTGGCTTTTTGTTTCCTATTCCATAAAAATATTGAAAACACGTGGAAATGGAAATGGGAGAAAAGGCTGAAGAAATCAAAATGAAGGAACCAAAGATAAATGAAGGAAATCCAAGAGAAGCGTCTACCTGGAAGTAAGCCTCAATTCACAAGCCTTAAAAATCTCTGAACACATTCCAACCTGAACACCAGGTGGCTTTTCACTCAGCACTGTTTAAAAAAAATATGAGTGATGAATACAAAAAAAATTGACTGATGATGAACAATAAACTGACCCTAGTGAGAAAAAATCATCAAAACTGGTTCAGCCGTTTTATATTTAAAAAAAATAAAGTTAGGAAATAGAAATGGAGCAGACTGATAGAGTGATAGAGAGGAGGCCACTATAATAATAAATTTAAAGTATTAGTCTCTCATACATTTTATAATGGATTATAAAATGTATGAGAGACTAATCAAAACTGGTTCAGCCATATTGTATTAAAAAAATTATAGTTAGGTAGTAAATAGAAACGGAGCAGACTGTAAGAGTGATAGAGAGGAGGTCACTATAATAATAAATTTAAAGTATTGGTCTATCATAAATTTTATGATGGACTAGCTGCGCCCCGCGGTTTCACCCGCGGTTTAAAACTATGTGCTATTCTAGACTATAATCTATCTCTGTGCCAAATTTCATCCAGATCTGTTCAGCCGTTCTGGCGTGAAAGAGTAACAAACATCCATCCATCCATTCTTACAAACTTTCGCGTTTATAATATTAGTAGGATTATAGATTGATAAACTTTGATATGAAAAAGATGTCAGCAAAGGACTTGCAAAATCCGTGTGCAAGTGCACTTTTGGCACATATTAAAAATCGAAAATAACGATTGAAATTAAGAATTGGGATGCATCCTCTAATTGACATCAAATGTATCATTGTTGATACATTTATTACCTATAAATCTTTAATAATTATTTCTGATAAGTAAGTTGATTTTTATCATTAATTAAAAATCCTACTAAAATGACACCGGTGGCGGCCCTTACTCAAGTGCCAATGATTGTTGTAGCGCCGTAGCACCAGTTGCTACAAAGGAAACTATACACGTAGCTATACATCTAGTTAACAAGTTAGAGAACTTAATACCAATAGAGTATGTCTGTCTGTCTACGTCTCCGAGACGATTCAAAAGAAATTACTCTCAAACTCACAACTCTCGACACAGTGAACCGTTCAGCATTACGAATTTGTACTGAAACCGACCGGTAACAAGTTGCGCTGTATTTTAGCAAGTTTCCGATCGCCAGGGTGGTCTCACTTCCGATCTATAGTCGGACATGGACTTGTCTTTTCCATGAGATCGATTATAATCTGCTTTTGTAGAGGACTTAAAACAGTTTGTGTAGTTCACAAGTTGTATAAAGGCCATTAAATGAGCGCATAACATACGTTTTAAAGATAATTTTAGTTAATAAGGAAGCTGGCGTGGTTTACACATATGTATTATGATTTTGTGATACGGGAATTACTTACGTATGATTAAGTCGGTTATTTCGATTATAGATTCAGCGGTATTTTTCAAAGCGATCTGCGTCTCGCTTAGTCTAGCTTAGCAGTGCTCAGCGAGATTTTTTTTGTCACAAGCTCGGAAAGGTTCTGTCTAACATTCGAAATCTGCGTGCAAAAGTGCATTTTATCCGCTAGCCAAAAGAGTTTTAAAATTCGAACCTTTCGCTTCAACCATTTTCTAAACTAGCAGTCCTCTGAAAATGCATTTTACTTACGTCATTTCGCCAACCTCATTTTAGAATAATCATACTGGCCAGCACGACGACTGCATGACAAAAAAAACCTTTCATTTTTATTACATTCTTTCTGGTACCAAGGTTTTTCCTTGCTGTAGTGAGGTGAAAAGTTGTGTGTTTCGCTAGCAGCAAAATTATTCTGCGTATCGTACTTTCTTTGCGCTCAGGATTCTATATTTAAGCCACTCGCTTCATTCGTGGTTCAACCCTAGTATCCTCCTTGCTCAGGCTTCAATACAAGTACTCGCGACAAAAAATAACTTTGCAGCCTTGCATAACAAATAACTATTTTATATTTTCTGACATCATGGTCACCACACAAAACCAGCTGCCAAAGGCTAGGGAGGAAGCGGTAACTGAATGGAACTAAATTCCAGACGTTACCAATAGTAGGTACAGGCGAGACCGTTCCACGGCCGGACTGTAGGAATGTTGCCACTTGTGTTGGCGACTGTACGACAAGTCTACAACCTATTCGTTTGTTGGAAAAACGGAACTAGAAGAGTTTTCTTGAAAGTTATTCATCTTATGGGCCACTTGCAAAAGCTCGGGTTATCTTTTTAATTCGGAGTTATAAGCTGATTAGAGGTTAAATTGATAAATCGTCTTCCACTACCAAGAGTTAATAAAAGGTAATCGAGGTAAGTAAGGTAAGGTAGGTTAGCACAATTTAAGAGTGACATTTTGAACTGTGAGTTAATTAACCTTGTGTTTAAGAATTTAACTTCGTATCTTCTGCTAGCGGGACTAAATATACATTGTATCTAGATTAACGGCATTAAGAAATAATCTCGTCCTATGTGTTCTTAAATAGTTATGGGTAAAAATTATTTTAACAATCTGATGAATCTGATCTAATGAATCTAGCGTTTACGAGTGACATGGATTTGACAATTTAACTTTTAAGGTTTTAAAAAAGATTGCTAATTTGCTACGGTGTCTTACTAATGACTAATGGCTGCTTGCACTAAATAATAAGATCTGCCTTAGTAAGTCCTTGCTTAAATAGTTTTGAATTACTCCAAGCGAAATATTCGCTTATCGGGCGACATAAAGTTAAAATTCTCCTAAGGAGTGGCTAAGGTCCTTGCAAAAAAAATTAGGTAGAAGCCAGCTAGGAGTAGCTTAAACTAGTTAAACAAGGACTTAGGCAATTCTTATATTTGGTGCAAGAGGCCATAAGTATAATTTAAACAAATATAGAAGAAGCCAGTCTTAATAATTGTAGAATCTAATTTAACGATCACAAATAATCAACTGTCTAAGTATGTATTTACTTAACCTGTCAACATTTAAATATATCTAAAACATATAAAAGATGCCATTATAGTTTTATTTTTGCTTGACTGCGCAAGAAGGAGGGTATTAACATTTATGTATATTAAAGCCTCCAAAAACATTAAAGAACTCCGTATTGACGTTTTTTTTTCTTCTATTGCCGTTAAATGCAAAGAAAAAGGCACGTTTGTGTCGTTATAAGCAAATCTTGTATCTGTAAACTGATCTCCCACGCTAATCTCAGATTAGTAAACAGGGCCTGTTTTCATTGAGAGATAGCTGCAGAGTATCAAGTGTATCTCAGCTACAAAGCTTTATAAATCCTTTCAACGTAGGTGGATATTTTCTAAGCATTTCTATGTAAAGCCGAGTACCACACGTTCGCCGCAAGCCATTCCATACCGCGCAAACATACCTTTACATTCAGAATACACCACACACAATATCATAAAATATACTATCAAAGAACGAAAGTAAAAACCCGAAATAAGACACCGCCTTTTGTTTTCATTGTCTGCCGTACCTATAACGAGAGACGGGAGGCGAAGTAACAAAAACAAAAGAAAATGGCTCTATTATGTGAAAACAACCCAGATAGTACCACGGTTATATTCGCCCGTGGGCTGAATTTATACGATATACTCTGCATTCAGTTAACCACGCAACCTGGACCCCTCATATGCCATACAAAAATGCCGCCGTCACTTCCTTCTCGGGTTAAGACAAACGGCAGGGTAGGCCTCGTTAAGGTGGTGGCAGGAACATATTTCGAATATCCAAAAGTATAAATTTCGTCGGTAAGCTATCGACTTACTTTTTATATTCGAAAGGAATCGTGGTGTTGGAATGGCCCACTGTTTTGAAGACAAACATTGGATGTGTCGTGCTAAAGCTTTTTCGAAGAGATGTAGAAAAAAAATAAAAACCTTTCTCTGTTTTCAAACTGAATTACCCTTCTTCACTCACTGCAATACATTTCAAATTGCGAATTAGATTTCACCACATCCAATAGTATAGTAATAGGTATGACCACAACCAGGTTTTATTCTCGCCTATTTCTTTCAATGTTATACAGACTGAAAGATAATACTAAAACTTTGTTACGTAAAACTGTTAAAATAGGCATAAACAGTTACTCCCTACGCCTATCAACAAAGATATCAAATTCTCTTACAGCCCAATAAATCTGTACTATTTCGAATTCTACTTCTAAAAACCATTCAACCCAAATTCCAAAGTACAAACTGTCTCCAGGTACCAAGTAAATACGTACCTATTTGTACCTCAGTCTTCTAACAAGTACATGCTACCCTCAAACAAGTACAAAATACCCCCAAATGTCCCGAAACACATAACAAAGAGTAACCAACAAAAGCAGTTTCCTAATGCTCGCGTCCTCCAAAAGCCTTAATCTTTTTGTACCTCTAATTAAATTAACAAAACCCAGGAGCGCGGAAACTGGACACGCACACTTATACAAAACACCCTCGTTCTACATTCACAGACGCACCCGTACATGCATAAATGGTGTAGAGCTAAAGGAGAGTTGAGTATGTGTGGGTGGAATCGCCGTGCGTGTATATGTGTGTGTTTTAGTTAAGGGTCGTCATTTCTCTTGGACCCTCCCCCGTAGTGTCCGCAGAAAGGTGAGTTAAGATGGACTTCTATAGAGTTGAGAGAACTTAGATTTTTTTAAAATTGGTTTTGATCGAAGTTTATACATTGCACTGTTGCTCATTTCCGTTATTAACTAAAGTTACACTTACTCATTATGAACAAAAGTACAGGTAATATTCTTTGTAATCACTAGCTTATAAAATACCACATCTACGAGTATGAGTCACCCACCTGCCTTCACCTTGATACGAAAGCTGTCCCAGCGAAGTTGACGTGAAGTTAAAATAGGCTAACAATAATATTAACAACACGAAATAAATTCTGACAAGTGACATATCATATCGTCACGCCTTTCCCCCGAGGGGGCTGGCAGAGTTATAATACAACACCCACACTTCGGCGGACGATATTCAGTCCCAAATGTGACAGGGGCGAGCCTGTCGCCATATACCGGACTCCAGTCATATAGCAGATGACAAGTGACAATTAATTCTTATTACAAAAATATTTATTTGTTCTGTAATTATGGTATTTAAATGTTTAAAAAAACTCTTGTAAGTACTATTACTAGACTACTACCACAACCGCTATTGAAAAGTTTCTGCACGCATTTCAAGCAATGCAGTTACTTTCAAAGCTACTCCTAATTTTTCACACAAAAAAAACTTCAAACCCGGTTTCATCATCTCTCTAAACATACTACAGACAAACAGACATCCCCCAGCATCTCCCTCGGACTTTAATATTGATCAGTGTCCGGTCGCGGTCAGGTAGTCTTGGACTGGGCGCATGCGCTGCCCTCAACAGTTGCAATGTATGGACGGTGACTTTACGACGGCGAACTTTATGGAGACCGGTGATAGCTGTACCTGTGTTTAGTCGCAACTTTGTTGGGATATTAGCTCCATCTATGTACATACGAAGACAGACATACGTGGAAGAGCATACGAGTAGTGTAACGATTGATGAACATTCATTTAAACTAGGCAGTCTAGGCACGACCTTCAGCAATGATACTGACTAAGAAGAAGAAATACTTATATTATAAATACTAAAGTTGGGATGGAAGGATGGATTTATTATGCTATCCCTGATGTCAGAATTTCCAGGCCACCCGAGAACCTTATGACTGTTGCTTTAGAACAAACAACCGGGGCCTATAATCTAACGTGTCATCTGATCTGCAGGCCTAAAGTGGTCACTTGGAGAAATCTCACAACGGTTCATAGAATCAATTTCGTTTTTTTAGCAATTCTAGGTACTTACTCGTATTTTCGTAAAATACATAATTTAGTCAATCAATTTGGTGAATCAATAGATAATTCAATAGATCATTGGATTTATTTTTGTTGATAATCTTGCCAGGCATACAAATAGATAGCGTAATTAATCTAAATAGAATTACATTATAATTTGGAAAAGCAACCTTTTTAGACCTGTTGGACTGTTATACTGGATTTAGAAGTATGACATTGCGATGTACTCCTACCTATGCGATATTATATTATAGTCCCCTCAGACTGCAGACTTTCTATCAGTCGATAGTTTGGTCGAAGAATGTAACACATTACAGCAATTAATTATCTGCTGAAATAAATAATAAATAAATATTCGAGACACTTGTACACTCAGTCGGCTGACCTCAAACTAAGCAAAGCTTGTACTAGCTGGCTGCCAGAAACTGGCTGCCAGAAACTGATATATACACATATTTATATTTTAAATACATACATAAATAGATATTAACACCCAGAATTAGAACAAGTTGCCTTAAAATTAGCACTAGCAGAACGGTTGGCAAATAGAAAGTATGTAGTTTTAAACTATTACAGTTTAAGAGTACAATGTTCCGTGGTTCGAAAGTGTCTAGATGTTAAAGTTATTAAGATCTTGCCTTAACAGTTAAAGAAAAATAACTTATGGTCTTAACTTAAATAGAAGTTAAGACCATAAGTTATTTTTCTGTTATGTGGGGGTAAAATTGCGGTCCATGAGTAGAGTAGGTACTATAGTACACAGGTCGAAAGGTGCTCAAAATTTGCTAATACAGTACAGATAGTGTACCAGACGACATAATAACTGATTTTGTTAAAGTGAACTCAAAATTTTACACAATTATTTAGCACACATAATGTGTTTTAGATTAGTTTTAAAAAGGTTATTAGTTACAACTTACTATTAACCTTGCGTTAAAAAATTAGAAAATGAAAATGAAAATGTACCCAGTAGGCACCAATCTCACTTCACACCTTTATATTCATTTATGAATCCTATGAAATGAAATTATTAATATCTTTCACGTCTCTATAACATCCTTGGTAGAGCACCGTTAATTAAATCTCACCACTATGAGCAAGCACATATGGTCCATAATACGTAAGACGAGAAATCACAAGACATGATCTTATCATCCAACATTACAGTAAAAAGATTCCCCGATTTAATATCAGAAAGAAGTCCCTAAATTCCGTATCATGTAAAAGAACACTTTCAATATCAGGATTGGTATCCCTTTGGCCGTAACAAGGTTTTATTAGATCCCACTAAAGGGCAACCCCACACAAAGGTGGTACAAGAAACCCTTTTTCTACCTTACTTCAAATATATTAACTGTCCCGCTACCTTTGCCGGCGGTGAAGCTATAGAAACTAGAAGTGGCTTCGTTGAGTACTGCTGTTAGTGGTCGTTTAAATTTTGTCGTATAAAGATTCTTAGTTTGCTACAGAACTCTAAAATGATATCCTCAAAGTCCATCTTAATATTATTATTATTGTGGTCCATCTTAGACTACAACGTCGCTTAACATCGGGCGTGTTGGTGGTCAAACGTAACCTATGCTACATAAAAAAAAGGATTAATAGTAGCATACGTATTTTTTTTCCAAAACAACTTTCTACATTGGAGGTGTTCTCGGACACTGGGCGTTGTCAGACTGAACAGTCAGTCCAATAATCTTTTTGTTACTTTTTAATTTCGCCTTAGAAGTTAAGACATGTATAGCAGATATTTAATACTCTTGACAACTTAGCAACATGCAATGCCATGCCATGTTGCGATTGGTGGCTCAGTTGGTAGTGAACCTGCCTGCTGAACTTGGGGGCGTGGGTTCGATATCCATCTAGAGCAAACATTTATGTGATGAACATTTATTTTTGTTTATTATTATTATTATCGCGACTCAGTGTGATCTTTGTATCTAGGGAGAGCATCGTGAGCATTTCCATGTACTTGTACGCATTAGTAGTTTACTTGAATTTAATTTTTTTTTTTTTAATGTATAAATAGGTCGGCGTTTGACCACCAACTCGCCTGATGTTAAGCGACGTTGTGGTCTAAGGTGGAGCACGACGACCTATAAGGTACTTATTCACTCTAGCCTTGAAGTTATGTAGAATGAAGAAGTACAAAGACGGCAGTTGAGTGAGGCGCTTCAAATGCGCTACTGCTCAGACCCGTCTTCGGAACGGAATTACAACATTTACAATAGAATTTCTAAATAAAACAAGTTAAAAGTACATATTTGCTAGCTTATATAACAGTCGGTATTATAGAAAACCATTGGCAACTGTCTTTTTCATGGTCTTCTCAAAAGTAAAATAAAAACAGGTAAATACATCATAAAGTAGACCCACTTCATTCCAGCATTTTCCTAATTCTTCAAAACGTCTGGCTATTTATACCGACGCACTTTTGTCAGGGGAAATCATGCCTTATTCGTACAGTTACATAGCTTAACCGTTGCTAAGCTATGGTAGCGATGGCAACGTCCACCTTCGGTATCGGAAACGGTAAATAAAACTCATGTTTTTGTAAATATTTTCCAGTATAACGTTTTCTATGGGCGGAAATACGTTTCGTATTTTTTTCCGGTGACTGTACTGCAAGTAATTATGTTTGTACGTCAACATCATCATCTTCAACATCGTTTTAAAAAGATTTAGATTCAGATTTTTTTAATTGACCTTATAACAATGATCTGTTATATTATTATTAGTATTATCACCCTGTTTATCTTTCAAATTGTCAGTCCGATTTTATTGTATTTCATTTTACTTCAAATTTGTCTTTAAATTTCTAAATTTTACTTTGTTTTAGTGTGCCATTAATTTTGTGTAAAGACGTTCAAGTGGACGCCCGCGATACTAGGTTTTCCAAGTGCGGGGTCCACAGTGTTTGTAAATTGTGCAAATGGTTTGATAATCAATATATTTGTATTAGGCAAGTCATAAACAATTTTTCTTAAATATAGGTAAGTCAATTCAGCTATTATAAGATTCGAAATAAATATTAAAAAGTTAAAAAATTGAAATAACAATATTTTTGCATACAAGTGTACAAATAAAATTTAAATATTTTAATGTTTGTAAAAAAAAGAAAGTAAGTAAAAGGAAAACCAAAGTATTAGATAATATTGACGGTATTTTAAAAATGTTACTCTTTTTACAAGCTATTTTTAAATTTGCAATGTTCGGAGGTGTGTAAGTTAGTTGTCCGTTTCAGAAATTAAAAAAAAAACCAACCTCTTGTTACCGTACGAGGATATGTTTCATTCTAATTATACAGACTACAGTTTAATAAACAACAGTATATAATTACAAGCTGCGCCCCGCGGTTTCACCCGCGGTTAAAAAGTCCTATGTGCTATTCTAGACTATAATCTATCTCTGTGCCAAATTTCATCCAGATCTGTTCAGCCGTTCTGGCGTGAAAGAGTAACATCCATCCATCCATCCATCCATCCATCCATCCATTCTTACAAACTTTCGCGTTTATAATATTAGTAGGATTATTTTGGTTGTTTTAATATTATTGTTTTGGATTAGAAAACGCAACAAACATAACTGTCAAAAATGAAAAAACTGGAACACTTCAAAAAACGCACATCGTCATCATCATTTTCTAATCGACCGAGCGAGCGAAGCGTCTCTGCTTCAGCTTTGACAAAAATGCTTTCGTATGTCCGATTTCTTTCCGGACCTCTGTTCAATTTTTCAAAATGATGGAGGTCATTTAAAAAATAATTCATACAAAATCCAAAAACTTGCCTTGACAAAAAAAACGATATAATTATCAAACCTATTCACAAAATTTCAAGAGAATCGTTTAAGAAATGTGACCTGTAAAAGAGAACAAACGTCAGCCGCGTGGTCTACAGCTCACAGAGCCTCAAATCTAACACGTTTCCACCGCAGCAGAGGCACCAACAAAATGAGCACAATTCAAAACTGTAATTACTGTGCAGAAGAACATAAAAGAATGGTACAAGACTTAGCAATTAGTAGGTGTCAGATATGGAACGTAATTAACGTTCCTAATCGTCTTAGTAGTTTAGTAACATTGTTTATTTTATATTTTTATATATTGCGGTTTAGCACGACACAACATGGCGATCATAACATGGCAATGCAAGTTTTCTTAAATAAGTAATTAATACTCTTGTTAATTTAAATAATAGCTCCAACAAAGTTTACAATAGGTACGTCTACAGCGTCGCTAACTAGCTTAATTTGTTTCGTATATTTGTTGACTTAACAAGCAATTTTTTCTCTGCCTAAAATATTTGGCAGACAAACTAAATGTCACAAAGATTGGACTCCACGGAAAGTTTTCAAAACCAATGGCCCGTGGAAGACGAATGTTGCCTCGTAGAAACGTACTGGGCAGTTAGCTTACTCTGGAACTGGGTTTATGTGACTTACAGTTTCTATTGGATTTGGAAATATTGTTTAATACTAGAATACAAGTATCGGGACAAATATTGTTTAATACTATCGTACTTAGGTTTTAAGGACAAAAGTTTGTGTGTGTATCTATGTGCGTTTGTTTAATACTTCTTCACATAACATTACATAACATCTAGTCACGCCTTTCCCCCGAGAGGGCTGGCAGAGGTGTAATACAACACCCACACTTGGCCGGTCGATGTTCAGTCCCGAAATGCGAGCCTGTCGCCATTCACCGGGCTCCAGTCATGTAACAGATGGCATACACACAATAGGCACATACTACATACATTCACACAATGAACAAATTGGTGCGTGCCGTCGGCTGGCTTTGAACCCGCTTCCTCTAACTAGGCTTTGAGAGACAGGGTTTCTCTAACTAGGCTCTCATCACTTGTACTACTTATATTTCTCACACTCAAAGGAATCGACAGATTTGAATGAAATAACGAAAATAAGTCATGACCTGGATTAACACATAGGCTTATAATTTTACAAGCGCAGATAACCCTGTAGCACGCAGCTAGTAATAAAAAAAATCATATGATTAAAATTTTATTAAAACGCTGAAAAATCGTGATCGTCTTAACAGACTCCAGAGTCAGGACTTAACAGGCTACCAATCGGATTACACGGTACGATAATATAATAGCAAGCTAGAAAGAATTATTTGTACCTAATCTTTTAAAAAAGCTTTAACTATGATAAAAATCCTAAAATCGCGAGAAAAACTCTGTTTTCTCGTTTACCTTACAAAAAATATTGGTAACAAAAAAATCCAAGAGCCAAATTAACATTGATCTAGCAGATTATCTCAAAAACTTAATCCGATTTCGCAAATTCAGTTGTAACTTTTTGTTCATACATGGCGGCCATGACGACGTCAGCAAAAATTGGCCAGACAGCAAACAAGCATAATGGTGTCGTAAAGTTGGGTATAGATGACCAGTGTAACTAGATCTCTGGCTATGGTGAATTAGAACATTAATTTTTCGTAACTTTAACTTTGCTTTACATAAAAAAAAGAAGCAAGGAAAAAAAGGGAAATTACACATTTCTAGATTTTCTAGTAAAAGTATTAATACTAAGTAAAATAAATTACTATTATTATTCATGTAAAAAACCGTAAAATAAATACAAATATGAATTTGAATAAATGCAATTTAGTTTGAAGGTTGTTACTGTGGTTTATGGTGTGCATTAAAGCGGTATGTTATTGTAAGTAAGTCCCTAATTATAAAATTATGACCTAATTGTAATGTGGTGAAAAATTGTATTTTTCAACAATATTTCATCACATCACAGAGATGTCATGAAATTGTACTTTTCATCCTATCACAAGTAGGTCATAATTTTACAATTATGTAATAGTATGACAATTTAATTGTGGCCATATTCATCAACTCATATGAAGATAATTGTTCCATCTGATTACATAACACCTAAATCATTATATTACACATGCTTTGTTTAGATTGTACCTTAAGCTGTTAAAGAAAATCTGAAGCTCGAACTTTATACCGCCTTGCAGCTGTTCATATTTTGGCTACATTAATGAGAACTTGGCTAGAAAATATTGTGCCACTTTGGTTATATTTGCACCAATCAAGTTTTGGGGCCAAGACACCAATGTGTGTATCAGTTTTTCAACACGTCAATGTAAAAAAAAACAACGTGAAACTTTAATACGTCATAAGGGTGAACATTAATAATAATAATAATTTATTTGCTTAAAAAATAGTTTTATAATGTGATGAGATTTTCTGTCTCCCAAACTAGGGTGATCCTGTGCTATGGGAGACAGTTAGTTCTTCAGTAGGATGGGTACATTATTTTAAATTAACTTAACTGTCCAATTAACTCGGACCAAAGGCTAAACAAATGTGAGGCCGCAGCATAACAAACCCGTTCAAAATAACAATTATTATACCATTTTTTTGCTAATTTTCAAAGCTACAAAAATAGAACGTTTGCAAATTTTTCTTTCCGATAATTGGCTAGAGGTCAAGACAAAATGGACGTTAGACAAACGTAACAACGAGCCATTTGCCTTTATCGGCCATTTGGCCAGTCTGTACAAATCTGCGTACGCTCTAATTGATTCCACCCTCTTTTAGATAAATTGGATACTTCGATCTGAAAGGGTTATGGCATTAATAAAGATTAATAAAGATTTCTGCTTAACGAGAATGTTGGAAATAATAAAAATAGATCTACTGAGAAATAGGTAGGTACATTGTACGATAAGGCAATTTTTTTTTTAAATCGCCCATTCAGAGTTGTTAATTTATTGAGCCATTCAAAAGCGTAAGATATGTGTGAGGTAACCTGGGCACGATCAAAGGTTTTGCTTGAAAAATTCCGATCTGAAAAATACTACATATTAAAGTCCATGTTTTAATTTTAGTCATGCCTAGACAAGCTCTTTTAATATAATGTGAATCAACCTTTAATACTTTACACACCATTTAAAACATTTCTGACCCATGAAGACCCCATTAAGAAGCGATGACAGCCTAGTTGGAGAAGGCCTGCCTCTCAAGCCAGAGGGAGCGGGTTCGAACCCAGCCGACGGCACGCACCAATTTGTTGATTGTGTGAACATATGTGCGTATTGTATGTCATCTGCTACATGAATGGAGCGACAGGCTCGCCCCCTGTCACATTTGGGACTGAATATCGTCCGGCGAAGTGTGGGTGTTGTATTACACCTCTGACAGCCCTTTCGGGGAAAGGCGTGACGATTTGTATCCATCATACTATCCAATAAAAATCTATAGTTTTTGCAAAAGCGAGTAATTGTTCTTTCATGAAGAAAATAGAACATTCAAGTTGAATTTAAATCCCACATAAAATTACCCGGATTATTCGTAGCCGTAGCCTCGTAGTGACTACGTCGTAGCACCGTAGCAGGGGAGAGTGGGGTGGGACTGACCGCGACATTTGTTGCCTGTCCACCCCGTGTCGGGCGACTTAATGTGCTTAGTCTATGGCAGTGTGAGTGTGTGCTTAATTTGAAGTAAGGTTGACTCAGATTTGTTTAGTTTGACAATTTTCGAGTAAACTACAAGAAGATAGACAGTTAAATTCTTAATTTTAGTAGTAACAACATTTACAAACCTATTACATTTGAGATTTTAAAACATTTTAAAGATTTGAAGTCGGAAGAGATTTTTTTAATGACAAATGTACGCCTACGTTTGACCTCAACTTAACTGAAGGTAAGTGAAGATGTGGCGTAAAATGAAGCACGCTTGCCCATGTGGTGTCTATTCCGCTATTTAATCTTGTCTTGAAGTTAAAAGGTTGTTACTATTACTGGAGAACACTGAGGTAGCAAGCGTCAAATACTCATTGGCAGTTCTTTTTTTAAAAAGTTCTGAAATTGCTTCGTGCAGATTGTATTAAAGGTTAAGGCGTACAAATTGTCTGTTTGATGACCTGTGGCGGTCATCGGTTAATTGATTTTAACCGTTTCGTTTGAAATTTAAATAGCTACCTACTTATCACTGAAATATCAGTATAGGTTCAGTTAAGTTTTATGTATATTTAGGGATACTTTGTTTTTTTGTATTTTTAATCACATTGATTTGAACATCGTGGATTTTTACAAAAAATTAGATGTAATTTTACGATCCTCAAATTAGTGAAATAAATTAAACGCGTTCTTATCGACCGAGTGAGTGTCAGCGAGCGAAGCGTCTCTGCTTCAGCTTTGACAAAAATGTTTCGTATGTCTGAATTTCGACTTAATCTTTGTCTCCCTCTTCAGGTCGTATAATATAACCATTATTACTCAAAAATTAACAATGCGTATTCAAACGAAATAAGAAAACGTTGGCAAAAATATTTTTTACAAATAACGTTGCTATTCACGCCCTAACCCTACATCGCAGCGTGGGGTATATTCGACCAATGGTCCCGGAGGCGGGTCCGGTGGACCGCGGGGGGACTGACCGCCACCCTACCCCACCTCACCCTACTGGCTATTTACTGCGATTTTATTTGCACACGACATGGCGGACGTAAGTACGAGCTTAGTTAAATTACACTAGCTAGAGAATAAATTTGTATCGCTTTTTAAAAAAAAAAAGGTTTTGAGTCGGTTTTTCGGTTTCTCGGTTCCTCAGTGACTGCCTCGGTGGCTCAGTTGGTAGTGAACCCGCCTTCTGAGCTTGGGGGCGTGGGTTCGATTCCCACCTAGGGCAAACATTGATGTGGTGAATATTTGTGTTTTGAAAATTCTATGCCTGGGTGTAAATATCTATTTAAGTATGCATTTAAAAATATCTAAGTATGTATATCAGTCATAGTACAAGCTTTGCTTAGTTTAGGGTCAGGCGACCGTGTGTGACAATGTCCCGAATTTATTTATTTTATATTTACTTATTTTTAAAAGGTTTAAAAGGACAAAATATGCAAATTTTAATTCAAGTTTTAAGAACTTGAGTAAAAAATAAGTAAGTATTTGACAGTAAAATCATAGTATATTTTCTTTGTTTAGTTGATAAACTTTTAGACCGTTCAAAACGCCACATTAAGGTTTTTGTTTGTTTTGTAACAGGTACGAGGTAAAAGATTGTTTTTCAAATTAAGTCAGTTCTTTAATTCACTGTAAAAAAAAGATTTTCGAAACACAATAGCTTAACGGTCGGTAGGTATCTTTTACTCTAAAAAAGTAACTGGCAGTTCGATAATACGCAATTGTTTTAATATCGACGCAAATGTTAATACCTCCGAGCTATTTTCCATCTCATGTCAAACAAACACAAAATTGGAAACCACATTGGACTGCGAAACCCGGAAACGAATTATTATTACGAATATCAAACATACAAAACTCAAAACTAACAATAACAAGATATTCTAACAAGATAATTATGGATAGCTACGAGTAGCTACGAGTTAGGTATTTCAAGAAATCTCGAACGGCAGTAACAAACTAACAACAAACACACCATGTCAAGAATAATTGGACCCATCCGAGCACCGAAGAAAAATACCTAGCCATCTCCTCAAAAATATGTTACGTCTCCGACCCATTGTCCTTTGAAAAAAGGATATCACATAACGAACTTGAGTTCCGACTTTATATCAAATATCACGCATGACGCGGCTTTTCCCCCCTACGAGGGAGGGCAATAAAAAATAATATATTGGAATATGTTGGAAATAACAACGTATCATCCTTCGCATGGATACCGGCTCGGCTCGGTACTCCCATACAAGGACATTCGTTCTTGACGAGTCCAGCCTTTTTATTGTCTATGGAAGTGCTGACGTACGAAACGGTTCCATGTTTGTTATTTCGACGCATGAATAAAATTATGTTATGGCTTTATTACGATACGGGGAGTAATAAGGAAAATTGTAGGCTTTTTGCGATCATTACGGGGGAAATGTTGTATTTATCTCACAAGCAAAAAGCACAACGAAATGTAGAAAAAAATTGTAACAGACTTACCCGTTGTCAAAGAGGAAACAAAACACAAACACGTTTTTGAGAAAAACACACTTGAACATATTCTGTAGTGACATTTAAAAACTTGTCTCTAAACTTTATCTCAAGCAACACACAACTAGGCTGAAAAATTTAAAAATAAAACATCAATTAAAAATAGAGTTCAAAAAATCGATCGTGACTTGCGCACACGCACCTCGAAGTTCGAAAAAGGAATGGATCAGGAAGTGAGACGAAGGTAGACCCGGGGGTCAGGTAGCGGGTCTAAGAATAACGCGCGCGTTAAAGGGTTAACTAACAAAAGGTGTAATTATTATTACAGGGTTAAGGGGTACACAAAAGAAGCTAAGACGGGTTTAGGGTTACGTTGAGGTTACACGCGTGTTGGGCGAGTGAATAATTAATTTAGTTCAAGACTCTTTTTCAACGTCACGTATTTTGTACCCTTTGAGTTGTGATTGAGAGAGGTTGTATATATCTTTAACGGTTTTGAAACTAGTTTCAATCAGATTTAATAGATTTACTAAGTGGTTTCATAGCGTAAATTTAAAAGTATAGTATGTTTTGCACTTACATCCATTTCAATTTTGATCACTAGATTCTAGACTACAAGGGATATTCTGACGCATCTGAAAATATCTTGGTCTCTCTTGTTTAAAAAGTCATAAGAGTGAGAGTGAACAAGATAAATGTCTCACGCATCAGAGTAAAGTTCCTGGCCACACTATAGGTACTCCGAAATGCAAAAAAACACTGTATTTCAACTTCACAATAATTAATTAATCCACGTTGCAAGTTTGCAAAAATAGCTACCTGACTGCACATTCGCGTGTGAACGCATCGACTGTCTCTCTCCACGGCGTCATAGCCCTTCACATATAACTAATGTACCTGAAAGTTTCCGACCCAATAATTCATTACTACACAATGGCAACGCTAACTTTCTACCTTTTTTGCTAATAGTAATAACCCTTTCGAAATACCGTTGTCTGTGCAACCCTTGCGAATTTTTGACACAAATAAAACACCCGTTCTAAACACAAATATTAAAAAAAGTTCCGCTTTTAAACTTTGTCTCTGGCCATAAATCAGTTGCGAAATAACAGTTGCAGTTATACGTTCGATATTTGAATTGAAGCGTAAACGATATGGTGGAATTGAAATATTTTGCAACATTTTTTTCGGTTTTCAATACCAAAACCTATTGAAATACCAAAGAAGGAAATAAAAAATGTAGTGAGTACTCATCAACAGTTTTTATCAATACTTTCTTGTAACTTATTTAGTAAAATAAAACAAAAGCGACTTTCAGTTTGGCTCTTGCTATTAGATATTTAAGTTTGCTTACAAAACTTCTTTTGTAAGCCTAGGTTGATCAACAAAAATTTTTGGTGGTAATTTTTTATGTTTTGGTAATCAAATTATCAGCCAATGAATTCAAAAGCACTTGCATTCGAAGATCTCAGATTGGATTCAAAGCTAATTTCGTACTTGACGTGTGCCCTCTGTAGTGCTCAAATAGGCCGCCTAATTTACCTTTGTTATGTAGATCGTTGATTTGTAGATAAGTGAAGAGTACTTGGACTATTTTGAGTATCACTTGGGAACGACTTTAGATTTGGGGCAGATTAGGCCGAATTCCCTTAGTTTGTCAAATGAGTGTTTTATTGTCGTGATGAATTGTTTGCATTTTGAGTGGGTTCAGCAAATTTTGTGATCAACCGATTTTCAAAAAGGAGAAAGTTGTTCATTCAAATGTATGTTATGAAAAAAAATTAGTAGGAAAAGTTTCAAGGCCAATTTATATAAAGACTAGTTTTGCGTTTAAATAGTGTCCAAAAACTTTCCCCGGACATGCTAATTATTTATCAAATTTCATCAAAATCTGTTCAGCCGTTTAGCCGTGAAAAGCCTACCAAAAGACTGGCATTTAGAGTTACTTTCGATTTTATAATATTAGTGTGGATTACACAAATCAAGCTTATCCCATTAGTACCAATATTTTACAAAAAAAAATTGAAATGTAATTTTAGAATATAGCCAATTAACGCGTTAAGCTAATTTAACATTGTGTCGTTACTTTGCTATACTAAACGAATAAAAAACTGCCAATTAGACTACATAACCTACTAATAAGCTCAAGTAAGTATAAGTAATTCTGATTTACTATAAACTCACGATTCCTTATTATTTATCCAAAGTTTCAAATACCAAAAATAACATTGCATAACTCTTTCACCGTTTTAATTCAAAATTTCGCACTCAAAGCGTATCAGTTAGAAGCATCTGCCACCAAACTCATTTCAATACACTGTACAATAAAACCCTTATGCAAAATTCTATAGAGTACATGCCCATTGTCATTTAGTTCAGGTATACGCAAAAATTGCAACTAACAAATTTAAAAAAACTGGTCCGTGTCTATGGTGGGGTTAAGCCGTATTGTTTGGGATAGAAGAGCTTGTCTATGAGTATAACGGTCTTCGTTGTGCAAATTGCGAATAATATAATATTTATGGTAGAGTTGATTCAATAGTGTATTAGTAGGTACATTTTAGGTAGAGGAAGACTGAAACGAGCATGTAAGTTTGCTTTTCCCATTTTTAGTGAAAAGGTAGGTTCCAAATAAGTTTTTTTTTTTTGTGAATTTGATAATTTATTTTTATTAACCCCTGATGCAAAAACGACGGGGTGTTATAAGTTTGACGTGTATTTGTGTGTGTTTTTGTGTGTCTGTTTGTGGCATCGTAGCTCCGGAAAGGTTGAACTGATGCAGAATTTGTTGAAAGGTGAATTAGTCGGGAGTATTCTCAGCTAAGTTTGATGAAAGTTTGGAGTTTGCAAAATAAATATTTGATTTAATTTATACTTGTTAATATCGGACAAAATGCGCATGTATGAGGTATTTGATATCTTTAAATGTTTTTTTTTTTTTAACTTATGTTGTAACTTTGCCATAAATTTGGCCAAATTGCAGGTCACCGAAGGGTTATGAGAACTCTCGAAATCACATTCCGAACATTTCACCGTGTTGCCTCTTGACATCATAAACATTGTTATTTTGCCAATTGCTAGCAAAAACTACCCCAAACAGGGAATCGGGGTTAAATCCACTTATTTTGGGGTAAAAAGGCATAAAAAGTCGAGTGATATATTGTACAATACTAATTATATTTGTATGGGTTTCGGATGGGGTCATTTGTTAGTTTTTTGGATGATTTTCGATGGGGTTTCCGTATTTTGGTGTTTTTGAAACGTTTATTGTCATTGTCAATGTCAGATTTATTGGCATGTCATGCGTTGTGGGAAAGTTGAAACGGTTAGGACTAGTTAGGAGTAACAAATAATTTAAAAATATTGTTTTAGCAACTAAATATTTTACTAAAATTACGCAAATTCCACAGGACTTCCTAAACATAACAATATGAAGTATAAAAGTACCTACTACATTACATTATTTATTAATATTTCAAAAAGTACTAGGACTATTAACAGTTAATTTTACATAGACATCATGTCTACATCATGGGAGTATTCTGTGAAATTATCTAATTATCATATTATTATCTAACATTGCATACAATTAATGCTTTAATTTAGACGCTATTCATAAGATTAATCATAATTACATCTAGGCTTACTGCGAGTACTTATAATTTTTAATTTTTGACTCCCAAATTTTGGATTACAATTTACAAACTGCCAAAACCAACACTCCAAATCCTTTCACACAAACATTCTACAAAAAATCACAATCAATTGTGTTTAGTATTTCGGTAGCTTACAACTTCCGACACTTCGGAGCGTTTTTTTGTCTGTAGCTCTATTTTTTCGACCAAACTATTGTATCGTTGCTAGAGTCAACGAGTGCAATTTTACGAACATTTTTTGTTCAACTTTTTTGCCAAATCCTATTTCTCGGATTTAAAGGGATTTAGACACTTTGTTGTCGCAACAATGAGGTTTGTGGATGGATATTTGTTTTGATTTAGTGTTGGACTAGTTTTTGGAGTTCCCACGTTCAATGTCATACCTACTCTAAAGCATAATGAAGTTTTGTATACGTCCATATTTACGAAATACATGGTAAGTATTAAATTATGAATCTGTTTTAGGTTGTTTAGAATGCTCCTTCAAAATGTTTTATGTGTACATACAAAAAACGAAAAATATTTTGTTAAATTGATTGTGTATGTTTATTATGTACTTACTTAAAGTAGTTTTTAATGTTAAATTGCTAGTTTTTCTTCCGTAACTTTTGTGGAACTTTTGATAGACAACTAACTTAAAAAAAAATACCAGTTTGGTGTATATATTTAACCTTACTACCTTTTAGCCGGATCTTCACTGACTGAGTATGCTTTACGAGGCACGCTTTGCTAGACTTTTCTTTCTCTAGTCTAGACTAAGACACAAGCTTGCCACGCGAGGCATGCTCGGTCAGTGGAGACCCAGCTATTGAGTTTGGTTTACTCTTCTAATATTTAAAACTTATTTCTGCGAATTTTAAGACAAGACGCTATTCCATTCCATATATAAAATAGGTAGAAAACTTTCACAATACCCAACATCAAAAGCAAAATAAAAAATTCAAAGCAATCCAACATAAAAACGACAATCCTAATCATAGGTCCCCTTTCCCATCCAATCTCTGCCCCATACCATACTTGGCTTATCAGCATTCGGACACCATAACAGGGCTGGCAAAGCCTCATACATATTTTAGGGGCCAGGGACCCCGTTTGGTCAACTGTCAGTAATGATTTGCTGCCTTTTCCCTTACTACGCCCCCAACTAACAACAATTTTTCCAAGACCTTGCGTTTCTTCCTCTCTACTCTTAAACACAGTTCATAAAGCTTTGGTTATAGAGTCCAGTTCACATGAGCTATGTTTTAGAATGTTTTGTGAGTTGGCGGGGTTATTGGTTTGCTGGTTACTGGGGGAGATAGAAAAAGTAAGATTATCTCACTATTTTTCGGACGCCTGCATACCGGGGTGGATATCGGTGAAAAATATGGCTTCCTATTCGTGTCTATTTCGGTTTTGTTGCTACTTGATTTGTAAGAATCAACTATATAACATACCTATAAAGACATGCCTATTTCCTTTTCATTGCCAACTAAAAGTATTCTGGTTTTCATATTACCAAACTGAAAATTTAACTACATTTGAAACATATAGTCCATTCGAGATCGGCAGAAATCATATAATGTGTATTTTTCTCTGCAATCTTTGAATTTGTATGCAGTATCACAAAAAAGTGCCTAAATAAACATAAACTAACAGATACACGTAATCAAAGGGTAAGTATGAAGCTTACCTTTTTACTTTGTACTCATACGATTTATCTCTTACTAATAAATCTCGATTTAGCCTCAGAATAGTTAAGCAGTGTTTTGTCTTTATGTTTCAAATCTTTTTAAAATTTAACTCGGTCGAAAAAAAAAACACTTTTAACTATTTCGATGTCAAACAACGTTTATTAGTAACGGGGAGTACATATTATAAGTAGAGACATTCTCTAATATAGAGCACTTTTCGTGAGAGTCCATATACCAGCTTTCCATCTATTACTCGCATTCGACTGTCGCCACCAGATATAGGTTTTCACAACATTTAGGTTTATTTGTAAAAGAGTAGGGTTGTCTCTATAGGCAAAATAATATAAACTATTTAGTCACAAAAAAATGTAATTAAATTATACAGTAAAATAAATAAAGATGTTATTAAAAGCATCACACAGGCCACAGAACAAGTAATTATCAGAATCATTAAAGATCTAATTATTTCTGTTCATTGCAATTATTAATATGATGACTTGGAGCAATTTACATCCTTTTGGATTTTTTCTTTTTGTTAATTATAATACCTCTAAGGCTCTATGCAATCAAGACCGAGGTTCATGAAAGCCATGTCAAGGTTCTTAAAAGCGAACTATTTATAATAATGTTAGGTACTATTCTTACAGTAACCGTAAAAGCAAAAAATATAGTTAACTACATTTTTTGCATTATTATTAGCAAAGTATAAAATAATCTTTTTTCTTACATAGAAATAATGGGTGTATTTTTATTTTATACTTTCGAAGTCTAATTCTTTATTTTACATGCTGCTACTATGCAGTTTCGAAAATGTTTCGAAAATGCCTGAGAACTGCAGATAGTGAAGAGATTTAAAACAGCGAAGAGTATTCTCCAGAAAAGTGAAATTATGATTTACGGCAACTCCTGTCTAAGCGAGTCAGGGTCAAAATAATATTGCATGTTCTATTTTTAAACGATTTTGTGTAAAAATATTTTACGAGAATTTAATTAAAAAATCTATTTATCATCTATTTATACCTATTCTGGATCGGTACAGCAAAAACCAAAAAAAAAAAAACTCGCATCTTGTCTTTTTAGGGTTTCGTACCCAAAGAGTAAAACGGGACCCTGTTACTAAGACTCCGCTGTCCGTCCGTCTACCTGTCTGTACGTCTGTCAGGCTGTATGTCATGAACCGTGTTAATTAGACAGCTGATATTTTCACAAATGATGTATTTCTGTTACCTTTATAACAGAATAAAAAAACTGAATAAAACGAATAAATAAAGGGGCTCCCGTACAACAGCCATGATTTATTTTCCGTTTTAATAGATAACTAGCTGCGCCCCTCGGTTTCACCCGCGGTGAAAAAGTATCCTATGTGCTATTCTAGACTATAATCTGTGCCAAATTTCTTCCAGATCTGTTCAGCCGGTCTGGCGTGAAAGAGTAACAAACATCCATCCATCCATCCATCCATACATACAAACTTTCGCGTTTATAATATTAGTAGGATAGCGCAGAATCCTTCGAGCGCTAGTCCGACTCGCACTCGGCCTGTTTTTTTTTAAATCACTACATAGTCGCTTTCTCTGTCCCTATGTCCCTTTGTGTGCTTAAATCTTTAAAACTACGCAACGGATTTTGATGCGGTTTTTTCCAAGATCCAAGAGGAAGGTTTATATGTATAATAACATCCATTAAATAGTGGAAAAATACTGATATTTTTGAGGTTTCCAATATGATGTTAGTAGGCTATATATGTTATACCCGTGCGAGGCCAGAGCGGGCCGCTATGTTTTTATATACAACGTTCACAGTTTTTCTGTAGTATATTTAGTATCAGCATTGCAGCCGTGCGAAGCCGGGGCGGGTCGCTAGTAAAGTAAAGTCGTAAGTTTTACTACTTGTACGTTACTTTTAAGTTACCAAAAAGAATCTCTTTTAAACTGAAAATTGCATTAAGAAAAGCCACTGAACTTATTTTCCTTGATTATTTCCCTATTTTATTTTTCCTTTTTTAAGCAGTGGCAGCCCTATAGTAAAGCAACGTGACACCGCTGTTGGCCGCAGGATTCGGCACGGCAAATAGCATTTGTGCCAGCGCAAACAACTTGCTTTGGCTATCGCGTTTCGTGCTTCAAATACATACCTAGACCTACTCATAGGTGTATCCTAAGGGCGCTCATAGGCAGGCCATATTTTCTATGGCAATTATTATTATTCAATACTGGCCCGGCAATGCTGGCTCGTCAATATCCTACTAATATTATAAACGCGAAAGTTTGTAAGAATGAATGGATGGATGGATGTTTGTTACTCTTTCACACCAGAACAGCTTAACCGATCTGCATGTAATTTGGCACAGAGATAGATTATAGTCTAGAATAGCACATAGGATACTTTTTAACCTCGGGGCGCAGCTAGTTTTGATAATATTTTGAGTGTGGCCCGGCCTTTTCGCCTTACATTTCTTGCATGGCTGATGATGGCCGGGCTACAGTTGGCAGTATTGCCATTATTGCCAGTATTGCAGTGAAAATTTGGCCCATCTCTGTAGGAGCACCCTAAGTTACTCTTTGTTCGTTGGACTTTCCTATCCTGGATAAGTCTTAGACACCATCTTTTATTAAAGAAAAAAAATCTTAAGTAACTTACCTAAAAATGGCATACTATTCATTCTTAATTTACTAGATATGATTTACATTATTATACATTAACAAACTTTATTGTACCTATCTGATATAATATGCGTGTGGATAGGGTATGTAGTTCAAATGTATTTCTCACAAATGTAGCAAAATGTGAGCGATAGATCTTATTTATATATCAAGATGTTCCATAGTAAGTTAATAAAAAACATAGTTCTCTATGTAGCCAATAGACCATGAGGGCTATTCTTACGGAGTGAGATTCAATCTCACCATTTTTCGTCCTTGTTGCTCTCGTTTGAATAGTCATAACCAAGTAACCAAGATAAAATCTCATCTCATCTCACGCGTAGGAATTGCTCCCCAGTCCATGATCTAAAGAAACAAGGTCTAGCATCCCGGGTGCCAACACTTAATGATGTCACTTGTCATCGTCTTCGTCTCTTTTGAACTTTGGAAATGTCATATTTCGGTCCTACTTAAGGCTCCACCCACCCACACATACGTTTACGTAACCCGCTTTATTTAGAGTTGAAAATTGTATATTCGTAAATCGTTAATCATTGATGGTAAAATGAGATATGCGCCTAGAAATATATTTTTTTGCAGTTTTAATTGGTATTTATCGTATCTTATTACGATAAATACCAATAAAAGCGGCAAAAAAACACAAATAAGAATAAGTTGCTCAGTTAAACTTTAAAGAACTAATCTGGCTTTTTAATTTTTTTTAAAGTTGTGGTGTAATCGCTGAAAATTTAGAGAACTACGTTACGATAGTTTTTTATGAAGATACTTTTAGTATTTTTTTTTCCAAAATGAGAGTATTTTCAAAATCAGACTTCGGTTAAACTTTAGTTGGTTGTTTCTTCTACCAGCTGATCATAATTCTCCACCTCAAACTACGCGCCAAAAAAACTTATTTTTGGTAATTTCGTGTAATACGGGGTCATGCTTTACCTGGCGAAGTATATTATTTTACCATGGACCAGTCCACAGAACATCTTCAACAATCATTCTTTCCATTCTCAAAATGTTCCATCAGATTACAAAAAAGTCTTAGAAACCTAACAACCTTCAAAAAAATACCTTTACCGTAGGCTTTTCCGTAGTCGCAACGTATTTTTAAAACATTCAAATATAAAGCTTCAAGATCTCTGACTTAACACCTGCCACGCACAATAGAAGCCAATTTGAAGAAAAATTGACAACAAGTTTTCCCAAGAAATAACCGAATCCGTATATTTACCGTACGTTTTATGAAGCAAATTGGTGTATCAATATTATTTGCCGAATCCAGTTTGTTGAAGCATCACAAATAAGTTATCATAAGTTGTTATAACGTCGGGGAAAAAATATGCTCGTGTTTGTTCACCCTCAAACTCTAGGCAAAGAGAAGCATATAGAAGCTACTCTTTTTTTTTTCTTTTTTATGGACAATAAGTCGGCGTTTGACCACCAACTCGCCTGATGTTAAGCGACGTTGTGGTCTAAGATGGAGCACGACGACCTATAAGGTACTTATTCACTCTAGCCTTGAAGTTTTGTAGAGTGAAGAAGTACAAAGACGGCAGTTGAGTGAGGCGCTACAAGCGCGCCACTGCTCAGACCCGTCTTCAGAACGGTTACACCGGACTACATCCCGAAACACGACTAGATCATTTCACGGCATGGCTTGGTCCGGTGGGTACTCAGAATATAGTTGCCTAATATAGCACTTTATATAAACATGATATACCATTGTATACCTAAATTCACAATTTTAAAAAACCTTCTCTATTTACTGACTCAGTTAATCTCACCGAGTCGAAATCGATACACAACTGACGGAGTAATTGCGTAACATACATAAAAAAAACAGTGGAATTGAAACCTCCTCCTTTTCGGAAGTCGGTTAAAAAAACGATAACTCTTTCTCTCTCTCTCTCTCATCTGTATAAATTTTTTTATAACATGGCAGGTATTAAGTAATACATTTTCACTGTCGACTTTGTTAGAATTCGTTTTGCCCTCTACTTATAGAGATAGTTAAATTTTCTTTTATAAAGCCTAAATGGACAATACAAAACAATACAAAAACTCTTTATTGACACCAAATACAAAATAAATCTAAACTAAACACTCAAAAATATAAGCGCAATGCGCGGTCTTATCGCGTAAGAGCGATCTCTTCCAGACAACCTTTGGATGGAATAAAAACATCATAATTAAGCATAATGCTAATGCTAATGGTAATGTGTGCTAAAGAAAAAAAAATTAAGTAATGTTCTTACAAATTTAATTTATGTATAGGTACATTACTTAAATTTAAAAAGTATTTTAAAGTAGCCAAGGAACGTCCAGAGAATAGACACTCAATCACACACGCCCGTCGCGTCTTCACTCCGCTCCATCTACCGGAATAAACGCTCGCATGACCTGCACACTGAGACGATATCTGTGTAGGTAGTTCTACCTAGCGATATTTAACCGACTTTACAAAAAGAGGAGGTTCTCAATTCAGCTGTATTTTTTAATGATTGTTACCATACAGCTCCGTCATCTATATAACTATTTGGAAAATATTTACATGGATACATGGTATAATAATATGCTCCGCCAGGTGAAGCATTCCGAGCCAAATATGGTCACCTGAGCAACACGTAGTGACGTCAATCCATGCATAAACAAGACCGAAATATGTCATTTACTAATAGTTCGATAGAGACGATGACAATGACGAGTGACGTCATTAAGTGTTGGCTCTAAGTACTACTACCAGATTGGTCCCATTTTCAAAATCCGATTATGATGACAGGACGTCGTTTATTTTTATTTCACAAGATTATAATCTATAATTTATTTTTTTATCCATATCTACTTATATTATAAAATTCGCTCGGTCAGACTAAAAAATAGTAATAAATCCAAAACCGTTCGAAATTAAAAAAATAGCTAGTTGGCCAAAGTAATTTTAAAAAGAGCTTATCTGATGAATAATTCACTAATTTGAAATACTTATTATTTCTTAAATTTCTATTTATGTATGTCATCTGCTACATGACTGGAGCCCGGTGTATGGCGACAGGCTCGCCCCCTGTCACATTTGGGACTGAATATCGTCCGGCGAAGTGTGGGTGTTGTATTACACCTCTGCAATCCCACGGGAAAGGCGTGACGATATGTTATGTTATGTAAATTTCTATTTAAAAAATCGTTTTTAAGAGTAGTTCTGTTGACCTCAAGCTGATTTTTACCCTTTTTAAACTCTCAAACAGTTGTGTCAACGTACCCTTAGTAAAAAATTCGCACTCCGTGAGAACTTAACCCTAAAACCCTCCACCTGGTCTTAAGCCGTAATATAACTGTTCTCGGACAAAAAAAACTAACCCTTTGATATCCGTCTTGGGTCTCCGAGACCCGAGAAATCAAAAGGGTAATCAGACGGTAGACAAACGGCAGGTGTTGCCAGTTGCTTCCTGATTCGCGTGAAATTATGTTTTTTAGTCTTTTTTTTAAAGCACCATATTTGTGATCTTATCCCACGTTGTCCGATGATCTGTGAAAATTAATAGCTTTCTTTTCAATTTCAAAGGCGATTAAATTTGAAATTTATAGCAAGGCAACCCTTACGGTTATTCTTAAAATTAATTTATACTTTACTAGCTGCGCCTCCTGGCTTTATCTGCTATCTTATCTTATGGAAACCCTACCTACATAAGAGTATTTAAGAGAACTGATTCAGTCAAGAATTTCTAAGTCATTTTTGCATCCCGGATCATCATTTTCTGCGTCTCGTGTGTTTACCTGCTATCGTAGAGCAATAGCGATAGCAATAGCATCTTAAGCGATAAGACCGCCCATTTTTGAGTGTTAGATTTATTTGTATTTGGTGTCAATAAAGAGTTTTTGTATAGTATTGTATTGCATAATCTAAATTTTTTTGCCAGTGTAAATGTAAATAATATAATTCCATATTTAAAATTAAATCCATACCAAAATAATATCTAAGTTCATTCAGACTTAACAAATTTTTGACTAACAAACACTGTTACAAAATCTTCTTTTTTTTTTTGTTATCATTACATTATGATTTTAAACACAATGTTTGGCACAAAATTAATAGCAATCTGTAAGGTACTCGTTACCTTATAATTAAGTCATACTGTTTCACTTTAGAACCCAACTTTGTGCATAAAAACTTTTTGATGATGCATAAAGTGTGAGAGGTAGCTCAATCGTCAAGAAAGTTACGAGTCATGAATCAAAATAAGACCTCTTTCTTATGAACTCAAACTCTTTGCGTTATAAAAATATATATTTAAGATGACAGATAGAATCATAGTACAATATAGGTACTTAACAGCACTTTAATGACTTCACAAATAAAAAGTTGTCAAAAAAAGGTTCGCGATTTTAATTATTTTAATGATTAATTAATAAGATTTATTTATTTACTGAATCGCTAAGAACAACTATTTAAATAATATTAAGTTTACTTTAAGATAAATGAACGAAAGAAGTTCGAACTTAATTTTGTCGGAATTGAATAATTAAAGTACCATACTACTTTTTATAAATTCTACTAAAATCCCGATGTATTTCACAACCACCCACAATTCACGTCAATCTCTCAAGAATTAAAACCCACTTCAGTAAATTAATGCTCATTGAGAACACATCGGCCCCTCCAAATGTCAAAGAGGCCGGATATAAACTAACCGCCTTTTCTTTACGCTTTAAAAAAAATAACAAAAGCACCGGCAAGAAGGGTTGCCAGTAAAAAAAAAGAAAAAAAAGACAATGTTACGCCAATTTTGCTTCGAAGGAAATTAGATATTCTTTTACAATAGTCGGTGCCTTAACCCTTTAAAGATGTGTGGGAAAATTGCATCAAAGTGTAACGGGAAGCTTTTTACGTTACTTTGTTGGCACCTGCATTGCATCTGTGCGATTTTAACGGGCTAAAATTGTACTGTTATTAAACTAGATTTACATTAGGCATTTTTAACATTAAGTAAAAAATATTTCGCTTACTAAACTTTATAACGGAAGAAGTTTAGTAAATACTAGCGCAATCGTATTTTGGACGGCACAGCAAGTCAAAAGCATGCTTATCTAAACCTGGACTGTCTTTAGGCAAAAATAGACTCTAATTGTTACCAAATATCTTGTAATCTTTTTCCTATATTTTAAGGTGAACAGAAGGCCTTAAATACAGAAAACAACAAATAAACCTTCATCACCAACGGCCGTGGAAATGCGGTCCGTCCGCGCATCAGTCATCTGTTGAGATACATCCTATGGGAAATTACAGGCGGGTCGCCGCAAGTACGTTAGAGTTTAGTTTTCTCTTGTTTTCTCTTTGGTATGGCTATTTATTTATTAGGATAGTGGTAAAGGAGTAAAGTAGTTCTTATTGGAGATCTATGGGGGAGGCCTATGTCCAGCAGTGGACGTCCTGCTGATGGATGGATGGAAGGAGTACTTGAATTATAAGAGTGAATATTAGCTAGGAAAACGATAATGCAATCTACAATGTAACCATGTAAATAGGGCCAAATTTGCTTGTAACTTGAAAGAAAAAAAGATTCGTGTCCACATTTGGGATCAAACGAAATTGTGATATCAGATATGACTTTTCAAGTACCTAAGTAAATAAATAGTGATAGTACCTGTGTAATTACAGTATGTAGCAATATTCAGAAATGTATTTATGACGACATCTAAAAGATAAATAATTAATTTTTCACCCTACAACATCGGAAATTAAGATTCTGTTTATCATTCGATCGATCTGAGTGCAAATGTGTATTTTATTCGCTAGCGTAGAAAGTCTTTATAATTGGAACCTTTGTATTATAACTGTCTATACGGCCAGTCTCTAGCTTCTATCCTACATACTTTTACAAAGCCTTTGATCTCCACATCGTTATCATAATGACTGCAGCATTTTCATATGATAAACAGCCTCATCGCAAGTTGCCATAATCGAATTATCGATGTATAAATCGATATAGAATATAGAATCGAATACTTGGACGTATCCTCTATAATGCTATATTGATGATACCAGCACAGACTGATTAATGGTTTCCCAATGTTGGATACAATGACGACTCATGACCCTGAGCACTTTAGGGTTAAAAAAATCTTATTACATCTAACGCTGCTCGATACATTGCTGTTTTTCTGACATCCTTTCGTAAAGGCTTTGTTCTAAAGCGTCAATGGATTGTGTTCATTTGTATACTGTCGTTTTAATACGTGATCGCATTACGATAGTTGTGTATAGGGTTGTCGCCAGAACGGTGACTTGTAATTTTGCGTGTGTATAATGTTGCGTCTGAAAAATGTACTGCGGCGGGAAAGTGGACTCGATTTTGGTGCTTTTTGTAGTTAGTAAATGATGTTTTGTAAAAGAATATTTTGTGGATTTCTTTTTCGTGTCACGGAACCCGAAGATTGTTTAGTTACTCAAATAGTTTTGTTTGCTTTTTTAAAATTATCAAGTGATTTTATTTTTACATATTTGAAAATTACAGAGAATATTTTATCAATAAATAAATAAATATTTGGGACACACGATCGTCTGACCCGAAACTAAGCAAAGTTTGTACTATGGCTGCCAGATTCTGTTACACATACATAATAAATACATACATGTTTAAATCTTACTTCCTATCCTATCATAGTAATATTATAAACGTGAAAGTTTTTAATAATGGATGAATGGATGGATGTTTGTTACTCTTTCACGCCAGAACGGCTGAACAGATCTGGATGAAATTTTGGCACAGAGATAGATTATAGTCTAGAATAGCACATAGGATACTTTTTAACCGCGGGTGAAACCGTAGAGCGCAGCTAGTACATACATAAATAAATATTAACACCCAGACAAACACAAATGTTCATCACTTCACATAAATGCTTACATCACATACTTACAATCATGTACATCACATAAATGCTTGCTCTAGATGGAAATCGAACCCACACCCCAAGCTCAGAAGGCAGGTTTACTACCAACTGGGCAATGTGGTGTAATTTTACGTATACAACAGAATTAATTTAGAAATATGTAATTGTTATTTACTGCTTACCCCTTTACCTGTGTTTCTGTTGCCCACAGTGGGAGTCCATCACCTACCCGCAGCGCCAAAATTACTGCACAGTGGGTAACGAACATTTAATGGTCACGTGCTTATTATGATGAAGTGAAATTGATTTTTTTTTTTTTAAGTTATTATGTGCACTCTCTACTCTACCAACAAAGTATGCTCGTCTACCAAAAAACTTGTGCAATATGTTGCAGTACTGTTAGGCTATGTTTGTTCTTCTAATTTTATTGTATTAGGAAAAATGTGCGTATTGTACTAATCTGCTACATGACTGGAGCCTGGTGTATGGCGATAGGCTCACCCCCTGTCACATTTCGGACTGAATATCGTCCGGTGAAGTGTGGGTGCTATACACCTCTGCCAGCTCCCTCGGGGGAAAGGCGTGACGATATGTATATAGAAAAAATCCAACAAGCGTTTAGTCCTGTCAAAGTTTGTAAAAGAAATTCACAACGAAGTCACCTGTATTTAATTTTAGACTTCAGCAAAGACTACTTTTCTCAAACTTAAAAACGAACATCGAAATTCCATCAACACTTCGTTCAAATTTAATTACCTAAGTATCATCTTCCTCATTTCAATCATAAACCCGTATATGCAAGCTGTCGCGTCCAAAATCAATGGGGTCTATATTATTAATGGTTTACCCTTTGTCCCTGCTACCAATCGATTTCCGAACCCTGTTCAATACAATGCACATTTTAAAATTTAAAATCCGATATCTGTACGGTGTTTTTTGTACACTACGATGCATTTTTAACCCTTCAACGTATGTCTATGTCTGTGGCTGTCAAACTGTTAGTTCTGTATCGAAAATGTGTTCATCAAAATGGTATCACATTTTGATGGAAAATTAAAAACGTAAATAAAATCTTTCAATGAAGGAGTTATGATATAAAAAAAAACACAAAAACAAACAGGCTGGATTTAGTTTAAAATGTTGTCGTTTCAAATTTTGGTTTAAAACTATTGGTTTTGATTTATTTTTAAAGTAGTGGGCTGAATGAGATAAACATTAGAAGCTGTTGTGATGTAGGTAACATTATTTATTTCATAAGTATGTTAAATTAATATTAAAAGAACTTAAATGCACGAAAATTAGGATATTATAGGATATATTATCCAATATGAAAAAGTACTTACCTACTGAATTTTAGAACAACCAAATTATTGGTTTCAATACTCAAAGAAATTACATTAGCAAATCATTGAACTAACTTTGAGAACCGGTGGACTCGGATTGCGCGGTGTCTGTACGTGACAATTTAAACAAATTCTGGGCCATTTGGCTTCTGGGGTGGATTTTTTAAAGGACTTATTTTAAATAAAAAACGGTTATCGAGCACACCGGTTAGGATGCGGGGCGAGTGTGGTCTGTGATCTCTCGATCGTAAAGGGTTGTTTTTTTGCATTTGCATCGCTGGTTTCATATGTTAATGTCAGTTTATTCTTGTTGGGTAGCCAGCATTGATTTAACCATATATCTACCTAATAGTTATAGGTACAAATTTGCCTGGTGCAGGAAAACAATAGAAGAACTCTCCTGGCTATGATCCTGTTTTTTGTGGTACCAGTTCATACGTGTGACAACTTTTCATACAAGAGATGTTATTTGTATCACTTGTCACTTTTGTTGCGATAGACATAACAGTGATGATGATGACAGAAAAAAAGTTATGGTCATACATGACCTAAAACTCGCTGAAAATATCATTTTGTCTGATTTAAAAGCCAACATTTTGTGAGTAAAAATACATTAATACAGCAATGTCATACGACTTCCCATCACATCACAAACACATATCAACACTTTCGATATCGAAGCCGTACCGATAACAATGTAACCGCCATTCGGGATCCATTCAGCATGAATATTTAATATTGACGGCGTATGATAGGTTCTATTCTGGCGCGTGGCCTGTTATTTGAGTCAAACTGAGTCACTGTTTCTCTTTCTAGAAAAATCATGGGAGTGAAAGTGATCGAAATAATTTCGCACTTGGCAGAATAGGCTCCTTGGTCTGTCGACAATGGCCATGTCTCCTATAATCCCTCTCTGCTGGAGATCGAGTTACGATCTTGGTAACCCTCGGGATTTAGGATTGCTGTTGATGGAGTGCTTAGCAGCTTCAGTGGGAGATGCCGAAGAGGTTCACTGTTTTAGAATGTAAACTAGATGCCCAGTTCTTCAAAAATAAAACACTACATTCTATTTGCTGTGATCAAATAAATAAATCACTGCACTATAGTTCATTGTGATCGAAGTGGCTTCGTCGAAGATTGAAATGCATCTCTGTGAATTGAAAGGAGACTATCGGTAAAAGTCTCTAAAAAAAGAAAGTAAATTCCTAGAGATTCTTAAGATTTTCTATTTTAAAGTTATGTAGTTAATGTGTTATCAAAAATAGAAGCTCGGTCGATACCGAGTTATCCTTAGCTACATAATTAATAGACCTTGTTGCAAAACACATAAGTTCCCAAATTGAATTCGACATAATTCAACGTCAATTGCATTCAAAATGCAATCAATCGCATACTTCAATAGGTTCACCAATCGCGTCCTACCTCTCTATCATCCATCACTAGTACCTCCCACACCGTGTTGCGTCCCAGATACCATTTATAAGGGAGCAACAGACCAATTTATATAAAAGGAGGGTCACTTATAATTGAATGTAAAAAATAGTCCGTTTGGCGCCCAACGTGGGGCAGATCGTACTTTTGGTGCCCAAACAGGGGCCGCCATGGGGTGAGACGACACGGCCATATAATTTTAATATTAAATGATGTGCAGCATACGGTGCCCAACTTTAATGTAGCTCATTTGTTTTATGTGTGTGGAGCATAAAACTTTTATGACTCGTACAATTTTCTTTATAATTTCGTAAATTAAAACAGCAATATCAGTTCTGTTGTATTATACTAGTTACGAGTAATAGTTATAACCTAAACTCTTTGTTTTGTTTTGTTAATGTTGTTGTCTAAGACCCGTATGCTAACGCGATGAACAATTCATGACGGTCAGTCATGAATCTCGATTTAAAGCTGTTTTATGTATGGTGAAACCAGTTTTAAATCGAGATTCATTACTAAACGTTGGTTTAGCATGGTCCAATGATAAATTGATCATAGTTTACGTACACAAAATTATAAACGCGGAAGAATCTGTTAATCATACTGTCTTTACATTTGTAACATAACATCGTCATGCCTTTCCCCCTAGGGGGCTGGCAGAGGTGTACAACACCCACACTTCGCCAGACGATAATCAGTCCCAATTTTTTTAAGGTTAACCTAAGGTTTAAGGTTAACCTTAATTTTTTAAGGTAAATCTTTTTGAAACCTTTTTGTCTCAACTAGTCTTAATACATTTTGTCAAAAAGTAAATTTTCATGAGTATGAATGGCCAAAAATTAAGTATGTTATGTCCAAAACACTAAGAAGAAAGTAAGGTATAGACAGACATAGATAAGTCAAGTCACAAGCAAATCCTAAATAAAAATTCTCCTTTACCTCTCTTGGTAGGATTTCTCTCCTTGCATCAGAGTCCAGTATTTATATTTACACGCGAGGTATCAAGTCTCGGCCCCACAAAGCTCCTATAACCTTTGCACTGCGAATTGGATACCGCAACGGCATTATACCGAATGTAACCAATATGTAGTAAAACAACGCGAGGATAATATGGAATGAATGCAGGTTTTTGGAACAAAAAATCCTTGACGATCTACGAAGTTTGGATGAAGAAATTCTAATATTAGTATCGATTGATAATCGGTAATGTTGGCTATCAGGAAGCTAACGTTTGATATACTTGACTTCTGGGGTACATTTGAAATTGTAGCAGTCACTGTCTTTCAAATTAGAAAAGTCACAAAAATGAGGAACCGAGATAACCTCGAACGCAATTGAAAACGTCGCCGTTAAGTTTCTGTAATTTAAGTAGTGCTTCATTTTAAGTATATAGTAAGGCGCGGCAGTTGCCTCGCTCGTTCGCGCACACCTATATTTTAGAGTAGCAGCGCCCCGCGGTTTCACCCGCGGTTAAAAAGTGTCCTATGTGCTATTCTAGACTATAATCTGTCTCTGTGCCAAATTTCATCCAGATCTGTTCAGCCGTTCTGGCGTGAAAGAGTAACAAACATCCATCCATCCATCCATTCTTACAAACTTTCGCGTTTATAATATTAGTAGGATATAACATTTAGTTTATACTTAGAAAAACTTAACCACGTAAAATAAATACGTGTTTACGTTAATCTGAGCACTCATTATTAATATCATCATGAAAAATATTCTGAATACATACTTTGTAATAAAGACAAAGTTATCAAAAATACATTCTAAAATTTTATATAATTTCGCGAGTGAGCGAGACAGCTGACGTACCTTAGCATACATACACCTTAAGTATATTTATGATAATGTATTTTTTTAAATATAAACCCAACCAATACAAAAGCGGAAACTACACTCACGAATGTAGATTTTAATTAGTATTCCAATACCTTATTACTATCCTATCCTATCCTACAAGTCTCTTATATTAACTGATGCTGCACAGATTACGCTTGACTTATTTCGGTGAATGCCGTCCCAAGCCCCTTTCGGACAAGTCTAGTCCACCGGTGTATATCTTTGAAAAATCCCATATCTCCCTGGTAGAATCACACGGACGCCCGCACACGCCTACATAGCATAAATATCATATCTAGTTTTGTTAAAGTTTCTGGAAAAGACATAGAGAAAAAACATAGAGAAAAGACATAAGGTATTTTAGAATAAGTATGTAACTTGTTAGGTATTTAATCAACGTTTATTTTGTGGCTTAAGCTTAGATTAGGGTAAAATAGAAATCTTAAACAAATTAAAATACACATAAGCTTGTAATAAAGCATAAATAAATACAGCAATAAAAAAAGTACAAATGCATATACCTACGCATATAAGCTTTAATTCTTGGTTACTATTTCATCTGAGTCTTCGTTTAACCGCATAAAGCCCAGACCACCTTTTTACAAGTGATTTTTTTCTCAATTATACCTACTTAATCAAGTTTTAATTTTTCAAATTTATCTATTTATCGATATCTTCTCAATATCATTTCTAAACCGTCCAAGTTTTACATATCGTCACGCCTTTCCTCTGAAGGTGGCAGCCGAGGTGTAATACAACACCCCATATACACCGGACGGTAGTCAGTCCCAATGTGACAGGTGTAGCAGATGACATACAATACACAATGAATGAATTGGTGCGTGCCGTCAACTGGGTTTGAACCTGCTCCCTCTAGCTTGAGAGGCGGGCCTTCTCCAACTAGGTTATCATCGCAAATTTAATTTCAATAAAACACTTGTTAACGTTACAGACTCTCAGAAAAAGAGCGACACCAACTGTTACACACACAACAATAATTAGTAAGCAACAGTTTCATTGTCGCATCTAGCAAATCTTATTCCCAGCCAACTCCACTCTCAGTGCTGATTTTTTATACATTTTCTGATACATTTCTCTGTGAATGCATCTTCGGGGGAGATATTATTTGTGATAGTGTTGCCGATGCGTTATGAATATAGAGGGATTTTTAATAAAGTACTTCCTTTGCGCCGACCCTGATTTTGGGGAGACTGCTGACTTTGACTTGAAGGAAATCTACGCAAACAGCTTAGGTAAAAACGCTATCGTATTGTCTGCTTGTCTGCCTGTTCTCGTCTGTCTGTTCTTGTCTACAGATCGAACTTGTTATCCGATTCTCGGAAATTATTCGAGCATGTTCTAAGTCAAAGTCAAAATGTTTTTTATTCAATTTAGGTATCAAAGATACACTTATGAACGTCAAAGTTATTTAAATAGACTCGACCGCCTTGTTCGGATAAAGAGCCTCTACTCAGAAGAACAGGCAAGAAACTGAGGGGCATTATTTTTTCAAATAATAAATAAATTACAGTCTCACAAATTATGGCTTACAACTAGATAATATCTATAAATACTAGTGGCTACTAAGTGGAAGGCTCCAGACATCTTTATCTTCTAAATAATTCTTAACCTTATAATACCCTCTTTTCGTTAATATAGTTTTTACATGTGATTTGAATTTTCCCTCAGTGAGCCCTGTTATATTTTTCGGGATTCGATTCGATTCGATTTTGTTCGATAAGTATAGGGCCAACTGGTTCAAATGCGTCTTGTGAGGCAATTGCGTCTTTCGAGAATTACTGACAAACCCTTCATGAATTAGGCGCCACCTACATCTTTTTTCCATCTTTAGTTTCATTTTAGTTACAATAATCTGTACAATATGGCGTGCCTAAACAAGTTTCATTGCCTATTGCCTATTTTAATTGCTTAGTAAATTTTAAGGTCTGCAAATAAATTTACGTTAAATATGTTGGTTAGTAGAGTTAGAGTTTTCAGGCCTTATCGATAATCGTTTTGAAACATACAATCAAAATCAATTATTAAAATATTCTGAATATGCAAAATGTTAACAATTATATTTCCCTGATTGTTGTATCTGGGAGTCGTTCAAGACTCGTCTGAATCGAATTATTCTAAGCAAACTAGCCTCCTCCATTGTAGGTCATAATAATATCAATACTATACAATACAATACAAAAACTCTTTATTGACACCAAATACAAAATAAATCTAAACTAAACACTCAGAAATATAGGCGCAATGGGCAGTCTTATCGCTTAAGAGCAATATCTTCCAGACAACCTTTGGATGGAATAAAAACATTATGATTAAGCATGGACGGTGGTGTGTGCTAAAGAAAAAAATATTAGGTAATGTAGGCTTACAAATTTGAGAATTATAATAAACTTACATACTAATACCTACATAAATAATGACTAAATATACATACAAATAAACTACCTCATTGCTGAAGAGTTGACGGTAAAATTTACATAAGTACTATTAGATACCTATTAAAAAAAAAAACAAAAAAAAAATCTACAGCATTTTAACAGTTCTCTAAATCCCCGATGGCCGTAACTACAGCATCTTGTACCGTGATCCGGTCACGTAACATACCAAGTATGTATTGAACTGATCGCCACCACCTCGTAAAGAATATAAGCTTTTAGTAGTATAACTCGAACGTGATCTGAGGGCAAATGACACGATGACTGTAGGTGATACGCTTTATTTTGTTTCGATTTGATGGTTGTGAAAGGACGTGGAAAAACTCAGGCGCTCAGGCGTTCTCGCGTTGCGCAGCTCAAAAACAAAGTACAAGCAACATTAATTATTATAAGAAAACAAAAACCTGGCTGCAAAATGTTGTAACCTACGTCACTTCCACTATCAAGACGATTCAAATGACACCTCACATCGAAATCCATGAAGCTGTTTAGGCGTGAACGACATTAGCAAATTATTATGTTTGATTAGTCCGTGGGTAGCATGCTGCACGCACATTATAACGCTCTGCGTCTCCCTGAACGAGTCCATGGTTATGAAGCAATCTACACCAATCAAGTTCTACGCTATCTACACTAATCCACACTAAGGCCCACATGCTGAAGCGACGCTCAATCTTGAGTCTCGATTTAAAACTGGTTTCACTATGGTAAAACCCAGTGGACCTGAAATTATTCTCCAAAATTATTGTTCGATTTTAAAAATTCTTAATGAATTTTTCGATAACCTATGATAATTTGAACCGATATGAACCTGTGTCGGTAATTACAAAACAGGTTTAGAAGACAAGTGTGAATGGTCAAGTCGAAAAGGGTCGACCTATAGGCGCACGTATCTCAACCAAGTCGAAGACGTTTTAAAGAAAAGCCAGGTCAAGAGTACCCGTAACCGTGAGCGCGATGAAAAGACTCATGGAAGTGGAAGAAGTGGAAGATGAATGCCAGGGTTTCTGTGATCTGTGGCCAAGACCATAGCAAGTGGAGATAAGTGGTATCTGCCTACCCAAAGAGGCGTATTATTATGGTGTATTATTATATATTATGTTTGTATGTAAAAATTCTTGCTCATCTCTATCTGTATAAAAAGCCACACAATTACCGAGTGTCTAGGCTATGAAATATGAAATTAATGTTAGCCATGTTTCTGACATTAGCTCAATTGGAGTTTCCGTGGCAATTATAGCGTATTCGATTTTGTTTGTCTGCGTGGTACTCTCATTTTCATGTCCAATAAGTGAGTGATATTACCGTACAATGATTTCATAGTTTAAATTTTGCCTATACATGGTAGACGTGACGTTCGACGACGCGTAATTAAATATATTTGTGTCCTAATTTACCTGAACTATAGATTAGAAATATGACTAGACTATGGATTAGACTATTAGACACTAGGAATTTTGCCACTAAAAGAAAACAGTCAAATCAGCAGGAAATATTAATTTAGTCAAAGTAAGTAAGGTAATCATAAAACTTTGTTAACGTTCCTTATCTATGGACGAGTTCACCCAACCCGCCCATGAAGAAAGAAGGCTAATTTTCCCATAAAATTAGCCCAGAACCCATAAAAGCTCACAGGTCACCGCGGCACGGGCAAACAAAACCGTTCACATGAAGGTGGCGTAAAAAGAGGTATATTATTTTATTATCTCAAGCCAGCCAGTGCTCCCGTAATATCACCGTATATAGATTCGATTTTCTACGTGAATTCGTTTGACGGCCTTCATAATGCTACATATAAAACTGGGGACTTACGGACCCCGAAACCAATTTCGGGTTATGACCCGACGACTCTCTGATAATATTCTCGGGTTATTAGGTACGGATAGGAGTTTTTACTATGGCTATTTTTTCCGCCGACGTCGGATTATTGGGAACCAGTTTACGATGCTCTGTCCTCTATGCTTCTTGCGGGCTTACATTTGTTTTATGACGTCATCGGGATGCTTCGGTTGCTACGAGTACGAGTAGTTTGGAAATGAAATACCTAAGTGGAATAAAATGAAAAGGTATATAAAATTCCGGCATTTACCTACTTACCAAACAACTACTTTACATACTTTTGAGTTCTGGAAAATTAAAAATATTTCAATTAGGTCCGATGCTAATGAAAAATGAAGTAGGTAAATCACCTACCACATGGCACTTCTGATCTCCTTATAACTATTGTTTACTTAACCTGGTACTTAAGTTAAATTATTTCGTTTACAACATTCTTAAATATCCATTAGATTTTATTAGGTATGGAAACTGACGTGGTTTTCACATATTATGATTTTATTTAACGGGAATGGCGCGCACTCGCCTTGATAAAGATCACCAAATGCGGTTGAAACTATACTTTACTTACTATTGTTTTATATTTGTATACCTACTACTCTAATTATTTTCTAGTTTTATTACAATCTACGTACATCAAACTCTCACCAGAATAAAGGCTGGTAACAAGATACGTAAAATAACAAAAATTTAAAAGCAAAAACGTATAAAGTACCACAAAAAGCTTCGAGCGCGCCGCAAAGATCTCGAAAATGGCAGTAATCGGACATTTTACATAAGAAAATAATATATTATTCAAAATCCACGCGCGCTCACCGTTCCATATACTTATCGGTAATAATGCTCTCTTTCAGATGTTGCATGGAAAGTTACACAACTCAAGAATTCCTATTTTTGAGGTCGGACAATATATTTTACTCATATTCATAATAATTTTAGTACTTAACTTCGGTTTGTCAATTGTGCATTTACTTATGTAAACATGTTTAAATATTTGCATAAAACACCGATCAAAATATTAAAATAGTTTTAGTTAACTCTCTAAAAGTAAAAAAATCTTACACCATCACACTAACTGACTAAGTACTTCGGTAAATATTAGTAACAATCACTAATTGTAATGTAACACATTTTAAAATAAACCTTAAAACAATCAAACCAAATCAGTATATTTAGCTAAAGAATGAAAAAAAAATTGAAAGAACCTATTTGTAATAACGTCAAATATAGAGAGTGGACGCAAGATCAATTTTGGGTCGATCTTACGCCTCTCACCTCCTTTTAACCCCTGACGCAAAAACGACGGGGTGTTATAAGTTTGACGTTTCTGTGTGTGTATGTGTGTATGAGTGTGTGTGTGTGTCTGTCTGTGGCATCGTAGCTCCCGAACGGATGGACCGATTTTGATTTTGTTTTTTTTTTTTTAGTCGGAAGTGTTTTAGCTATGTTTGGTGGAAATCGGTGTTGATGAAAATCGGTGTCGGAAGTTTAATTTTTTTTTAAATAAAATATACACTCAATAACTGTTTGAGTCACTGCTCGAACTAAGTTGCTATTTAATTTTATTGTAATTATAGTTTTTATGTATAAGTATCATAATACATTTCAGTGGTAACCTAGAACGATGAAAATCAACATTCATCTAAATATCATACATTTCTTACTTACGCCAATTCGAACCAGCCTCCCAACTCACCTTGCTTCATACTTCTCGGAAATAAAAATAGGAGTAGTGGGTCTCAGCCGGCAAATCCTCCGCTCGCGCCCTATTATGATATTTCTTGATTCAGTACCCCTTTGACTGGGCTCTCATAGCATTATGTGGTATTACTGTAATGTGCTGAAAAACATTACTTGTTACAGGTTTTATTGAACGCGTTTTTTCAACATGCTTTGCAAATTTTATTAAGGAAACTGACGTGATTTTCACACATTATGATTATGACACGGGAATTACTCACGTACGATTTAGTCGATTATTCCGACTATACGTAAATCGTACGTGAGTAATTCCCGTGTCATAGTCATAGTCATTTGCAAACTTGCGTGATTTCTGAAACTTTGACAGGAAATTATAAAACTTTCCTACATTAATTTTAAATTTAAAGATAGTAAATATACAATATTTAGATTTAGATATTTAGACAAATATTATACTTATGAGTATAATGGTTGTCTAAATATCTATTTAAAATAGCAAAAAAATATCTAGAAACCTTTGATAAGTACCTATCGTCGTAAAGGTCTACCTCATCAAAAAACTTCGTTCAACACTTCAAAGTTATACTTTTTGTCCCTACCAAAAGGATCATCCAAAGAGATCAAACTATTTTCCAACCCGCCACACCTGATTCCATCTCATGTCCAATATCCACTTCATTTTTTATTTATTTCCAAAAAAACTGACGAATCCAATAAATTTCCATCCGCATCCCAATATCTCACCAGATCATGAATCTTAAACTAGGGCGAGGCGAATAAAAAGTGTCGTGTGTAGCCCTTGCGTTGAATAAAGCTTGGGCTATATCACACCGGGTCCCGTCAGATCACGGACAAGAAGCATTATCTCAATAAATAAATAAATTTCGGATTTTTTAATTTGTGTTAGTTGGGCTCAACATCGAATACAATATTGAAACTTTTATCTGTGCTCTTTAAAACGTAAAAACAATACAGCAAAACATTTTAATCAGAGAGTACTCCCTAATCTTAATGTGAGCACCGTTCTGGCCCGGACGGGACCCGGTGTAATGTGGAACAATGTTAAAAAGTGTCGTGCGTAGCCCTTGCGTTGAATTATGAAAACAACGATAAATATACAGACCCCTCTGTGGGCTGTGGATTTCTTATTTTGTATTTACAATAACTTTTTCTTTTGCAGCCTAGATCATATTTAGAACTGTCTAGTGCAAACTATTTCTGAAGGGTATTTGATAAATAGTCTAGATAGATATATATACTACATAGATAAATAGACAAGCCTCTAAAGTTACCTACAGAGTGACAAAGTACGCAATTTCAATTTTTTTATGATTTTTGCACTTCTGTAATCATTCTTAACATTTAAACCACTAATACTTCTAATAATCCAAACCATGTACAATATGTGGGTAATTCCAGTATGAATCGAATGGACACCAAGATCAATACAACAGAAAGACGCCCAAATAAAACAATACGAGATCCGTCACTTCCGTGCCCCAGCGAAAAAGTGCCGGTTGGAGGGGCGGGCGACTCAGGCGCTACTCCACTGACATTCCTTTGACAGTTCGCTCGCAAAACGTCACACAGCAGTGGCCCTATTCGGAGATTTGAGATTTTCATCTCACCTTTTTTCGTCCCTGTTGCTCTCGTTTGAAACGTCATAGGTGTGAGAGTGACCAAGATAAAATCTCATCTCATCTCACGCGCAGGAATAGCCCCCCAGAGCATAGACTGACTGTAGACGTTTTTTTGTATGTGTTGTTAACACTAGGTACAGTAAATATAACTAGACAAACTACGTAGACGAAGAAACTAACTCATCTCTGATTGAACGTTATCAATATTCCATAACAATGCTTTGTTAAACTGAGTAAATGTAAATAATAGGTACCGCCGAAGGTTGTAGGGTTAGTGAGGGCCTGAAATATAGCTCGGTCGGCTTACGGCGATTTACCCATTAATTTGAGGAGAAGCGGTTAGGTTACTTAGGATTCGCGTCTATTCGGGTTTCAGTTTAAAAGTTTTAAAATGGTTTGATGAAACTCGACCACATCACTAGCTAGCAAAACTAGCTAGTGATGTGGTCGAGTTTCATTCAATAAAAATTGAATATCTCCAAAACTTAGCAATTTTTGACTTTTTGTTTTTGTTTTAGATTTTGACAACTTAGTGCTGCCGTAGTTGAATAAGGATTTATATAAGAACAGCGGTTTACTCTATTTAAGGGGTTTACTGCTGCATGGTGCGGGTGACAACCACATTTATTTATTTTACATGAGTTTATTACTGAATTTGCCTTAAGTAATTATTGATGGTAAATATATATAAGTAAATATTTTAATGTTGTGATGTTTAGAGTGCCGAGTGATAATTGCCGAGCGAGCGTTAGCAAGCGAAACGTCTATGCTTCAGCTTCGACATAAATACTTTCGTATGTCTAAATTCTTTCCGGATCTCTGTCTTCCTCTAAAGGTCGCATTTCTTAATCGATTCTCTTGTAATTTTGTAATTAGGACAGACGTCGGCCACCATGTCTCCAGTTCCCAGAGCCTCTAGTTTGTAAATCGGGATAACTTTCAAGGATGCAAAGGTGCGATCTGTCTAATGTTCGTAACGTTCGTTCCGAAGACGGGTCTGAGCAGTAGCGCACTTGTAGCGCCTCACTCAACTGCCGTCTTTGTACTTCTTCACTCTACAAAACTTCAAGGCTAGAGTGAATAAGTACCTTATAGGTCGTCGTGCTCCATCTTAGACCACAACGTCGCTTAACATCAGGCGAGTTAGTGGTCAAACGCCGACCTATCCTACATAAAAAAAAAAAATTCAACGGCGCCATCCTATAATGTTCATTGTATGATGGCGGTTTCACAGTAAGTATAACGTAGTTCAAAAAACGACGTACGTCGACATACATACCGATACAAACACGACTAAGGACGTGTGGGTCGCTAATGTAACAAAACCAGCATCATCACGTAAACAAATGACACAGACGCGTTGACATCAAGTTTGGACTGAGTGTGGCCATATGCGAGAGGAAATTGTCCCGCCCGTATCTCTGTTTACATCGCGTTACAAATGCGTTACATCAAGGGTACTAGTACCTACTAGCTTGCTACCTACTCTGGAAAGGGTTTAGGGTTGACACCTGCATTAAGAATTTACGAATTTACAAGTTTGAGTGATTAAAATTAACAGTCTGTAGAACTTATTATTACATACACACATTGACCGTTCTGTTTGACATTTATAATATCTTGTATTGAATTGTGACATATGAACTGTGACGTGTAACTCTACTGGAGTTATCAATAAATTCTGATTTCTGATTTTCGAACCCAGCCGACGGCACGCACCAATTTGTTCATTGTGTGAACATATGTGCGTATTGTATGTTATCTGCTACATGACTGGAGCCCGGTGTATGGCGGCAGGCTCGCCCACTATCATATTTGGGACTGAATATCGTCCGGTGAAATGTGGGTGCTGTATTACACCTCTGCCAGCCCCCTCGGGGGAAAGGCGTGACGATATGATTTCTGATTACATGTACCTAAAATATTATACACAAGCTGCGCCCCGCGGTTTCACCCGCGGTTAAAAAGTATCGTATGTGTTATTCTAGACTATAATCTATCTCTGTGCCAAATTTCATACAGATCTGTTACGCCGTTCTAGCGTTAAAGAGTAACAAACATCCATCCATCCATCCATCCATTCTTACAAACTTTCGCGTTTAAAATGTTAGTAGGATCTCCGCCATTTTAAAGAAATTTCAAAAACTGACTGGAGAACCTGCCCATAAAATTTCACGAGAATCGGTTGAGAAATGCAACCTGTTGAGAAGCACAGACGTATGCAGGTAGGTAGGTATACAGACAGGTATCCATCTCACAGGGCCACTAGTTTCAAAACAATAATCCAAACTGCAATGGGGTCCACATATTAATGCTCTGTCTGGGAGACTTAGTTCTGCTGCTTATGCGGTTCGTAAGATTAGGCAACTGACGGATATAGCTACTTAAAGCTCGGATGGTTTACTTTGCTTATTTCCACAGCATAATGTCCTACGGCATTTTGCTGTGGGGATCAGCCGCTGAAGTAGAGGCCATTTTTATTTTGCAAAAGCAAGCGGTGCGCGCTATCTACGGGATGGGTCCCCGCGAATCATTGAGAGATTTATTTAAAGAAATAAATATATTAACTTTGCCTTCTTTGTATTTCTTTGAAAATATTTTGTACGTTCGCAAAAATCTACATAAATTTAAATTGAACAGTGCCTATCACAATAATAACACTAGAAATAAGGATAGCTGTACCGCTATTTAGACTGACTAAGTCAAATAAGTCTGCTACTGCGTTCGTTTTTACAATAAAATCTCGAAAAGTATAACAGGGCTCACTGAGGAAAAATTCAAATCACATGTAAAAATTACTAAAAAAAAACAAAACAAATTAACCTCACCACATATGCCCCTCATCCCAAACGCTGACCTTTGACCATCTCTACAATGGTATAAGAGAGCAACCGGACACAAGATCAAATATAGAGCAGGGGATGCTGCCAAACCTGTTCTGATCTCACTGGTCAAGTTCCACGTGCCATGAGGCAGGTCAGGTAAACCTGGCCGTAACCTGTTCAATTGTGACACGGTTCAGATTAAAAGTGTAGCAAGGGATGCTGTGAAAGGTCAGAGGTGAGTTAAGTGAGTTACAATTTGTATTATTAGATCATTTCAAAAGCAAATATATTAGGTGGGCTGAAATGGAATTGGAACATCATTCTTTATCTCTCTTTCTGTCTCTTTCCGACTATGTACCCCACTATCTAACTTTTCTTTTTTTTTCTTTGTGAACCCTGAAATGTCAAATTATAGTTTTGTCTTCAGAACTACATCTACATACAATGTTTCATTATGGAGTTTTCGGGAACCGAAAAGGTTTTGTCTCAATTTCGTGTTATATTTTACACTATGCGATTCCTCGAGTGCTAAAGTGTCATAATGGTTGATTATTAGCCTTTATCGGTTTGTTAACGTGCACGAGTGTGGGCAAACGGTACAAACATTGCGAAACGTGACTTTTCGTGTTCTCCACAAGTCTCTACTTTAAGTTTCAGTAAAGTATCGACCACTTTACTGAAATAGGGAAAGGGGAGGGATTCATTATCATCATCATCATCACCGAATTAACATCATTCCATCATCTGTAAAAAACGATATTAACTTAACACTAGCAAATGCACAAGACGTGCGACGCCAAATTCTCCTGGATGGGAAAGAAAAAAAAAGTTTCATTGCAAGATAATAATTATAATAAGTACGTTAAAATTAACTACTAAAATAAATTTTTTCAACCAATTATGGTTAAAAGTGAAACTAATTAAAGCGTGTTAATAATAAAATGGTAATGGTTTTTAATTAAAAATTCAAATAAAAAGCCACAACTGTTACAATTTTTGTACCGTGACAGCCCTGGTGTTTCAGTTAAACGCGTCATGTATGTTTCAGGCAGTGACCAAACACACACCGCGTCCGGACATGAGGAAATGGAAAGGACAGAAGAATGAGTAGAGTCTACATGGTATGTTAATAAACAAAAACTTTTTTAAATAAACGATTCTTATAATTTTAACGAACTGGAAGACGCCGCGTGGGAAGCCTCCAAGGTGGACTGACGATCTGGTGAGGGTCGCGAGAAGCCACTAGATGCGGGCAGCGCAGGACCGGTCGTTGTAGAGATCATTGAGGGAGGCTTTTGTCCAGGAGGGGACGTCATACGGGCTGACATGATGATGATAATATAAGATGGTTTATGTAATGACAGAATCGACATCACGCGTCATTATGGTCGTAGACAAATATGGGTAAGTAGGTATGTTTATTCGTGAAAATACTTGTTGACAGTTTCTCATAGTTTTTTGTTCTCATCTATTTACGAAGGTTTACCAAAATGTATGAGAAACTTCTCAATGATGATTAAAGATGAGTTACTCGTACTTACTTGTAAGACATAATTTATTGATTTGGCTAATTGAAATGGTCGATGGTTTATTTTATATAGACAATAGACAATAATTTATTTGTGGCAAAAAACACAAAATACATACAAAAACTTAACTAAAAAAAGGTGGAAACTTGGCTTTTTGCCACAAACCGGCCGCAACTCAGCATTGTGCTGGTTGTGTCTAACCAGCGCTGGTCTTCCGTTGCGACCGGCAGGTGACGTCATAATAGCGTTGTTTGTCCAATTTTTATAACATACAATAACAAATTTACAAATTAATAAATTTTATAAATTAACAAAATTAATTCTATTCCAACCACTGCGCTGTTCTAACAATGTCCTCCACACATTTACCACGCCGATCTGAGCTTTAAGCAGATCACGTAGGACTCAACTTATTGGATCTAATCATCGAGAGAAAATCTCTATTAGGAGTGTTGTATTTTTAGATTTTCACCTATTAACGTATGTTTCTATTCTGTTTAGGCGTCTTGTATTTGTAATTTTTTACTCATTTATGTTACAAGACTTAATATCGTCTCTCAAGAAACTAGAAATAGAGATCTAAATGGCGTGCCTTCATCATCATCCATAACTTTTTGTCATCATAATCTACGCTGCTACTGGAACGACCGCAGATAAAGAATTCAAGATTTTTTTTTTTTCTACTAGGTTTATTGTAAATATAAAGATTTTTAACTTGTTCAACAAGTATGTAAATACAGAATACTTAGTCGCCGTTAATGCTAAGGAAATTACGACGAAAGAGGTATTTAGTATAACAACTAGTACAACTACATAATATAAAAATACTATATTGTAGATCACTGAATTTGATTCCATAATTTTGACTAAGTATTTAAACGCTGAAATTCTCTGTCAGGTTCACATTCTTAAAAAGCTCATAATTTTAACGTTAGTTTCTTGGTAGTCCGTCCTTAACTCCGTACCTAACTAATACTTGATCAAGGAACTTTATAATGGGCAAGTCATGGATACCTAAGGACACCTATAAGTCTACCGCAGACCGCTCGTTTGCGCTAAAGATAATTCCGCCCTTTAGTATCTCCGCCTTAGACTAGTTCTCATATCTAGGTCCATAACTTAACTCGTAAAACATTAAAATCTCGTAACAGCGCAATACGAAGTTATATTCAGTAGGTTGGGGACAAAATCTGTTATATCGCTTTAAGCATCCATCCCTTCACCCCAAAGTTTTAGGGGCGGCCACAGACCCGAGCGACCTTAGAGGACGCCCTATCTGCCTCACTAACTACTGATAACAGGGAAAGCATTAGCCAATATTACACTCTGATGTAACCACGGGTACGCATTGTTTGGACACCCTGGAGTTCACTGCAAAAAGTTCGTTGGTTAAATGATTTTTGAAATGATTGGTAGGTTTGTTTTTGTTGCATCAGCGGAACCGTTAAAACGGATGGGTACAACCGGTTGGTGGTCAGTGAAAAACAGAAAGGTTCACTCATTCAAAGCAAGTTTCTAACTTAACACTGATACATGTACAGGTGTTGAAGAAAACGCTATTTTTTGGGACAGTGTGGAAAGTTTAAAATAATTCCTAAAATAGGTACCTAGTTGAAAAGACACACGTACCTAACATTAATAATTGCTTATCTACCATGATCAAAAATGGAGTCATTCTTTTGTACGCCAATCCTATTAAAAAACTGATTAAAAAAAAACATACACCCAGGTGTAACAGTTTTCCAATTATTTCGCACGATTACTCAAATCTACTACGCCTTAAGATCCTTTCAATGGCCTAGGTTTTGAAGTCCAATTAACATCGGCAACATCTCAACACTAGAGGTGCCCTAACTACGTTAGCTTATGAAAAACAAACTCACACTCACACATTCCATTAAAAAGCGATGGCAGCCTAGTTGGGAGAAGGCCCGCCTCTCAAGCCAGAGGGAGCGGATTCGAACCCAGCCAACGGCACGCACCAATTTGTTTATTGTATAAGCGTATGTGCGCGTATTGTATGTCATCTGCTACATGACTGGAGCCCGGTGTATAGCGACAGGGTCGCCCCCTGTCACATTTGGGACTGAAAATCGTCTGGCGAAGTGTGGGTGTCGTATTACACCTCTGCCAGCCCCCTCGGGGGAAACGCGTGACGATATGTGTGTATCACGTTCCATTCATCTCTACAATACTCAATTTTGTCCAGATAAAACCAATACAACCCACACAGCCCAGTAAACCAAAAACATCCCTTATTATCAACCAGTCCGCTGATTTCATTCCTAATAAATCAAGGGTATTCCCAAATCCAGCGATAAATCGTCCCAATTCTGGTCATCTTGCGCCCGAAAGGCGTTTCAGCTCACCCCGGGACGGACCTTTCCGCTAAATAAATCCCTTATCTGCATACGGCAACCTTTCTAGGGTCCGGCTTAATAAATTCACGTTGGGTTTTGCGGAGTTTGGCCCTGGAAGTTTACAGAGCTGTTTGTCATACTTACTTTTTCCCGCAAGTATCATATTATACTATTTTTATACCATATCATATCGCACCATAAATATACTGTTAAAGTCTTTATTAGTTATACTAAATTACACGTAAAAACATTTATTTATACTTGATATACTTACTGAGTACGATGTGCCTATAATGTCTGCTTATAATGATCTATATTGGCCGCCGTAGGTATGCGTGTACTTACATTATACATAATACACTTTGAAACAAAGGTATTTTATTTTATGAAGAGTAGTTTTATTTTACACAATTAATCTCACAAAATTGATAGCAAATTCGATATTGTATACCAAGAGTGAAAATGATCGGTTTTAAAAATTAACAAAGTTAAATGGCGGTAGTTTTACCAACTCTAGTAACATATCAAGGGTCTGCTCATTTGAAAGGCGGTCGAGCGGGCGAGCTCCCAAATCAATAGTAATTCTGTGGGTAATCCCTTGGCCTACCGAAAAATATATACCTACCTAGTTCATCTGTTTATACAATTAGGGTGGGAAATAGGTAGCAAATACCTACGCTACGAGTAGTTATAGGTATTACTTGGTTCTTTAGTCTTTACTTGAGTGAACTTGAATGAAATATGCAGTTTTTAATCAGTAGTTCTCGAAACGGGTCAACCTAAGGAGAAGTACTTCGTTACTGTTTTTTGCTCTCATATTGGCTAACGTAATGATTACTTACCACGCTAGTTATAGTTTTACTGAAGTATATTTTTTTATATCTTTTGTTTGTAATTACGTAGGTATGTAAATAAAATAAAGTTGAAAGTTGAAAGTCAGTACAGCGCAGAAAGCTCCTGCAGCCAGTTAGAGACTACCTAAAAAAAACAACCTGGAGGGCTATTCCTACACGTGAGATGAGATGAGATTTTATCTTGGTCTCTCTCACACCTATGACGTTTCAAACGAGAGCAGTAAGGACGAAAAAATGTGAAATGAAAATCTCAAGTGTCCGAATAGGGCCACTGGGTATCTTCAAGGCCAGACGGAATCGGTAAGAGCGCACCAAAACGGGCCATACTTATGCTGCAAAACTGGCCGGGCAATACTAGCCCGGCAATACTGACCCGGCAATAATGGCCTGGCAATATTTTGAGTGTATTTTTTATATTTTTTTTTATTTTTACATTTCAGGTCAACCAACGACCTTACAATAACAGAATAGTAAATTTAATATATTTACTAAAAAAGTCATTTAAAGGGAGACACTTCTAAAAAATATAGTAGAAAGAAAGGAATTGACGCACAAATAGAATGATTCAATAAATAGAATTGAAGTAGACGTAACAAAAAAATTAAATAATAAACAACGCAAAATAATAGATTTTGAAAAAATAATAAACTAAAAAAAAATATTTATGTAGCCAGGCTATAGAAATAGCCCGGCATGGCTGATAATGGCCCGGCTAAAGCCGGCAATATTGCCAGTATTGCCGGGACATGCAGTATTGCAGTAATTACATGGTCCGTTTAGGAGCGTCTTAAGTATTTTTAGGTCTTCGTGCTTCATCTTAGGCTATAATGTCGGTTCACATCAGGTGAGTTGGTGGTGAAACGTTGCCCTATTCTATTGATACAAAAAAATGCTGGACTACCAGCATTTGCAACTATGGATTTTCCAACTATGGATACGTACGTAGAGGAGAGGGTTTTAGCCATAAGAGGATCCAACTAATATAGAGAGGCTTACGTCCAGCAGTGGACATTTATATTTTCCATCCATACTAATACATTAAAACCGAAAGTATAGCTCTGTCTGTCTGTTTGTAGGCTTTTTACGGCTAAAAGGCAGAACGCATCTTGATGAAATTTGATAGTTAGTTACTTTATTTCAAGAGGAAGGTTTTTGGATACAATAATCTGAACAAACGCGAACGAAGTCGCAGGTAACAGCTAGTATTCTCAAAAAAGGTTTTTTTTTTATGTAGAATAGGTCGGCGTTTGACCACCAACTCGCCTGATGTTAAGCGACGTTGTGGTCTAAGATGGAGCACGACGACCTATAAGGTACTTATTCACTCTAGCCTTGAAGTTTAGAGTGAAGAAGTACAAAGACGGCAGTTGAGTGAGGCGCTACAAGTGCGCTACTGCTCAGACCCGTCTTCGGAACGGTTTTAATGTAACGGCATACTTAGTTACCTACTCTACTTACAGCCTGTCTGTTCGCTATGGGACGATAGCTGATAGCTGCATTAAATTTTAAGAAGCTTAAAGCTTAAGCTTAAAAAGACTTGCTTTAAAAATGAAAAATAAACTATCATTTTTATACTACTTCGTTAGAATAGAGGTGAAATGTCCTTCAAACCAATTTCTCACGATCTAAGCCAGATCTACAGAATTGCAACTAAGCAAATTTCCCTGATCAGTTGGGTAGGGGTCGAACCCTTTCCATACTGATCTACCTATCTTTTTCACTTACATTCATTTAACCGCCCTTCATCTCATTCTATCGCTGACCGCTTGACCATTGGCTGACTAAAAGGGGTCATTCTTATTTTATCTCACGTAACGTTCTATGTGTGCGTTATGGGGTAGGCGATGGATTCAATATCGATTCTATTAAAACAATAATGAATTCAAAATAGTCAGTAGTAGTAGTAGTTAGTAGCTTTTAAAAGCATTTAGGTTAAAATTTATGAAGTTTTTTTTTAGAGGAACCATAGATTTACCCAAACTATGTTGTTACACGTGTAGAACGCTGATCACATTCTATTCAATGTCTAACTGCAAATTGGCTTAACACTTAACTTAAGTACCTATGTAAGTATTACAAACTTTTTATTGCTAAATCTGTTCGTGTTTTGTCTTTTTTCTTACTTTTTAATTTTGAATTCGATCAAAAAGACAAATCACTGTAAGTTTACGAACGCCGTACCACTGTATTTTTGTTATATTCCATGGCTATACTTATTAATTAAAAAAACTATGTAGAGAAAACAATCTTTAGAATTTTGTAGGAGATTTCTAGGAACGTTGCAAATTCGGTTTCCACAACAAACAGCCTTAATAATAAAACAGAAAAAAAAAAACTATCTACACGTATTGCCCAGGCATGGAGCGGTCGAAACGTAACGAGTGGGCCAGGAGCGGCAAATGGCAGCAATTACGGACCACGCGGACGTGAGCCGCGTCCGAATACACCCTGCAGGGACCGGATGTACCCGGCGCTGTGTGGATAAGACACCGTGCGGGGAAATAGGGTGCATGCAAGGTTAGTGACTGCTAATGGTACTGCTAGATGGGCCATATTTGCACTGCATTACTAGCCCGGCAATATGCCGATTGTAGCCCGGCCAGCATCGGAAATGCTAGAAATGTGTGTGTGGCCGGACCACGCTCAAATTATTGGCCAATATTGCCGGGCCAGTAATGCAGTAAAAATATGAAACGTCTATAAGCACCCTAAGGCACACCAAATCCAGGTGCAGTCCGGTCCGTAAGCCTATTGCCAATTCGTGCTAGCGCTCCAGGCGCAGTTTTCAAAAACTAGTAAAGTACGAGTATACATGTAATTCTATAAAAGACGTCACCCCGAAAGCAGCCCGTTTACGGACAGCACAAGTGATGTTGTATTCGATGGACTTTTTACCGAACGTCACACCAATCCGCGTGCAGTGCAGTCCGTGTGCGTGCAATACATGCATATCGTCACGCCTTTGCCCCGAGGGGGTTGGCAGAGGTGTAATACAACACCCACACTTCGCCGGACGATATTCAGTCCCAAATGTGACAGGAGGCGAACCTGTCGCCATACACCGGGCTCCAGTCATGTACCAGATGGCATACAACAATGACAACACCCGCGCTGCAAACGGACTGCACTGCACCCAACTGAATTTGGTGTGTTTCAGTTCGTCATAGCCAGCGGATTGTATGTAACCTATACTATACCTAAACTGTTAAACATGAGCATAGCTATGTTTAATAGATTCTGTTTAGCTTTTATTTAGGTGAGGGAGGAAGTTTTCGAATACAAAAAGGCACAACGAAAAGTTGTGGGAAAACGTTACTTAGTTAAAAAAACCTTTGTATAAAATATGTAATGCTAAGATAAAAGGGCCCGGACCCTTTCCCTTCGCCTCCCAAAGACACCAATGTGCTTAAATAAATCAAATACTTAGCTTATAAAATGTATCCATTTTAGCGCACCATATTCCAATAGGGAAATCTAGTAAGATTAATCCGTTTTGTGAGACATCTAGTGGTTGTTTTTTGTACTAAGACAAGGAACCAATACTAAATTGGAGTTATGTTGCTACTTGACGCTAGATGGTGCTGTATGTAACCTTTTTGTTTATAAATGGACGTCCACCATTATAATTCTAAATGATTTTCAGATTAAAAATATTAAAAAGCATATTTGATAGAAAGGCAAATAAATACATTCGTTTTATAAATTTGCTACAGACACCAATCATCAAAAAAAATGCAAGTTTAAAATAGCAAGAGTTATGACCAGTTTGAGAACACAAGAAAAAAAGGAAATTTTACAAAAATGTTAACATATCTTTATCATTTATAGGCGGCTTTTATTCTAAGAAAGAAACGGCACGACGCGAATAGTTTACAAAAAAAACTTTCTGTCTGCCTTCGCGCTTTTAGGAGGACGGAGCGCGATGTATGCTCAATTTTTATAAACACACATACATACGAGTACATATCGTCACGCCTTTCCCCAGAGGGGCTAGTAAAGGAGTTATACAACACCCACATTTCGCCGGACGATATTCAGTCCCAAATGTGACAGGGTATGTAGGTGTGACCGGTGTATGGCGAGCCTATCGCCATACACCGGGCTCCAGTCATGTAGCAGATGACATACAATACGCCGACGTGCCGTCGGCTGGGTTCGAACCCGCTCCCTCTGGCCTGAGAGGCGGACCTTCTACCAACTAGGCTGCCATCGCTTTTTTTAATTCAATATTTAATTTAAACTTTGCATCCTCCAGTCGATACAGGATGCGCACCTCGCGAATACAACAGTGTTTTTGTAACATCCTGTATAGACGGGACATATTTTTCCTGCAATTCTGGCAACATGGCCGACTGTAGCCCGTCGATCTTCAGACTTGCTAAAATTTTATAAAAAAATGGCCGAGCCACACTCAAAATTTTGCCGGGCCAGTAATACAGTAAAAATATGGACCGAATAGGAGCGCCCTTGGATACATTCAAAATGTTGCCAGGCAAAAATAAATATACAGGGTTATAGGTAACTCACCAAAAACCTGTTAAGGGTTCATCGTACTCATCAATATGAACAAATTTTACTATGAAGCCAATCCTGAAATCACGAAAAAAAAAACAGCTGTTCCATACAAAAAGTTCAAACACCTGAGACAAAATGTATGGAACAACTGATATTTTAACGCGATTTCAGAGTTCGCCCCATAGTTAAAGTTGTTCATATTGATGAGTACATTAAACCCTCAAGAGGTTTTTGGTTAGATATACCTATAACCCCGTATAAAAATAATAATATATTTGCAGTAATATGGTCCGTCTAGAAGCGCCAGAGATAAGAGGAAGAAATAATTACTAGCACACTCTCGAGATCTATTGTTTTTTTTTTTTTTTAGGAATATCCACAGAAAGCTTGCATCCGACAGCTCGGACGGTCCTAACCCAAAACTTCGCCCTTTAAAGTACACATGTAGCGCGACCAAAACACGTGCGTTTTACGACGATACGGGGCCCGGCCGGGGCCCCACTATTGGGATCGTCCGCGAATGGGGCCCTTTTGGACCCTCGACCGTCGATATTTCCAATAACTGAAGGTCTGATTTAGTGCCTTGGAAGTTTGTTTTCGAGGTCACGAAAGTACCGAAGGTTTTAAACATAGATAAAATAGGTACTCATATAGCTATTCTATGTATATTCTGTATTCTATTAGCTCTATTCTGTAGCTATTTTGTATTCTACGCAGTCCGTGTTGAATTTAAAGGTGAAGTTTTTTTTTTTTAATTTAAGGCTGGTATTACACGAAATCAACGGAAACAAGTATTTGTTTGCGCCTAATTTGATATGAAGCATTGCGATGGTCAGTAGAAAAAATAACCAAAATCAGTTTAACCGAAGTAGAATTTTGAAAACAATTCTTTTTTGGAAAAAAAAACACACAAAAAGTATCTTCTTAAAAAACTGTATGAGCGTAGTTCTCTAAATTTTCAGCGATTACAACACAATTTTTTCGATCATTAAATAGCCAGATTAGTTCTCTAAAATTTAACCGAGTAACTTTTTCTCGTTTGTGTTTATTACGATTACAATAAATACTTCAAAAAACGTAATTCTAGGCGCTGATCTCATTTTACCATCAAAATTAAATATGAAACACGATTTTCAACTCTAAACGAAGCGAGTTAAGTAAACGTGTGTGTGACTAGATAAACGTGGTATGACCCATGATCCAAACTAACTAACTATTTTATTCAATTCAGTTCAATTTATTTGTACTTTTATAATGTATTGACTTGAATAAAGATAAGTACAATAAAAACCCGGCCAAGTGCAAGTCGAACTCACGCACGTAGGGTTCCGTTACGATTACCTACTAACGAAAAAAATCACGCTTGTTGTATGGGAGCCTGCTTAAATATTAATTTTATTCTGTTTTCTAGTATTTGTTGTTATAGCGGCGACAGCGAATACATCATCTGTGATAATTTCAACTGTCTAACTATCATGATACAGCCTGGTGACAAACGGACAGAGAGAAGACGGACGGACAGCGGAGTCTTAGTAATAGGCCCCGTTTTACCTTTTGGGAACGGAACCCTAAAAATGAAATAAGTATGTACTTAAATAAATAAATAGTACCTGGATGGCCGAGCTTTGCTCGGTTGTGTTTTTTGGATAATAAACAATTGATTTTAGTCTAACCTCAAAGCAAACACTCATTGACTTCGTGTTACTTAACAACGCCATCTGCTGTTGTGTCGTTAAAGCAATTAGTTGCTCACAAAAAATAGTAGTATTATTATTCGCCAATAGATGTCAGGAAGAGTCATATTTTTCAGTTGAGATTGATTATCGATAAAACACGAATAAAATGATATTTTCTAAAAATGATTCCTAGCTAGATCGATTTATCGCCCCCGAAACCCCCTATATACTAATTTGTATGAAAATCGTTGGAGCCGATTCCGAGATTCCAATTATATATATATATATATATATATACAAGAATTGCTCATATAAAGGTATAAGATAAATAGTCGGAACACTTGCACACACGGTCGTTTGACCCCAAACTAAGCATGTACAATACTTATATCAATTTCAGACACCCATAGGGATGTCTGAAATTGATAATCTATACTTAGGTAGATACTTAATATATTTTTAAAAACATGCTTAAACAGATATTAACACCCTGACATAGAGCAAACACAAAATGTTCATCACATTAATGTTTGCCCTAGGTGGGAATCGAACCCACGCCCATACTACTTACCTACTTACTTACTTACTTTAAAGTCAGTGCACACAAGTGTAAATAGGTATCTAGGCACGGTAGATAAAATCTTCGCATGCTTTAATTTCATTAACTCGGTTGGAGAATAAACTCTATGAAAATATCTCTACTGCAATATACGAGTACGTACACAATATTTTGATTGTCTACCTTATTCTTTTAATGTCATGGCTGTTCGTAATCTTTTCTTTTCTAATGTTTTATACTTTCATTCTTAATCGACTATATTCTTCATTCGGTAATTTAATTTCATACAAGCTGCGCCCCGCGGTTTCACCCGCGGTTAAAAAGTGTGCGGTTAAAAATCCTATGTGCTATTCTAGACTATAATCTATCTCTGTGCCAATTTTCATACAGTTCTGTTTAGCCGTTCTGGCGTGAAAGAGTAACAAACATTCATCCAGCCTTCCATCCATCCATTCTTACAAACTTTCGTGTGTATAATATTAGTAGGATTTACTAATAGTCATGAAGTTTAGCAGCTCCGTATACTTACTCACATTAATATGGCCCACAACTTAACGTAAGTCGGAAGAATACATCTCTGAAAGAATTGAGGCGTGATGTAGATAGAAAAATGTGCGTACTTAAAACCTATCAATAGGAAGAAAGTATGTTCGCCCTAAATGAATACGTATTACATAAACAGATCAATGTATTAGTCTCATCGATGTCGTGAAGTACAGCGGTCGGCAACCTTTTGGCAGGCAAGGGCCGCACAGTGCCAAAATAAGCAAGTGATGGGCCGCACTTGATAAAATAATTTACTATAGGTTTCTAAATATACATATTTTACCATAGGTATCTATTTATTTATGTAGTTATTATCTGATCTCTAAAAATCAATGTTTATCTGTCTCTGGCAGCTATAGTAAAAGCCTTGCTTAGTTTGGGGCCAGACGACCGTGTGAGCAAAATGTCCTGATTTTTTTATTTATTTACAAAACACTCGCGGGCCGCAAGGGCCGAGGGCCGCATGTGGCCCGCGGGCCGCGGGTTGCCGACCGCTGGTGCAGTGCATTTATAGTTTACCTCTGAACTGGCGCTGGCACCACCGCACGCGCTAATAATACACGTCTATAGCACTCACACACACATTGCATGATCCGGGTAATAAAACAATCGTTAGGTAACAAAAATTATAATAAGTATCCAATAGTTTATAAATCGAGTACACTTACAACAACTTCACGTAAACAGAATGAGCGTGCAGTCTTTGACACATAAATACGTAAACGAGTAGAAATGCGATGGTGGCGCCACGAGCCTTAGAAGCACTTGCGGTGCACAATGCCCGGGCCAGACTCGTCATACTCCTGCTTGGAGATCCACATCTGTTGGAAAGTGGAGAGCGACGCCAGGATGGACCCGCCGATCCATACGGAGTACTTCCTCTCGGGCGGCGCGATGATCTTGATCTTAATGGTCGAGGGGGCCAACGATGTGATTTCCTTCTGCATCCTGTCAGCGATACCGGGGTACATGGTGGTGCCACCCGAGAGTACCGTGTTGGCGTACAGGTCTTTGCGGATATCCACGTCGCACTTCATGATGGAGCTGTACACGGTCTCGTGGACGCCGCACGACTCCATGCCCAGGAAGGAGGGCTGGAACAGCGCCTCGGGGCAACGGAACCGCTCGTTACCGATGGTGATTACCTGACCGTCTGGCAACTCGTACGACTTTTCAAGCGAGGTGGACGAGGCAGCCGTTTGCATTTCCTGCTCGAAGTCGAGCGCCACGTAGCACAGCTTCTCCTTGATGTCACGCACAATTTCGCGCTCCGCCGTCGTTGTGAATGAGTATCCGCGCTCCGTCAGGATTTTCATCAGGTAGTCAGTGAGATCGCGCCCAGCGAGGTCAAGACGCAGGATAGCGTGCGGTAGCGCGTAACCCTCGTAAATGGGCACCGTGTGCGATACACCATCGCCAGAATCCAGCACGATACCAGTGGTACGACCGGACGCGTACAGCGAGAGCACAGCCTGGATGGCGACGTACATCGCGGGGCAATTGAACGTCTCGAACATGATCTGCGTCATCTTCTCACGGTTAGCTTTCGGGTTGAGCGGCGCCTCCGTTAGCAGAATGGGATGCTCCTCTGGCGCGACACGCAGCTCGTTGTAGAACGTGTGATGCCAGATCTTCTCCATGTCGTCCCAGTTAGTAATAATGCCGTGCTCAATCGGGTACTTAAGCGTTAGGATACCGCGCTTGCTCTGTGCCTCATCGCCTACGTAGGAGTCCTTCTGACCCATACCCACCATGACACCCTGGTGGCGCGGCCGGCCAACGATGGAGGGGAACACGGCGCGAGGAGCGTCGTCGCCAGCGAACCCGGCCTTACACATCCCGGACCCGTTGTCCACCACAAGCGCGCCCGCATCGTCATCCATCATGGTTGAGAGTGGTTATCACCGGTCGCTGGCTTCTGAAGAGTGCACCGGGGCTCCTGCAACACAACGCACGCGTCAGCCTCGCCCTCGCGGCTCGGCTCGACACCACACGCTGCAGACGAATAGAAAGCTAAGCGGAAGCGTTAATCGCTGCTACTGCACCGATGCAACCAAACGCAACAGCTAAAAGCTTTTAAAAGTCACGCAGCTTTGAGTGACAGCGAGCCTGAGCAAAGGCACCTAAGCTCCGAGCAGATAGCACAACTCGAGATTACTTCAAATTTAATTAGGTAGGTAATTAAATCAAATAGCACTTTGATTGATAGCTCTCGATTTGAAACACTGTTGAATTATTGAATAGAGTGAGACTCACGGCGCGTTCGCGTTGAATGCGGCAGTAGCAATGAGCGTGATGGGTCGAGCGCGGTTATAATACATGCAGGCGGCCCGGGGCGGGCCGACGACGATGCAGCGCGATTGCCATTTAAGCGCATAGCTAATTGTATCGACACTCGGTGAAAAATAGATTGGTAAATACTTGGCACCAGCGACGGCGCGGCGAGTCTGTAGCCTCGCGCCTCGTCCGGTTCCGTCGTGTGTGCTCGTAGCCCAGAAAGGTAATCTTTCCCTTCGTCGGTAACAAGAGGACAGATATAGTTTTATTCCTGTTTAAATGACTATGTGAGCTGACCTCGTGGCCGACGTCTGTCTCCTTTGCAGGTTCGGTTCTCGTAAAATTGTGTGACCAGATTCATTAATTATACAAACTTTTTTTTCAGTTTTTTGAGTCAGTCAGTTTCATCGCATTCCTCAACCAATTCTCGTAAAATTGTGTGACCAGGTTTGTTAATTTTACAGATTTTTTCGTCGAGTCAGTTTTTGGAAATTTTTCATAATGGCGAAAATATGATTTCATTTTTAGTCATATCTCCGCAATTTTGAGAAATCGCGACCTGTAAGGAAGATAGTAATCTGGACAGAAATCTAGACCGCATTCAGACGTCGAAACCATTTTTGTCGAAGCTCGCTCACTAACGCTGGCGCGGTCAATTATCCATTTACAATAGGTATACTCGTAAGTAGGTACCTACACGAATAAAGACATCACTCTCCTTCTGGTACCCTATTCGGAGATTTGAGATTCTCATCTAACTTTTTTTCGTCCTTGTTGCTCTCGTTTGAAACGTCATAGGTGTGAGAGTGACCAAGATAATATCTCATCTCATCTCACGCGCAGGAATAGCCCCCCTGGACAGTTGAGCCAAAACTTCATCCCACTTCTCATTCACACATTGATTTCCCTCATTTAATAATACTACAGATAATTTAGCCGCACGACACCTATGGGGAGCCATACAGTAATCTTCTTTCCTAGGAAAATGTACAAAATTATCCGTACCCACATTTTATGCGGTATGATGCCTACATTATTTGCATTGGATGAACCGATCCTCATCCCGTACGGATTTAATTTTTCCTATAGAATTTAGCATCCACATATATATATATTTTTATTACTTAATAGGCTTGCGTTCGGCCGCCAACATGCCTGATGATAAGCAGTGATGCGGCCTACGATGGAGCACGCTTGCCTAGAAGAAACCGATTCACTCGAGACTTGAAGACACCCAGATTATAAGTGTCAGGGAACACACATTCTGGTAGAGTGTTCCACACCCTAGCGGTCCGTATGAGAAATGAGGAACCAAATATACATATTGTAAACGTATGTATGATCCCCGGCAGGGGGGCTATTCCTGCTCGTGAGATGAGATGAGAATTTATCTTGGTCACTCTCACACCTATGACGTTTCAAATGAGAGCAATAAGGACGAAAAAAGGTGAGATGAGAATCTCAAATCTCCGAATAGGGTCCCAGGTCGGTGTCGGTCGTTAGCCCGTTTTGTCCGACGTTCGCTGTGATTGATGCTGCTCATATTTCTTACGTTTTTCGGGTCTAGGTGTGTTTGATTTGTTAGGGTTGGACGGAGAACTACATTTTGTGAAATATTGTTTTCGGGCGTCCATGGGTGGCTAGATGGCTTTTGGTTTTGTTTACCTTATCCTGTTTTCGGACCTCAGATTTGCAGGGAAATAGGTAGGTAGGTTTAATGTTAAAATGAACTGGGTCACAGAAAGTAGACTTATAAAAATAGATTTAGCTACTTTAGAAAAAAGCGAAAATAAAACGATGAAAGCCTAGCCGGAGAAGGCCCGCCTCTCAAGCCAGAGAGAGCGGGTTCGGACCCAGCCGGAGGCACGCACCAATTTATACATTGTGTGAACATACGTGCGTACTATATGTCATCTGCTACATGACTGGAGCCCGGTGTATGGCGACCGGTTCGCCCCCTGTCACATTGGGGACTGAATATCATTCGGCGAAGTGTGGGTATGTACACCTCTGCCAGCCCCCTCGGGGAAAGGCGTGACTATATATGTTAGAAAAAATATGTATTTTTTTCTTAAGCGGCGATTACACTTTGTAACTTGCAGTATGCTACCTTAGCGTGGCTAAGCCCGTGCAATAGAAAAAATAAATGGATTGCGAACGAACTGTCTAACAGCCATTATACACTATGCAGTTTTAGCACGCTAGCTCAGCTCGCGTTTGGAAACTGTAATTACCGCCTAACTTCAAATATCTACTTAATATACCTATTTATATAAACTTTTCTAAGAAGAGTGGCAAAAAATTACAAGACTGCCCCCTTATTCTACTAACGAATTGTTATAAAATTGTTAATGAATTGCCTCAAGTTGACACTTTTTGTATCCCAGAAGTGTCAAAATAGACAATTCAACAACAATTTAAAAACAATTGATTAATAAAATCGAAGCCTAGGGGCCCTGTTCGAAGATTTTAAATTTTTTCGTCTTCACCTTTTTTCGTCCTTGTTGCTCTAGTTAGAAACGTCATAGGTGTGAGAGTGACCAAGATAAAATCTCATCTCATCTCACGCGTAAGAATAGCCCTGCAGGCCTGATTGTAACGGTGATCGACGCTTATAAATATATGTTCTGTTTCTATTGACACCTGCAACATTAGCTATGCTGTTGACGCTCTGCCAACCCGGAATACACACTCTTTTCAAAAAGCTTTTAAACTTATTACCATAATGTTTTACCTAAATTTATGTAAATAGTTTTTAAATGCACCCAATTAGAAATCTATAAATTGTTCTTTCGTTTTTTTATGAATTTTAAGAGTACTAACTACTAGGTACTATTTTTCACACTCAATTTTCTTCCTAATTTCTTAATTTTCACTATTATTTGTATCATGGTTATAATATATGAAGATTACATTTATTATGTATTATTATTATTTTACATTGTACTATAATGAGGTTGTAATGCAATATTGTTATATTACAACCAACAATCATGTTTGTAATATAATAATACTAGCTGCGCCCCGCGGTTTCACCCGCGGTCTGTTTATTTTATCGGGATAAAAAGTACCCTATGTCCTTTTCTGTATCTCAGACAACGTGTATGCAAAATTTCATGATGATCGGTTAATTGGTTAGGGCGTGAAAGCGTTACAAACAAACAAACGAACAAACTCACTTTCGTATTTATAATATTAGTTAGGATTACATAGTATTGTGTAATAATATTGTATTACAACCATGTCTATAATTCGTTCCATACAGTTCAGGTGTTTGTTGAACGCAGCGTGCTTCGCTACCTATATATTACGTATGGGCGTATATCTGTCGCAGCCAATTTGCTTAATTAGCCGTTCAATTAACAGGCTACCCATTATACTAAACGACGCCGAATGATATTCAGCCGTAGCGTCTATTACAACATTTAATAAACTGGCTGGCTGATGCTCAGGCCATTCATACAGTAGGGTGTACATTGCCAAAATAGCAATTTTTGACTGAGAAATGTGTTTTAAATTTAAATGACAAAGATAAAATCCAAAAATTGGTGAAATGAACCGCAAATCTGATAGACATGATTTTATGGTAACCTAAAACTTCTCTTGCTCGACTCCTCTCTTAGGGCAAATCCGACTTGGATTAGTCAGGCCAAGAAGTCAGGTTAGAAGGCCATCGTTAGCCATCGTGGTTCTTTTTTTATACCAACCCGTATCCTTCCCTACATAAATGACTTGGCTAGGCAAGTAGTCAACGTTGTTGATCCAAGCCATTTTGCCTAGCCGTTCGATTTAATTACTGAATGTATCAACAGGAAACTAGTCAAATGGCACCGTTTAGGAAAAACTAGGCTGTTAATTGAACAGCGTATTAAGCTAGTTGGCTGCGACAAATGTATAGCTTGTTTTACGAAATTGCTACAGGTAGAATAAAACAAAATATTAAAATTAGTACATAATACTTTATTTATTCATCGTCGCTACAAGTTTCCTGACATTCTTCTAAGGTTTTGAAGTTATTAGCGTTGCCCATACACCCTCCGTACGTAAATTTAATGCAGTCGCCAGTACCAGAGTCGTATGCAAACCTGTAATATTAATGAATATAATTAGAATTATTATTAATTATATAATAACTAGCTGTCACCCCGCGACTTCGTTCGCGTTTATTATTTATATATGTATATATATTTATGTGAGCTATCCTATCTGTTAAGTTAGATCGAACTGCATACGGTGTGCACATTTGATTGAAATCGGTTAAGTAGTTTAGGAGTCTATAGCGGACAAACAACGTGACACGTAATTTATACATATTAAGATAAGAAGATGATAATAATAATAATAATAATGTCGGGCATGCCACCGTCCCGGAGAGTCACTCAGGCATATCATTTCCGGTTGTTCGCATCTTGCTAACGGCGAGTACTTGCACAGGCACAACCAAGTAGCCAGGATCATCCACCAGCAACTTGCCCTTCAATACGGTCTTGTCGAGTCCGAGGTGCCGTACTATAAGTACGCACCAGCGTCAGTTCTCGAGAATGGCCGTGCTTTGCTCTACTGGGACCGCTATATCATCACGGACAGGAATATTGTTGCCAATAAGCCTGATATAGTGCTGATCGACCGGTCCCAGCGCCGGGCAGTGCTCGTCGACATCACCATCCCACATGACGAGAATCTCGTGAAGGCCGAGAAGGACAAACTCAGCAAGTACCTTGACTTGGCTCACGAGGTAACCGCCAGGTGGGATGTTGACTCGACGATCATTGTCCCGATAGTCGTCACGGTAAACGGTCTCATAGCGAAGAGCCTCGACCAACATCTCAAGAGGCTCTCGTTAGACGGTTGGATCAAGGGCCAGATACAAAGGGCAGTGATCTTGGACACGTGCTGTATTGTCAGGAGGTTCCTCACTCTGCAGCCCTAACCAACGGTAGCTTGGGCCTCGCCCCGCTGCTGGCGGCACCCTAGTTTTTAAGTTTTTTATAGTATTTGTTTTTTTATATTCATGCATTGTAAAAAACTTAGAAATTAAGAAGAAAAATAAATATATTGGAATAATAATAAATATTCGGGACACTTGAACACACGGTCGTCTGACCCCAAACTAAGCAAAGCTTGTACTATGGCGGCCACAGACTGATATACATACAATCATACATATCTTTTAAATACATACTTAAATAGATATTAACGCCCACAAACAACAGAACAAACACAAATGTTCATCACATGAATGTTTGCCCTAGGTGGGAATCGAACCCACGCCCCCCAGCTCAGAAGGCAGGTTCACTACCGACTGAGCCACCGAGGCAGTCAATTTCTTATTTGTAAATTCGAAATCATTTTATTTACTAAAAGTAGGACAAATACTCGTAGTCTGTAGTGTAACCAACGACGTGAAAAAAATAATTGAGTTTATATCGGTGTGTGTAGCTCTAGTCTCCAAATTAAGTGTAAAATATCTTTAAATGAGCAATTCTTGTATATATATATATATATAAAATATATAATTGAAATCTCGGAATCGGCTCCAACGATTTTCATACAATTTAGTATATAGGGGGTTTCGGGGGCGATAAATCGATCTAGCTAGGAATAATTTTTAGAAAATGTAATTTTATTCGTGTTTTATCGATAATCAATCTCAACTGAAAAATATGACTCTTCCTGACATCTATTGGCGAACAATAATACAATTTTTTGTGAGCAACTACGAGTAATTGCTTTAACGACACAACAGCAGATGGCGTTGTTAAGTAACACGAAGTCAATGAGTGTTTGCTTTGAGGTTAGACTAAAATCAATTGTTTATTATCCAAAAAACACAATAAAAAAAATACCGAGCAAAGCTCGGCCATCCAGGTACTTAAGTGTAAATTGAGAACCTGTATATTGGGGACTACTCCTTCCAGTTATTACCACTAAATTAGTAGTACAATGAGTTACGGCACTAGTAATTTTTTCTTAAGGCTCGGTCATACCACGCTTATCTACCTAAATAGACGTTTACTAAAGCTGCTTCATATAGAGTTGAAAATCGATTATCATATTTGATGGTAAAATGAGATCGGCGCCTAGGATTACATTTTTTTGTCGTTTTTTTTTTGGTATTAATCGTAATAAGAATTCAAATACGTTGCTCGGTTCAACATTAGAGAACTAATCAGAATCTGACTATTTATAATTGAAAAAAATGTAGTGTAATCGCTGAAAATGTAGAGAAATACTATTTTTACTAACTACTTTTTTTTTTCATTTTCAACCCTTACATACAACCACCCGCATCATGCAAACGATCAGATTAACCCAATAGGTCTCTACGACGCTCGAGTAAATCTCCATTTAGCATCATTTTTTTATGAAGATACTTTTTGGATTTTTTTTTTTTCCAAAATGAGAATGATTTTCAAAGTCTTCTTCGGTTAAACTGATTTTGGTTGTTTTTTCTACAAGCTGTATTTTTCTGCACCTAACCATCACAATTCTTCATATCAAACTAAGCTCAAACAAAATACTGGTTTTCGTTGATTTCGTGTAATACCGGGCCTTAAAATCAAATTTAAACTGCATAGAAGAAAAATTATAGAGTAGAAGGCAATTAAATATTTTTGCAGGAAAGAAAAACCCCAAATGTGTTTAAAATGTGAGAGTATGTGTGAATGTGTGCGTTGGCTTAGGTTTTAACAAAGTTTTAAAAAGTATCCTAGTTTAGAAAAAAATCTTATTTACTTACCTTGTATAGCCCCCTCTACAAGGCCCCACGGCAAGGGAATACCCACATTGAGGGTTATCTGTTGACACTGTAATAAATAAATAAATAAAATATAAAATTGGATTAATGTTTAAAACTAATATAGTTACGTTTTGTTTTCTACTCTGTGCGACCGCGAATCGTACTGCTGCGCAATAAGGTTCATGATCGCGCAGCGTCGAAAAGAAAATGTAACCATCGTGGCAATAAGATGTCATTGTAGACCTTCAGTACATGATATTTTGTAAGGAAGTATCTAATCTAAACTGAACTTCAGTACCTACACTGAATTTACTAAGTACAGGACAGAGTTTCTAAAACTTATAACCCTTCGCACCCTTAATAAATATACTCAGACCAAATAAAAAGTACATCATCATCCATCAGCCATAGGACGTCCACTGCTGGACAAAGGCCTCCCCCATAGATCTCCAATAAGACCGGTTGGTAGCGGCCTGCATCTAGCGCGATCCCGCGGTCTTGAAAAGGTCATCCGTCCACCTTATGAGTGGACTCCCTACGCTGCGCTTGCCGGTACGTAGTCTCCACTCGAGAACCTTTCGACCCCATCGGTCATCAATCCTTCGTGCTATGTGCCCTGCCCACTGCCATTTCATCTTGCCAATCCGCTGGGCTATACCGATAACTTTGGTTCGTCTACGGATCGCTTCATTCCTGATTCGATCTCGCAGAGACTCCCGATAAAAAATAGTATTGTATAAAAAGTACAGACGGAGCTTCCAGCGTAGTGAGGCCGGTTGAAACTATGCCTCGCCGTTTACATGCACAATTCCATTCCCACGTACAACGAAACTATGCTTTGATATTTTTCCTTTATTTTTAGGGTTCCATACCCAAAGGGTAAAACGGGACCTTTCGTGAGCGAGTCCGACTCGCACTTGACTGATTTTTTTACTCTACCGCTTTTATTTTTAACCGACGAAACGGAAGAAGGTTTTAAAGTCGACGCGTCTTTTTTTTCCAATACTCGGAAATCGGAATTGGTAACCAGGACACTATATCATGTCCTGACGTGGTATTTAAACGTTGTTTAAATACCACATGTGATTAGAAATAACTTTACCTATTTTACTTTTTTTACTTAAAACCGGCCTCCTTTCGTTGTTCGCAGACCTCTGTCTTAACTCTTTATTTAGTCTGTGATCCCAGATAAATGAGACGCTTTTAGTTTTTTTTTTTTAATAAGACAAGATTTTTGTTTCCGTGCACCGTGCGTGTCACACACGTCACCAGTCAAAGGTAAGTCTTATCGCAAACTTACTACGACAAGTGCTGATAAACTCGTGGGGTTTGCATATCAAACCTTTGAGCAACCCTGCGATTTCCAGTGACTGCTGTCATTATTAAATATAGTGAATCTTCTCATTTATTTATTCTTTAAAATTGTGTATCGTTGCTTTTATATCGATCATCGCTTTTACATAGCTCGTGGTTGCTCGTGGAGCGTGTTTAGAACATCCTACTCTACGCTATAATAATATCTATTTGAAGGAGCATGTTTTCTATTATAAAATCCGTCTACTTTTAACGGGTGTCGGTTCTGCGACAGATTGAGAGCGGTCCACCGTCCACTGCCGCCATTGCTTGCATAACTCTAGTTCTCTAGCGGATGATTTGGCTTCGAATACAATTATAGATGCGTCAAGCCGAGATATGTATATTTAAATCACTGATCAACTTGGAAGTTCGATTCATCACATCATGTCTGAGTTCAATAATACAAACCTACCTACCTACTAAAGAATGATACCATACTTTACTTAGACGTACCTACTAAATAAAGTAAGTGAAATGAATGCTTTTAAATTATAACACTTACTTACCTAATCCAAAACAAATATTGAAGAGAACTAACACAACTACGATAATTTTACAATAACTCTGCATATTTAAAACCAATGAATAGTTTGTCACCAAAGAATTAGGAGATACTAAAAAATGTAAAATGTAACGAGTGCTACGTCGCAACTAAGATGTTTCTTTATATACAGAGCAAAGCATACTTAACATGATATTTTTGGTATTTGAACAAAATATATTTTTTACTTGGTTTGTATAGAATTTCAACTGTGTAACTAATGGGCACTGATCTATGAGTAAGATACTGAATGGATGTGGTAAAGCAAAGGCATACAATTGTATTAGTATATTGAATTTTTAATAATGATATTTTCTTTACAATGATTTTATGCAAATACTTAGTAATATGGTGAATAATGTAGGAAGGTAATCAATAGAGACGGAACATTACAGATTTGACATTTAAGATACAGTCAAGGAAAGATGAGCTCATAGCTACTGCTAAAAATACTAAGTAAGTACATATTATATGAGTGTAATTTTAAAGTGCTTATTTTGTTTAATAAAACTCGCTGTTGTGAAACTAGACAGAAATATAAAGTAGGTTTAGTAAGTACTAGTTGGCTTTACTGAGTTTCATCTGAGTTCTGACCAGCGGTGTCATCGGTGTTAAAGCTCACCGTGGCGGACATAGGAATTGCAATTCGGAAAAACTGGATCCAAAATTCCGGCTGATCCGGCATCATTTTAACCTCACCGGATCCGGTCCGGATCGGAATGGATACAAATCCGGCCGGATTCGTAATTGAAAATGACAACGGATTGCAATCCCTAGGCCACCACATAAAGTCGTACCTAGTAACAAATCCGTCGAAATACGTCTTTACAATATTTAGGCAGGTATTCGTACCTCATCATAACACAGGACCGGAAAAGATGACGCTAAAGAAGTAGGTTAAAGAAAATAAAGATGAAAATTCGAGGAATTCATGATGATGATTTTTATAATATTTATTTTATTTATTTATGTTCAGAGTGCAGCTACACTATCTAGACATTATTCGATACAATATTAAACTTAAATTCATGTATTACCTACTAAAAAGGATTCATTCTTTGATCTTATAGTACCTACCTACTTCCATAAAAATATTACCCTATTTCCGGGCAGTCGGATAAAAGGAGTGTATTGTTATTATATTAATCATTGTAATGTTAAATATGTTTTTAAATAAATAAAAATAGTTTATTGACCCAAATAAAACTAGTGACTTTGTAAGCTGGAGACCTCGCGGCCAACGTCTGTCTCTTCTTCAGGTTGCATAAGAACGAAAGCCTTCCTTAGAGCATTCGGGATAGTGCCAGAGCTTAAGCAGAAACTAAAAATGTGAATAATTGATGGCACTAAAACTTTCTTTGCATCTCTCAGAAAGCTAAATGGGATGCCATCCTAGCCGACCACAGTGTCCCTACGAAGCCCTCCAATAAGTCTATTAAATTCAGCACAATCTGTTCCAAAAACTGCCATGGTATTGTAGCATGAGGATTTAACAGATTTATAGTCCTTTTGATTAATATTCACATTACTAATAATAATTGTATTTGCTAATTCTCTCCCAAATCCTAAAAAATAGTCATTGACTGTGTTGATAGAAATCTTAGGATCAATATTAAATTTAGTAGGTATCAATTTTAGTGGTGAGGCAGAAGTTAAGGCCTGCTGAACATTTGCAACTTTTTTATGTTTTTCTAGATTTGTTTTGGATTTTCTCTGGCTTTCTAAAATTCATTATTTTCATACTGTTTTTTAGCCTCATAAGAAAGTTATTACAAAAAGTCCTGGAGAGTAAATATGTTACGAGTAATTTCTTAGTTTGATCGCTAGGGTCTGATTTTTATTTTAGGTGAAGTTTGTTGCGACTACGGTTATCTACATTTCAGAAGTTCAGGCATAATCCCTAACTTGATTATATTTTTCCGTCTTGAGACATGCAGAGTAAAACGGGACCCTATTACTAAGACTCAGCTGTCCGTCCGTCTGTCTGTATGTCTGTCTGTCCATCTATCACCAGACTGTATCTCATAATAGTCTGACTATATCTCGAAATAGTATTGATAAAAGATTTCGTTGCTAGATTTGCCTCCTAAAGTAAGAAAATATGAACCAGAGTTAGGAGTCTTCGAACACACTGAATTCGAGTCTATACCCATGTCTTTAAATAATAATTTACCTATAGTTTAGATGGCAGCCTAGTTGGGAGAAGGCACGCTTCTCAAGCCAGAGGGAGCGGGTTCGAACTCAGCCGACAGCACGCACCAATTTAGTCAAAAGTCAAAATGTTTTTATTCAATTTAGGTATCAAAGATACACTTATGAACGTCAAAGTTATTTAAATAGACTCGACTGCCTTGTTCGGATAAAGAGCCTCTACTCAGAAGAACAGGCAAGAAACTGAGGGGCATTATTTTTTCAAATAATAAATAAATGACAGTCTCACAAATTTTGGCTTACAACTAGGTAATATCTATAAATACTAGTGGCTACTTGGCGGAAATGGAAGGCTCCAAACATCTTTGTCTTCTCATTTATTTTGTTCATTGTGTGAGCATATGTGCGTATTGTATGTCATCTGCTACATGACTGGAGCCCGGTGTATATTAGCGACAGGCTCGTCCACTGTCACATTTTGGGACTGAATATCGTCCGGCGAAGTGTGGGTGTTGTATTACACCTCTGGCAGCCCCCTCGGGGGAAAGGCGTGACGATATATTATGTAGTTTAGATATTGGTGGCGACCACACCGCACTGCAATGCGTCTCATAGGCTTAGCACACACAAGCTTCACCAAATTTCAACTGCGCAGACCTCAGTTAAAAGTGAAGTGAAGCTTAGGGGTGTGGTAAATCTATTCTGCTTGCCGACGCTTACATCGGGTAGGTGTACCATCTTTTATCCGTGTACGAAATTACTCAAGAATTAAATTATAAAAAAAAGGTATTTAAATAACTTTAATTATTCAATAATCATTTTTATTCAGCGCAAGTATTCTGGCATTCTTCTAAGGTTTGGAAGTTATTAGAGTTGCCACCACAGCCGCCGTAGACGAACTCACTGCAGAGGTTTGTGAACTTGTTGTAATAATACCTGTAATATTACAAAAATGTCATATAATCACATCACCCTAATCCTACTAATATTATAAACGCGAAAGTTTGTAAGAATGGATGGATGGATGTTTACTTTTGTTTTACTAACACACACTCACAAACATTCAGTCAGATCACATCAAATATTTTTATTTTGGCACGAAAAATAAATCATACTAATATTATTTATAAACGAGAAAGTTTGTGAGAATGGATAGATGGATGGATGGATGGATGGATGTTTGTTACTCTTTCACGCCAGAACGGCTGAACAAATCTGCATGAAATTTGGCACGGAGATAGATTATAGTCTAGAATAGCACATAGGATGCTTTTTAATCGCGGGTGAAACCGCGTGGCGCAGCTAGTACAACATAATTATGACATGAATCCACTGACCCGAACTAGCGTAGACTGTGTTTCGGTAGCTAGAATTTAATCTGTTAGCTAAGTGCTTGGTAAATCAGATGGTGTGTGTGTATGTGTGAGTATATGTGAGTAGGTATGTGTGTGTGCACGCGAGCGAGTGATCGACGTGTGTATGTGTGATAGTAAAAGAATTGAACATTAAAAATTTCGATACTAACCTCTCAAAATACCCTCTACATAATCCCCCATCAGCGGGCTCCGTACATTGAGGTTTAGCTGATAACACTGTAAACATATAAAATTTGTATTTTAGTCCTGGTAATCACTAATTTAAACTGGAGACAAGACGAGAGGAGATAATATGTGTTTTAAGCAACCAATAGAACATCGTTATTCACACATTTTATATCCGCACAGCTTCAGTGGATTGAGAGAGACAATGACCAAATAAAATTTCACTGCTCAAAATAGAAAGCCAGGACGCACCACTTTGCCAAATCCTTAGCTTCCAGTCACTGCTGTCTTACGTAAGTTAATTTTATGTAGGTATGTTGTAGCTTTATCAAAATGTAGCCTATCCTACCTTATTCTATATTTTGCAGATACGTGGTCTCTACTCTTCTTTTTTTTTTGTCAACTGACCCCCGAATAACTTTCAGAATTATATTACATAGGAATCTTTTATTCTACTACATGTAATTTTAATGCTACTTTCTTATTCTAGTGACTTATTCTACATATTTATTAACCTACTTAATTGTTATCTTAATTGTCACTTACGCTATGTGAATTTACAATTTATTACTATTCTAGGTCTTATTTTTGTAAGGTTTATATAATTACACTATATAACTTAACCAATGCTTTTGTATCTAATGTAGTATTCCTATTATTAAAATTTTACATATTTGAATGCAGTAGTTCACAAAGTCTATACGGTTCTTTTTATCGTTTATCACTTTACTAAAACTATCCACATTTAAACTTATCCCTAGTTTCTGCTCCAGGTTGAATCTCCGTACTGCATGAACCGGGCACTGTGTGAGGAGATGTGAAACATCCTCAGTTATATCCGGGTCTCTACTCTAGAATCCGTCTACTGTGAACGGGTATCGTTTCTGGGACGGAAAGCGGTCTTCTGCCACTCCTTGCTAATTGTATTGAAAACTCTGGTTTAGAGACCGCTTACAAAGAGCAACACAACGGTGAATAACACTTCGAAAACAGTTATAAGGTAAGCGCCAAGCCGAGGTTGATACTTTTTGGATCACGTTAAGTTGTTTTTTTTTACAACCGCCTAGACATGCGTTTGACCACTGACTCGCTTACCGTCGACGTGATCGAAGGTGTAACACGCTTGCCTAGGAGATACCTATTCACTTTACTGTTAAACACCCACGGATTGTATTTAGGTAGAAAGATAGACGCAGGCAACGAGTTTCACACCTCTGCAGTTCTTACAAGAAAATTTGACTTGAAACGCTTATAGTGCGTTTTGTCGGAATTTCCACCATAAGAGGGTGTCTCTTACTGGTACGCCTGGTACAATTATAAAAGAACGGTGATGGCTAGATCAGGTCGTGCTGTTCTTGTGCACACTCGCTGTAGTGTATGCTGTAGAATACCGACAGACTGGCCACTTCACGCCGGTGTGACAAGCTTTGAAGCTTGGATTTAACCAACGAGTCATTGTTAATGAGCCGTTTGGTGCGCTTTTCGATGGAGTTCAGCGGTGCTATTCACAATCATTCGGAAACGTTTCCGATCGGATCCCAGAAATTTCAAACTCAATTGTTAAATTTTTATATGAAATATGAAATTGTTCGAATTTCAGTCTACTTTTATACATTTTGGAATAGGGAATCAAGTATAAATATATACGATCGGAAGAAATAATCACGTTTAAAAACTTATGAGTATAAAATAATTTAAGTTTAAAGTTATTGAAATCCGAACGGAAACGTTTCCGAATGGTTGTGAATAGCCCTGCAGATCTTCTAGCTGAATAGTAACTTTAAAGTTCGAATAATAAACGTTGTCTTCCTACACTTATCCCACTTTTGTGGGGTCAGTACAGTATATTTATTAGTAGGTTGACTGCCTCGGTGGCTCAGTTGGTAGTGAACCTGCCTTCTGAGCTAGGGGGCGTGGGTTCGATTCCCACCTAGGGCAAACATTTATGCGATGAACATATGTGTTTGTTCTATGTATGGGTGTTAATATGTATTTAAGTATGTATTTAAAAATATCTAAGTATGTATATCAGTCCCTGGCAGCCATAGTACAAGCTTTGCTTAGTTTGGGGTCAGGCGACCGTGTGTGGAAGTGTCCCGAATTTATTATTTAGGTATAACTATTATAACATTTTCTTCATTCGTCTTAACAAATCATCTCTAGATTCACTAACCCAAACTAACCATACCTACATAATATATTAAGTAGGTACCTACTACAAAATGATATGAATGCTTATAAATGATAGCACTTACCAAATCCAAAACAAATATTGAAGAAAATGAACACAACTACGATAAACTTACAATAATGCTGCATTTTTAAACCAGTAATGTAATTCAAACCAGTAATTTGCCAGTAAATAATTAAAAGAAACTGAAAACGTGCGATGTATAATTGACTGAAACGACAACTGCTACGTACGTTATTTAGTTTCTTTCTTTATATACAGAGAAAAGGACTCAAGCATGCCTAATTAGGCATTTAATTGTTTATAAACTAGTCTATAATGGTTACTGATACAATATTCAGTTGTGTAACTATGCAAGCACTTAGTGACAATTTTTTGTGAATAAATACAATAGCGACGGAACATTACAGATTTTACATTCAAGATCCAGTCAAGGAAAAAAGTGAGCTCATAGCTACGTCAAAAAAATACAAAGTAAGTATGTACTATGTAGGTATGTAATTTCAGTGTAACGTTTATTTTGTTCATTAAAACTTAATAATCACTGTTGTGAAACTAGCTAAGAAAGTAAAGTAGGCTTAGAACTAACTGGTTCTTGTATCAAATGGATACATATTAGGTACTAATAGAACTCGTCCAAATTGGGCTATATTTTTTTTTTAGTATTTAGCTACATTATGTCGATACTTGCCGTAAACAATTGGCATAGATAAGACATATAAACCTTACTAGCTGCGCCCCGCGGTTTCACCCGCGGTTAAAAAGTATCCTATATGCTATTCTAGACTGTAATCTATCTCTGTGCCAAATTTCATCCAGATCTGTTCAGCCATTCTTGCGTGAAAGAGTAACAAACATCCATTCTTACAAACTTTCGCCTTTATAATATTAATAGTAGGAAGTAGGATAGTAGGAAGTAGGATAGTAGGATAGGAAGTAGGAAGTAGGATAGGATAGGATAGTAGGATATTGTATTGTATAATGTTTGCCGCTGAATTAATTTTGTTGGATGAATAATAACATTTTGTGTAAGTATTATTATTGATCTTTTCCCGGTACTTTCTTGACAGAGTAGTTTATTGAGAAAAAAACTTCTCTTTTCGATTTTAGGTCCGTGCCTGGGTGCCTGGGTGAACAGACTTCTGCTTTTCTTCTACTGTTTTTACCTCTGATTTGCATTTACTTAAGTTTTAAAATACCCAAGTAACTAAAACTCTCAATTTGGTCGGTAAATAGGTACATATTAAAAGGTAAGATTTGGAAAACTTTTATGTGAATTTTGGACCTTGATAAGTAACTTTTCTACCCAATTTTCATGTGATCAAAATTCAACAATGTGCAGGTTATAATTATGCCCTTAAATAAATACTTCATTTTATTTTTCAATCATATAGATTGAATGACTTTCATACGCTCAACACGCTCAAAAAAAATATCCGATTTGCCTCGGTTTACCGTTTATTCTGTGCCCGTACTTACTATTACAGCACCGCATCGTGACTATCGCTTGACTAAAATTTGATAAGTTAGTATATATTTAAGTAGTATACTTAGAATAAAAAAATAAATTAAGATTTTATTTATTTAATGCTTTTAAATTTATTAACAATTGCAGCAAGTTTTCTGGCATTCTTTTAAGGTCAGGAAATTATTTGAGTTGCCGCCACATCCGCCGTAAATGAATCCCACGCATCTTTTGGTGGTTTGGTTGTATGTAAATCTGTAATTATATTATACATTTAATAAATACTTATGATTTACTTTCTGCTCTCCTCGGCTTCACCCGCAATCCTGCAGGAACCATTTTTTTTTTTTTCAAATAAAAAGGTACCTAGCTGTCTCTATACCAAATTCGCTCTTCTGTTTAAATGTAAAGACGTTACAAACTAAGACTGAGTTACACCAACAGAGATTGTACTTCTGGTTAGTTTATTTCAATATCAGGTCAACCTAGAGAATAAGATGGCGCACGGCGTATGATTTAGGTGAAGCCTACCTTTTAGCCTTTAGGTGACCATCCAAAAACTATACGCTACTGTCGTGTACTACAACACGCACACATTGACGCAAAACACGCACGTGCTTATTTCTAAATGACTTTAAGCATAAAAACTACTAAGAATATTAGTGCGATTGTGAAAAGTGTTGCCAGAATAAAATAATCCTTTAGTGCGATTATAAAAAGTGTTGCCAGAATAAAATAATCCTTTCATGAGAGAAAAACAAAACCCACCTCGGAAAATACGCTCTACAAAACCCTGTTTCACCAGCAGGCTCCGCACATGGGCTCACTTTTTGCGCTGAAATAAATAAAATTGAGTTTTAGTGCTTGAAACTAACAAGAAAGTAAGTACAGCATATTTAGTATGTCTACACTTATTAAAAAAAAAACTCTATGTATGAATACTTTAGGTATAGTTTAATTTAATTTCTAACCAATTTTGAGCTTTAATTAGAATGGAAATGATCCATCGAATCATAACTTGTAAGTATGATATCGAACTTGTACATTCCCACTTCCCACTTCTCGCTAAGGGTTAGCTATGTCATAGAATCATGGAATTTCAAATTAATTTTTCACAAATACCTACCATTGCGAGGCGATCGGGCGCAGCATGAGCTTGCAGTTGGAAGCCCTTATAGTGACCCTAAGAGTGTCGATATTAGAGTACCTACCTACCTTAGAGTACCTCTAGTTCTTTGGCAAATGACTCCAGTTTCAGATGGCGAAAAAAGAAACATGCGAAGAGGCGAGCTTAGGCAAGTACGTACCTAAGGTACCTACTCTATGATTCACTGAGAACTTTTTTGGAGCATTTCAGCATTGAGCAACTATATGATGATGTTGAAGCAACTATATGTTGAATTGATTCGGATTAAAAAAAATGTAAGCCTAAATTATTCGAATCTCAGTCTACTTTTATCTATACATTTTGGAATAGGGAATCAAGTATAAATCCGATCGCATTAATTAGTCACGTTTATAAACTTATGAAAATAGACTGAGATTCGAATAATTTAGGCTTAACATTTTTGAAATCCGAACGGAAACGTTTTCGAATGGTTGTGAATAGCCCTGCAGGACCAGTATGTTAAGTACATTTTCTCCAAACGTCTCTTTCGCACTGGTCATCTATAAATACAGAATTGAATTCCACTTATCATTTTATCGTCACACCTTTCCCCCAGATCCACATCCATCCCCAGATCCACATGTGCCAAATCCTGCTGGCACATGTGGATTACAACACCCATACTTTACTTACTACAGTCTGTCGCCTTACTCATTTCGTAGCGGATGACAAATTTCAATTACTTAAATCATTTTTTTTTTTTAATTTACCTACCTACGGTAGAATTATAGAACACTTCACTTAGTAGAGGTAAGTATTTAGGTAGGTGCTAAGATAACTGTTACCTATATGATTTTAAATGCACTTACCCAATCCAAAACAAATGTGGAAAAATACTAACAAAACTGCAATATATTTACACGAACTCTGCATTTTTAAACTAGTAAGTTTACAATTTTTAAATAAATATTTAAATAATGTAAGACAATTAACTGAAACGACGACTGCTTCGTCGCAATGAAGGTTTTCTTTTATATACATAGCAAAGCATACCTAAATAGATATTTCTTCGTTTTTCAATAAAAAAATAATTAAATAGTTGTTACAATGAAATTCTATTTTAGAATACGAACATGCAACATAATATTTTATTTAAATTCAAGAAAAGGTGATCTCATTGCTACATAATCTAGCATTGCTAGCATCTGCAAAATAATCACGTATTTCAGTTTTCATGTGTTTCAATAAAATAGACTATGGTTATTATACAGTAAGTATGTAGCCATGATCATGGGTAAATAATTATCCTCTAGTTCCAGTCGTGTTAGTCAAAAAGGGCGAAACCTTGCTTCAATTTATATCAGTGACCTTTAGGGATGGGGGGTTCCATGGCAATTCGACGCCCCTCCCTCGGTGACAGCCCAAGCCGAGGCCGCACTTTAGAGGTGCCCTTGCGCTCGTCGCCCATAGTCGTAAGCATTATTAGAGGCCCTGCGCCATGTGCGCTTGCCTAATGTCCGGTACGCTGTCGAGGCCTCAGTGGCCAACAGCATAGAGTAGGTAATACAAAAAAAAGCCTGGTAGCCTGGTCGCCATTTTGAATTTCGATGACCAATGACGGGGGCTCATTGTCATTTTACTGTGTTGACATTTTGGGAAGGGGGAATACTACAAGGTCATAAAATGACAGACATTCACAGATTACAGACTTTATTTGATCAATAATAATTAATATAGTATGCAAACATTTTCACATTCGTCTAAAGTTTGAAAATTGTTACGGTTGCCCCCACGTCCTCCGTAGATGAACTTAATGCAGCGGCCTACTTCATTGTTGAATCCAAATCTGTAATATTACACAAGCATTAATTATGAATAGGAAAAACAGTGTGTGTATTTTTTCTTAATTGTAAATGGTGTAGTATGAAAAACAATGTGTGTGAGTGCATGTGTAAAAAAAAACGACGCAAGGGTTGGCTTGACACCACTGGGCTTTTTATAGGATCTTCAATAGGTCTTCAATTCACGAACCATACAAAGAATCACTTTAACAAGGCGAAAGAAAAAAATCACTTGGAATATGTGGGTACGCTGTCGTGTCGATTTTATACGTGTTTGCAAAAATCGGAGCGTACCTAATCAACCTCTTATCACCAGGCCCACTTTGGATAGGCATCATGCATCGAGGCTCAGCTGATAGTACTGTAAACACGTAAAATTTAAGTTTTAGTGCAGTAGGTAAGTGTGGGTTCAGCATAATAAGTAGGTACCTAAGTGAGATTTTCTAAACGGAATTAAGAATTTATAACATACTAGCTGCGCCCTGCGGTTTCAACACGGTTAAAAAAGTACCATATGTGCTATTCTAGACTACAATTTATCTCTGTGCCAAATTTCATCCAGATCGGTTCAGCCGTTCTGGCGTGAAAGAGTAACAAACATCCATCCATCCAGCCATCAATCCATCCATCCATACATACAAACTTTCGCGTTTATAATATTATATAGTAAGAAGTAGCCCTAACGCCTTTCCCTCGAAAGGGCTGGCAGAGGTGTATTACAACAACCATACTTCGCCGAACGATATTTAGTCGAAATGTGACAGGCCATGAGGCCTGAAATCAAGAAATAAAACAGTACCTACAGTAGTATGTAGTAGAACAGTACTGGTAAGAGTGCAGTCATATACTATATGTCCGTCGTACAGATAAGTACACCCTATATAATATGTATGTATATTATGTCGCAGACAACTTGCTTAATCAGCCTTTAAAATTACAACCTAGCCATTTTATTAAACAGCGCAGTTCAATTAGCTTCCTGAATAATATCCAGCATTAGCGTGAAATACATTTTTGTTGCCCAGGCCATTCATATTATGGTGATTATTGGACAAAAATACTATTTTAGACCAAAGAAATGTGTTTTGAATTAATTTATGTTAAAATTTAAATCGAAAATCCGTGAACCGTACCGCAATTCTGATATCAAGGTATTATAGGTACTTATATGATATCAAAATAAACTTGGATTGGTTAGGTTATTTATTGTAAAACGTACACGAAACCTCCCCTACTAAAAAGACTTGGCTAGACAAATATAGTCAAAGTTGTCGATCCAAGTAATTTTGCCTAGCCGTTTGATTGAATGGCTGAATATCATCAGGAAGCTAGTTGAATGGCGCCGCTTAGTAAATAGGCTAAGCTGTTAATTCTACGGCTAATTAGCTAGTTGGCTACGACATATCAGACACACATCCGGAGTGTAGGACCAATCCACTGCTGAAAATACCTTTATGTTACGTTCTGCTAATTCTAATTTCATTCATAATTTAATTCATAATTAAATTCTAATGAAGATACAGAGAAGTTGTTATTTGTTTGTGTTTAATTTGTATGTTTAATTTTAAATTTACAGTAAGTTTATTTTATAGTTTTAAAATTAATTAGAATTTTATTGAATTAGAATATGTGAGTATGCAATGATTATTTTAAGTTAAATTTTGCCGTATTTATCGCCTGACAAACAGGATTACCTAGTTCAGGCAAAATTATTTTATTGTTCCTAAAAAAAATGTTTGTATCTGATAGTTTTTGAAATAAAAATTTATTTATTATTTTATTATTGTAATTGGCAGGGTGAACTGGGGCAAATACGTCTGTGTAGCAATTATCGAGAATTACTGACAAACCCTTCACAAATTAGGCGCCACAGGTAGTTTAGTTGCAACACTATGTACGATTACGCGTTAGTTGCCTAATTTGTCAAGGATTTGTCAGTCAAAGTCAAAATGTTTTTATTCAATTTAGGTATCAAAGATACACTTATGAACGTCAAAGTTATTTAAATAGACTCGACCGCCTTGTTCGGATAAAGATCCTCTACTCAGAAGAACAGGCAAGAAAGTCAGTTTCTTGCCTGTGGGCATGGGCATTATTTTTTCAAATACCTAATAAATAAATAACAGTCTCACAAATTTTGGCTTACAACTAGGTAATATCTATAAATACTAGTGGCTACTTGGCGGAAGTGGAAGGCTCCAGACATCTTTATCTTCTAAATAATTCTTAAACTTATAATACCCTCTTTTCATTAATGCAGTAAATCAGTAATTCTCGAAAGACGCAATTGCCCCACAGACCCATTTGCCCCAGTTGACCCTATATTTAGTATTTAGCAGCACAACTTACCAAATCCAATATAGATGTTGACGAATATTAACAGAAATGCGATAATTTTAAAAGAACTATTCATGTTAAAATTAGCAGCGTACCGTAATAATTACAAGATACCGAAAAACGTAGAACGTAGGTATAATTTAACGAAACGAGAACTACTTCGTCTCAACGTAAGTTTTCTTTTATAAACTGAGCAACCCTAAATAACTAGACATTTATTTAGTTATCAATAAATGTGATATCTTGATGGTTTCTACTGTGAAATTCTATGGTGTAAATTAATTGCAATTAGTAGAAATGGCACGTACCTAAGTATTAAACTTAGGTACGTGCCATTTCTACTGTACCCAAGTGTTGTAAAGGTACATTCACTCTGTATTTATTGAGTATAATGTTTATGCACTAAGCACACCTATCTTTACTTACTTACCTAAGTACTTGTTTTTTTACAATGTAAAGCTTTAGCTGTTTTATAGGTACAAGTCCAAAGACCCAGTCAAGGAGAAAGATGAGTATCAAGCTACACACTACACACAGCTACACACACGAAATGAGAGCTACTCTGAAATTACATGTGTTTTTAACACGTTTATACGTGTTAAAAACACATGTAATTTCAGAGTAGCTCTCATTTCGTTTGTGCTGTTGTGAAACTAAGTCCATAATAGAGATAAAAATGTAAAGTTGGCTTAGTAACTGGTTCAAGGAACATTTAGATAACAAATACTTACCTAGAAACCGTAGAAAGGTGAAAATTACAAATAGAGCCCAAAGATATAGCTTATGCATAAATTAATTCAATTTTTCGCATATGAATCGCTTTATGTATAGGTAGAGAACCACTTACTAGAGATTGCAGCCAGAACACATACATTGTGCACCAGGCACAGTATTAATTACCTACGATCTCTCAAACTGTAACAGGGTGTGTGAAGAGGCACTGTAAAACGACAACAGAAGTGTTGCATTGAAGCAACGCAATCATTTCTTTGTTTCCGGCTTAGGTAGTCAGCCCAATAGATTGATCGGTAAAGTTATAGATCATTTACCTATTTGCATAGCACGGTAGCACCTATGTTTGCTCGAGCAGACAACGGGCCACACCCCCACCTGCACAACATTGCGCCGCACCACGCACGTCCCCCCGACGTACGTACCTGGCGTGCCCTCCCTCGAGATCGCCTCCAAACTGGCCGAGACGAAGAAGAGGGAAACAGCAGCGGCAATGCAGATGAGGCCCAGAAGAAGAAAGAAGAGAGCTCCACAAAGCCGTGATAAGGCCAACATGACCATATCGGGTGAGGATGCTTGAGAGGCCGCCGGCGCGAGCCGGGCTGGCGCTCGCATCCTCCAAATTCCCTGGGGGCAGTGTTCCCCCAGAGCCCAGCCGCGGTAATGAGGAAGTTCCTCGAGGCCGCAACCTTACTCCCCCACAAAGGGAGGGAGAAGAACCCTTGATTGATTGGTAGCACCTAGTAGCACGTCGTCACATACCAGAATTGTACGATATGGCGCCGCATCGCATTGTGGCTCTATAATGTTGTTGCCAATTAGACAAGGTCAGCAATTTTAGCAAATATAGATCAGTAGAAGCCCTGTTGTTGTCCTGTTAGTAGATACTTACTACCCTTCGATGTTACTGCAGGAACAGCGCGCCCAACCGGAGATGCGGTTCGGTCGTCGCTGACGCTTATATTGCATGGGTTTACTCACCTGGCTTTCTTGAATCAAATTGTTTGAGACATAGACTATTTACTTAAAATAATTTTCACACTAAGGTATGGGTAATATTGTTTTTCATAGACTTTATTTATTCAATAATCATTAGGTATTATTTGCTGCAACTTTTCTCACATTCTTGTAAGGTTTCAAAGTTATTAGAGTTGCCACCACACCCTCCGTAGATGAACTTGCAGCAGGTGTTAGCGGACTCATGTACCTACACACCTGTATTATCATTACAGTCTTTTACGTGCTACAGCAGGGACACCAACCTACCCTACATCGAGGGTGGTGGAGGTGTTATCAGAAAATGCATGGCAGTGAGAGTTGGATCTTATTCTAGGCTGTCTTTAAACTATTGGAGGCCCTGGTCATATTAGGATAATGGGGCCCCTATGACTTTGACAGAACACTATTTTGTTAGAATTGACAAAGAAAGAAGATAAACATGCATGCTGAAGTCGGAAAGCCTAATTTTTGGGCGAGAGTAGAATAGCTTCGCGCATGTAAAAGCTAGTAAATTGGTATAGTCAGTAATTTAGGTTCGATTTCTTTGAATTATATAAGTTTTATGGTAATTATTATTGGTTATCGTTAGGTGATCTGACAGGAACTAGGGACTTCGTATTTGATCTGAGAGGGCCCCTATCGATCGCGGGGCCCTGGGCACTTGCCCAATGTGCCCACTGGGAAAGAGGGGTCTGATCTTATTATATAGGTACTGCAGTCTGCACCCGCTGGTTGAATTGGTCCCACAATTTTAAATATACCTGGGTGCAAGTAATAGAGACCTATATTACTTACACCCAGGACGCAGTACCTAAGAAAGAAAAGTATTTTCAGTATGCGTTTTCAGTCCACTGCAGTCTTACGTATCAAGATACGAGTATATAGTCACTACATCGTATTGCCAGCCTACCATTTTTTTTTTTTACACTGTGGTATTGCAGAGCATCCTACTGTATAGTCGTGTAGTGTACTGTGTAGTCGTATTAGGTAGTAGTATGTTTATGAATACGTCTAAGAGTACCTAGCCAACGCATACGCATGTGAGGTATACGCATACGTAGGTGAGTACGCTGAACATTTTTCGGTTCTGCGACAGATTGACAGTTCCAATATTCCTCCTTGCTAATTGTGTCAATATCTCTGGCTACAGACAGAGACAGACAGACGCGGATAGTGACTTTGTTTTATACATGGTTATTTGTAACTTACCAGAAACCTCTTAAGGGTTCATTGTACTCATCAATATGAACAACTTTTACTATGGGGCGAACTCCGAAATCGCGAAAAAAAATCAGCTGTTCCATACATTTTGTCAAAGGTGATTGAACTTTTTGTATGGAACAGCTGTTTTTTTCGCGATTTCGGAGTTCGCCCCGTAGTAAAAGTTGTTCGTACTGATGAGTACAATGAACCCTTAAGAGGTTTTTGATTAGGTACAAAATAACCCTGTAGATAGGTATTTAATAGTAACTATATCTGTGTAGTGGAGTGGCAGTGGGCAGGACCGACGGCCGATGGGGCACAAAGATTCTTGAGTGGCGACCACAAACCGGAAGACGCAGCGTGGAACGGTGGGAAGGCCTCCCACAAGGTGGACTGACGATCTGGCTCGGGTTGCGAGAAGCCGCTGGATGCAAGCAGCGCAGGTCCGATCGTTGTGGAGATCATTAGGGGGGCATTGCCCAGCAGTAGAAGTCTTACGGGCTGACGTAATCACGATTTAAATGTAGAGCATACTTACAAATTCCTAAATATATTTCGATGAAAATTAACACAACTGCGATATATTTAATAGATTTCTGCATTTTAAACCAGTAAAAATTTGAATAATTTTCCAAAAAAATTGTTAGAAAATTGGAAAATGTAGGATGGGTAATTGGCTAAAAAACTGAAACGATGACTGTTTAGTCGCAACTAAGGTTTTCTTAACATGTTTTTTAATAAGAATTAGAATAGCGATGGATCATTCCAAATAATCCGACGTTCGCGATCCAGTCAAGGAAAAACATAATCTCATAGCTACGTACAACATTACGTAGGTTACCCGAGTAGGTAATGGTCATTTTAAGGCTTCGTCCCGGCTAGGCGAACTGGGGGCAATGCAGCTAAGCTCAGCCCATGCTTAACTGAACCGCTGATGTTGCGTTTGTGATTAAAAAATCGGACGTGGAACGGCTCAGTATCACTAATGTCTCACAAACGTATCAGCTAGGCTACCGGTGATACGTTTGTGAAACGTTAGCGATACGTTTGTGAAACGTTAGCGATACGTTTGTGAAACGTTAGTGATACTGAGCCGTTCCCCGTCCGGTTTCTTTATGACCAACGCAACATTAACGTTTCAGTTTAATATCGGCTGAGCTTCGCTGAATTGCCGCCCTGGTGAGCGGCTGATTTTATCTGAGTCGCGTATTGAGCAAACTCAACGGCGAACTGTACAAACAAAATACGTATCGGCCGCTCACTGAATGAGTCAGCAAGTGATACGCTGCAAACTACGTATAGTACCTACACGCTCTTCAGATATTCCATGAAAAAAAAAAAAACGACCCAGCGACTCTGTCTGGAGCTGTCTTCCTCTTCAGGTCGCATTTCTCAACCGATTTTCTTAACATTTTGAGTATTAAGATTTTTTTCAAAATTACGGAGATATTACTATTTTCAAAAAAAAAACACATATCTCCGCCATTTTGAAAAAATCCTAAAAACTGACTACAAAAAAAGCTCTTTATAATTATCGAACCTGCTCACAAAATTTAACGAGAATCGGTTGAGGAATGCGACCTGTAGAGGCCAGCCGCGAGTTCCACAGCTCAGAGTCACAAGTATTTAGTGGTTGACTGGGGGCAAACAGTCAGTCGCTCAGTTTGCTTAGGTAGCGTCCTACCTTAAACTCGCTGGTGTAAAGGTATGTACATAGGTAGGGATATAGATAGAAATGTAGAGCAAGTTTAGTACTAACTGGTTTTAGTAATTAAGATAGATAACTTGCCTTAGTCGTAGAATAAATACTTATTACCCACTTACCTTTAATACTTGTAACGCTCTCTTGTAACTTATTCAGGTTTTTTGACATTTTGATTTTTTTTTCCAAATGGCTAGGAAAAGAATTAAAAAAAAACATTTTTTTTAACAAAAAAAGAAACATTTAAAAAAAACATTTTTTTTCCAAAAAAATATATATCTCAGCCAGAGCCACTAGTTTTGATTGGTTGACTGGAGTCAAACTGGTCAGCCGCTCAGTTTGCTTAGGTAGGACGAAGCCTTAAACTCCTTATTGTTGAAGTATGTAGGTACTTACATAGGTAGGCATTAGATAGAAATGTAGAGTAGGTTTAGTACTAACTGGTTTTAGTAATTAAGATAGATACTTGCCTTAGTCGTAGAATAAATACCTATTACCTACTTACCTATAACACCTAGGGTTACCATATCTCAGGATTTGTCCTGAGATTTCAGGATTTTTCGACTTTTCTCAGGATTGCGGCTGGATTTTGCAAATCTCGTAAATATCTCAAGATTTTCAATAAAACACAGGTTACATTTTAAAGATCTCTTTAATTAAAAGTTAGACCAACTAAAAATAATCTTCTTTTGGTAACAATTGAACAGTTCAAATAGTTATTTATCCAAATAGGTACTTAATCAGTTTTATCGTATTTAATATTTGAAGAAACTTTTTTAAGAAAGTCTTTATCTTTGATTATTGATTTATAAAATGCCTCACAAGTTAAACTCTTCAAATTATATTGAACTAAAAGTATAGCTCGAACTGAAGACACGTTAGTCGGTTTCTTTCTTTCGACCATTGAGTTCCCATGATAGAAAAAACTCTTTCTACGTTTGCATTCTGAGCTGTATTGCAAATATATATTGACAAATACGCAGTGCCTCGGATAATCGTGAAATACCTATTGTCTTGAAAATGTATGCCCACAACGCATGAAGCATTACGTCAAAAATACTTCTTCCTGTTTTGTTAAAAAAACTATTCAGAGATGCAATTTCATCGAATAATTTAACATCATCGATGTGCACTCCTTTTCCATTCAGATAATGAATTGGTAAGGCAATCTGATCAAAGTCGATCATTTCGCCCTTTTTCAGCATCAACCAATTAAAGACTTTGAATTCATCTAAAGGCGTCATCCACTGGTTCAGATATTCTATGCAAGTCTTGTACATATTTTTAAGGTCTTGCTTGAAAACTTCTTGGTTTTCCGCAGTGCACTTAGCCAGCAGTTCTCGCACTTTTAGTGACATGAAGTTTGCGTTCGCTCGTGCAACTAAAATTTCATGTGTGGATTCAAGAATTATTTTAATATCTAGAACAGAATTGCTTTCTTTTTCGATGTCTTCAATTTTCGTCTGAAAGATTGACATTAGTGAGTGAGCAAGAAATAAATAAACTTCGCTGAGTTCATTTTCAAAAAAGTTCTTCAAAGTGATTGGTACACCAGGAGTAGACAAAAAGTACTGCTTCAACGGCACATACATCTTCAATATTCTTTCGATCGCTGGAAAGAGACTAAGCCATCGTGTCTTGCTATGAAACAAAAGTTTCTGATAATTGACGTCTATATATTCGCTGATATCCTTCAACGCCTCCGTGCGTACGGTGTATACGGAAAAAATAATTGAAAAGCTTCATTACTACAGATTCTATATCAACTGTGCACTCTCTATATCAACTCTATATCAACGTGGGACTGTGCACAGTCCCACGCCGGCTCGCCAAGACGGCTAAGCTGGTGCACATCTCCGCTACGGAAGTGTATAACCGACTGCCGCGAGAACTTAGGGATGCACCTTCTAGGGGTTCTTTTAAACACAAAGTTAAGATTTGGTTGATCGAGCAGGCATTCTATAAGTTCAGCGATATGACCAAAATCAAAATTATTTAATGTTGTGTTGTCCTAATTTATTACTTATATCTACTAATTTATTTTTATTGAAAATCTTTATTTTGAAATTTTTATTTGTACTAATTGCAATAATTCTAATGAATGATTACGAATTGTAATTTTTTTTGACATTTTGACTTGTAACATTTTGTTATTAATAAATGACTATGACTATGACTATGTCAATATGAAGATTACCAGTGCCGTGTTGAATACAATTGTGTAGTATGTGCGCTGGGCACCCAACTCCTACGATATCTTTGCCCAGTAATTTTTTTAAATTAGTCCAAACATTTTGTCCGCCGAGTTTTGTTTGCCGATTAACTCCGCCAAAATTAACATTAGCGTTGTTTGCTGTAAATCATACACATTTTAACAACAACTCGTACTTTTGCAAGCTTGTTTTAATCATCTCTGTTATAGTGTCAGCAGTTTCATTGGGTGTGCTAAGCACATCCAGCAGTTTTGTTTTAATGCCTTCTTGCCAGTCAAAAAATTGTATCATAATAGGAAATATTTTTTCTGCACCATGATTACTTGCATCTGTGGAAACACTCAAGTAGTTGACATTTTGTAATGAGACTTGTACCTGTTCAATTACCCACGGAGATATCACGCCCGTCACAATGGCCTTAGTCTTCGTTCGTGCACAAGAAATACTATTCGCAGTGTTGGAATCGGCAAATATAGCCTTAACCAGTTGGCTGGTGCAATCCATAGATTTAAATGACTGGTGATGTTTCACTGTGTGAAAAGCTAAAGTGGCCTCAGCGGCGGATCTTTTGTCTGTCAGTCCAGAACTTTGTGGTTGAAATAAAGAGTCGATTTTGGTGTTACTTGAAACAGTTAAAATATTTTTCTTATGTTTTTCCGTTAGGATATGTTTTTCAATATCGGCAGCTCCTTTGAACTTAATTGAAAAATAATTGTTACAAATTTAACAAAACACTTCGGTAGGTTCTCTACCATCTTTCATAATCGGAAATCTTTGTTTTAAAACATCTGTAAATGTACAGACGTATCGTGGTCGCTTGGTGCTTGAAGACATTTTAACTCATATCCAACAGCTCCGATTCTCGCTCGCTCGCCCGTGGTGACACTCAACGCAGCGTAGTCCAACCTTCGCAATGGCGCAAGACGAACTGCGGGGGTAGGACACGGCCATACAAATGTAAATTTTTGTATTTTTTTTATTACACCGCCATCTGGTAATAAGCCCCGAAAACATTTGGTTAATTGTTAAAAAAAAACTTAGATGGCGCTTTTTGCAATATATGAGTTCACCTACGTCAATGTCAAGCTTCAAACAGTTGTTGTCAAACAAAAATCAAAATATTGGGGAGACGGTTATTTATCTTCTGTTGCCATTGCGCTTCAAAATTTTGAAAATTTTCAAGATTTTCGTCGTTGTTTTGTGCTGTTCTTTACCGATTTCACACAGTTCGTCGAGTCCTCCTCCGTCTACTGTTGAAATCCCAATTATTCGCGAAAGGACGTTTTTAAGTGGTAGTGCGTGGACGCTTACTTGATCGTATTTTGTGATGTTCCGAAAGACGATTACGTTTTATAGTTAAGCCTTGAATATTCGCCAAATGCGTCTATTCAACTCGTAATAGTGAAGAAGCTACGGACCCTACCGATATGAAAAAAATATCACCAATAAGATCATTCTGTTACCTATTAATTAGTCTAATTAAAATATTATATTACTTACTAGATTGCGAGTAAAAAAATATTAAATGAACGTTGTTTTCGTTCTCATGGCGTGCAATACCGTGCTTACAGAGATTACGTTACTATATATTTTTACACCTTCGGATAGGAAATTAAAAATATGATTGATCGTTCTTTTACCATATTTTTAGAGCTAAAATTGAGTTAGTTTAGTAATATTTTGTGTTATTTTGAAGTATTTCGTCAGATCACGTGACCACTGACACCCGCGAGCTCCTTTGCGGGGGACGGGCCAGTCGGCGCCAGCGCCTCACGAAGGAAGGACGTACTCGCCTTGCCGAAAAATATTTTCGCATTTTTTTTCTATTTGTACGTAAATCATCAATTAAACAGTGCTTAATTATCCAGAGCCAATCAAAAAAAGTAGTTTTTCAAGACATTTGATAAGTTTTTAGTGACTTTACTACTAGTGAAAATATTTGGAGAATAATTGATCGCGTTGTGAGTAGAGGGTACAGAAGGTTGATCCGATGAAAATAGGAGATGTCACCAAGGCAGCTAGGCGTAACAAAAAAATTGGACTCCAACTAGGTAGCTAAGTGGTAAGTACCTACCTACCTATTAATATTTAATTACCACATAAATATTTTTACCCGTTTGTTCTTATTGTGTAGACTGAAGTGACTAACCCTAGTGTCTGAGTTTTTAGTGGCATATGATTCGGTCTGACGTTTGTTTTCCTGATAAAAATACTTACTAGAAAACTACAGACGTGTCCTCCGACCTATGTTAACTCTCAGGGCTTCACCGTCCATTACACCTTATTGCGATGATTGTTGGATTTAGCCGCCGACGCTGTGCGACCATGAACCTTATTTTGCTGTGATACGAGCCGCGGTCGCGCAGCGTCGTGCTGTACTACAATCATCACGCCACGGCACGGGCCCCATTGTACATGTTGCTCATGATAATTATCCAAGTGCAAGACTTGTCAGAACTGTGCTTTTTTTCTTGTTATGTACAAATGTACCTATATGTGTCATATTAGTACATTGCACAGGGTTATCGCTATAGGGTGTACTAAGCCAAACGGGGGTCATTGTACTCTTCATTATAAACAACGATCACTTTTTAAACTTTTTTATTTGTAAATTAAATCGGGGAAAAAAGCATCTGCTTACATTTTGTCGACGATCGATGAGCTTTTTGTATGAAACAGCTGTTTTTTTTCTCGTGATTTCATTTGATTCAATTATTCACAAAAATTATACTAAGGTCAATATACCTAAGCCATTTCAAATTGAAGCTGTGGCATACTTGCTGATGCCCCAACACCTAGTTAATAACATAGAAATGGGGAGTATTCTATAGTTAATAATAATAAATAATCCTTCTTCAACAATCGGGTAAAAATAAAATAATGATAATTATTATGTGTACTTACGATGTCAATATCAGAAAGCGGTCGTTGCGTGCGAACGGTGTAAATGACTAATACTATTTTTTGTTTTTGGTATAGCACATTTCCTAAACTAACCTACCTAAACTAGAAACAATCACATTTTTATGTTATAGCTGACCAACCACGGTCCGCAATACATTATTATTTTTAGCAGTGTAGTGAGCATATTTTTCTAACTTATCCTGGTTTGTTAACCGACTTCAAAAATTAGGACGCACTCAATTATTACATTGTATAAATTTTACTAAATGTTTGTTGCAGCATAACTTCGTCATTTATTTTTTATTTGAAAGAATATGCTTACTAACACTCTGATCAGTCACTTTGAATAAAGTATTTTTTTGTAAAAAATAGTATTTAATACAAAAATTCAAGCATTTGCATTCAGAAAGTAGTGTTCCGAGTTATGGCCATTGAATTCGAAAGAAAAGTTATTACATTTTCTTACAACAATAACCGAGCGAGAGATCGTTAGCGAGCGAAGCGTCTATGCTTCAGATTCGACGAAAATGCTTTCGTATTTTCGAATTCCGTCTGGATTTCTGTCCGGATCTTTGCCCAGACCTGTCTTAATCTACAGGTCGCATTTCTTAACCTATTCTCTTGAAACTTTGTGAGTAAGTCCGATATTTAAAAAGAATTTTCTTGTCTAGGCGGTTATTGGAAATTTTTCAATATGGCAGAGATGTGATTTAAAAAAGGATATATCTGCATAATTGGAAAATTTCCAAAAAACTTTTTGATCCGAGTCAAAACAAAAATTTATATAATTGTCAAACCTGCTCACAAAATTTCACGAGAATCGGTTGAGGAGTGTGACCTGTAGAGGAGGACAAATACAAATACAAATAATTTATTTGGGTATAAAATACATGTGACAATTTCAAATCGGACAGACATCGGTCACGAGATCTTCAGCTCACAGAGTCACTATTGTATGTATTGTTATTTATTTATATTTTTTAATACAACAATTTCTTTGGTAACTGATACCAACCTGCATCTAGTCTTAATAGTTATTTTAATCTAGTCTCTATTGCATGAAGACTAGAATAGTAATTTATTTTAAACTGGGATTATAAATTAGTAATTGTTTTATATTTTATGGTATCATGGAAAGAGACAAACGAGACGCTTTGAGTAATATGAATATTGTGTAATTAATATCTTTAAATTGCTCTATTTCATTTTTTCAGAAACAGAGATCAACGAAATTATCAAAGTTTAAACACAAGCGTTCAGCCAACAAAAAATGCGAGTACTGAACTAAGGTGAGCTAAAAGACATTTAACATCTTATATTATTAGGGTGACAAGCATAGTGCATAGTCAGAGCTATGCCAAGTGGAAATGCTATTGCTAAAGTTATCGTATGTCCGGCGTCCAGCGTCTGATTGCACGGATGTCCGATTGTTTTCCTCTACAGATCGCATTTCTCAACCGATATTTGTGAAATTTTGTAAATTTAGGTTTTATTTAAAATAGCGGAGATATGTAATTTGTGAGACGTTGCTCATAGAGCCACTACTTATAATCAGAGTGGCGCTGAACTGCTATGGGCATGCGTGACATTCACTTAGCGAGCGCGAAGCGCGAGTGAAGAACTTCCGTTTCAGTACTAAAAACTTATCCTATATTTTTATCTACAGATGCCTAGTTCAAAATCATCCGAAGGTTATCAGAGCATCCGAGGAACAGGGACTTTTTCACCTTCGAATAAACTGGTAATCATTTTTTTTTTTGTGTACACAATGTACATAAATAAATTATTGATACGAGCGTTGGGACTTAGTATGGTTGCAAATTAATTATTATTTAATATTGTTTTTAGGAACAACAATATCAGTCTTCATTGCCGAATCTCATCGTCGAAGAAGAAGCAGAACAAGAACAGAAAGACAAAAGTTATTGGCGTATTATAACATTAGCTTCTTCTTCGTAAAATTTAAGGAAATATCAAGACACAATGGATTTGGTTGCGCCAAACAATCGATAGACTTGATTGGAGAAAAGCAAACAGGTCTTGCTTCTAAATTCACCTTTTTGTGAATAAAGAGTAACAATAGTAAATTATGTACCGAGGGCACAAAGCAGTGCCTTACGTCGCGGGCGGCTTATTGTACCTTGAGCGTAACGAGGGAATCTAGAGTTAACTCCCGATCGCAGCAAGGGAAGATGAGTCCTGAGGGCAGCGAGGGGTTCAAGCCGCCCAAGACAAAAACACTGCTTTATCCTAGAAGCGAATCCTCTTCTAAAAATACTGTCTAATATTATACTCTCTCATAACTAATAAAAAGGTACTAGTAAGGTACAGTCTTTTATTTTAAATTTCGTGCAGCTCGTGGAGCACGTGCTCGTATTTTTTTCTTGGTAGCTAGTTCAATTTTCAAATTAACTCTTCTTACAGTGCTTATTTTGAGTTTTCATTCAATGTTAATCTCTTTGCTTGGAAACTCCCAACTGCAAGCTTCGCTCGAATTTATGTTTCATCTATAAAACCAACATTTGATTTTCATGTGTTAGATTAAGGATGTGTTAATCTGAGCGATTACTGCCTTCAAAGCATTTGATTTATTGATATTTTTTGATTCTCGGTTTATTTTGATTATTTTTTTGGTGTTTGCTAAAATCTAAGCACTATACATGTATTTCAGCTACAAAAGGTTTTTCAATATCCAATCTAAGACCCCTTTAGTCCAGCTAGAGAGGATTTTTTTACTATATTAACTACTAGCTGTTGCTCACGATTTCGTACGCGTAGATAAAAAAAAGCTCGTTCCGTTAGTTTCTTGTATTTGTCATTCACAGGTCCCACTTCGAACCTGCACCCTTCTCTCTACCATCATCATATTGCCAGACCATGGTACGGGCAACAGTTATCTAGTTGGCATTGGCAATTGTCTTTATACTGGGTTTGGCTGGCACTGTCCGATTAAAACGTCACGCTCAGACAGGTGTCTATGGCAAGGGTAGCGGGTAGGTAAGCCGTTAACTCGGCCTCCAAGCTAAATCTAATAGGTAGCCAAGTCTAATATGGAGTAGATAGTTACAATTTGTGTAGTAAGTAGGTTATACCGGGTGTAAGGAGACCGTTCTCGAAGCCGAAACGCCGTTATTATACTATCTATACACAACCCGAAACCACTAACTATTAGCCATATAACTGTTATTTTAAACTTTTAGAAATTTGCAAACCAGCAATGTAACGCGTTTATATCGCGGGGGTCAATGGTCGGCGCCAGTACCTACGGAAAGTGCGACGACGCGCCGCCGCGGGCCGCGCGCGCGCCGAGACAGCGGAGGGCGCGGGCGGCGCGGCACCTAGCTCGCGACCGCGCGCAGCTGTGTGCGGGCGTTCACCTCTAGCGTCAGCTGTTAGGCATTTAGTATTAGACTGCCGTTAGGGTAAATTTTTTTTTTTTTGGTAATTGGTGTTTAAACTAGCTTTTTAAAGCTTGTATAACTTGTGTCGATGTTAAAATATCAGATTTTAAGTTTAAAAAAAAAGTCTTTTTTTCGCGTTTTTTTTAGTCGCTTTGTATTAGTAATCCCCACCACTATTCCCAGTTTTCGTTTTCGAGAACGGTCTCCTTACACCCGGTATACTTGTTGGTAATAGGTAGAAGTACTAGGAGTTACTCGTACTATGCCAAATATTTCAGTCTGAATGTTTAGTAGGAATTACCTACTACTCGGAACCAGCCAAGCCAAGTAGGTAGTATATAGATACTATGTATTTGTAGTAATTAGGTAGATACTTGTAAGTAGTATCCTTCTTCTTCTACCTATAAGACTTGGCTGGCACCGACTTCAAATAGATGGGTAGCGCTTATAATAATTATATTAATTAATATTAGTGCTTATTTGTGGTTTGGAAGTCGCTTTAATTTTGTTACAATGATCACTTAAAACATCTTCTAACTTGACTTTTATTGAAAATCAGTTTACTAAAAAAATTGAGTAAACAAAATTAAGTCAAAGTGTAGTTTTTTATATCGTAAATTATGACACTTTTGTGCTAAGATCATTACACTCGAGGCGGTATTATAGCGCGAGCCGTATGCGAGCACACTAATGGAGCCAATAGTGTAAATTATTAACGCACACGCGTTTCATGTGACGTTTTTCATCACACATGCGAGGGGAAAAAACACAGACTTGCATTAGTAAATACATTTTTCTGAAAATGTATGCGCATTTTGCTGCTTTTCCACTTATCAAAATTTTACTAGGCATAATAATAAAGCGAGTACTTTGTTTAAATTATCATACCTAATAATTGTCAATATTTTGATAAAAAAAAAATGTTTATTTACTGTTATTACGTAGTTATGATACTTTAAATGAAGAATTTAAGAAAAGTAAAAAAAAAACTCTTGTTGATTTATTTTAAAAAAAGTCTAGTTTAGTTACTAGTGCGATAATGGTAAAGTAACAGCACACGTGCTTAATAGCTCGGATTATGAGCTAAAACTGATGTAATAAAGTCCTTTTTACGAGTGAGAGTGATGAAAAAGATATTAAACACAAACGCGTTTTTAACTTCGAGTAGGAACATAATTATCAGCAAAATCAGGCAAGAAACTATCGAGATAATAATGAGGTTGTAAGTTCTAGGTCCACTATGTTTTGAATCATTTTAGTCATTTTTATACTACCTGCTGATTATGTAAAACAGATTAGTACTACCAACTCGTAGAATACATTTTGTAAGCGGGCCGTCGATTGAACAGCTCTGCTAGTCCTAGTAAATATGTTTTTTGTTATGAGATTTTTGAAATGTTGTAAGCATTGGTTTAGGATAGGTTGAGTAATTTATCCCTGGTACCGGAGTTCTTAGGATGCCCATCAGGAGCCCTATTCTTACGAAATATATTTTCTGATCAATGTCTCTCTCGTTTTAAAAATCATAGTGAGAGTGACCAAGAAACATCTCACGCGTCAAGAATAGCCCTCCAGGGCCATTCTTACGATATTATATTATTTCCCCTATTCCTACGCACGAGATATTTTTTGGTCAATGTCTCTCTCGTTTGAAAAATCATAAAAGTGAGAGGGACCAAGATAATATCTCACACTTCAGAGAGTCCGTGGTCTACGATTGTTTTTTTTAGATTTTACACGCACGACCAAAGGGAATCAAAACCTTTAGATGCGGGATATTTGTGAGTACATACTTAATCTACCTATACTTATAAACAAACTACCGCGCTCATGCTGCTTATAAGGCTCAACTTTAAAACGCCGTTGGCTTCAAATAATTTAGTAAAAAAACATTACAATAAAGCATAACATCACAGAGGGCTTTCATTTTTAGGCAAAAATATTTTTTTCACGGTGTTTCGTCTGAATTTGTTTGTCTTTGAGAAATGCTAGCTCAATGTTCAAAAGCTTCGAGCGTTGATCACTAGAGGCGCTAAAACCAGCTGAGCGCCGAATGCCAAATGTCATTGGCGCATCTTAACCCCTTAAATGTTATTATTTATAGCTGGTGCCGCAGCATTAACAGAATTTTAAACGGCAAATTAAATTATGAAGATGAGGACGCAATTAAAAAAAAAAGCACAAATGTATTATTTTAAACATAAACATATCCAAATGAATAAATAGTCATGCTCAGTTTTTACCAATTTTATTTTATTTAATAATTATACATGATGGAACGAGTACTCCTAGTGCTAGTAAAAGTTAGTTTTTAATCAGTAGCCACTTTTATAAGTACTGCTAGGTATCTACATATTATAATTTTTGTTTTTTATTACTGAGTGACTTCCAGTACGCGTATTTCAGGGGATGATATCTCTTAGTACGCCTATGTTTACTGGCAGTAGTAGCTTGTATTATAGCTATAAAATATGCACACATGGGTACGTGTGTATACACGCGCACGCACACATTCAAAGAAATAGTTCCAGGACAAACTTCTTGGCGGCGCACGGGGGACAAAATTCGTACTTCAGAGGGCGCTCTATTTCCGTATATAGTATTACTCTATGACGAACTGACTGAGTGAGAGTGAGCGAGCGGCGGCACTGCTGCGATAACCGCGGTGCGGGGCGACGGGCGGTGCCACTGCCGCCCCCCGCCCCTTCGAGTGCGATGTGCAAGTTGCAACGCGTGAGCTAGATCCGCAGTGTATAAAACGATAATACGTTTTTGAGAGAAAATTCTCAAACTGTATAAAATCTCAGGACTTTTCCTGGAAATCGGGCCTTTTCTCTGGTCTTTTGATTTTTTCATCTGGTAACTCTAATAACACCTGTAACGCTCTCTTGTGACTTATCTAGGTTATCCTTTTCACGTTGAAGGTCAGCCTGTTTGTTACTCAATTAGATTCACGTTCAAATTGATCGAAGTATTTCGATGGAATTCAGGACGGAGACAGCTTGTGCCCTGGATTAACCCACAGGCTACTTTTCAAACGCGGTATCACCACGCATCACATGGTGCAGAATGACGGTCCCACAATGGTCAAGGAATTTTGTTGTGTTTATAGGCTTAGTGGATCTTGGATCAATTGGCAATAAGGGTGCTCCTAGACTGGCCATCTGTTTATTGCAAAACTGGCCCGGCAATAGTCATAGTCATTTATTTCGTAAAGCCAATTTACAAGTCAAATATGAATAATAATTAAAAATAAAGTTCAAATAATCACATTATTATCAAATTATACATAAAATTACAATTTACTTGCAATTAATTAAATCACGAACTTGTATTCGTTTCGACGATTCGTCATAGTGATAAAACGTTTGCTCAATAAGCCAGCGTTGTAGCAGGCTCCTAAAACCTATGCGCCGAGGTGGAACACCCTTGGGTTTTTAGTGGGTAGGCCGTCAGTGGCGGGATGTGCAATGATGATGGCGGCAGTGGGTAAATGGCTTAACGAAGTTCTTGTGGCAGCTAAACTAAGACTGGGATATTTGATTGCAGCTATTATGCTTAAAATATTGGCATAGGTAAAATTATTCTATCACCTATGAGGAAGCTGTAGTTACGCACACAGTTTCCTGTCATTTCCCCTTAGCAAATGGTTACCCGATAGGCTCGTAGTGTGGTCAACTGATCGCTGTTGGAACACGCGAACTCTTTTCTTTTAGCATCCGCTTCCCCCTGAAACATGAAACAAAGAGCGTTGAAACACTTGTAACACTTTCGCAAACATGTTCGTTTCAATTTTAATATCAACTAGCTGCGGCTCGTTGTTAAAAAGTAGCCTATGTGTTTATTTAAGACATGAACCATCTTCGTTTTGAATTTCATCCGAGTCCATCGATCTGTTGAAGCGTGAATGAGTAACAAATAGACACAGGGGCAGAAACAAAACAAACTAGCAAACTTTCCCCCGAAGGGGCTGGCAGAGGTGTAACACAACACACATATATCCATATTTTCGAGAGCCTGTCGCCATATACCGGGCTCCAATCGTGTATGGCAGATGACATAGAATACGCACCTATGTTCACACTATGAACAAACTGGTGCGTGCCGTCGGCTGGGATCGAACCCGCTCCCTCTGGCTTAAAAGGCGGGGTTTTTATAGCTAATAGGCTTAAAGAAGCGTCTTATAGGCGTTTGCGTTTCCCACGCACACCTCTTTTTTAGCAAGTGAATACATGAAAGTACGTACCTTCTTCCCAAAAGGCGCTAAAAACGGGCTCTTATGGCTCAAACACGCCGCCACAGTCAACGCGGAGTCCAGACAGCAGAATATAGCACCGAACAACATCAGCTTCCCTATCCGGACGTCCACTGGTAGAGCTGCCAAATGTTTCCCGAGCGCTGTGAGCGCGTGTCGTTTGTCTAACGCACCGACGTCTTGTAAGCGGGTGAGAGCGCCGTCGATGTTGGATTTTAGAGGCGGTTCTATGGTTTTACCTGCAAATAAGACGGTGTGATTAGATTTGTTGAGTGATTTGATCGTGCTTGTTAGCTAAGTCGAAGAGGGGGTGTTTTTCGAATGTTGTATGTGCTTAGTGTTGCAGGTGGTGCTGGTGGCGGTGCGAGGTGTAGAGGTGCACGCAGACCGTGGGTATAACACGCTACACGGGCACGCGGCGACTCAAGTCACTCACCTAAGACCTCGTGCACGCTCATATGTTGAAACAGCGGCAGTATCTTGACCTTCAGCAGCAGTTGTTCGAGCGGCACGCGGTGTATCTCCGGCACGGGCTGGTCCAGCAGGTGGTGCTGGTGGCGGTGCGAGGTGTAGAGGTGCACGCAGACCGTGGGTATAACACGCTACACGGGCACGCGGCGACTCAAGTCACTCACCTAAGACCTCGTGCACGCTCATATGTTGAAACAGCGGCAGTATCTTGACCTTCAGCAGCAGTTGTTCGAGCGGCACGCGGTGTATCTCCGGCACGGGCTGGTCCAGCAGGTGGTGCTGGTGGCGGTGCGAGGTGTAGAGGTGCACGCAGACCGTGGGTATAACACGCTACACGGGCACGCGGCGACTCAAGTCACTCACCTAAGACCTCGTGCACGCTCATATGTTGAAACAGCGGCAGTATCTTGACCTTCAGCAGCAGTTGTTCGAGCGGCACGCGGTGTATCTCCAGCACGTAACGGAAGTCTCCGCTATGTTGGTAGAGAGGACGATCTTGCGAGCGCCCGGCTTGGGCTTCTTGAACACCAGGACCTGCTCCTCGCTGGACAGCGTCGAGTGGAGCGGCACTAGGATGTATTTACCCGTTCTGGAAAGAAAAAAAATTGTTCTTTTTTTTCATAATTATTTTACCAGTTTTACACAGCCTTTATTTACAAAAATATTTTCAAATTCTACGTTAAGAGGGGTCTAGCTTTCAATTTCTCATAAATAACTTATTCCAATAATAACTTATTCGAGTTTTAATTTAAAAACACGAAAAGACACCATACTGTATAACTATTCTTAGGCTATACAACGTTTATTGCTAAGGGTGACAGTGTCCGATAAGCCACATGAAAAAGAGTAATGGAACAAATGAAAAACTATTACAAAACTTACTTCGGGCTAAAAGTATGGCTCTCAGCCAATTGATCGTGTAAGTTAATTATTTCAGCTATTCCCGGCAGGAATATAGTATAGCGCCCTCTCTCGGCCATCTGTGGTCACCGTCCACTATGTAATACAACGTGTGCTCGACGAGATCCAAGTTTATCTGTAAATAGAGGTTTTTTCTGACGCTGTTCCGGCCATACAGGAAACAGGAAGGATATTCTTTTTTTTATCGAATTCTGTTCAAAGAGATTGATAGCATCGTTTTGAATAATTATGGCGTAGGTTTTGAAATTAGTAAAGAATTGAGACAAAATAGAACCATTGATAAAAACGATCTCACAACAGAAAATAAGCCAACCAAATCGGAAGCTACAGAAGTAAACAATAAACAGTCTTGTTCAGAACCAAAAGTTAAATTTTCTGACGTTTCTTTTGATTCTCACATTTTAGTTAAATTTAAAGAACCGAAGTCCACAAAACTGTTTGCAGGAAAAGTCCTCATGATCAATGATGGTGAAAAAAAAATAAAAGTTGATTTTCTAAGAAAGAAACGACAGAAGAGTACCGAATGCGAACTTTTTATATATCCACAAGTAAAAGACGTTTACGAGATACATATCGAATCATTTTTTTATATAAAATAGGTCGGCGTTTGACCACCAACTCGCCTGATGTTAAGCGACGTTGTGGTCTAAGATGGAGCACGACGACCTATAAGGCACTTATTCACTCTAGCCTTTCTAGCCTTTCTCTAGTTTTGTAGAGTGAAGAAGTACAAAAACGGCAGTTGAGTGAGGCGCTACAAGTGCGCTACTGCCTAGACCCGTCTTCGGAACGTATTTAAGAGATATTGAGAACATTAAATACAAATTTATAAAACATCTCAACTACAGGGCACGTACATACATGCTGAGCTGTGAAGATTCATGTAGGTACCACCATCTAACTAGCCTTGAGAACAGACGCACGATCTTAGACATGGTATTTCTGCACGGCTTGTATAACGGGTGTGTTGATTGTCCTGATCTGATCAGTAGTATTCTCAGCTTTTGTGCACCTCAAAAACGTACCAGAAATATAAAATTATTTGCTGTCGCACAAACTCATACCAACTATGCACAAAATTTAATAACTAATCGTCTACATAGAACCTATAACCTAAAATCTTCTAAAAACTATACCGATATCTTTCACTTAAAAAAAGGAGCTTTTAAACTTGATATAACCAAATTAATACATGGCACAAATATTTCATAATAATAACCATATATTTCCTTAACATATCCCACGCTCACACTTTTACACATCCACACACACACACACACACGACTGCACATATTATTTAATTCATTAATATAATATACATTCTTTATTGGCTGTAAGTTTAGTTTGTTACTGTTGTATTTTGTTTTTTAAGGGCTGTGAATGTTGTTTAATAAATAAAATTAAAAAAAAATGACAGTCACCAACTCACACTGAGCCAGCGTGGTGGGTCACCCTCAATCACCCTCGATGTAGGGTAGGTCACCGTCCCTGCAGTGGGTCGTAAACACTGTACAGATGAATATCCACTCTGTTGTCGAAGTGTAGGTTGTGTTGAGTAAGTGACCGTTTTTTTGGATAAAATGAGACTTTTCAAAATTTCATTTTATTCATAAAAAAAGTAACTTTTGGGGCGTAGCTCCATGATCAAGCGTTGAGGCGGCGTCAGGCGGGGGCGCAGAAGCGGCCCGGCGCATCTTGTTCTGCTTAGAAATGAATGGGAATGCGCTTTACTAGAGTCTAGATTTACTAGAGTCGCGGCGGCGTCGAGGCAGCGTCGAGACAGTGTTGAGGCAGCGTCGAGGCGGCGTCAAGGCAGCTTCGAGGCAGAGTCGAGGCGGCGTCAACGCAGCGTCGCGGCGGGGACGCGGCAGAATCACCTCTGGGGTTCGAGCTTCTACTTCTTCGCCATTTTATCAGTTTGTTTTATGATGTAAGAATTAGAATGTGAGAAGAAAGCCTAAATGCCCTCGCTTCGATTTCAGTAAATGGTCGCAAACATCGACGCCACCACGACTCCGACTCGACCCCGCCTCAATCTCCGAGTAGGCTACGAGCCATACATAACCATCACCAAACCTATTCCGATCTCTGGCAATCACTCACCTGGAATCCGACCACTTGGCCAGTCTTTTCCACTCGTTCGTCGGCCACCCTATCAGCGACTCCAATGGCTGATATCCTTCTAGGCTTGGTGCAGACAATCTCTGCATGCTCTGGGCCAACTTTATTGAAATTCATGATCCAATCGTCGAGGATGTACTGCGGTACTTGTGTGCTTTTACCACAGCCGGTCTCACCACTTATTACTACTACCTAGAGAAAGTAAAATCATTCTTAGTAACATACATAAGTAAGTATGCACCAGTATAAATTGAAATTGACCTAATTGAACTTAAGTTAACCAATATAAGTTGTGAAATTCAAATTCAAAATCATTTATTGTCAGCTGTGTAATTACAGGTCACATTGAATAATAACGGTTTCAACAGCTACCCTATTGGGCATGCAATATTCTGAGAGATCAGTCAAGAATTGGTTAGAGTTAAAGCATGATCGAAAAAAACAAGGTCTAGCATTCCGGAAGCAAACACGTAATGACGTCACTCGTCATCGTCATCCGTGTCTTTCGAACTTATTGTAAATTACTTATTTCGGTCTTCTTTGCATCGATTTACGTCACAACGTGTTGCCCACCTGACCGAAATGCTATACCTGGCAAAGTATATTATTATACCATGAGTTGAAGATTTAATTAATATCAAAGTTTTTTCTTTGGTTGGAATGTCAAAAGTTTTATCCATAGGGAATTTTACCATCGCGCCTATATTTTTGAGTGTTTGTTAGATTTCTGTTGTATTTGGTGTCTATAAAGAGTTTTTGTATTGTATTGAATTTGTCAATATTTTAAGAACATTTGTCAATAAGTAGTTTTGTCAAAAGAGAGATCATAACTTTTAACCTCATCCGTCTCATTGAGTCGCATTTATCAGACAAAGCTTTTGGAGCTGATTCTGTCTGGGTTATATAATATTATTTTATTGTTCATCCTAGGTGGCAAAATTCTATGTCAAAAAAATTGTCTCATGCAGTTAAATGGCTAACTAGCAGTATCAAATTAGATCACCTGGCCGACAGTTAGATTCTCGTCTCTTATCGTTACCTTCGGCGGCTCGTGGGACTCCGCCCACACGTGGCACGTTTCTAACTCGGTCTCTAGGTCTTGTTTCTTTTCACCTTAAATTATAATTATTAAGTAATATTAATTATCATAGTTAAGTATTTGTTCCTTTTGTTTTTAACCCCCGACGCAAAAACGACGGGGTGTTATAAGTTTGACGTGTCTGTGTGTGTGTGTGTGTGTGTGTGTCTGTGGCATCGTAGCTCACGAACGGATGAAACGATTTTGATTAAGTTTTTTTTTTTGTTCTAGTCTCGGGATTACAGAGGGGGTTTTAACCGAGGTTTTATTTTATTTTTATTTTTGTTGGCAGAGTGGCTTGAACTGCGCCTTCCAGAGGTCGTGAGTTCTATCCTGACCACCAATGAGTTTTACTCTGTAGAAAAGTTTATGTGCAGTTAAATTTATATGATACGTACCCTTACGGTGAAAGGAAAAAACATCGTTAGGAAACCGACATCTCCTAGAATCAATCATTCGAAAGATATTATGACAGTCACCAACCCACACTGAGCCAGCGTGGTGGGTCACCCTCAATCACCCTCGATGTAGGGTAGGTCGCCGTCCCTGCAGTGGATCGTAAACACTGTAGCGATGAATATCCACTCTGTTGTCGAACTGTAGGTTGTGTTGAGTAAGTGACCGTTTTTTTTGGATAAAATGAAACTCGTTTGGGTAGACTAAATTTCATTTTATTCATTAAAAAAAGTAACTTTTGGGGGGTAGCTCCATGATCAAGCGTCAAGGCGGCGTCAGGTTAGAAATGAATGGGAATGCGCTCACTTACTAGAAACGCGGCGACGTCGAGGCAGCGTCGAGGCAGAGTCGAGGCGGCGTCAAGGCAGCGTCGCAGCGGGGACGCGGCAGAATAACCTCTGGGGTTCGAGCTTCTACTTATCCGCCATTTTATCAGTTTGTTTTATGATGAATAAATTTGAATGTGAGAAGAAAGCACAGATGCCCTCACTTCGATTTCAGTAAATGGTCGCAATCATCGACGCCACCGCGACTCCGACTCGACCCCGCCTCGATCTCCGAATAGGCTACGAGCCATACATAACCATAACCGAAACTATTTCAATCTCTGACAATCACTCATTTCTCATGGTGGAAATTCCGCCAAAACGCACTAAGCGTTTCAAGTCAACTTTTCTTGTAAGAACGACAGTGGTGTGGAACTCGTTGCCTGCGTCTGTCTTTCCACCTAAATACAATCCAGGGGTGTTTAAGAGTAAAGTGAATAGGTATCTCCTAGGCAAGCGTGTTACACCTTCGATCACGGCAACGCTTCCCATCAGGCGAGTCAGTGGTCAAACGCATGCCTAGTTTGTTTTATAATTTTTTTTTTTTAAATCACTCACCTGGTATCCGACCACCTGGCCAGTCTTTTCCACTCGTTCGTCGGCCACCCTATCAGCGCGGTTGTGTTGAGTAAGTGACTATTTTTTTTGGATAAAATGAAACTTTGGCAAATTTCATTTTATACATAAAAATAAGTAACTTTTGGGGGGTAGCTCCATTATCAAGCGCCGAGGCGGCATCAGGCGGGGGCGCAGAAGCGGCGCGGCGCATCTTGTTCTGCTTAGAAATGAATGGGAATGCGCTCACTTACTAAGAGTCGCGGCGGCATCGAGGCAGCATCGAGGCAGAGTCGAGGCGGCGTCAAGGCAGCGTCGCGGCGGGGACGCGGCAGAATCACCTCTGGGGTTCGATCTTCTACTTTTCCGCCATTTTATCAGTTTGTTTTATGATGAATGAATTGGAATGTGAGAAGAAAGCACAGTTGCCCTCGCTTCGATTTCGGTAAATGGTCGTAATCATCGACGCCACCGCGACTCCGACTCGACCCCACCTCGATCTCCGAGCAGGCTATGAGCCATACATAACCATACCCAAACCTATTCCGATCTCTGGCAATTACTCACCTGGTATCCGACCACCTGGCCAGTCTTTTCCACTCGTTCGTCGGCCACCCTATCAGCGACTCCAATGGCTGATATCCTTCTAGGCTGGGTGCAGACAATCTCTGCATGCTCTGGGCCATGCAGCCGGTCTCACCACTAATTACTACTACCTAGAGAAAATAAAATCATTCTTAGTAACCATGAACATAGAAAAAAAGTAAGTGTTTACATAAGTAAGTATGCACCAGTATAAATTGAAATTGACCTAATTGAACTTAAGTTAACCAATATAAGTTGTCAAATTCAAATCCAAAATCATTTATTGTCAGCTGTGTAATTACAGGTGACATCTTAATCTTATACCTTTAAATGAGCAATTCTTGTATATATATATATATATATATATAATTGGAATCTCGGAATCGGCTCCAACGATTTTCATACAAATTAGTATATAGGGGGTTTCGGGGGCGATAAATCGATCTAGCTAGGAATCATTTTTTGAAAATATCATTTTATTCGTGTTTTATCGAAAATCTATCTCAACTGAAAAATATGACTCTTCCTGACATCTATTGGCGAATAATAATACTACTATTTTTTGTGAGCAACTAATTGCTTTAACGACACAACAGCAGATGGCGTTGTTAAGTAACACGAAGTCAATGAGTGTTTGCTTTGAGGTTAGACTAAAATCAATTGTTTATTATCCAAAAAACACAATTAAAAAATAAAAAAAAATACCGAGCAAAGCTCGGCCATCCAGGTACTATATATAAATCTCGTGTCACAATGTTTGTCCTCAATGAACTCCTAAACCACTAAACCGATTATAATAAAATTCGCACACCATGTGCAGTTCGATCCAACTTGAAAGATAGGATAGTTTAAATCTCAAATTATAGTCGCAATTTTAATTTATTGCTAATTAAACGCGAACGAAGTCGCGGGGTGACAGCTAGTTGAATAATAAAAGTTTCAACAGCTACCCTATTGGGCATACAATATTCTGAGGGATCAGTCAAGAATTGATTAGAGTTAGAGCATGATCGAAAAAAACAAGGTCTAGTATTCCGGAAGCAAACACGTAATGACTCGTCATTGTCATCCGTGTGTTTCGAACTTATTTACAATAAGTAGGAATTTACATTCCTTATTTCGGTCTTCTTTGCATTGATTTACATCACAACATGTTGCCCACCTGACCGGAATGCTATACCTAGCAGAGTATATTATTTTACCATGAGTTAAAGATACAATTAATGTCAATTACATTTAGTTTTTTCTTTGGTTGGAATATCAAAGGTTTTATCCATAGGGAATTTTACCATTGCGCCTATATTTTTGAGTGTTTGTTAGATTTATGTTGTATTTGGTGTCATAAAGAGTTTTTGTATTGTATTGAATTTGTCAATATTATAATAACATTTGTCAATAAGTAGTTTTGTCAAAAAAGAGATCATAACTTTTAATCTCATTGAGTCACATTTATCAGACAAAGATTTTGGAGCCGATTCTGTCTGGGTTATATTATTTTATTGTTCATCCTAAATGGCAAAATTCTTTGTCAAAAACATTGTCTCATGCAGTTAAATGGCTAACTGGCGGTATCAATTTCAGTGAAACATTTAGGAACAGCAGAAACTCAAAAAAAGTGGTAAAATTTTTGGTCTGCCACTTTTATAACTAAACTAATTTCAACTCACCTGTAATTTTCGCAAAGCATTCAATATTTCATTCTTTTTTTTCCAAGTCGGCAATTTTTTATACTATCCATCATTTTATTGTGTTTATTATTACTTATCTAGTTTTTCAAAAGATCTCTTAACTATATCTTTATTTTCTTTTATCAGCTCATCAAAGTTCACAGTGAACCTCTTGTCTTCTTGAGCCTTCCTATTATAATGTGACGGTAACTTTTCTATGTTTGAATCATGGTCTTCAATAAATTGTGGAAATAAGGGATCTGTTGGTTCCAAAAATGTCCTTTTATCAAACTGAATAAAGTTTGTAATCTCTTTTTCATTATTTAATAATTCCACTAGCCAATATATGCAAGGTATACGGTCTTGTGCTAATGTTTTCGCTTCATCCAATAACCGTTGTGTAACCTTGAGGCAAGTGAGTTCTGGAGTGATATTGTTAGGGTTTTCTGTTCTGAAATATAACAATGGAAGTTGGTATGGATACACACTCTCACCTGGAAATCGTATTTCTAACTCATACGAAATTTTTGTGCTATCATTCTCAGACTCTTTCGTTACGTTATTTTCTACTTTAACTTTATGTAAAAAATTGCACTTGCAATTGCAATTGCACCAAATCACGGTCCTTTCAGAAACAGTTTGCACACTTCTTTAGGTTTTGTTTTCTGATTGCGGTTATTATAGTTAATATTTTCTTTTCTTTTCATAATCTTTTTGTTCAAATACAATTTTGTTAGATACTCTAAGTTAAGTTTCACACTCCATACATGGTTTTCCTTGACTTTGAAACTTGAATCGTAAATGGATTCTAGTACAGCTCTCTCGTCCGATTTCATTTCTTGAAGTTTGTTTATAGTGGGAATATCTGTAGGTTTGTTGTTTGGATCTATGTGGAAGTATTTGTAAAACAATACTTCCAGCCTTATCACAGCTTTCGGCTGCAACACCGAGCGCTTGAACAATGTGCTTTGTTAAAATTGTATCTGAAAAACAGATTATGATTAAGTAATATATTATCAAGTCACACAATTCACCTAATGATCTCCATAACAACCATGCAGTCCTGCGCTGCCAGCATCCAGCAGTTTTCGCGCGACCCAAGCAGGACAGCGTTGTTCCAGTGAAAATGAGCCGGTGAGCCGCCGCAGCTAGTTCCCGAAAGTAAGCCATTATTTTTGTTTCTCGCTAGAGTTCGTGTTCTTTTGATCACTGGTTTTTATACTTTTTTTATTTTTACACTCGCCAGTTTTACACGTTCCTAGTTTTGAAGGTAGATAGACAGTAGTACAGTACTTCTTGATCAATCAATAATGCTTCTTTGTTTGAACTTTGACAGTGAAATTGAAAAACCTCGCACAATGAATCAATAAATCTTGTTTGACAGATCACTAGTCAATGTCAAATTTTATGTTGTAGCGTTAAGTCTTCTGACTCATTTTATATTTTTCACTAATAGTATCCTAGCTTATTTTTATGTTCGAGCTATTAGTAATAGTTTATTTTATTTTTCGACTTACTACAAATTCAAATTTCTTTATTTCAGGCCTCTTTTTTTTTACCCATAAACATTGTAATATATGTAGAATGTAATTAAATTGAAATTAATATGAGGTAATTAACTATTACATTGAAGTTAACATAAAAATAAAAATAAAATGAAAAATAAAATGTCAAAAATTAATGAAAATAAAATACTTAATAATAATAAAATGTCACACATCACAAGCGACACATTAGTAGCCTCTCTCCGGCACGGGCACGGAGACATGTCTCTCGCAACAATGCCGGAGAAAAGGACAGTCAAGCCTAGACGCGATCATCTTTAGGATGATGTTGGAGCTGGCCCGTACTCTGTGCACCAAGGACGCGACTCGTGTGCGCATGACCCTAAGGAAGCATGCTGTGTGCGCGTCCGCAAACATGCCAGATGCGCTGCAGAACCGGGGCAGCCCCAACAACATCCTAAATGCGTTATTGTACAGGACTCGCAGATCACTGTACTTCCTCTTGGTGTAGTCAGCCCACAGACTGCACGTGTAGAGGGTTGTACAGTCCGCTCTGAAGAGCGTAACTTTCACCTCAGCCGAGCAACGCGCAAATCTGCGGGCTATCATATTAGCTCTTATCGACAGTGCTCTCCGTTCCCGTTCAACATCAGCATCGTCTCTGAGGTCGGTAGTTATTATATGACCCAGGTAGGTACTTAAATTGTTTAACAAAAACAAGGGGCACTCCGTTGAGTGGAACTGGAGGGACGTTCTCAAGACTCTTACTACCAACCTCAAAGACCATGCATTGGCTTTTCGTTTCATTGTACTTTAGACCATGGTCAGCGGCATATACAATACAATACAATAGCCATTTATTCCGAATATTTGGGTTTTAACATATTTGTACTATTTTAGTTTTAAATTCTAGATAATGTCCCTCAATTCAGTGTGCCTTTTGGCATAGGCCTCCTCCAATTGTCTCCATTGTGTTCTGTCATCTGCCACTCTCGTCCAGTATGGCCCCAGAGTCAGCCGAATGTCGTCATCCCATCTGCATGTTGGACGTCCCTGTCTTCTTGTGCTGTCTCTTGGGTACCATAGAGTGACTAGCTTGCTCCATTTATTTAGCTTGCAGCGCAGCATGTGGCCTGCCCATCCCCATTTTTGGTGATCAATACGAGTAAGAATGTCGGCAACTTTTGTTCTTTTTCTTAAATCTGAATTTGGTATTTTGTCTTTCAGTTTAACTCCTAGCATGCTTCTCTCCATTGCTCGTTGACACTTCGCAAGTCTCATTCTATGGTTTTTGGTAAGGGACCAGGTCTCACACCCATATGTTATGCAGGGGAGAATACAAGTGTTAAAAGTCTTCTTTTTGATATGCATGTTTAGTACTTTACTCTTCATGATTTCTTTAAGAGACCAATATTTGTTCCAGCCACAAGCTATCCTTTTATTTATTTCCTTGGACGTCATATCATGTGGAGTAATTATTTGTCCTAAATATACATACTCTTGTACATAATCAAAACTGTTTCCATTAATTTCTATGTTGACCTCTGTAGAGTTAGTCATCAGTTTTGTTTTGCTGGCATTCATTTCGAGTCCGACTTCACTACTTTTCTCAGCTAATGTTTTTACCATGACTTGCAATCTGTTAGGGTCTTCTTCCAGCAGAACTAAATCATCAGCAAATCTTAAGTGATTTAAGCGCCTACCATTTATGTTCAGTCCATACTCTTCCCAGTCTAGTTTTCTGAATATGTTCTCCAACACTGCAGTAAATAGTTTAGCAGACAAGGGATCTCCCTGCCTTACCCCTCTGCGGCATACTTCTCACAAATATGTAGTAGCTGTCTCAATCCACATATCGAGGCACTCAGCAGCACCATGTCGTCTGCGTAACTCAAATTATTAACACAAAACCTCCTTCTGATTGTAGTTAGTTACTAACTACAATAAGAAGGAGGTTTTCAATTCGACCGTATGTTTTATTGTTGTTTTTCCATAATTACCTGGTCAATTTATACCGAGAAGAAGCGGAGAAGCGAAATATCTTACTAATAACTGGCAGATGGAGTGTGATTCTAGTTTATGAATAATTGTATTTGTTTTTTGTACTATAAAACAAATAAGAACTTTATTTTATTAAATATCTGTACTTACATCTTATCTTAATATATATAAATCTCGTGTCACAATGTTTGTCCTCAATGAACTCCTAAACCACTTAACCGATTATAATAAAATTCGCACACCATGTGCAGTTCGATCCAACTTGAGAGATAGGATAGTTTAAAATATATATATATATATATATATAAATAATAAACGCGAACGAAGTCGCGAGGTGACAGCTAGTAAGTATATATATTTTTTGTTTATGTATTTACCACAGAATATGCCCTATTACATAGGTCCAGAAGGATAGTCTTCATACAAAACACGATTTCGAAACATGTCAAATTTATTTTTTGACCGTAGTAAAACCTTTTTTTCTATACGTGATGAACTTGCCATTAAAAGAGGTTACCCGATTTAGTTGGGTAAATTATATAACGATCAGAGTTTAAAGAATTCACAAGACCGGAAACAAAGTAATATATTTAGGCCAGATTAGGCAAGAGCTAAACTACACACAAAGTATTACCCAGATCCATTCATGACACTATACTACAATAACTAATATTATAGATTGTATGTAAACCTTAACTAATCAGAGTAGGTAAAAGGTAAGAATTTAAGTAAAAATCAAAAGTACGAATTTGAATTAAAATCAATAGTAATCCCTTTAATTTTATTTACACATAAATTTACACATTATCATTATTTACATCATACATTTAAGTTATTTTTTCGGCAATAAAATGACATTATGTACATTTACATAAAAATAAAACTGACGCCTGCTTGTCACGATATTTCACTTTTACGTATCTTTCTTTGTTGCGAAGGTGAACAGAGCAAATTGTTGAAAGGCGACGAAGTTTCCACTAATTTTCATTTTTACTTTGGCGAATTATTTTTGTCCACTGATCGGCTAAGCTGGATCCTTAAGAAACCTGAAGATAATTTATTGGGAAAATATAAAAATTCCTTGTGGCAACACTTTTTTCAGCAACTTTTCGCTCTGTTGACATTAAGAATTAATTACAATTATTAGCTTTTTAAAGCACAAAAAAATATATATTTAAGTCTTACGGATGATATGTGACGTTGCCTTTTTTTTACTGTTTTGGATATTCTGAAATTTAGGCATGAGTGGACTACACAGTTCACCATATTTATTGGTTAATGGGGAGACGTAACCGCTACTGGATGACATCGAAGACTGACTAGTGAATTGGTTGACTTTCAATGGGTTGGTTTACTTTTTTTGGAATCATTATTTTTGACCGATTAGGGGTCTTTCCTCTATGTCTATGGTATTTACCTATGTTTATTTTATTGGTACTTGATATAAATTTTGCCTATTTATTTTAAACCGGAGGGAATGCTAGATTATGAAAGCAGCGATAGTGAATTAATGCAGGTGAACATCTTTTTGTTGAAGTCGAATTTCCGCACACCAAGCTTCTCCTCGGTGTTTATTACAGCCATTCCCTACGTGTTAATTTTTCTTCATCCTTTGAAACCCTACTTGAGTACTTTGTACCCTCCTATTCCCACAATATTATTATGGGTGAATTTAATACGTATCTTCTAAAAAAAAGACTCACGTTCTGCCTCTCTTGAAGCTATCAATGCTACTAATATGTACCTACCTAGTATATCCTTTCTCTCAATGCTACGTATAACTTTCGTAATTGTACTCCTTGTCTCCTTGATCTCATTATTATGTCCTCTCCACAACATGTAGCCAAGCATGGGCAGTGCTCAGCTGATTCCTTCTCAAATCATGACTTCGTCTTCTTATCTTACAAGATTCGCCCTCCTAAAGCCAAGCATAAGATTATTCTTCAGCGCAGCTTTGGTGCCATGGACATCGACAACCTCCGTAGTGACGCGCGTAATGTAGATTGGACGGCTGTAATGAATGCTGACAGTATAAATATATATCAATATATATCAAATAATATAAACTTTATCAATAAAAATATAACATGCTCCTGCGCCTTGGTAGACGGAAAACATTAAAAGCCCCATGCATAAAAAAGCGGTTTCTAAGGCTCGGTTAAAATGCAGCCCCACAGAATATAATAAATTAAGGTAGATATATGAGGGCACGAAATCGCTGCAATAGAGTATTTCGAGATGTACAGCGCCGCCATATCCATGATTCAGTAGTAAATGAAGATCCAGCGTAAGTTTGGAAATTCCTTCGAACGTTAGGAGTTGGGAAAACACGCCGAAATTTCATTTCTCACAATGTAAATATTAACTCACTCAATCAACACTTATCTTCATCGTCAAACATATGCTCAAATGACAAATCTGCCACACTTAAGAAGGCGGCGGACTGAACTAGCAACTCCGATTCGATTCGAGCCGACTGCGGGAGTTTTGGCGGGAACCGAAAAGATGGTGTCGTGTTTTTGTATTATTTTCTAAAACTTGTGATTCTTCGAGTGTTAAATTGTAATAATGGTGGATTATTAACGTTTACCGGTTCGTCAACGTGCACGAGTGTGGGCAAATGATACAAACATCGCGAAACGCGATTTTTCGTGGTCTCTACAAAACTTCACTTAAAGTTTCAGTAAAGTATCCATAACTTTACTGGAATGGGAAAGGGGAGGGATTCATCGTCTTCATCATCACCTCATCATCATCATCCCATCATCTGTTACTGAAGGAAAAAATATTACTAAGAATCCGACTGAAGGACGAGTATCCATGGTCATGAATAAATTAATAAAAAAAAAAAATCGAGCCGACTGCAAAAATGTACCTAGATATTGCCGTCTCTGTTGCGTATATGGATACGCATCACACGCAGCCTAGTGTGAAGAGGTGCGGTGGTGTGCGTGCGCCCCTATACATACAGTACAGTCATTCATAGCGAAATATAACTCCTAAATATAAGACGCTAAAGTCTAGCTCTGTGTCCCCTTGTAGCATTTTCACGGCCAAACGGCTGAACGGATCTTTGCAATACATATTTGGAAGAGGACATAGGTACTAAGTATACTATACTTTAAAACATAATTTTATGACTTCAGTCAGTAGCAACTACTAGAAACAGAAAAATACTACTAGGAAAAGAAAAATGCCCGAGCAACTTTTGACGTCATTGAAAAATGAACCATATCACCATATTCTAAAATCCAATATCGTATAATATCGAGGCGCCTCTCTGTTTAATCGCCGATTTCTCTGTTGAAAATATACCTACTACCTATTTTGTACTCGTATTTTATGCTATAGTTGCATAGTCATTTGTCAATGAAGTAAAAAAATTCTCGAGCATTTTTCCGTTCGGTACTATTTTAGTACTAAAGTAGGTAAGTAGGTACTAAACCATCTAACTGACCAAGCGAAGCGGTCTCTCAATAAACTTAGATGAATCGGCTTTTTATACCTACCTACACCTACTTAGCTAATGGCTCTGTGAGCTAAGACTTTGCGGCCGGCGTCTGTCCTCCTTCTACTGGTTACATTTCTCAACCGAATCTCGTGAAATGCGACCTGTAGGTACCTACCTATATTCGACAGATCTGGACATACGAAGCACAGACGCTTCGCTCGCTAACGCTGGCTCGGTCGACTATCTTTGCTGTCTGACGATAACGCAATACGTATAAATAACGTATACGCGCCGCTATACAGATATAGTCATCAATTGCGAAATACCTATAGGTACTTACCTACGTGTGAGCGTAGAAGGATATCTCGCATTTTTCGCGTATTTTATTTTTTTTTGTTTTTGAATGAGGAGGAAATGTACAGATTAGTAATGCGTTTTTAGGATATTTATCTCTAAGGCCTACATCTCAAGATATCTTATAGGTAGGTATCTAATCTACAATGTATCCTACTAATATTATGGATGTATGGATGTTTGTTACTCTATCACGCCAGAACGGCTGAACAGAACTAAATGAAATTTGGCACAGAGATAGATTATAGTCTAGAATAGCACACAGGTTACTTTTTAACCGCGGGTGAAACCGCGGGGCGCAGCTAGTTACTTATAATTTTAGCACACGTAGAAATAGGGCTTTCAAAGCAAATACAGACATTATAGACTTATAGACATTATTGACACAAATTGACACAATCTAGGTATTCAAAAATACTAATCAATTCGCGATGTTGCTGACCAACATCGCGAATTGATCAGTCCTCCTTCCAATCCTTTTGGCAAGGGTACTGGGTGGGTACCTAACCCTGAAAAGTATTAAAAACAATAGTAGGTAAGTACCTAACTTCTATCTCTCTATTCTATTTGTAGCGTTTCCAAGGCCTATCTCTCTTCTCTCCCAACTCCTGACTACCCTTCTTTTGTCATAGGTCAATTTACGGAATGGGACGTTAAAAAGAGTATCTATCCATCTCGTAAATTGCCGTTGGTGGAGACTGTATCAGTCGAAATATGATTGTTCCTAAGTATATTGGATGATATTCTTCTCATTATATGCCATCTATTGAACAGTTCTTTTTGGAAGGGTGCTGTAACATCTTTCTGGAAAGAAGCCCAAAATTAAATAGTCCCGTTACCTAAAAAACCAAACCTCTCTTTCTTTGAATATCGTCCCATATATATACTCCCTTTCTGGTCATAGCACAGTTTCAGTTCTTATCAAGGTCACTGATGATATACAACTGGGCATGGATAACAGACTGCTGACTGTCCTCACCTTGCTTGATTTTAGCAATGCGTTCAATACTGTTGATTTTGAAATACTTACTTATTGCTATTCTCCGCTCTTTAAACAGATCTCCATCCGTGACTGACTGGTTTCGCAGCTATCTGTACGGTCGCCGGCAGCGTATTTGCGTCGAGGATACTTTTTCCTCATGGTGTGATATAGTTACTGGTGCACCGCAAGGCGGTGTGCTTTCCCCTCTTGTTTGCAATTTTTATTAATTCCTCTATATCTACTTACCTACTTACTACTGCTTTCTCTCTTCCTCGTACCATTTCTATGCGGACGATCTTCAAATAAACATTCAAGCTCCGGTAGATCAGCTATATCTAGAGCTATCAAGACAACAAATGATGACTTTTGTCGCATTTCCAATCGGAAAAAATCTTATGGTTTCACAGTTAACCCCATTAAGATAAACCATCATTGTTGGAAGCTCTCGACTAATTTTTAAATTGGATTTGACTACTCTCCCTACTCTAGTTCTTAATGGAGTCATTGTACCTTTTAGTAAACAGGTGAAAAACCTTGGCGTTATCATCGACAGTAGCTTATCCTGGGGTCCACAGCTGCAAGCTGTGAGTCGCAAAATGTTTACCTCTGCGTTTTCTCTTAGACGATTGCGTAACTTCTTATCCACTGCTACCAAAGTAGCGCTTGTTCAATCACTCCTGCATCCCATCCTTGATTATGCCGATGCCAGCTACATAGATCTCACGGAGGAGCAGCTCAGCTTGAGCGTCTTCAGAACTTCGGGATCGGGATTCGATTTATCTTTGGTTTCCGAAAATTTGATCACGTCTCTGAACACCGCTCTAAGCTCCGCTCTAGGCTTCCCATTCGTCTGCGTCGGAATAGCCGCATCCTTTCGTTTCTCTTTACTATTTTGTTGAGCCCTGCCACTCTCAATTATCTAAAAGAACGTTTCCAATATTTGCACTCCTCTATTCCCTTTCTCTTAATGTTTTTATTCCATCCAAAGGCCATCCAAAGGTTGTCTGGAAGAGATCGCTCTTAAGCGATAAGACCGTCCATTGATTATTTTTGAGTGTTTAGTTTAGATTTATTTTGTATTTGGTGTCAATTAAGAGTTTTTGTATTATATTGTATTGTCTACGTTTCCACCGCAGCACACTATGAACCCACGACTATGTAAAACTGTAGCGTGGCTCACCATGGCGCACGGAGACGCTACGCACTGAATTCACGTTACGTGGTTTGCAGAAATCCTGCTTCCTTCCTACTAATATTATAAACGCGAAAGTTTGTAAGAATGGATGGATAGATGGATGGATGTTTGTTACTCTTTCACACCAGAACGGCTGAACAGATCTGGATGAAATTTGGCACAGAGATAGGTTATAGTCTAGAATAGCACATAGGATACTTTTTAACCACGGGGCGTAGCTTGTATGTTACATAAATAGCTCAACGCATAGCCGTGTACCGCATGCACAGCGTGCATGGCGTTGAGATGTGTGGGTGGCTTATTCGGGCAAGCCACGCGTGTAGCAATGACGTCATGAATCTCATATTCATGCTTAGCGTGTCCGTGGGTTGCGGTGGATACTATGATATATATTTTCTTGCAAAGCGAAGCTAGACACGTGCGTAGCCTAACTAACTGACTAACGTAAGTAACTAACTCTTAATTTTATTTTATAAATCTGCAATGACGTATTCTCGTATATTTTACCCGCAGGTAGCACCTGTTTTATATTTGGTGTACTTATGTTTTTGTGTCACTGTTTGTCTAACTAACTCTAATCTTATATACCTGAGTGCTTAGTGTGAGTTTTTCTTACTTTTCGATCGCGTAAAAGTAACTCCAATTTGTATGAAAATTAAAAAGCGCCACCTAGTGGGAGTAATGAGAAATCGCAATCGTGAGTGCGAGTTTTTTGTTTACTGCCAACATTGACATCAAAAATTTACTTTTTCACGGTGAATTTACGCGAATCTAGTGACAAGCTCGATTGGCACTCACACTCGCTCGTTTTCGATTGTCGATCCGTGTGACAAAAACTCGTTTACGCTGTAGTAAAGTTATTCGATTTACTTTGAGCAACTCACACTAAGCACTCTGTAATGTATACTTTTTACCTGCAGGTAGCACCGCGGGGCGCAGCTAGTATAATATATTTATTCGGCTGTATTTCCGACTTTAGTCCGGCCATCATCAGGCATACTAAAAATGTACCTATGTTTATATATTGTTACAAAAAACCCTGTTACATCTGCATCAGGGGAATGCAATTATTCTAGTTTAAATTAAATATTGACTTTAAAAAATTGCACACATCGCGCTCTTCCTACTAAAAGCGCGAACGCAGCCACTAAACGCATCAGTTTTATTTGTAAAATATTCGCGTTGTGCGTACTTTCTTAGAATAAAAGCCACCAATTTGTTAAATTTCATTTTTTCCATGATCACCGGTCATAACTCTTGGCATTTTTAACGTGCACATTTTGGTGCATAAGTGTGTGTACTTGCCCCTTAATTTATACAACAGGGCTTATGTAACATGCTATATGAGGCCGGGCCAGACTCAAAATATTCTCGCAATATTGTTGGGTCATTAATGCAGTAAGAATAAGGCTCGTCTAGCTCTATTTGTAACGTGGTAGGAAGGCACTGGAGATTCTGCCAAGCACAGAGGCTGGCCACCGAGGAGTTTTAGTGGGTCAACCCCTACATAACTCGGATGCACCCCAATGCAGCCGGGCATCTCTTTTTGAAGGTTTCCCCCCGGCACAAAAAAAAGGACCTCTATTTGACTAAAATATAGCTGTAGGGTCAACTGAGGCAAATGCGTCTTTCGAGAATTACTGACAAACCCGTCACAAATTAGGCGCCATCTACATCTTTTCTATATCTTTAGTCGCAATAATCTGTACAAGATGGCGTTAGTTGCCTAATTTGTGAAGGGTTTGTCAGTAATTCTCGAAAGACGCAATTGCTGGGGCAATTGCGTCTTTCGAGTCTTCTTGTCTAATACGCAGCAATAGCAAATAGGATCAACTGGGGTTGATCCTATTTGCTATTGCTGCGTATTAGACAAGGACACGAATAATTTTAACTAGTATATTTTAATTATTATAATCTTGTATATCTCCTAAGTCTTGGTTCACACTTCTTCTGGCATTCTTCCATAGTGTAGAAATTGTTCTCGTTTCCCCTACAGCCTCCGTAGATGAACTTTACGCATTGGCTCTGGTGCGAGTCGTAGCCGAACCTGGGAATTGTTTCAATTAATATGTAAGGTATATTTGGTGTATTTAGTGTACTGCTCTCTGCCCACTTTACGCTCAGAGCCCGACCGCCTCGCAACGGCATAAATGAAAAATGAGCTTAATACGTTGTGACATAAAGTCCTTTTTAGACATTCTCCTGCAAATTATACAGACTGGAAGTGAGCCTTACGTGGTAACTGTTATCTAATCTGTGGTAAGGCTAGGATTCAGCGCGAACAAGGTTCAAACCCGACGCTGCTTTAAAAACTTATTCATATATAAAACGTATGAAAGCGCAGTGTTTCTAATTAGCTATACACAAGCGAAGCGGCCCAGGCTTTTCGCTTTACAGTTTTCACGCCTGGACCGTGTCCGCGCCGCATCCTTGCCTTACGTCTGACCTGTTTATTTAGAGCCTAACCCCCTTAGCAATAAACGTTAAACTTGGAATAGTTCCACAGTCTTTTGTCTTTTTCGATCGAATTTAAAAACTTAAAAGAGATAAAAAGACAAAACACTACATAACTATTGCGACGCTATCAACCTTTTTTGCTAAGGGGTTAGTGTGCCACGCACGGGGACCGCTGTCAGCGCTCGCCTGCAGCTCGACGTTTCGATCTAAAAAGGACTTAATGTCACAAAGTATTAAGTTCATTGTTCATTGTTAGCATTGTTAGGCGGTCGAGCGCCAAGCTTAAAGACGAAGAGCTTTCCTCGCACACCCAATACAATCACATCGCAATTGACACTAATGACATTTATAACTTTTTGACACATGTTTGTAATCTCGCCAATTTCTTCCGAATAGGTAATTATGGCCACGTGCACTAAATAATAATACCTAATGGCGTAAATCTTATTCCGAATACTTATGGCAATTATTATAAGAATTACTTACCCAAGGTTTTTTTTGTAGTAGATAGATTTTAGGAGTAGATAAATCTACTCCTAGCTAGGCTCCTACCTTAATTTTTTTACATGAACCTTAAGCCATTCCTTAGGAGAATCTTACTTTATGTGCCCAAAAGCGAAGATTTCGCTGGGAGTAGTTTAAAACTAGTTAAGCATGGACTTCAGCAATTCTCATATTCAGTGCAAGTGGCCATAATTACACTATTTACTCTGATCCGAATATATATAAACGAAATTGAACGCGTAAGAATTGACACATTCAATATTACGGTCACTGTCTTTCTATTAGAAAAAAATCATAAGAGTAGTGCGAATAACGCACGCGTCACAAAGAATCGCGATTACTTAAAAAAAATATATTTGGAAAAGTACCTCTCCATTGATGCTAAGCAATTACCACCATCTAAAGGCATCGAACACTCTGACTTTGGCTCTGAAAAACAGATACAACTACTCAGTATTCACATTTTTATTAGTTCAGTAAACTCATTTGTTTTAAAATAAAATTCGAAATTTTGAAATCATAAACAAAAAATATATTATTGCAGTACATCGTAGATCATAGTAGATCTTTAGGTAAGTACATAAACAAAAATAATATTAAAAATTGTTTTTAACGTAATTTACAATTAATTAAGAGAACGATAAACGGTCTTCGGCTATAATTATGTTCTCCTTTAGCGCATTATACGTTTTCTAAGATATAAAATAAGAACGGATATAAAAAAAACAACAGCTAAAATAAATAATAATTACTAAAATAACATCACAGTTTAAAGGAAATGTACGTCTTGATCTCTTTTAATTCAACTAAACTGAACTGTACACCTTATCATAAAAAAATAGTTGTAGAAGAAAATACACACCTGCATAACTGAACGACAAAAGCAATAAGAAAAATAGTATTTTCGCCATGTTTCTTTTCGTCCGATTCGCGATCGTGTTACAACTGCACTGTTACAAACTAAATCAGAAAAGATCATCTTTCAATCATACAGGGTGTTCCAAAAACCCTGTTTTATTCGCGAGGTGCGCATCCAGTATTGACTTTTTTTTATTACTTAATAGGCTTGCGTTTGGCCGCCAACATGCTTGATGATAAGCAGTGATGCGGCCTACGATGGAGCACGCTTGCCTAGAAGAAACCGATTCACTCGAGACTTGAAGATACCCAGATTATAAGTGTCAGGGAACACACACTCTAGCAGAGTATTCCACACTCTAGCGGTCCTTATGAGAAATGAGAAGCGCAAAGCGGTGCGTGTTGTAGGTATGTCGACCATAAAACGATGCCGCTTTTTGACTTGTTGCAATAATGCTAGTTTAAATTAAAAATAGACTAAAAAAATTGCACACACTTCGCGCTTCCCCCTCCAAACAGCGTGAACGTAGCCACTAATCGCGTAGGTTTTATTTGTAAAGTATTCGCGTCGTGCTGCTACTTTCTTAGAATAAAAGCCGCCAACATTTGACACACATTTGTTACCGTTCTTGTATTTTTTTTCTTCCTTCTTAAGCCGGCCGTAAGTCTTGCTATTTTTACCGTGATTTTTTGGTATTTTTGCACGAATATTTTATACATGTGTGTCCATGCCTCAGTGGCTCAGTCGGTAGTGAACCTGCCTTCTGAGCTAGGGGGCGTGGGTTTGATTCCCACCTAGGGCAAACATTCATGTGATGAATATTTGTGTTTGTTCTATGTCTAGGTGTTTATATCTATTTAAGTATGCATTTAAAAGTATATGAGTATGTATATCAGTCTCTGGCCGCCATAGTACAAGCTTTGCTTAGTTTGGGGTCAGACGACCGTGTGTTCAAGTGTCCCGAATATTTATTTATTTATTATTTATTTATGCCCCTCAATTATACAACAGGGTTTTTGTAACATACTGTATACCGCGATAATAATAAATAATAACATAAAATTAATCACCGGGAATTTTGTTTAATTTCTACAACCCCGTGATAACCTGATATGTGATAACGCGAGTCAAACGTCTCGTGCAGCGATAGCTGCTGTCAAGTGTCAATCTTGGGTTTTTATTAACCACCAGCTGTCTTATCTATGTCAAAAATCCTGCTACCACTGCCCTGATGCTGATTCCACACCGACGCATTACGCGGTAAAGTAGCGATACTATGTTGCATCTCGCTCTGTCAGTGATTTCCCTATAGCTGCATCTCTTTCTGTATGGTATCGCTACGTTACCGCGGTTCGCGACTTTAGTGTGAAAGTGGATTTGGCAAGAGAGTTTGACAGCATCACTGTCTTTGTCACGTGTCATGCGCCCGGATTACATCCCTTATGTCATCGTTTGCCCTCCCGCTCGCTATAGCTACGATGGCGAGCTTACTCCCAAGGACCACCACCAAGACAGCCACCAGTGGTGGTCGATGGAACAAAGTTTTAACTTTTGTCTCAACTGCCGCCAGTGGGGCTCGTTGGGTCACAAAAATAAGTATTATTTTTAGTATTATGTCATTCGAATTATACAACGTGCTGGTTTTGGGTGTAGTAATACTGAAACGGCACATGCCGAGACTGATTTAGAATTAAACCTGCAAGGTCTCCTTGTCCTGAACACGATAGATTTTAAGTTATCACAACTTAAACTTTTACGTAAATTTGACCTGCAGCAACCCTAATAAGCTCACAAACAGCTGTTCGGTTGATGACCGGTCTTGCCGACAAAGACTACTAAGTGCGCAGAAAGAATATTATCTTTACCTACAAAACACAGAATGGAGTAAATGTCCCTTTTTTTTAAGAACTATTTTAAACAGAAACAAAAGCAAGATATCTTTTAGATACTTAAATGGTTACATACATATCTAGTCAACGACATGAATAAAGTGAACGTAAACTCGCCAAAAACGAAACGAAAACCCTGAGTTTAGCAGCCATATCATGATGGAGTTTAGAACAGGCTATTACCATTAAAAGCATTAGCAAAATTTTGAGTCCGTGCTGTTCCCCGTTGAAGAGTCCCCTTGCCGGAAGTCATCCCTGGGTGTAGCAGCTGTGTCATGATGGCGTTGAGAACAGGCTATTACAATTAAATAGATGTACAAAATTTCGAGTCTGTGCTGTTCGCCGTTGAAGAGTTCCTCTACCCACCTCCTGACTCCATCATCTCCATCAGATCATCTCGGTGGCACCAGGTTGTTGCATAGTCACTCAACTTACATAAATACATAAAACATTTAAGTTCAATCGGAAACCAAAGAGTAGGCATTTAACGTGAAAGATTTAATTAAGTACTGACAGACACCATAGGTACATGCGAAAATAAAATAAAAGCTCGTCAAAAGATAAATTGTGCATACTGCATAATAAAATTATTCTTTGCCATTTCGGGAAAACATCAAAACATTTGTCGGCAAAAGACAAAGAGCTTACAGAGAGCCGCCAAAGCGTACCGCGGGACAATTGGCAACAAGCGGTGTTTTAAACAAAATTGACAAGGAACTACCATGAGTTCGGTATTAAAGTGTATTTATGCAAGTTCGACAAAATTCTTCTCGTCACTTTTTGTCAAGCGAGAACGTGAGAAGACTATGTGTAAACATAATATGTCTGTCTCGATAATTAAGAGGCGACATACCTTTGGCGCGTTGCGCATGGTAGGCCAGCAAGACACTTGTTGTATTACGAGTTATTATTGTAATTTTAGTTTTTTTTAATTATCATGGCACACATTCTCCAACGCTCACATGCTTAGAAAACCGGATTCGTCACTTCGCTGTTAGCAAAATTCTTTATTTGGTTTAAGATTTTGACATTTCAAGCACGTTGTGAGTATTAAAAAGTTAAGCCGATTCCGATTTATCAGCCAATATGTCGATGATTGTCCGTTGTTTAACTTTGATGATCATTACGGTTTTCGGAACTCTTTAAACAGAGAGATTTGATTTTTAGAACCAAGACTTTTGATACTTTCCTCCGACGGTCGAAAATAAAACGAGAAAAGAGAAAAAATGAGAAAAGGTTTCGATACTATGTAAACTCATGGTTACCCCTACTAGCCGCAAAAAATAATTTAATAAAATTTTTAAAGTTTCGTCTAGTTGCTCTCTATCCATCCAGGTGTGCAGTCATAAAATTCCTTCTTTATTGTTTGATTGCGTAAATTATAATACGATGTCATATTCAAATGCTGAATATTACGAGATGATATTTTAATGTGTTGGTGCTGCGGTCGGAAACTGCCTTGCGGCGCGTGAGGTCTACCGTAAACGTTTTGTGGACGGAAGGTCGTCTCTGCAACAGTCGTTTGCCTCCTCGATCTCCGGACCTGACGCCTTTGGACTTTTTTCTGTGGGGTTTCGTCAAAAATGCCGTGTATGCCGTGCTATGCAATACCACGGAGGAAATGGTTGCGCGTATTACACCGGCATTCATCACGATTGCTCCCGAAATGCTCCGGAATGTCATGGCTTCAGTGTCTCGTCGAGTGGGGTTGTGCATTGAGAGGGGAGGACAGCACTTCGAACCTCTTCTGTGATCTGTGCGATAAGTGTGTTGTGTTGAGGTTGTGTTGAGTGTTGAGGTAGTTCTTGGATTGTTGTGAATGTTGTAAAACACGCAACTTCGTGTTACCTATGTGAAAAAGTGACCCCAAAAGGGCAGTAATCACAATGTTAACTCACGGACAAGGAAGGATAATAATTAGGTAAGATAAGAACCTACCTACTACGTACATTTTTGTGTAGTACTAATATGTGGTTATTAGCAAAGTAATTAGTGAAACACTAGCGAAATCCAAAAAAAAACCTTAATACCTATCTAACATCTTATAAATCTACCTACTTCCACTGCAACGTAAACAATAAACATTGTTTCTTAGCGAATTAAGTTTAAGCCGTGTGCGCCGCCGTCGGCGGCGGGGCGCGGGCTGAAGAACGGGGAAGACGATCGCATGCGTGTTGAGTGTTGTTTGACAAACGCCGCGGTCAGCGATCGCTTTAAGGGCTGTCCAAAATAATTGTAAAAAATAGTTTTTTAAACTTAGTATGGAACAATAAAGGTTTGATTTGGATTTTGTTATTCTGGCAAATGATTCAAAATGTCATACAGATACACACCTTTGAATATTACTACACCTCAAACCAGCACGTTGTATAGTTCTTCATACTGTGTTGCAGAGTTCAACATTTATCAAAATTAGAGTCTTATCTATATGTTAGTTTTATCAGTTTGACTGTTGTTTTCACCAGTGATGGCAGTGGTCGTTGGTGATCGTTGGCACAAAAAAAAAAAATTGCCTACGAACCCCACTAGCGCCAGTTGGGACAAAAACTAATATATTGTTCTAATGACCTCCACTGGTGGACGTTTTGGTGGTTATCGTTGGGAGTAAGCCGGTGGCGAGAGCAGGATGGCACGAGATGACCAACTTCAGAAGTCAAATATTTAATGACACGTGCTTTCCTCAGAATGAAATGTCATTGGTACTACATACGGCCTTCTACATAGGTACCGTTATATTTTTTACTACCGTAGCTTAGCTTATCTTCATGGTAACAAATAAAACTGTGTTTATATTGAAAAGTACATAAATATCATCGTATAATTGTCTAAAAATTCTTTCTATTTTCACTTTTATTACACTCACTTAAGGATCGAAATCCTTTGAACGTTTCACCGTGGTTTAATCCTTGGTGACGATTTGCACAATAGTCTTTATTATTCGGTTTCCTTTCTCGTAGTGAAGTAGGTTAAGGCTCGGATCGTTGATTTTCTCCTCTAATAGGTTAATTAGTTCCACACGTATCGTTTTCAGCATTTCTGCCACCTGGAAAAAAACAAGAGCATATTTTTACATATATCTTTTTTGTGGATTGGTTTACTTACTAAATTAAGGCTAAACGTCTCGCTCATGGCCCGAAGTTTAAATTTAGTTAAATTTCATTCAATTATTACGTACAATAGTTACCTGCGGTGCTATTCACAATCATTCGGAAACGTTTCCGATCGGATCCCACAAATTTTAAAGTCAAATTGTTCGAATCTCAATCTACTTTTAGAAATTTTGGGATTTATTTATTTATTTATTTATTTATTCAACTAGCACCAGTTACCCGACTTACGCTAATGATAATAACTATTTACAATAAATTCAAAATAAACCAAAAATCAATTAGGATAGGGAATCCAGTATCAATCCGATCGGAAGAATGGATCACGTTTGAAAACGTATGAAAACAGAGATTCGAATAATTTGAGTGAAACATTTTGGAATCCGAACGGAACGTTTCCGAATGATTGTAAATACCTATGCTGGTCTACCTCCAAAACCTAAAAAACTGTTTAAAATTTGAATTTCGCGCCATGTGACAGACAGTAATTTACGGAGGAATTAAAACTCACTTTACATTAAAATCTATTTATCTATACTTAGTTAGTATTTATAGAACTTTGTAAAGACCAGGCAAAACCTTTTTAGCATTTTATGAAAGTGAATTGATGAACATATTCATTAAAGATTTTACGTCACCACCTATGAAGTACGATAATTCTCTGTGATGCATTTTGACTTAAAAAAATACGGAACGTCATGCACGTCATCTCGATGACAGCTGTCCCTCATATCAATGTATATTTTACGAACTATAATAGTGTTGGTAATTTTTGATTACTTTAAGCATTTTTTTGTATACATTTAAGTTGTAATTGTAAGTATATTGCATTCATGCATTGTATTGTATTGAATAGCACGACATAATGGACCGGAATGCCCGTTTCTCCATCTTTAGCACCTCAGACTTACTAATAGTATAGCCTCGAATAGTTATACAGTGTTTTGTCTTTTTCTTTCTTTTTAATTTTTAACTTTCTTTATGTTTTTTTTTTGTTTATGATTGATTGGGCCCACGTTTGACCATAACACACCTGATGGAAAGTGACGATGCGGTCTAAGATGGAGCACGCTCGCCCATGAGGTGCCGTCTCACTCTTGTCTTGAAGAGACCCAGGTTGTATCTATTGCTGTACAGGTTGTATTGTCTTGTTTTACTCAATCGAAGAAGACAAAACACTACAACTATTAACTATTTAGAGGCGTTCTTTAGTAAAGGGGTAAATATTTATCTCGATTAAGTAAGTACTAACCTCATGTTTATCCACTTGGAACATGATCCATCCGTCCTCTAGCGACACTATGAACGTGCCGTTATGAAGCTCCACGGCCAAGCTACAACCTGAAAAACAAACAGACAAAACACCGATAAGACAAGTTATACATTGATAGTCCTTTTACAAATTATGTATCCATATCGATCGAATACATCAGGAACTAGTAAAAATTTACATAATTTACAGGGAATTTTTTTATGCAGTGTCTTATAGATTGGAAAATAAAAGATATGGTTCTCTTATTTTCCAATTTATTTATTCTTAAGTTGGATGCACTTTGGTGCAAAAAGTAAGTTTGGAGAAGGCCCGTCTCTCAAGCCAGAGGGTTCCCTCTAAGGGAAACCAGAACCCTCTGAGGAAACTCCAGAGGGTTCGAACCCGAACGGGACGCACGACGGCACGCACTAATTTGTTCATTGTGTGAACATATGTGCGTATTGTATGCCATCCGCTACATGACTGGAGCCCGGTGTATGGCGACTGGCTCGCCCCCTGTCTCATTTGGGACTGAATATCGTCTGGCGAAGTGTGGGTGTTGTATTACACCTCCGCCAGCCCCCTCGGGGGAAAGGCGTGACGATACGAAACGTTAAATTTAAATATTGATCGTAAAAAATTGGCACACATCGCTCGGATGTAATTTTAGCAAAATTGCGTCCTCTAGTCTATACTAGATGCGCATACTCGCGGATATAACAGGATTTATGTAATATCCTGTATAACTAGATAATACCAGATAGATAGATAAACTCTTTATTATTCACACCACAGATAACAAAACAACACAGAAAAATAATGATAAAACTTATTAAATAGTGTAACAACTGGCGGCCTTATCACTAAAAGCGATTTCTTCCAGATAATTAAACCAGAAGAATAAGATAATACTAACCAGAAAACAGCACCAGCGGCAACTGAGGCACCATAGAACACTCTCTTATGAACACGCGCGAAGTCTTCACCTTCTCTTGGTACACTAAGTACGGACTAGTGTAGTACCCCACTGTTGCGTTCACACTGGACGGGTGCAAGGCCACGTAGCCGTCGGTCTTGGTCTTGAACTTGAGCTCGTCAGCGGTTGGCTGGCGAGGGATGGCGCCGCCGGCTTGCATGTGGAACGATTTTTCGGGACTCAAGACCTGAAATGTGTAGCAAAATTAATATATGTAAAGTAAAAAGTAAGCTATGATAAGAAAAGTGATCATGTAAAGTTTTCAATATTGTACTTATAATTTTAAAAAAAAGTAAACTAGTCAATTATTGAATTAGTTTGATAATTCGAGTCCAAGGAAATGAAACTGGAAATAGATATGCTGGAGTCAGGGCAGTTTTGAAGGAGCGAATGGTTTTGCTTAGAGCAGTAAGACTATTTTGTCTGAGAATAAGTAAGTTTTGCAATTTTATTTGTGAAACTTGACCGGCTCTATTTTTTTTTATGAATTCAATGATAGACTTGCATTTCGTTTTTTTATTACGGTCGCGGTAGTTTTAGAGTGGCTCTGTAAGCTGTACACCTTACGAATCGCGGCCGCCGTCTGTCTTCCTCCACAGGTCGCATCTTCAACAGATTTTCATGAAATTTTGTGAGTCAGTATTTGTTTTTTTTTAATTCCGTTTTTTTTTTAAATCAAATCAAATTTTAAGACAATCGGTTAAGATATGCGTAGACCTGTAGACAAAGACAGAGATCCGGACAGTAATACAGACAGAATTCCGACAGAAATCCGGACATACGAAATCATTTTTGTCGAAGCTGAAGTAGAGACGCTTCGCTCGCTAACGCTCCCTCGGTCGATTAGTTTCTAGAAAAGTAATGCTTACCTTTACGACGTTCGGATACAGAGCAGCGCACAGAATAGCTGCCAATAGACGGTCGTTGTTTCCATTCACATTGAGCTGTAACAAGAAAAACCTTGTAAGCCTAATTTTAGAACAACATTTTAAGAGCGTTTAACCGTCGTTATTGCTATCTCGCTCGCACAATTCAACGTTTTTGAAAATAAATAATGGCTGAGTTGGCAATTGAAAAATGTTGCCAGATAACTATTTAGTTTATAATATAACGGTTATTTTAAACTAATTTTAACCTATCAATTGGACGGAGAGATCGAACATTAAAAACAATAAAAAATTGATGATATTTTTCTCCGTCTAAGAAAAAGGTATAAAAACTAAAATTAGTTTAAAATAACCGTTATATTATACCACCATCAGCCAGCCCCCTCGGGAGAAAGGCGTGACGATATGTTATTTCATATTATGAGCCTAGTACAAAATAATTGGCAGTGACATACAGACAGACAAGCAGACATCTGTTATGATGCAGTTTCGCCATAAGTGTTCCTTTTTACCATTTTGGTACGGAACCTTATAAAATTATAAGCCCGCCGTCTAAACATACCTCTTCTCCCGTCAAACTGAGCACTGAATCCTTTCGCATCCGTTTCCTAAGAGCCGGCATGTCAGGCACGAAGCCTATCGCAGCCAGCAAACCTAATAACTGATGCTTGATATCAGATAACATGAGCAGAGTCTTGTGCGAGAGGAAGTTCTCGTTCGCGAACACTAGGGCCGCGTGCGTGCTTCTTGACAACGCTTGTTGCCATTTCTGAAAAATGCACAAAGAAAAGATTAAAAATCATTGAAGACAAAGTCAAAGTCAAAATGTTTTTATTCAATTTGGGTATCTAAGATACACTTATGAACGTCAAAGTTTTTTTTAAATAGACTCGGCCGCCTTGTTCGGATAAAGAGCAAGGAGAACAGGCAAAAAAGTGAGGGACATTATTTTTTCAAAGAATAAATAAATCTCTGTCTCACAAATTTTGGCTTACAACTAGGTATTATTTATACGAGTACATAATTGGCGAAAGTGGGAGGCTCCAGACATCTTTCCAGACATCGTTGTCTTCTAAAAAAATCTTAACCTTATAATACCCTCTTTTCATTAATGTAGTTTTTACATGTGATTTGAATTTCCTTTCAGCGAGCCCTGTTATATGTTTCGGTATATTGACTATCATGTGATAGAGGATTGGATATTGGGAAATGTATGAAGATGATCATGATAATGGGGGAGAGTACGTTTTCGAACTTAACGCCTATCAAATCTCTCGATCAATTGTATACAGGGAGTTACGAAAACCCTGTTGGATAATTGATGGGCAGTAACACATAAAAGTTTTCATGCAAAAATACCAAAAAAAAAAACGCACGTTAAAAATTGAAAAAGTTAGGACCGGTTTATGAACGCAAGAAAAAAAGGAATTTTTACAGAAATGTTAACAAATCTGCTTCATATGTGGGCGGTTGTTGGTTTTATTCTGAGAGAGTAGAGGCACGACGCGAATAGTTTACACATAAAACCGTCACGATTAGTGTCTGCGTTCGCGCTTTTAGGGGGGCGGAGCGCGATGTGTGTTAAATTTCTTACAGTCAATATTTAACGTAAACTAGCATAATTGCATCTTCTAGTCGATCCTGGATGCACACCTTGCGGATACAACAGGGTTTTTTAACACCCTGTATAATTTTGCAGAATAAAATCACATTTAAGTTCAATTAGGAGGCTAAAAAAGAACTCTTGTTCAGTTCTTTTACGACAGATAATATATTTACTCAAAAATGCATGTAATGTAGTCATTATTCAGCTGTGGAATGAGCTGCCTGTTGGCATCAGGCAGGCCCAATCACTGCCCATTTTTAAAAATCTCGTTTATAATCATTATTTCGCTCTTTAATAATTCGGTACGCATAATAGTAAATTATATATTTGTATTGATACATGATTTTATTTATTTATAATATTTATGATTATTCATATATTAGGTCCTTACGTATGAAATTAGCGTTTTGTCGTACTGATCAATTTGATCTGAAATATCTCCTCTTTGGTTAAGAATTAGAAATTCAAATTAATAAATTCATTTAGCTGGTTTTTTTTCTTTGGAATACAGTCATTCATTTGTTATTTTCCTCATTATTTTTTCTTTGGCGTCGCTTATTACCGCGCATTGGAAAACATGAAATATCGGTATATTTACGAGTACGAGTTCTACCGTGGCACCAGTGCTGCAGAAACAGCTCGAAGAATTAATGATGTGTACGGCGCTGGTGTCGCTAAAGACAGCATGGTACGTTTTTGGTTTCAACGTTTTCGTTCTGGAAATTTCGACCTTAAGAACCAACCCCGTGGACGGCCGGAGTTCAAAGTGAAAAACGAAGAATTAAAGGCTATTGTGGAAGCGGATCCATCACAAAGCACTTCAGAGATAGCAGCAGGCTTCGGGGTAAGTGACAAAACTGTATTAATCCACTTGAAGCAAATCGGGAAAGTAAAAAAACTCAATTCGATGGGTACCTCATGAATTGAGTGAATCGAACTTGCAAACACGGGTCGCCTGCTGTGTTACTTTGCTCAACCGACACAATAATGAAGGGATTTTAAATCGAATCATTACTTGTGATGAAAAGTGGATATTGTACGATAATCGAAAGCGCTCATCGCAATGGCTGAACCCTGGAGACCCAGCCAAATCCTGCCCTAAACGAAAATTGACTCAGAAAAAGTTACTTGTAAGTGTTTGGTGGACTACCGCCGGTGTCGTTCACTACAGCTTTCTTAAATCTGGCCAAACGATTACGGCAGATATCTATTGTCAGCAACTGCAAACCATGAAGGAAGAACTAGCTGTTAAACAACCGAGATTGGTCAATCGCTCTAGGCCACTGCTGCTTCACGACAACGCAAGACCACACACTGCATAACAAACAACCACTAAGTTAGCTGAGCTACAATTGGAATGTCTGCGACATCCACCGTACTCCCCGGACCTTGCTCCAACAGATTACCATTTCTTCCGGAATTTGGACAACTTCTTACAAGGAAAAAAATTCCACTCCGATGCAGCAGTCCAAACCGCCTTCAAAGAGTTTATTGATTCTCGCCCCCATGGTTTTTATAGTAAAGGGATCAATGAACTACCCATAAGATGGCAAAAGTGCATAGATAACAACGGTGCATACTTTGATTAATTAAATATATTTTACAAAAAAATATCGACTTTTTATTCCTCCCGTAGAAAACGCCAATTTCATACGTAAGGACCATATATTATACTTATTTTTGGTTATTTATCTATGTACTTATTTTTTATTATTATTATTTTAATTTAGTTTTATGTACACCACCTACCCTTTTCGTATTTCCATAAGTTCCTGTCCATCCAAAGGTTACCTGGAAGAAATCGCTTTAGGCGATAAGGTCGCCCTTGTACTGCCGAAACATGTATTTTATAGTTTTTAAGTTTTTCATGTAGTTTTTGGTGTGCAATAAAGTTATATTGTATTGTATATTATTTTGACAACCTTGTTTGAGCAAAGTCGACCTTGCCGTTCTGTTTCAAGGAGCAGCCGGCAAAGTTTTGCTGGTCGGTCTAACAGGCCGGCAAAACATTGCCGGCCGCTATTTTGACGTTTCAACGTTTAAAAAAAACTAAATGCAAAAAGATTTTATTTAAAACACAGCTGTTTGTATATAAAGAGATAGGTACAAAAATATTTTATTCCATATTTGGCTGTATAGTTCCAGCTACCATTGCAAAAAAAAAACAAAGAAGTAAAAAAGCGCGGGAAAGTCGGTGTTGAATTTTAGTAACTGTACTTTTCCTAATTGTCATTTTAATTAAATTTCTAGTTAATAAATATATATATATTATTTAAATTACTTGCTGGTTTTATTTAGGTTAGGTACTTAAATTTTTGAGTAAAGCACTATACAAGCCTTGGCCCACTATGACTGCTTCGCTGGTCACGCTATGATTGCCTCGAGCTAGCCTAGCTACGCTCTAGACCTTCCAGCTTGGCCATCATTGCAGCCCTTGCTGTCCTCGCTGTAAAGGCCTCGACCTACGGCCTCGGCCTTTATCTCAGCTCGTCCATCAAGTGCTGCACGCTGACCGCGCTGTGTCTGACCAGCAAAGTAGTCATTATAGGCCGCGGCAGTAATGTACTATTATTCATCTGTTCATTCATGTAACCAATGAATTCCTCGTCATTTTCGGTTATCAAATAGTTAATAAGTAGTTACCCGATAGGCTCGCAGTGTAGTCAGCTGATCGCTGTTGGAACACGCGAACTCTTTTCTTTTAGCATCCGCTTCCCCCTGAAACATGAAACAAAGAGCGTTGAAACACTTGTCACACTTTCGCAAACATGTTCGTTTCAATTTTAATATCAACTAGCTGCGGCTAGTGTTACCTGTTGTTAATAAGAATAGAATAGAATATATTGCGCGGATATCCAGTAGCATGTCTGTTTATTTAGGACATGAATTATCTTTGTTTAGAATTTCATTCAAATCCTTCGATCTGTTTAAGCGTGAATCAGTAACAAATAGACATACCAACAAACATTCACATAAGTAGGATTCACTAACATTCACTATAAGTGGGATTAATTAAGCTTCTTATAAAGATGTTTACAATAGCCTAGTCGGAGAAGGCCCGCTGCTCAAGCCAGAGCGGGTTCGAACCCAGCCGAAGGCTCGCTCCAATTTGTTCATTGTGTGAACATTTGTGCGTATTTAATGTCGTCTGCTACATAACTGGAGCCCGAAGTATGACGAGTTGGCGACAAGCTTGCCCCCTGTCGCATTTGAGACTGAATAGCGTCCGGCGAAGTGTGGGTGTTGTACACCTCTGCATAGCATACCGTCTTTCCCCCGAAGTGTCTACCCTTCGGGGGAAGGACGGTATGTTGTAAAAATGTTCATTTAACTTTGTCACACACGTTTCTTTTCTTGCAGGTGAAGACATGAAAGTATGTACCTTCTTCCCAAAAGGCGCTACAAACGGGCTCTTATGGCTCAAACACGCCGCCACAGTCAACGCGGAGTCCAAGCAGCAGAATATAGCACCGAACAACATCAGCTTCCCTATCCGGACGTCCACTGGTAGAGCTGCCAAATGTTTCCCGAGCGCTGTGAGCGCGTGTCGTTTGTCTAACGCACCGACGTCTTGTAAGCGGGTGAGAGCGCCGTCGATGTTGGATTTTAGAGGCGGTTCTATGGTTTTACCTGCAAATAAGACGGTGTGATTAGATTTGTTGAGTGATTTGATCGTGCTTGTTAGCTAAGTCGAAGAGGGGGTGTTTTTCGAATGTTGTATGTGCTTAGTGTTGCAGGTGGTGCTGGTGGCGGTGCGAGGTGTAGAGGTGCACGCAGACCGTGGGTATAACACGCTACACGGGCACGCGGCGACTCAAGTCACTCACCTAAGACCTCGTGCACGCTCATATGTTGAAACAGCGGCAGTATCTTGACCTTCAGCAGCAGTTGTTCGAGCGGCACGCGGTGTATCTCCGGCACGGGCTGGTCCAGCAGGTGGTGCTGGTGGCGGTGCGAGGTGTAGAGGTGCACGCAGACCGTGGGTATAACACGCTACACGGGCACGCGGCGACTCAAGTCACTCACCTAAGACCTCGTGCACGCTCATATGTTGAAACAGCGGCAGTATCTTGACCTTCAGCAGCAGTTGTTCGAGCGGCACGCGGTGTATCTCCGGCACGGGCTGGTCCAGCAGGTGGTGCTGGTGGCGGTGCGAGGTGTAGAGGTGCACGCAGACCGTGGGTATAACACGCTACACGGGCACGCGGCGACTCAAGTCACTCACCTAAGACCTCGTGCACGCTCATATGTTGAAACAGCGGCAGTATCTTGACCTTCAGCAGCAGTTGTTCGAGCGGCACGCGGTGTATCTCCGGCACGGGCTGGTCCAGCAGGTGGTGCTGGTGGCGGTGCGAGGTGTAGAGGTGCACGCAGACCGTGGGTATAACACGCTACACGGGCACGCGGCGACTCAAGTCACTCACCTAAGACCTCGTGCACGCTCATATGTTGAAACAGCGGCAGTATCTTGACCTTCAGCAGCAGTTGTTCGAGCGGCACGCGGTGTATCTCCGGCACGGGCTGGTCCAGCAGGTGGTGCTGGTGGCGGTGCGAGGTGTAGAGGTGCACGCAGACCCCGGCCATGACGCGGCCGGCGCGCCCGCGGCGCTGCTTCGCGTTGGCGCGAGACACCCACACCAGGTCGAGGGACTCCATGTTGCGGTTCGAGTCGAAGCTGTGGTTAAATTATTGAAAGTGGTTGAAGAAATCATAAATATAGATTGTAAATGTAGAATTACATCCGTTAGTTAACATTTAGCGTCTGAGGCAGACGGCATGGTAGGAGAGTGGCCTGGTGAGATACGGAGAGGGTAGTGGATGATGATGATAACCAAGCTTAGCACAAATTATGTCATTTTTTTCGTTACCGGAGCATCAAACATAGAATTATCAAGAGATTATGTTTGATGCTAATGAAACTAGATCTCTTGTGAAGCAGCTAGTTAGCACTGAATATTGTTAAAAGGGGTAGGCCGAGATACAGTGTGAGAACATTATGTTACGAGCTGGGTAGGAATAAAAGGAATGAAACGTCGATATATCCGAAGATTAACGTTATTCACCAAGTACACAAACTAACTGTTACACTACAGTAGACACTTGCACTATAACTGCAACCCTGACCACCACTCGTGCAATCACTTCGATGTTGACACTTTGAAAGCGTCATCAAAACTGACTACCGAGTCGTCCGTCGTCCGCATATTTATACAAGTTTAAGAGATCCAGAACATTCGATAAACAATAGCACTATAAGTTGTTTATCTCCCGAAACCACGCGTTTAATCTAGGATATTCGGACAATACAAATAAACACCCTATTACGAAATAGATAAAAACACTGCACAAAAAATGCTATCCAGAAAGATATCTTTTGTTCCGGATTTTAACAATGGGACGCGCGCGACTCGAGTCTACTACTACTGACTAATCTGTAAAGCTTTAGTAATCGTAAGCATCACTCCAGATTAGTGAATAATTTCTTCATCGGCAGCTATGGCGTAATAATTAGAATAGACTACCCTCTACTCAGAGCGCCTATGTAGAATCTACGCTAAATACTAGTGTTTAGATATGCGTTTAGTCCATGTGGCTTTCCCTCCTTTTTTAGAACGAACCTCCAACAAAGAAAAAAAACCTAAAAAAAGAATTTTCGACTCGTAGTTAACACCTACCGTTTCTCCTTCATCCTTCCGCAGTCTATGACAAACACGCAGTCGTCGATGGTAACGGAAGTCTCCGCTATGTTGGTAGAGAGGACGATCTTGCGAGCGCCCGGCTTTGGCTTCTTGAACACCAGGGCCTGCTCCTCGCTGGACAGCGTCGAGTGGAGCGGCACTAGGATGTATTTACCCGTTCTGGAAAGAAAAAAATTGTTTATTTTTTTCATAATTATTTTACCAGTTTTATACAGCCTTCATTATACAAAATGTTTCAAATTCTACGTTAGAAGGGGTCTAACTTTAAATTTTCGATGATTCTTGGTAAAATGTAAACACGAATGGTTATTGGTCATCAAAATTATAGGATCAACTAGATTCCACGCAAAAGTTAAGCGCCTTGAAAAAGGCATTGACTCACAACAAAATGCTGAGTGACTGCTATACCTATTTAAAATAAAAACGCTTGAGCACACACAGCTGTTACATATATTTAACATACATACATACACGCATACACGTATACATTAAACAAACATACTATACAAACGCCTCCCGGACTAGCCTATTGCAGGACCTAGCCATATTATAGTCCTTTGGCAATAGACGATCAAAATAGACAAAACCATGTATAACTTATTCCAATAATAATTTATTCGAGTTTTAATTTAAAAACACGAAAAGACAATACTGTATAACTATTCTTAGGCTATACAACGTTTATTGCTATGAGAGATAGTATAAGCCACATAAAAAAAATATGGCACAAATGAACGAAAAGAAAGAATGAACAATAATCAATTACAAAACTTACTTCGGGCTAAATGTATGGCTTTCAGCCAACTGATCGTGTAAATTCATTATTTCAGCTATTCCCGGCAGGAATATCAGTATAGCGCCCTCTCTCGGCCATTTGTGGTCACCGTCCACTATATAATGCAACGTGTGCTCGACGAGATCCAAGTTTATCTGTAAATAAAGGTTTTTCCTTACGCTGTTCCGGCCATACAGGAGACAGGAAGGATATTCTTTTTTTTATCGAATACTAGCCTTCGTTTCGCTTACGTTTCGTTTGGCACAGTAAGTAATTAAGTATAACTTTCTAATAGTGAAGATTTTTTTTAAATCGAACCAGTATTTCTAGATACCAAATAAAAGTATAGACCAAATTAATAGTAAAGACGGAGGTCTGCGAAAAGCGAAGTACGGCCAGTTTTTTTTTTAATCTGAAAAGTTTACTTTTTGTTCAATTCAACAAATTTTTCACGAATGTCGGAATAATCGAAATAATAATAGAGTAGAGACCAGAGTAATCCATTATCGAATCAAAATTTCTGAAATCACAGCCAGCACACAACTATTTTTCTGTTCATAGAACACAGATTCTAGAATCGTTACTGCATATAGATCAGCTGATAATAGTGAAATCCGCCATCTTGACCCCGTACACTCCCGCTAAACAAGGATACCCGGCCGTGTAACGAATGTTTATTCTCTTTTGATTTTGTTACAACTGTACACAACGTTTAAGTCAAAAAAACATGTCACAACACATGTATTATAACTTTATTTCTAAGGCTGGTTGTATTTACACACAGAAACTTATTGCAGTATACCTTTTCAATATCCATAAGATACATGTTCTTGCAGGTAGTTTTGCTGCACTTCGGGTAGCGAGCGATCATCTGGCCGACAGTTAGGTTCTCGTCCCGTATCGTTACCTTCGGCGCCTCGTTGGACTCCGCCCGCACGTCGCACGTTTCTAACTCGGTCTCTAGATCTTGTTTCTTTTCACCTTAAATTAAAATTATTAAGTAAAATTAATTATCGTAGTTATTTGTTCCATTTTTTAGTTTTTAACACCTGACGCAAAAACGACGTGTCTGGCTGTGAGTGTGTGTGTGTGTGTGTGTGTGTGTGTCTGTGTGTGTTTTTTTTTTCTACAGAGGTTTGGAAAAATACACTTACGTATCATCAGGCCTTGCCTATCGGTGTCAGGATATTTAAAATTTTTACTATTATAACTCATGAATTAAAAGCAAACATAAAAAATCTTAAAAACGCGGCACCCTAGCCGCCGCCAGCAGGGCTAGGCCCAAGCTGCCGGTGGTTAGGGCTGCAGAGTGAGGAACCTTCTGACAATACGACACGTACTCGTATCTAGGATCACTGCCGAATGTATCTGACCCTTGAGCCAACTGTCTTACGAGAACCTTTCGAGGCTCTTCGCTATGAGACCGTTTACTGTGACTTAATTATAATTCTTATTAACATTGTCATAATTATGAATTATTGTAACAATTTAAAGCCCCCTGCAGACTCTATGAAACACCCCGAGAACACCCGAGAAGTGTTAATGTGAGAGATTTCTCTGAGTCTCGACAAAAATTCTTCGCCGATAGTTCTCGCCGTGAGTCTGTCGGAGTATCTTAGTCTTGACAATACTTCTTGCCGAGACTAATTTCAATATCAATTTAAAAATATCTGTTTCAGTCATGAACATAAAGTAATATCCATCCATCAATCCATCAGCCATAGGACGTCCACTGCTGGACATAGGCGTCCCCCATAGATCTCCAATAAGACCGGTTGGTAGCGGCCTGCATCCAGCGCGATCCTGCGGTTTTGACAAGGTCATCTGTCCACCTTGTGGGTGGACGTCCTACGCTGCGCTTGCCGGAACGTGGTCTCCACTCGAGAACCTTTCGACCCCATCGGTCATCAGTCCTTCGTGCTATGTGCCCTGCCCACTGCCACTTCAACTTGCCAATCCGCTGGGCTATGTCGGTAACTTTGGTTCGTCTACGGATCACCTCATTCCTGAATCGATCTCGCAGAGACTCCGAGCATAGCTCGTTGGGCTACTTGAAGCTTATGAATAAGGCCCATAATAAGAGACCACGTTTCAGTGCCAGAAATAGAACCTAACAGTTGCCCCTTATTTTTTCGACGCGTCCAATGTTTTCACATATCATTTAAGTTAAGCTATATTACATTAACATTTTTGGTTTAACCGTCACGGGAATAAAAAGTAAATACCCACCTTTTTTAACTTTGCGAGCATAAGGACCGTTTTCCTCTAAAACGTAATTAGACATATCCATTATGTCGTCTAAGAAAAATTGATCCACTGGGAATGTTCTGCCTGAAAAATAATACGTTTTATTAAGCTATTAAATCCTTACTGTGGCTCTGTTCTGACCCGTGAGATTTCTGATTATCCTGGTCATTGTCTTTCTCGTTTGAAAAGTCATGAGAGTGAGTGACCAAGTTAATACCTCACGCGTTCCTGGCTTTAGACAGATGCAATGTGACATGTACAAAAGCTAACTTAATTATTTCGGTAAAGACTCGTCCGATGTTAATGGCTCTAGCTAGAACAGTAGGTTATATTTAAACAGACTACTAAAAGGCTTTGAAAAGCTTATTAAAAAATAAATAAAATACCCTAATAACAATGTAAACTTACCTTAATAATAATAATTTTCAATGGCTTTAAAAAATTGTAATTTTTTTTTTTTTTTTTACTTAGGACAAATAGTAGTAGGTACGATTGTATGAAAATTACCGATTTCTGGGGACGCGTTTGATACAGTTCGTCACGTTACCTGGTATTTCTAAAACGGGAACTTTTTCGAAGTAATCTGAGAACAGATCAGCGTTTAGCGTAGCACTCATCAGTATGACACGCAGGTTTTTCCTAACTTTGACAAGGTCTCTCAAAATGAGCAGAAGGAAGTCGCTTTCCTCGGACCTCTCGTGCACTTCGTCGACTATGACGTGGGTGACTGATTTCAGCTGAGGGTCGTACTCGAGACGCCTCAGTAAAATACCGGTCGTACAAAACGTGAGTCGAGTTTTTGACGATATTTTACTTTCGAGTCGGATCTGAAATGAGGTGGTAAGTATTTTATTACATAAAAATTAATCATTAACACCTTTGTAGAAAAAAATATGTTATCAATACAAATATCAAATATAGAAACTATTTTGAAACCGGTTAAAATTAATGTATTTAAGTCCCGGAAATTATAAAACAGACGATTTTCACATGAAGAAAATACAACAGTGAATTTTTTTTTGAGTACGGAACTCTAAAAAATGTTATACAATTACTGAAATAATGATTGAATAGTCAACATTTTGATTTTGATTCAAAGTCCAAAGTAATCTGCCAAAGTAGTCGGCGAAGTGTGGGTGTTGTATTAATCCTCTGCCAGCCCCTTCTCGGGGGGAAAGGCGTGACGTTATGTCATGTCTAAACTAATTTCTGTTTCAAAGTCTCGGGATTATCCACTACATTGAGAGACGTGTTGGACCGCCCCTTCCGATCCAAAGGTCGTGAGTTCTATCCTGACCACCAATGAATTTTACTCAGTAGAAAAGTTTATGTGCAGTTAAATTTATATGATACGTGCTCTTACGGTCAAAGAAAAAACATCGTTAAGAAACCGATATGTTCTAGAATCAATCATTCGAATGATATTATGACAGTCACCAATCCACACTGAGCCAGCGTGGTGGGTCACCCTCAATCACCCTCGATGTAAGGTAGGTCGCCGTCCCTGCAGTGGGTCGTAAACACTGTAGCGATGAATATCCACTCTGTTGTCGAACTGTAGGTTGTGTTGAGTAAGTGACCGTTTTTTTTGGATGAAATGAAACTCGTTTGGGTAGACAAAATTTCATTTCATTCATAAAAAAAAGTAACTTTTGGGGGGTAGCTGCACGATCAAGCGTCGAGGCGGCGACAGGCGGGGGCGCAGAAGCGGCGCGGCGCATCTTGTACTGCTTAGAAATGAATGGGAATGCGCTCACTTACTAGAGTCGCGGCGGCGTCGAGGCAGCGTCGAGACAGTGTCGAGGCAGCGTCGAGGCGGCGTTGAGGCAGAGTCGAGGCAGCGTCGAGAGAGTGTCGAGGCAGCGTCGAGGCGGCGTTGAGGCAGAGTCGAGGCGATGTCAAGGCAGCGTCGCGGCGGGGACGCGGCAGAATCACCTCTGGGGTTCGAGCTTCTACTTCTCCGCCATTTTATCAGTTTGTTTTATTTATTGTTTGTTGTATTGTAATGTGAGAAGAAAGCACAGATGCCCTCGCTTCGATTTTAGTAAATGGTCGCAATCATCGACGCCACCACGATCCCGCCTCGTTCTCCGAGTAGGCTACGAGCCATACATAACCATAACCGAACCTATTCCGATATCTGGCAATCACTCACCTGGTATCCGACCACCTGGCCAGTCTTTTCCACTCGTTCGTCGGCCACCCTATCAGCGACTCCAATGGCTGATATCCTTCTAGGCTGGGTGCAGACAATCTCTGCATGCTCTGGGCCATCTTTATTGAAATTCATGATCCAATCGTCGAGGATGTACTGCGGTACTTGTGTGCTTTTACCACAGCCGGTCTCACCACTTATTACTACTACCTAGAGAAAGTAAAATCATTCTTAGTAACGTACACAAGTATGCACCAGTATAAATTGAAATTGACCTAATTGAACTTAAGTTAACCAATATAAGCTGTAAAATTCAAATTCAAAATCATTTATGTGTAATTACAGGTCACATTGAATAATGAACGTTAATTTTATCAGCTACCCTATTGGGCTTGCAATATTCTGAGAGATCAGTCAAGAGTTATTAGAGATACGAGTAAAGATACAATTAATGTCAATTCCATTTAGTTTCTTCTTTGGTTGGAATGTCAAGGGTTTTATTATTAATAAGAGAACATTTGTCAATTAGTAGTTTTGTCAAAAAAACCTATCATAACTTTTAACCACCTGAGTCTCATTTATCTCACACAAAGATTTTGGAGCCGATTCTGTCTGGGTGATATTATTTTATTGTTCATCCTAGATGTCAAATTCTTTATCAAAAAAATCGTCTCATGCAGTTAAATGGGGTATCAATTTTAGTGAAACATATTTAGGAATAGGAGCAATAAAACCAAAATTTCTAAAACAAGAGGCAAAAAGAATCGTCTGCCACTTTTAAAACTGAACTGATTCCAACTTACCTGTGATTTTCGCAATGCATTCAATATTTCATTCTTTTTTTTCCAAGCCGGCAATTTTTTTCTACTATCCATCATTCTATTGTACTTATTATTATCTGGTTTTTCAAAAAACCTCTTAACTATATCTTTATTTTCTTTTATAAGCTCATCAAAGTTCACAGTGAACCTCTTGTCTTCTTGAGCCTTCCTATTATAATGTGAGGGTAACTTCTCTGTGTTTGAATCATGGTCTTCAATCAATTGGGGAAATAAGGGATCTGTTGGTTGCAAAAACGTTCTTGTATCGAACTGAATAAAGTTCGTAATCTCCTTTTCATTATTTAGTAGTTCCACTAGCGAATATATGCAAGGTACACCGTCTTGTGCTAATGTTTTCGCTTCATCCAATAACCGTTGTGTAACCTTGAGGCAAGTGAGTTCTGGAATGATATTGTTAGGGTTTTCTGTTCTGAAATATAACAATGGGGGTTGGTATGGATACACACTCTCATCTGGAAATCGTATTTCTAACTCATACGAAATTTTTGTGCTATCATTCTCAGACTCTTTCGTTATGTTATTTTCCACTTTAACTTCATGTAAAAATTTGCACTTAGCACCAAATCTGCACGGTCCTTTCAGAAACAGTTTGCACACTTCTTTAGGTTTCGTTTTCTGATCACGGTTATTATAGTTAATATTTTCTTTTCTTTTCGTAACCTCTTTGTTTAAATACAATTTTGTTAGATATTCTAAGTTAAGTTTCACACTCCATACATGGTTTTCTTTGACTTTGAAACTTGAATCATAAATGGATTCTAGTACAGCTCTCTCATCCGATTTCATTTCTTGAAGTTCGTTCATAGTGGGAACATCGGTATGTTTGTCGTTGGGATCTATGTGGAAGTATTTGTAAAATAATACTTCCAGAGCCTTATCACAGCTTTCGGCTGCAACACCGAGTGCTTCTGAACAATGTGCTTTGTGGAAATTGTATCTGAAAAACAGATTATGATTAATATATTATCAAGTCACCAGTCTCATCATTTCAGCCGGAGGATGTCCACTGCTAGACAGATCATTCACCTAATGATCTCCATAACAACCATGCACTCTTGTGCTGCTGATTGTCGGTCCACCTTGTGGGAGGCACCAGTCTTGTTTGATCTCTCTAATTGCCGCACTTAGAGTTGTTAATGATTACTTAAACTATCTGCAACAAATCTGCTGACAATGTCTACATTGTGTGCCCGAAGGAAAGCAGGAAAGTATCCGAAGTTGCAGTACAGGTTTTTGTTCAGCACTTGAAAATGACAGATTTTCCCACAAGTTCTATAAGCCGTTGTCAAAGAATTAGATGCGCCAGTACCGACAAGCCGAGGCCTATTCTAATCAAGTTCAGGGATGTCAATGAGAGAAACAAGATTTGGTTTTCCAAAATATCTTTGAAGGACACAACAATGTTAACAGTTTATGTAGGTGTATAGGTATAATACTCGATGTTTTGTTGTTTCTTTGTATCAATCTTATGTCTATTTTAGTTATTTTTTTTTTATTTTTGACATCATTTGTCGTATCCTCTCCATCCTAAGGTTGCCTGGAAGAGATCGCTTTTAGTGATAAGGCCGCCAGTTGTTACACTATTTAATAAGTTTTATCATTATTTTTCTCTTGTTGTTTTGTTATCTGTGGTGTGAACAATAAAGAGTTTATCTATCTATCTAACAATGACGCTTTCTGAGTTCTTGACTCAGTCTAGGTATCAGACATCTATGAAAGCGAGGCAGCGCTTTAGCGTGAGCAAGTGTTGGACCCGGGATGGATTCATCCATGTTCTCGGGCCGGACGGCGTGCGTCATTGCATTATCAGCCTGCAGGAGCTGCAATTACTCCAGCAAGTCTCTTGAAGCCGGCATCGACAGCGGCATCCAAGGACAGCGTTGTTCCAGCCGGTGAGCCGCCGCAGCTAGTTCCCGAAAGTAAGCACTTATTTTATTTCTCGCTAGAGTTCGTGTTCTTATGATCACTGGTTTTTATACTTTTTTATTTTTACCCTCGCCAGTTTTATAAAGTACATTCTTAGTTCTTTTTTAAGGTTTACAGTACTACTTTTATCTTAATATATATAAATTACGTGTCGCGGGGTGACAGCTAGTTATTTATCCTATCCTATCCTACTAATATTATAAACGCGAAAGTTTGTAAGAATGGATGGATTGATGGATGTTTGTTACTCTTTCACGCCAGAACGGCTGAACAGATCTGGATGTAATTTGGCACAGAGATAGATTATAGTCTAGAATAGCACATAGGATTCTTTTTAATCGCGGGTGAAACCGCGGGGCGCAGCTTGTATTAAATAGCTCAACGCATAGCCGTGTACCGCATGCACAACGTGCATGGCGTTGAGATGTGTGGGTGCCTTATTCGGGCAAGCCACGCGTGTAGCAATGACGTCATGAATCTCATATTCATGCTTAGCGTGTCCGTGGGTTGCGGTGGATACTATGATATATATTTTCTTGCAAAGCGAAGCTAGACACACGTGCGTAGCCTCTCCGTGCGCCACGGTGGGCCAGCGCCTTAACTAGAGCACTGTTGATCCAACCTACATGGAATTTTGCAGGCAAGTAGTTCATGTAAACAAGTAAAAAATAATAAGTATGTAAATACAAGTTTTAAGTTTAATTATGAGATAAATCGGGTGAATGATTTTTAGAGACATGTGAAATCTCAATTCAGGGCAAACTACTACTATGAATAGCATTTTATTAACTTTGTTACACAAAACATACCTCTCTAATTTGGAGAGTGCAAAAGCTCTGAGCCTTGCTTCTGAGGTCTGTATGTCAGGTTTTGTTGTAAGTGAGTAATCACAGCCTCCTTGGACCACGAGGTTGCCTCGCTCCATCCAGAAGCGGTTGCCGAGATTAGATCCCTTGTCCTGAAAATTGTTATAGTAAACTGTACATTTTTAGATACACTCTTGTATACACCAGAAAAATAACAAAATTTAAAAATGATACAATACAATTTTATAGGATCTAGTGATCAGTTTCCTAACGCAAACAAAATAAAAACACATCTGTTAGTGAAAAATTATTTGTTTACTAGGTATTTGAAAATCATTAAGTAATTTTTTTTTTCCATGATTCTTTTAAGTATTTCTTTGATTGCCAAGTAGAAAATTAGTAGTAAGTTCAATAAGAATACAACAAAAATATTGCTGGACCAGAATACACAGTAATAAAAGCAGAATTTAGGCTTTTTTGGATTTTGACATCTTGGACACCTTAGGTACCCAAGGCACTGCAATGGAAAAAAGTTTTAGGACACCAGGGGTATCCAAGGGACTTCAAGTGGTTAAGGAAAGAGTTCATTGACCTTTATCCCATTCTATCTCATTATGGTATATTCCTGGCCCTATTGTGGATTGAGACAACAGTTAATTGACCCTTTGTTTGTCAGTGTAAGCATATATTACTTATACAAAATTAGGTACATATATTCATTGTGCAATTTCATTTCAATCAAGGCCATTTTTCTTTCAATCCATGACTTTAGCCATATCTTTTCATACTCTTTTGAAAACCAATTCCACAAAAATGAAATGGTGATGTCTCAATCCTAAAAAGTCAAATTAATACATTTTAAGCTCACTAAACTTGTCCTATGGATGATGTAGAAAAGACTCGTATTATATTTTTTATGGTAAGTGGTACTTAATACAATATTGTGACAAGTTACCTTGTACCCAGTGGCACTGCCAAGTTTAAAGTCAGGGCCATGGATAAATCTTAAAGTATCCAATACCAACTTTTGCGAGTCAGAATTTAAGCGAACAGTTTGCATTTCCACTCTAAGCGTAGGGTGGTCATCTTCTTTAGGTTCCTCTTTAGGTTTCCTAGAAAATGAGCAAAGATCTAAAGAAAATATCAAAGAAAAAACATTGCACAAGGTTGATCAAGAATAAGAGTTTTTTGGTACCTTATTCGAGCATCCACAGGTTCTCTTAAAAAGAAATCTTCGGCTAATTGTCTGCTTTGATAATCCATATTGGATAATACTGAGATTTTAATGTTTTAAATACAAAATAACTACAAAATTCGATTCACTGAGACGTGGGCAAACTTGCTCGCACGCAAGTAACGCAACAACAATCACTGTCAATGTCATTGCTGTTTTTTTACATTGCCCGTAGGGCAGGCTGTAGCTAACATGGCCATACTGCTTTGTCATCCGTTTGATTTTTTTATAAATGTGTTATTAAATCTAAGATGAAAATGTTATAGGAGAGGGAGATGAATGATGAGATGAATCCCTCTTCTTTTCAAATTTTAGTAAAACCGTGGATACTTTACTGAAATTTTAAGTCAAGTTTTGTAGAGAACACGAAAAGTAGTATTTCCTCACAGAATATGCTCTATTACATAGGTCATACTCTATGTCTATGTATTTCCTAATGTTTGTATCATTTGCCCACACTCGTGCACGTTAACGAACCCGCAAACATTAATAATCCACATTTATTACACCATAACACTCGAAGAATCCTAAGGTTTAGAAAAAATACAAAATCATGACACCATCTTTTAGGTTCCCGCCAAAAACTCCATGTCATTGCTGATTAAACATCACTGTTGTGTCAACATTTTTTATTAGGGTTTTGCCAGGGCAGGCTAAAGCCAACATGGCCATACTACCTAGGTATCCGTATATTATACGTACTTTAGTCGTTAAATCTATGATGAAGATGATGGAGGAAATATGAGATATATGAGATGAATCCCTCCCCTTTCCAGTTTCAGTAAAGCCGTGGATACTTTACTAAAACTTTAAGTCAAGATTTGTGAAGAACACGAAAGTAGCATTTTCTAACTTTGTATTATTTGGCCACACTCGTGCACGTTATAGAACCGGTAGAGGTTAGCAATCCTCCATTAATACACTGTAGACACCCGAAGAATTACATCTTTTTCGTTCCCGCCAAAAAACCACTGCGTCAAATAGGTTCAACATTTTTTTGTGGCTTATTGCTATCCACGTGTATCCATCCACCATACAAAATAAATAATAATTAATTACTTATGCAAGAAGGTTCTAGTTGTAAAAACTTTCAAACCACCACATTAAAAGTCAGAGAGTCTTAACAATTCTTTGAAATGTATTCATAATCCTAAACTTATGAATGCGAATAATTGTTCGTTTCTTTGTTTGTTTGTTTATTACAGTCTTACGCTTAAACTACTCAACCAATCGTCATGGCATACCTACTTCCATATTAGGTACCACAGACTTCCAGTGCATGTTACCAAGTGTAAATACAGAAAAGTCCTATCCTTTCGTACCTAAAATAATTAACGGTTCCCGTAGGACCGCGGTCCGCAGTTCTTTAATGCATTTTATAGAAACGTTTTACTTAGGTACTTACCTAAGTATTTCAAATGCAAACACATAATTATCTACCTACAAGTAAGTAGGTAGGGTATTATATAACTTCGAACCTTATCTACATAAACAATACCTAATTCCACAACATAGTTACTAGGCCTGCCTACTCACTGTAGGTAAGAATGCCATTTAAAAAGCCAATTTACAAAAATATTTTATCAAGCTGCGTAGATGCGAATTCGTGACCAAGCCAGGGTTTCTTTTGACATGACATTTAATTTTCGATTTAACTTATCTTTAAGAGACGGTTGTCTTGCTTGGTAAGGCACGATAGTTTTTTCATATTATACGTTTGTAAAGAATCGACTCTTTTCAGCATCAGTAGGTTTCTATTCACAATCATTCGAAAAGGTTTCTGTTCGAATTCCAAAATAGTTTCAAATTATTCGAATCTCAGTTCGTATTCTTAAGTTTTGAAACGTGATTCATTCTTCCGATCATGTTTACTTGATTCCCTACTCCAAAATGTATAAAAGTACCTTGACTGAGATTCGAACGATTTGAGTTTTGAAAATGGGATCCGATCGGAAACGTTTCCGTATGATTGTGAATACATTAAATTCATGAACTTCATTAAATTTCTTATTCAATTTATTTTGTGCTTCCAGTACTTTCTTGTTTATATTTTTGTTAACTAAAACCTACATGGGAATTGGTGACTCTGCACGTCTTGTGCATTTGCCCGTGTCAAGTAAATTATGTAGGAATTTCTTACTTAATAGAATATAGTAACGTTTTATCACTCCAACTACTCCAAGGACCATTAAAAATGGCGGACTTAGTTTTATATCCCGATGCAGAGGCTAAAGATTGTCAAAGTTGGGAACTTAACAACCTTTTTGGTTCTCATGATTGGTTATCTTGGTTTTATTTTTTATTTATTGGGAATGTTGGTGGTTGAAAAGTTGATGCAATAAAGTTTTAGTAAAATAGCTCCTGTTTATAGGTACAGTTCTATCAGCGCGTCTACCAGCTCCTGAACTATAATCCAAGCTAAATAAACGCACGACGTCCATGTCGCAGAGTGCTAACTGGACACTCGTCGATAGGATGACAGCCGATAATGCAACGGTACTGATCAATTTGTACTAACTAACATGCTAAATTGAAAAAAAAAATGTTAAATGACAGAACAGGATTATTCTGGTTTCTTCGTGAAAAAAACGTTTCGGAAAACGAATAAGTATCCTTGGATTTTGGACTGTACCTAAACACCGTAGTCTATTACACTGTGCCATTACCCAGTAGATAGGTGGTTAAGCTGTTTTAAAAAAGGTTTTGGTAGCTTAGTGGTAAGCTTACTGGTGATTTAGGTGGCCTAAAAGAGAGCATTTTTACTTATGTGAAAACCTACGTCAATACATTTTCGTAGGTTAAGCGCTTATTACACTTGCCTGGATTTAGTTATCTTTATTCAGGTGTTACTGAATTTAGTCCAGTATAATAACATTCAGGAAGCTATGTTTTTAGGAACTAGCATCCTAAATTCAGAAGCAAGGATAGCTTGTGACTAACTGAATCATTTAATAGCTTCTTAATTTAGATGACTAAATTCAGACAAGTGTAATAAGCGCTTAACCTAAGCCCTTCAGTTAAAGCGAACAAGAAAGATTACCTATATATATAGCGGTGAGGCCTAATTTATATTGCCGGGGAATCGAAATTTTATTAATGTTGTAAAATACGCTTTACTTACGTCAAAATTGTGTTATGTGGGTCAAAATCACAGATCACACGCGTTACGATTCGCTACGAATATAAATTATCAAATCAAATCAAATCAAATGAAATCAAATCAAATCAAATAAAAATGTTTATTTTTAAGACACAAAGATCCACATATTATTATAAGTATAAAAATTAAAAATTGGAATAATTATATTAGAACAGCACAAACACAGACACAAATGAAATATTCAAATTGGAACATTAAGTAATTCAATTATTATTGTCAACTTATCAATTTTATTTTAAAAGTGTTTTTATGTGATGACGCAGGATATGGCAGTCAAACTTGTCGGTTATGGCATTCAGAATGCTGTTGTTGCTTGCCCGGACTCTGCATAATAAGGAGGCAACCTTTTTTCACATTATAGCAGCGAAGCCTACAGTGCGCGCTTCCATAAACATGGAAGACGCGCTGCAGAATCGCGGGAGTCTCAACAGCATTCTGAAAGCATTATTATATTGGACACGCAGAGCGTCGAGGGATTTTTGAGTATATGCTGTCCACAAGCTTCCACCATAGAAGGACTGGCAGTAAGCTTTAAATAGAGTAATCTTAGCTGCAGTTGAGCACGAAAAGAATCATGTCAAGAAAATTATGTCTTAGGGCCTGCGTTTTACAAAGAAGGTGAGAGAAGGTTATTTGATTCGTTGCATTTTCTAAGTGATGATATTCTAGTGATTCTAGGCCTTTGGCTCTGATAGCCTCTAGAGTCATACAAGAAGAGTAGATACAGTTAGATACCCACTACATGTGTTTGTTCTTAAATTGGGCAGTTGAATTTCCGTCAAGCACAAAGGTAGCTCAACTACCTACCAACAGGTAGTAGGTCAACTGGTAGAATAGCCTCAATGGGGCAATTGCGTCTTTTGAGAATTACTGACAAACCCTTCACAAATAGGGCAACTATCGCCATCTAGTACAGATTATTGTAACTAAAGACAGAAAATAGGTGTAGGTGGCGCCACACAATGCAAAAGGGGCAAGACAAACCGCCATTTAAAAAAAAAAAACATTTTTGTGAGTCGCGTATCCGATCGCGTGTGCCTTAACATCTGGTTGTACTCGTAATTCAAGTTCAAAGCTTTCTATGGATGCGTACACAAAATATGAATAATTTAACACGTAAGTACACGTAAATATTTTCTTTGAGAATAAAGTTTTTTTTTAACAAATACAGAGGTTCAAATTTGGGGTTCTGTTTTTTTCTGTTGGGGCAATTGCGTCTGGTACCATGGGGCAATTGTGTTTCTGTGATGCATTTACCTCAACTTCAGATATTCATAAACTAAGTAGTATTAGTAGTACTAAGCCGAAAGGAGCTCATGGTACTCATCATTATAAAGTAGGTACTTACCTTCCTCCACCTACATTTAGATGTGCCTAATTAATTACCTACTTATTTATCTACACTTACGTAGGTATACCTACTTAGTTGCAAAGTTATATCGAAGTATCAATTAAAAGGCGACTTGAATACTAATAAAATATAAGCAATAAGCATTATTTATCAGAAGTCGTTTGCAAATGATTTATAACCCACCTACTTGCTTAATAAGTACACCAAGGAAAGCCGCCGGTAGAGTAGTTAGGAAAATCTAGAAAAGATATATATAATTTAGGTAGGTACCTAGGTAGGTAGGTACCTACCTAAATTATACTTAGTGGATGAATACTTAGTAGAGTACCTTTATGCATTTCGAATAGCGTGAAAATTACACACACACATTTTTATATTATGAAAATTGTGTGAGAATGACACACACAACACACAATTATTTACACAAAGCGATAAGTCGATACAGCATTTCATAGCAAATAAGCTAAGAATAGACATCTCTTTAGAATAGATACCTGGGAACAGACACTACACTAAACACTATACATTTTTGGTGGCGGGGGGCAATTTTAAAAAGATGCGCGGCTGTATTGAGGTGTATCGCGGGTTGACCCACTAAACATTCTCGGAGGCCAGCCTATGTGCCATAAGAGGGCACTGGGATCTCCATATAAGAACTCATCGTTCCTCCCCTAGCACATTGTCTCACACGTTGGCTTCCTTTGGCTGGTTTGAGAAGGTGGTCAGATTCCCAATTTCTTCCCACCCAGTAACATTTTGGGAAAGGGACGTTTTGACACTATGCGATACCACAGACATCCAATATTGGATGTCTGTGTGTGATACAAAGTAAACTTTTCAAGTGTTAATACATAGGTACAAGGGTAGGGAAGTATCTTAGTACCCATACACTCTTTTATGAATAAAGTAGTCCTAAGGCTTTTAAGAGTTTAGGACATCAGCATAGATATTCACAATAATTCGGAAACGGTTCCGATCGCGGATTCCAACATTTTTAAATTCATATTATTTTAATATCATAAGTATTCATAAGTATTTAAGCGTAATTAATTCTTCCGACGGATTTAAACACTATTTCCTATTACAAAATTAATAAAAATACTTACTTACACTGAAATTAGAATTTGAGTTTGAAATTTTTGGAGTCCGAACGGAAACGTTTCCGAATGATTGTGAATACCTATGTAGAAGGCTTCATGTTTTGTAAACTAGGGTAGATAGGGTTTTAGTTCTCTAATTAACCTATATCTGCTATCTCATGCTGGCGGATGTTAGTGGATTAGCTTTGACCATCTCTCTCCAAGCCGTCTGATGCATAATTGCCATCATTAACTTTACAAGAAGGCCTAAAAACATCATAAAACAGATCGACATTTATCGGCCTTTGCAATACAGCCTCAATAAAGATGCTTTGCCTTGATAACAAATAGCAGGACATGACACAGGAAAGGAAAATACGATTATTGCTAGTAAAACGGTAATTTAGACCTTGAGAAATTTTTACTTACGATCAACGATCTATGAAGATCATTGCTTACAATCCACGATAATAAGACCAGGACCTTCGTGCCTGTTGTTTTGTTTTTGGGTGGAAAGACATGTCGTGACAAATCACGCTTACGATTGAACAAAATAAAAAGCTGTTGCTTGTCAATTATAGACGGTACGATAACCTACTACGATTAACAAGCTTTGCTTGACTTCTTTCAACCTATAGAGTGGAGAATGGAAGTGCGAATAACGCTGTTGCGACATTTCTGAACTGCGATTAGGTGCTACATTCTTGACAACTTCCTCATCCACGTCAAGTTTCGTCAAACATAAACGCAAATTCCAATTGCTCTAAACCCTGAGCACACAGAGCCAACACACCGGCATGACGTCTTCAAACCATCGAGGCTTTCACGATAATCCTCTTATGGATAAGAACGGATTATTGCAGAACGATAGCAGAACCAACACGGCAGTTTTTAGAACAAGGCGTAACTGCCTCATGACTATCGGTAACTTGTACGAGTTTTAGTGGGTTGTGGGGACAGCGCCCTCGTGAATCAAGTCGGTTCAGGTTTGCGACGAGTTTTAGTCAAATATTTGTGGCTTGATGACTGACGGGTGTTCTGTGACCGACACCAAGGTCGCTGACATTGGCTTCTGGAGATTTTGAAGGCATTTGCTGGATTTAATTTAAAAAATTTTGAAGCTATTAGAGAAACACAAATAGAAACACTCCTCTGGAAATGTTCCAGCCATTTTCAACATGTTCTTTGATCGTCTGCCTCGGTGGCTCAGTGGTGGTAGTGACCTTGCCTTCTGAGCTTGGGGTGTGGGTTCGATTGTCAACTAGGGCAAACATTCATGTGATGAATATTTTGTTTGTTAGATGACGGTAACTAGGTACTTAAGTATTTAAAAAAATATACATGTTGGTAGGGATATTTTCAATCTTTGAAAGCCATGCATGCATAAAAAGTATCCAAGCTTTGATTAGTTTGGGGCCAGACGACCGTGTGGGAAAAAATCTCCTGAAAATTATAGCATTTTTTTTCTTTTATGGACATTCCTGCTTCATTGTACCTTGGTGCAGCTCTTTTTCGGATTTCGTTTTTTTTAAACTTAATTAATTTCATTTGTAAATAGCAGTGTCATATTGTTTCATCACTTTAATACATTGACTTCGGAATTCCTAAATTCATAATATAAAGTAACTACGTCATGCAATTTTCCCATTCCTCAGGTTTTCATTCCAACTGTAGGCATTAGGAAATGTAAATAAATAATTTATGACTTTAAGATTACCTACATAATTACAGTTATAAAGTGGTTACTATTTAGTAATCATTCTCGTATGAGTATTTATTTTGATAAGTTATCTAGTCAAAAATTTCTTAAATTAACCTATCTTTGACTCATGCTAATGTTATTATTGTACTCAGATATGAGTGGTATTTTATTTTGCTTACTTTACGATTTGTAGTATGAACGTGGGCGCTTTGGGCGCTGAGCCTCCGAACGCGGGCGGCCATACTTGCAATACTTACCTACTTAGCTTCCGTTTTTTAACGTGAGGAAAATTCCTCAAGGCTTGGATATAATACATGTCACGAAAGCTGAGACTTGACGAGCGTCAGTGGTGGAGAAGTATTTCAATTATAAATTGGGGTCAAATAGGGCAAATGCGTCTGGGGGGCAATTGCGTCTTTCGATAATTACTGACAAGCCTTTCACATATTAGGCAACTAACGCCATCTTGTACAGATTATTGCAACTAAAGAAAAAAAATATCAAAGTGGCGTCTAATTTGTTGAGGGTATGTCAGTAATTATCGAAAGACGCAATTGCCCCATAGACGCATTTGCCCCATTTGACACTAAATATTTCATAATATTTTCAAATGTTTCAATCAAAAAAAAATACCTCCCTGAAAATCATCTACTGCGCTTCAAACCACGTCGATTATCAAATCTCATCTTTCGTGGTACGTACTGTACCAACATCGGGACCTGGGGCGGGCAGGGTGGTTAAGTGTGAATCCCGCCACTACCGGCCTATACCCACTAAATACCCTAGGGTATTGAGCTATAGGACGCTTTCCCACGCTTCTGCGGAACCAACAGCGCTAGGTAGCCCTTCCGAGCTTCGGTTCGAGCCTGCGCTCCACCTCCAGATGATGTGTTAGGATACCATCAGATATATCACTATCATCCACCTCAGTACATAATCAACATAGCTAGTTAGCGCCAGACAGCACCCGTGTCTAGACGGTCATGTGGCCCCCATGCAACAGGTCTGATAGGTGGCCCCGCCATTTCAGGCGCGAGAGGTAACAAACACTAAATACAACGTTAATATAATCCATGATCAACATAACCATTTCAATCGCTACACGGGACGACTCTTTACTAATACGTTACGGTGACGAAAATAGTTGCATCAGTAAACTACAATAAAGCCACAAAACAAATCCGCAAAATGCAATTTCTGATAAGTATGACAATCAAAGTACGAGTATAAAGGCGAATCTAACAACTTCCTCGCAAACCAAAACCAGTCTTCGATTTTGAAGGTAGAAAGTTCACTTATAGTCAGGTCAAAAATTACCTACTTTGGTGTTGACACTTCTTAAAGTCATTTTTATTTTATTTTATTAGTATCAATAGGCTTGCGTTTGGTCGCCATATGTCTGATGATAAGCAGTGACGCGGCCTACGGTGAAGCATGCTTGCTTAGAAAAAACCGATTTACTCGAGACTTTACACCCAGATTATAAGTGTCAGGGAACACACACTCTGGCAGTATATTTCTAATAAAATAATCATACCAGAAAAAAAAGCACAAAGGATACAGTTCTCTACATATTTAATATGTTTCATTTTGCTAACTTACCTTTCACTTTACTTTTACCTCTTGCTTTATGCGCAAAAAAGTCCCTGTTCAATTCCTATAACCAACCTTCCTGTTGAGAATTTCTTGTAGCTATGGGTATTTTTAGAGAATTAAGTTATTGAACCTGCGTATAGGGATTTTTTTGTACTTACCTACCATCTTACAATATATGTATTATGTAAAAACACAGGCTGGTAACCAGAGGTATTTATCAGTCGATGTGTCATTTGCGGATCATTTGTAACTACCACACAATATCACCGTACCTACTTTGTATGGTTGGTCATGTAAACCTCCCAATGTGTGTGTTTTTGTGGTATCTAATGGGTCGATTTGTGTGTGTTTGTGTATGTGTGTCTATGCGAGACGTATGCACTGATGCTCACAATTGTACATCGCCCCATGTGAACTTAGTTGCAAGCTGATTTTCTGGATACATGGCTGTCTGTAACTTGTTAGATATGTAGATATACCTATTACACACATATTAGTACAACGTAGTTATTAGGTAAAGATTTTTCCAGACGACGCTGAAAAATTTATTTATTTAACATTTATTTATTTATTTGTTTCACAACTTACAGCTATCATTACAGGTAGACTATCCTATAAGAAACTTACGGTAACACAATATATATAGTGTTATCTTTGTGAATTCACCCAGAGTACAATAGAACAAATCTGTATCAGCCGCGCAAAAATTACAAGGAAGTACCATCCTACTAATTTTATAAACGCGAAAGTTTGTAAGAATGGATGGATGGATGTTTGTTACTCTTTCACGTCACGGCTGCACATGAAATTTGGCACAGAGATAGATTTTAGTCTAGAATAGCACATAGGATACTTTGTAACCGCGGGTGAAACTGCGGGGCGCAGCTAGTAATACATAAGATAGTACAATATTGGGACGCAATATTCGGATCACCGCCTCTAGATGCTCTAAAGCTCTATGGTACAACGGAAATCCTCCACCTCACCCACATGGAATAATAAATACATAAAGGCACACATACATACATTTTGCGCGTCGACTCCCGTCGTATCTTCGCAATAAAAGCCTTAATAAAGCAACTAAAACATTGACGACGTTATCCCTGCAATTTAATTGTATGTGACTTACAGTACGTTCTGTTTATAACTAGTTAAAACTGCTTGCGTAGATGAAAAAGGGGTATTTTTACTTTCCCACCAAGTGTAGTGTCTCCCCTGGGGGGATATAGGGTGGTAGGTGGTAGTTATCCCTGCTTTTTTTTAAACGTCCTCAAGGGAAAATAGAGCAATGAAAAATACCCGCATTTGTAAGGGGTCACTTTTGACTGATTTATTTAATAGGTAGACAAAGCAAATCTAAAATCCCTTTACTTAAGGAGGTTGTATAAATATTTAGCTTTTAAATTAATCCATAATAGAGATACATTTCTTTAAATTTGAGAATTACTAGTTGCGCCCCGCGGTTTCACCCGCGGTTCCATAAGAACTGTTAATTTTTTTGGGATAAAAAGTACCCTATGTCATTTTCTGTACCCCAGACAACACGTATGCAAAATTTCATGATGATCGGTTGATTAGATAGGGCGTGAAAGCGTTACAAACAAACAAACAAACGAACAAACTCACTTACGCATTTTTAATATTAGTTCGGTTTATTTTTTAATATGATTTTTGCACTTTTCTAATCCTAATCCTAATGACCTGATCATAGGATTAGGATTAGAGAAGTGCAAAAGTCTTGAAATTCTAGAAACTTCACTTTTTGTTACTCTGTAGATAACTTTAGAGGCTCGTCAGTATAATTATGTACCTACTTGCTTTCTTGGCTCGTCGTTTTTTTAGACGAAATGGCAATAGAAAACTTTTAGCCAATTCAAAGTTATTCAAGTGTTTGTGTTAATAAACACAAGTTAGTAATTTGTGTATTTTTGTTGTACTTAAACATATTCTAGGACGTCTTAGGCCCAGCGCAATTATAGTGTATAGTGGCAGAAAGCAGAAAGCAGAACATCATAATATCTTTATTCACTTCAATCCAATCCAAGCTTCAGAGCTTGTCGCACCGGTGAGAGGTAGCAAGTTTGTCGGTAGGTATTTTACAGAGACTATGGCGAGCGGCACAACAACTGCCCACCACCGTTCTTCTACAATTGCACCAGGCGCACCAATCAGATACACCCTCTCATGGTGGATATTCCGTCTAAGCGCACTAAGCGTTTCAAATCCACTAGGTCTCTCCTAGGCAAACGTGTTAAACCTTCGATCACGTCGTCGCTTCCCATCAGGCGAGTCTGTGGTCAAACGTATGCCTAGTCTGTTGTAAAAAAATAATAATTCTAACATTGTTCAAGATACATGGGCTCTCCTAATTAATGTTTTCTGCTTGAATAAATGATTAAGTCTATTTAGAAGTTAAAATAGATTTGTTTAATTCGAAGTCGCATTCTGGGAGCAGTAACTCAACTCATTAAGCAGCGTCTTACGTCACGGGTGGCTTATTGAACTCTGAGAGTAACGAGGGACTCTAGAGTTAATAGTTAGAGGCGTTATATTATAAGTACATATATACATACATACTATCTAATATAACGCCCGAGCGAAGCGAGGGAGTTTTGTAGAATCCTGAGTGAAGCGAGGGGCTCAAGCCGCCCCAGACGAAGACACTGCTTCATCCCAGTGGTGAATACTTTTCTTTTCACACCTTCTGCGAGGCAATTAAAACGGTACAAACATTGCGAAACGCGACTTTGCGTGTTCCCTACAAAATTACATTTGATAGGGGAGTGATTTATCGTTGCAATCACTTGGTTATCATTACAACTAAGAAATACGTAGTTTATTAGATACTGGCAAATGCACACGACGTGCGGCGCCAAAAATGGGTAGAAAAAAACAACTATTAAAATTTTATGGATTTGCGTTCTATTTTTGTGGTGGCCAGTTCGATTTTTTAATGACTCGTCCCTTTCATGAGTGTTAACTCGATTTTAACCTCTTTGCTCGATTTTAACTCCCTTGGGAGTTTCATACAGCATTAACTCCCTTGGGAGGCAATGCCTCGCTTTACGTTGAATCTACGTGATATGTAATTGGTCATTGTCGAGCAGGTGGTGTGAAAAACTTATTATACAACCTACTAGCGACCTTCCTGGCTTCGCCCAGTATAAAACTTCCGTGAAAAATTATCTAACTGATGGTGAAAAAAGCATTAAAATATATTGCGTGATTTTAAAGGAGTTAGCGGATTCAAACAAATATTTAAAAAAAGATATGAGGTGGGCTGAAACATTGTTGATGGTAAATAGGTTATTGGATGACTTTTTGTAATCTACTTATAAAAAGGAGGATGTTTAAAAGGTTCGAATATATTTCTGTGTATTTTTTTTTTAGTTACGTACTTATTATTATTTTTTTTTTTAAAGGAACAACAGACAGCCGTAAAATGAAAAAATATAAAGAGTGGAAACATAAATAGACTTATTAATAACTAGCTGCGCCCCGCGGTTTCACCCGCGCTTAAAAAGTATCCTATGTTTTATTCTAGACTAAAATCTATCTCTGTGCCAAATTTCATCCAGATCGTTCAGCCGTTCTGGCGTGAAAGAGTAACAAACATCCATTCATCCATCCATCCATTCTCACAAACTTTCGCGTTTATAATATTAGTAGGAAATATCCCCCAACGCTATTCACAGATTACTAAATAAATTTCCTAAATTTCGCTAGAAGTTGCTAACTTTAATTGAGTTTATATGATAAAAAATCAACATTTTTGAGACAAATCTAAAGATAAAATAAAACATAAAATTTATTACACATTACAGTTAAATTCAATGGAGTAAAATATGTTAAATACGAGTATATACTTAGCTAAAAAAGTTAAGATGAAAGTTTTTTAATCAGGAATTATGTTTAGAGTTGGTTCAACGCAAAAGTGACACACACAATGACCTATAGCTACTAGTGGATTTTAACCCTCATCTTGAAAGGCAGGCCTAGTAAATATTATAGAGTCATCCTTGTGGTGGGTAAATTTAGCTACGTAGTCCACGTATGTTACTGCTCCGCAGAGTGGGACTAATATGGTCATGATCTAAAATACTTCATCTACACTAAAAAGTAATATAAAGAGGAAAGATTTGTGTTTTTCTATGTTTGTAACATACAAAAACACAAATAATATAATAATAATAATATAATAAATAATAATCTTTTACCATTAGCTACATTATCCATGAGTAACACCTACACTACTATTATAAAATCGATAGTAACTCTGTCTGTTAGCTTTTTCTCGGCTGAACGGCTGAACAGACCTTGATGAAACTTAATAATTCGTTGCAATATATCACAAAGAAGGTTTTTAGTTTTTTTTTTAAATAAGCGTGATCAAGGTCGCGAGTGACAGACCTACTATTTGAAAAATGTACTGTAAAATAGTTTAGGCACCTATACATGGTCTTCTAACGTACCTATGCTTCCCATAACATAAAACCAACGTTGGTTGAAAAAGAACGTTTATTTATCTTTATTATAAGTTACCTCTTGGGTAAATGATACCTTTTTGATAGTAAAGTATTTTTGTAATTTTTTTTTTTTTTCCTATCTTCTACTTTTCATCAGTTTATCGGCGAGAAGTTGACAAATCATGAGATTATATCAAACGTTTATGCATAATAAAGTAAACTTGCTTGTATAACTAAATAGCATAGAATGAATATCGCAATCCAACGGAGCGATGCGGATTCGTTTTTTTTTCCACTAAATATTAATTTTGGTTTAGTACACTTAAGTTTATTTTAATGTTTAGTTGATGTTATTTTCTGTTTTCAAATTTCACCATAATTAAAAATAAATAACCTAGATGTTAAATATCTAATGGAAAATACATGAATATCTTGCAGCTACGTAACGCGCGAAGGTTGTACTATTCGCTATCTACAGCAAAATGATGTAATGCTATCTCCACACAGTTCATTATCAAGCGCAGAATCCTTTTAATCCCTGCTGTAAACGAAATCTTTCGCCCATCGCCTTAGTATTATCACTGCGTCGTCTCTTATAAGTTAACTATGTCGGCAATAACCTTAGTTATTATCCTTTACTGCGAGCTAATGCGTGCCGATGTCACTCTAATATTTAGAGCTGCTTTGAAAAGGACGCGGCCGATCCGCGTGCGCGCGCGCCGGCCAAAGTGATCCGATCCTCGTTCTCGGTCGAACGTCAATCGGGAAGTGTCATCATTCATCAACCAAGTGTAGTGACCGCTACTCGTCATCAATGAGAACATGTGGTACAAAAATAGGGGCCAATATGCAGACCACTTCAGTGTAAGCCCGAAGTCTTCGACGAAAGCATCGACAATGACGCTCAAGTTTTCGAGGATGCTATGGATTTTCATGTGATCTCGTGACGCTTGTGAACGTTTTGTGATTTTGAACTTGGAGTTAAAGAAAGCTAGTCAAGATGATGTCCAAGAAGCAGTTGGCGTGCATGCTTGCGCTGCACATTATGTATTTATTGGTTGGAGCGAGCATTTTCTACCATATAGAGAGCCCATTAGAGGTGCAGCAGCGAGCGGAGGACAAACTTGAAAGACTTGAAATCCAAAGTAAGTAATGCATAAGCGATGCACTTGACCGTTCGTAATGTTAGAAATACAGCTGTTGATTCAAACGAAGCTTTACGCAGACGTGCGGGTTTTAAAACAACGTTTATTTATGTTCAGTCAACGATACCATAAAAAATTTAGATGAAGACTTGTGTGCTTTATAAATATGATGATTTTGAAATGAAAACACGTCTTTTACGCGTATAACGATGAGAACGAAGGGTACCCAAACACCAGTTACGGAATTGTTTATAATATAAATTGAGAGTATATATATTTATAGACATCGAAGTAGGAAATAGAAATCCAATTTTAATATTAATATTTTTTATGTACTCACAAACCGACAAAACCAATAATTGTGCAAGCACATACGGTAAACATTTTCAAAATTTCACTTTAGCAAAAATAAAAACAGTATTTTAACTAAGTAAATATACATAAAATTACTTATGAATTTGGGTCAATTTCGATAAATGAAGAGAACGCAGAGTAACTTATAGTACCTACCTATATTATATTATTATCGTACCTATTGCACAATTTGAAAATAAAATAAAATTGTTATACAAAACGAATATTCAACATTTTACATTTTTACAGTTCAAATAACTTTGAACAGTTCATTTATTTCAAAGATTATTTTGGTATCAAACTAAAATTTAAAAGTCATATGTACTATGTCTGAAAACAACTTTAATAATTTAAAAACTATGTTCGTCACGCGTTGTTACCCGCGGCTAAAAAGTACCCTGTGTCCTTTTCTGTTACCCTATTATATGCAAAATTACATGACGATGGGGCATGAAAGCGTGGAACAAACAAATGAAAGCACTTATTTTCACGCTTGTAATATTAATATAGGAGAGTCCCTCTTTCTTTATTGAAAGATTATTTTAACACAACCCTAACATAAACTTAGATAGCAAATTACAAATAATAAACAGAGCTCAAGTCAGTATCCGCGGGTAAAGTACCCAAAAGGCTGACAACGTTACCGTCTTGAATAGCAGTACAAATTTTTTGACCGAGGTAAGAACCAGCCTTTTGGTCGTTTGATATCTCTATCTGCCGTTTTGACTCATTAAAGAGCAACCATGCGCTTGAGCCCCAACCAAAAGGTATAAAATATGTATCCATCACCGAGGGATTCATATTTCCGCCTCTAGAGACAAAGGATAGACTTCTGAATATAGTTTGCTAACTCATTTGTAGAAGCTTTGCTGACTTTTCATAGCACTCAATGATTGCGTAGTTTAGCTTTCTATTAGGACGCCCCTAGACGGGCCATATTTATAATAAAATACTGGGCCGACAATACTGGCAATATTGCCGACTGTAGCCCGGCCATCGTTAAACATGCTATTTTATTTATTTATTTAATACACATAGTACAAGTATAATGTATATCTAAATATAAAGGTTTAAGTAAAAGGAGACAATATGACTAGAGTACCCCAGATTTCGCACTAGGCGAACCTGTGTCGCGAAATCTAGTCTCTTCCATTTCCATTATTATTTAATTATGTAGCGCAATAAATAATTATGATAAATGAAAATAAAATGAAATTATTTTTATTCCGGATTGTTACACCCATAATAAATACAAAATAAATAAACAAGTAACATTATTAGTATGGAATTCAAGTATTTGTCCACTGTTTGTTTGATGCTAGCAATGTATAACTAATGGCCGAGCCACACTTTAAATCTTGCCGGGCCAGTACTGCAGTAAATATACGGTCCGTCTAGGAGCCCCCGTTATGAAAGAGTTTTTCAAATCGGAGCAGTAGCTCCGGAAAATACAATTTTTACACACAAACCTTACCTCTTTATAATTTTAGTGTGTAATATGAATGTAAGTACTTACAAACAATACGACTTGCAACAGGGACACACTTTATGTTTGCAATATCTACGTACTTATCGAACCACTTCATATTGTGATACTGCAGCAAATACAAACACGTTTCAGTACATAAAAATGTATGTATTTTTTTACTTACGATAGAACGAAGACGGTTTAAGCGTTTGGGGTTAGAAGATGTTTGTGCAAATGTTGCCATTCTTCTCCAAAACTACTAGTCCGATTCTTTTTGAATTACTTTTTACCGTCGTGGGTTTTTGCAATTTTTTTAATTTTCTCATGAATTGAAGTTTTGTACCTTTCGAATCTTTCGATGTATAAAAACAAGATAAGGCAAAAAAAAACCTATTGGTTCTTTTATGGATCATAATAGCTTTTGTTTTGCTGAATCCATCTATATGTAGTAGGTACTAGCTATTACCCGCGGCTTCGTTCGCGTTCAGAAAATAATATCCAAAAACCGTCCTCGTGAAATACTGTAACTAATTATCAAATTTAATAAAGATTTGTTCAGCCGTTTTGACGTGAAAAGCCTACAAACAGATAGACAGAGTTACTCTCGATTTTATTAATTATTAGAAATGTGCGTAATGTAAATTTTTGCAACCTGAGCGCTTTCATATATCCAGTGATTTTAAACTTTCAAAAAGTATGTGAGAAAGATATCTGCGCATCAAACTACATTTCTGATTACTTTTACTATGCCAATATTACAAATGTTCGGTCACATCCACAAATGCCAAGTAACATTGGTTTTACTTTAAAAAACTTGGGCGTAGCATCCGACTCATTCGGTTGCGGCCCTGTAATCTTTTACATTATAATGCAATATAATGAAAAGTACGTACGTTGATGTACATCATATGTATACAAATATAACAATGGGTAGGTAAGTATTGATAAATACTAGTAGATGATGAAACCACAATTTTAACCAATCAGGAATAACTATCGGATTGTGTTTGTAACGATTTTTCCTATGTGACAGCTGATGTGACCATAACGTGATTAAAAGCACATACGACACACCAGACATGACATTGTTCACATCATCTGGATTTCCTTAAGTTTTCCCGACATGAAATCACGCTTTCATAGTATTGATGAAACTTACTATGTAGTTGGGTAAGGTACAATACAATACAATACAATACAACAACTCTTTATAAAAACAAAAAAATAATTACAATAAACATACTATCCTGTGGGGCTATTCCTACGTGTAAGATGAGATGAGATTTTATCTTGGTCACTCTCACACTTATCTCGTTTCAAACTAGAGCAACAAGGACGAAAAAAGGTGAGATGAAAATCTCTTTTTCCGAAAAAAAAACAAGGGTTGACGGGTGAATATGTCAGCTTATGTTGAAAATGGTTTGGCCCATTTAAAAACAAAAAAAAACTATTTGAAGTCTATTTTAAAGACCTAGGTAGGTACCTTGCCTACAGCATTAACTTTGAGTAATATAAGTTGTATAGCTAATAAGGTATTCAATTCTATTCAGCTCTTCTTAGCAAGGAACTTATTTTCTCATGTTTTCTATTACCTATTTAAGTTTAAACTCTATTGCATATAGAATTCACGTGCTTGACATAAACAACTATTTTTTTTCTGCGCTCTACGACGGATTTTCTCTGTTTCTTGACTCAACTGAATGTTTGTGTATCATTCATTGTCTGGGCCCTATTCGGAGATTTGAAATTTTCATCTCAACTTTTTTCGTCCTTGTTGCTCTCGTTTGAAACGTCATAGGTGTGAGAGTGACCAAGATAAAATCTCATCAAATCTCACGCGTAGGAATAGCCCTCCTGAACATTTCCACGATACGCAGGGTTAAGAAGAACCTTTCGTGCCAAGCTAAAATTTAAATTTAAAAGTCTTTATTTCAAGCTGTTTGTGCCCTTAAATTTCGCTACAATTAATTTAAGATAAAAATAATTCTAATAATTAAATTCAATTAAAATAAAATTAGAATATTAATTGTAAGATATTTAAACAGACATTCACTGTTCCTATGTATCAATTAGAACCCCTGTTGACAAATCGTGCAATCGGAAAACAACCTAACTAACAGTATCATTAGTCTATAGTATTTCATACATGTCATCGAGAGCAAGTAAAAAGTATTTGTTTATGGAACAACTAATTTTCTTTGCGGGTCGTGGTTTTAGTAGGTACAATAGTAAAAACTGTAACTAGTGACTCAGGCTCTGTGGGCTAAAGACATTTTCGAACTCGTATATCAGGGGGCGTACCGTGATCTCTTAATGCTATGATTTTTAGGTTCAGTCGCTGACGCTACGCGACCGCGAATCGTTTTACCGCGCAGTAAGGTTCATAGTCAGGAAGCGTTGGCGGCTGCAGGGTCGGACTGAGCTGGAAGTGTCCAGTAACTCCTCGCAAGCCAGGGGCCCGATACGGGGTGTAGCTTCCAATCTACCTACCGTCTAGCTTGCGGCCAGCCCCGCAAGCCAAGTTCGAGGTTCGAGCCCGAGCCGGCTGGGGCCCGGCTGACAATTGCCACCCTGACTAAATAGTCTAAAGGCCAGTCCGACCCTGGGCGGCTAAACCTAAAAATCATCGCAATAAGATGTCACGGTACAAGGCCTGGCCGGCCGATGTCTGACTTCCTCTACTGGTAACATTTTTGTCAAACCTAAAGCAGAGACGCTTCGCTGACTAGCGGTCCCTCGGTCAATAAATACTGTATGAATTATAAAATATATTATATAAAATATAAATTAATAATAAAATATAATATAATATTATAAAATATATTATTTTTTGTTTCGTAAGCCTTAGTTCATTTTTCTGTGTAATTTAAACGTTTTGTACTTACAAAGCTTGTCTAAGTATTCAACTTTCAAGTTCTTGAATAACCCGAAAAACTGTAGGTATACTTGGGTAATAAAATCATTTGTCATTCTTATCTTATTTGGGAAATGCCAATTGTAATTTTAATAGAGCCTGGTACGTGCTCGCTCTCTTTGTCACACGAATATAAAACTTTATGATTCCGTAAACTGTGAAAGAGCAAAGTCAGAATTAAGAGCTTAGTCAATGTTTTGGTCATTAATCATGAATTACTGAATATTTAGGTTTGATGCAAGAAACTGTTTAAATACTAACAAAATTCTAGATTACTACTTACATTACATTTTGTAAATCTTACTTAAATAAATGGGAAAGTTTGTGTGTGTGTTTCTTTGTTACTTCTTCACGATCAAATGGATGGGCCGGTTTTGATGAAATTTGGTATGGAGGTAGGTTATGCCCTGGATTAATATAGGCTACTTTATAACAACTTGTAGCACTATCATAACATAAAAATGCGTTATCATTCCTAGAATGTCATGAAAATAAAAAGTTATTGCTTTGCACTACGGCACCATGTCGACCCGAACACAAAACTTTTAAATTTAGAGAGAGATATGTTTTTGATAGAGCCAAAGTTTTAGGTAGTAACAGGTAATTTTCCAGTACATATTTCTGAACTCAATTGCAGCAAATTTCTCCAGTCAATAGCCCATTGTTCTGAAATAGAGAAAAGTAAATACTTATCACGTATTATCATAATCTCTTCTAGCAAATCTTGTGAGTATTTAGTAATCTGTTTGTTTGCTTAAACAGCAGTTGTCAAGGTGTTGAGGTACTTTACTTGTACTTTCTTAGATAACAAATGGGAATTTGCGAAATTGTTTCAAAATGAAACATAATCCCTGTGTTAACTTTTTCACAAGATTCGTCTCGCGGCTTCATAGTCAGTTTTACCAAGTTTTCATGTTTTTTTAAAAGTAAAAAGTACTTCATACACAACCTTCATGATGCACGCGATTTCCTTGCAAATTTTTATCAAGATTTGTTCAGCCGTTTCGTTGCGAAACAGTTAAAACAATCAAAGCAGAATTACATGACAGGCATAAGGTGATGATTACAAATATAATTAATTCGCGTTAGAGAAATTATTACTTTAAGAGATATTTAAAAAAACATACTACAAACGTCTTAAACTTATGTTAATGTAGTAATTATACGAGTTTTTCGTAGTTTTTGAATGACACAAAAGCTCTGTAGTTTATCATAAAACAAACATGTTCAACATGCTGTTTTGTACAAGGAACTGTTAAATTTTAATTGCCTCTGAAAAATAACACACTAGTTGTCTATTTTTAATCTATACGAAATGAGAACGTAAAAGCTTCAATATTTGACTTATTCCACAAAACCCTCTAAAATATCTTTCAAACGGGACTTTTCTTCCAAAAATCCCTTGTACTTACGTCCCTTTGCTGACGTGTGGCCCACGTGCAGCTGATACGGGATTAAATTTATAAACGCAGTGTTAATTTTATTAAGTCACAGTTAAAATGTTATAAATGTCACTCTAATATTGGTTAGTTTCCAACTCTTGGTAACGTAAGACGATTTATCAGTTAAACCTCTGATGAACAGTTAGCTTCGATTTAAAATGATAACCAGAGTTTCTGCAGGTGGCCCTTAGGGAATCTAGAAATCCCCTTAACCATTTACATACATTGTTATCTTGTCAAAAAAAATTAAAAAGCGATGGCAGCCTAGTTGGGAGAAGACCCGCCTCTCAAGCCAGAGGGAGTAGGTTCGAATTCAGCCGACGGCACGCACCAATTTGTGCATTGTGTGAACATATGTGCGTATTGTATGATGTCATCTGCTACATGACTGGAGCCGGTGTATGGCGACAGGCTCACCCCCTGTCACATTTGGGACTGAATATCGTCCGGCGAAGTGTGGGTGTTGTATAACACCTCTGCCAGCCCCCTCGGGGGAAAGGCGTGACGATATGTTATGTTATCTTGTCGACTTATAAAAATAAAATATCTTTCTCCTCTGAATAATCGCATTTCGTAAGAAAGGAGGACCTGCCCAATTTGTAAAAGAGAAGATTCAGTGCAGATTGTTTTTTTTTAACCCGACTGCGCTAGAAGGAGGGTTTTGTTTTTCGAGTGTATGGATGTAAGTATGTAGAAATGTATGTATGTTTATTCGGCACGCCCTACAGTCTATTAACAGCTTTATGGATTTCGACACGTAAGGTGTCATTTGAATCGTCTTGATAGTGGAAGTGACATAGGGTAGCCGGGTTTTTGGTTTATTTTTATTAACGTTACTTGTTTCATTTAATTCTAATGTATGGGAAGACATTATTTCACAATACTCAATATTTTTCGAAATTCGTTGGATTCTAGACAAATGTATGGTTCTTTCACTCGGCAGCAGGATATAAGGAAAGAGTTGGCATGGATCATTTTAGACGAATTCGATTAGTGGGATTCCCATTGACTATTGGTCAGAGTGGTCGTCGCCACGAATTCGTAAACTAAGGCGGTTCCGACACCGCTCCGCACCATGTAACGCAGCGATCGTGAGCGGGACGACGAACCAAATCTCCTAGAAATAAATACTAAAACGTTTATATACGTTGAGAGTCGTTGTGTTTTGTACCGCGTAGTCTTCTACGCAAACTGAGATACCTGCCATTTATACTATGATACTAATTATTACATACGCGATGACCGTCGTCCTCGTGAGGCGTGAGGCGTCAGAACCGTTTCTTAAGGAGTTAAGCCAAACTAAACCAAGCTTTCTAAGCTACCCAAATCAGCTGAACGCGTGATCTCATGCACATCAGCCTCTACGTGAAGACACTTTTAAGTAGGCAATTATACGCAGTTATTGTTGTTTACCTTAGTGACGTTCTTAACTGTTGATAGGGTTGCCAATACTGGCAATTGATCGCGATTGATTGGTCATCCGCTTCATTATTCTTGAGCTCCCTTTATGACGTCGATGTTTTAGATAAGCTATTTCGTCAAGCGGGTCTGACTCAGTCTGTCAACTAAAGAACACAAGATTGCCATTATCATCGCTGCAAACTTTATTGATCTATTGCTTAGTGGACAAAGGCCTCTTAAATTGAAACTTTATTCGCCTGTGATGCCAATAATTCTAGCCTTTACGTCTGTCTTCGTTTTTCCAAGGTGCTGGTCCTGTTTTGGAATTTACGCGTTGTCAACCCATGGATGTCAATGTGTCAACCCTATTGCTGTGACACAGTGGCTAATGTCAGTTTTCCTTAAACGTCGGAAGAGGAAGAAGTTTCGCTAAAGAATAGAAGTTTTCGTACGTGACTGAAATGGAGTACACAAAGTCAAAGTCAAAAGTCAAAGTCAAAATGTTTTTATTCAATTTAGGTATCAAAGATACACTTATGAACGTCAAAGTTATTTAAATAGACTCGACCGCCTTGTTCGGATAAAAAGCCTCTACTCAGAAGAACAGGCAAGAAACTGAGGGGCATTATTTTTTCAAATAATAAATAAATTAGTCTCACAAATTTTGGCTTACAACTAGGTAATATCTATAAATATTAGTGGCTACTTGGCGGAAGTGGAAGGCTCCAGACATCTTTATCTTCTAAATAATTCTTAACCTTATAATATCCTCTTTTCATTAATGTAGTTTTTACATGTGATTTGAATTTTCCCTCGGTGAGCCCTGTTATATTTTTCGGGATTTTATTGTAAAAACTAACGCAGTTGCCTAAAAATGACTTTCTTGACTTAGTCAGTCTAAATCTCTGTACAGCTATCCTATCCTTATTTCTAGTGTTATAATTGTGATAGTCACTGTTCAATTTAAATTTATGTAGATTTTTGCGAACGTGCATAATATTTTCAAAGATATATAAAGAAGGTAAAGTTAAAATATTTATTTCTTTAAATAAATCTCTCAATGATTCACGGGGACCCATTCCGTAGATAGCGCGGACCGCTCGCTTTTGCAAAATAAAAATGGCCTCCACTTCAGCAGCTGATCCCCACAGCAAAATGCCATATGACATTATGCTGTGGAAGTAAGCAAAGTAAACCATCCGAGCTGTAGCTATATCCGTCAGTTGCCTAATCTTGCGAACCGCATAAGCAGCAGAACTAAGTCTCCCAGACAGAGCACTAATATGTGGACCCCATTGCAGTTTGGAATCAATGCTTATACCCAGGAACACCGTCGCCTTGTCTATGTTAAGTTTATCGCCCTCAAGCATTACGTTTGGTTCTATATATCTAACATTAGGCATGGAAAACTTTAAACACTTAGTTTTTTTTGCATTTAGTAACAAATTGTTCGCAGCGAACCATCTCGAAATAATAGTCAGTACGTTGTTCACATGCACAAGTTCACTATCTTTCCTATCTGTTCTAAAAATAAGAGATGTATCATCAGCAAATAGAACTATGTCTGTAAGGTCCTTAACCATATACGGCAAATCATTTATATACGCCAAAAATAAGAACGGGCCTAAGATAGAACCTTGTGGTACTCCCATTGTAACTAAAGATCCGGAAGATGTGACGCCATTAATTCCCACTTTTTGTTGTCTATCAGTTAAATATGACTCGACAAGATCTAGAGCGATTCCACGAATTCCGTAGTGGTGTAATTTACGGATCAAGGTGCGGTGTTCTACACAATCAAACGCTTTGGAAAGATCACAAAAGACACCGATGGCATCCTGTGAACTCTCCCAAGCTTCCATCACATGCGTAACTAATCGAACTCCCGCATCTGTTGTTGATCTACTTTTCGTGAAACCGAACTGATTTTCGTTTAATATACTGTGTATGTTAAAGTGACACAACAGTTGATTAAGTATAATCTTTTCAAATATTTTACTCAAAGCCGGAAGCACAGAGATGGGTCTGTAATTCGAGGGATCTGACTTACTACCCGATTTGAAGATAGGGGTAATTTTGCTGTTTTTCATTAAATCGGGAAATGTGCCTCTGTCAATACACATGTTAAATATGACCATGAGGTGTGGTGCAATAGTTTCTATTAAAGACTCTAACACTTTTACTGATAATCCCCATAAATCTTCACTAGATTTAACTCTTAAGCTTTTGAAAGTTTTGATAATTTCAGAGATGGAAGTGTATCTGAACCGAAAGTCTGGTATATCCCGCGAGAAGTGTTCTTTTAGAAAAGCACCTGCATCATCTGGAGACGAGTTAAGCGTTTTGGTGGCATCAAAGGGTATGCTAGAGAAGAAATGTTCAAAAGAGTTGGCTACCGATTTTGCATCAGAAACCGGCTGATTCTCAACTACCAGCGTAAATTCTAAATCCCTCGACTTACTTTTTCCCGTCTCTGTGTTGATGGTCTTCCAGACAGCCTTTATTTTATTATCGGATTTTTGAATTTTATCTTTTATAAACAAAGCTTTAGCGCGAATGCAAACCGACTTAAAAGTTTTCGAGTATTTTCTAACATAGTCATGAAAATCCTTACTAGATGTCAGAGATTTCTTGTTATATAAATCATACATAACATCTCTACTTTTTCGTATACCTCTGGTCGCCCAGTCACTAAACTGTATTTTTTGGTTGAATTGAATCTTCTTCTTTGGACAAATTTCATTAAATTCATTGCTAACTATTTTAAATAATTTTTCATAACTGTCATTAGGGTTATTGACAGAAAAATCAGTTAAAATAAGTTTCGACTCTATGCAATTATTTAGTCGTTTTAACCTACCTTTCGTTAATGGTCTACACTCAACTAAAGATGGTTTCTTTATTTTATCAATTTCAAATTTAATTGCAAGGCCCTTGTGATCTGACCTGACTCCGTTAAAAAGTGATAAATCTTTTGTTTTACAACTTGAGAAAATATTGTCTATGCAAGTAGATGAGGTCTCCGTTACTCTAGTTGGCTCGCAGAAAAGATAGTTTAAATTAAATGCTTTAAATAAAGAAATTAGATTAATTTTATCCGTAGAATTGACTAAAATATCTATATTGAAGTCTCCGCAAACCAAAATAGATCTATTTGATTTAGAAAGTTTCTTTAGTACGCACTTCATTGTTGACATAAAATGATTGAAGTTAGATGCTGGTGGTCGATAAACACATAATATTATGTGCCTGTCCATTTCCGCACAAGCAATTTCACAGACACGTTCAACAGAATAGCCCCTTATGTCAGAGCGCTCCTTATATTTCATGTTATTTTTAAAAAGAATAATACAGCCTCCTCCTTCAGCGGATACTCTGTTAAACGCACTGGCCACCTGAAAATTTGTAACATTAAATAGCATTTTATTTGATTTTAACCAAGTTTCAGTGAAACATAAAATATCAAAATTATACTTATCTAATAAAAGTTCTATTTCTAAAATTTTGCCAGAGAAGCGGTTTATGTTTTGATAAAAAAGTGAAATGTCCACACACTTCTCTGTTGTCTCACTTAAAAGTTTAAACTATTGGTCACAGTTATGTTATTAGTACATTTACTAAAAACTGTGACCTTATCTTTGTACTTCGTTATATTTCCTATAACTGAATCAATATTGTAGGCTAACAATGTAGCAATCAAGTGTCTGCATTTCTTAGGACAATACATGCTGTCCTGTGTTAACTTAAAATTATAAATAAATTGATTATTATCAAAAAATAGCAGCTTATCACTATGACGGGAAACTATGTTAAACATTAATGCATTCAAAGAATGGATGTGGTTATTTTGACTTCTAGTCAAAGAGTCTGAGTATGGAAATGCACATAACATTACTTTGAATGCATTTAATTTCAACAGACAAGTTATTCTTGCAATCACTTCTTTCCTGTCTGTACCTAAACTTTGCCCCAGGTAAACCACAACAATTGTACTACTATCTATTTTACAGCTTAATATTTTCTTTTCAATTTGAGCATATGATGCTCCTGGCATGCAGTGGTTTACCACAGAACAACTAACACTGTTGCTCAATAAGGAACCCAAGCCTACACCTATTCTGTCTGAAAAAACTAAGATTTGGTTAATACACTGTACCTCACTCTGCTCCGCCTCTAGGATTAATTTAGGTGAACTAGTAGAACTAGTAGTAAGGGTTGAGGTATCTTTTTGAGGGTGGTTAGAACCCGTCATGAGGTTGTTCTCAGAGTGTAGGGTCACACTCTCTACATTACTATTAACCAGGTCTACTAGCTCAATTGCAGTCTTGTAGTGCTCGCTTAGATGAATTTGAGCAGACTTGTATCCAGAAAAGATATCTTGTAATGTATTTTCTTTCTGGAGCAGGTCAGAGCGAAGTTGCAGTGTATCATTATCATATAATCGCCTAGTAATGTCTAGTTCTTCCATACAGTTTTTAGTTGCTCTTCTAATGACAATTTATCTTTAATTAAATCTACATTTTTACTAAAATAACACCTTTTTTTCAGTTGTTTTTGACATTTTTTTATGATTTTCTTAACTTTAATATATTTTTTAATTTTGTTGTGACTTTTTAAATGGGTGGTAGTATTATTCATACATTTTTCCTTAGTATGGTCAATGTTTACCATAGGTTTTAAATTCATGCCACCACCTACCAGCTCATCGAATAGGTTCAGTGTGTCGGCTACCTGTTCATCACTTTTTCTGGATTTTAGCACTAATAATTCATTATTACATTTGCTCAACTCTAACTCAAGGTCTTTAATGCGGCTTAAGGCCAATTCATAGGTCTCACCACACTCTCTGAATGATATTATAACATGCTGGAGGTGGTCGCATTGTTCACATGATTCTATATATTTTAGGTGTAGGTCGGATAATTCACTTTTGAGTTCAGTGTTTTTTAAAATTAGTTTGCTCATTTCTACTTCACTATCTTCCCTTTCTTGCAGTAGCTGGGTGTTCAGGTCTCTACAGGCCTTCAAATCAAGGATTGCTGTTTTGAGTTTGTGCTCCATGTCCTTTGCTTTGGCCTGACGGGTCATCATTGTCTTGTCCGTTGGTCCGGAAAAAGAAAAGAAAAGGAAAAATATATATATAAACTCGGGCACAGGCAGCTCTCGTAGTTGTAGTTATAATGTGGTGAATAGTGTTTAGTGTATAGTTGTGTGGTTGTGTCTGCGACAAAGAGTTATGACATCAACTTTGCTTCCACAATATACGTCAAGCAAAGGGAGAAATAACGGACGTCGTCGTTTTGTTAGGGACGTTTGTCACAAAAGTGAGCAATGGGTAGGGTTGTGTTGTGAATTGTGAAAAAAAAAAAAACACTTGACAAAAATATTTTTTGTACTGAGATGAATTCTAACATTCAAAGTCAAATGAGAAAAAGTTTTAGAGAAAGTTTATCACCATTAGTATCTGCTGCAAGACAGCTCACGCTACGGCAGCAGTCAGGGTTTAAATTTTCAAGAATACCAACAAATGTAACAAGTGTATTTATATTATTTTTGTTAACAGGCTTAACATTTTGACCAACGGTGGCCTGATGTGCGTGTTGATCCATGGTCTGTTGTAGCTAACGTGTATAGGCAATTAGAGTATGTTGTACCCATTTTCAATACATAGTTTGCATCTCTCTCTTACCCACATAGAAGCAGCTAGCTGTCCAAAAATAGTGTAGTATCCACAATTTTCTTTTTCTCTGTTTAGCGGAATCAAATCCCCAATTGGGAATTTTGTTCAACCGTCTTGAAAAGTGGTTTAAAAAGACTTTAACAGACCATCCTTTTAGATAGGTTTGTTGTTGTGCTAATCCTACTATAATATTATAAACGCGAAAGTTTGTAAGAATGGATGGATGGATGGATGTTTGTTCCTCTTTCACGCCAGAACGGCTAAACAGATCTGGATGAAATTTGGCACAGAGATAGATTATAGTCTAGAATAGCACATAGGATTACTTATTAACCGCGGGTGAAACCGCGGGGCGCAGCTAATAATTAATAAAAAGAACCCAGGCAAGAAGCAAGTCAGTAAGTAATCCTTTGAGAAGTGTCCGATCATTGTCGCAAATAATGAGATCGTACAGGATTCATTGAACATCACAATCATCGAAGAAAATATCGCAACCACGTGACAGCCAGCATAACAAGTCAATAGTTGCGTTATAGGAAACATTCCTACCGATTCCAACAATAGATCTTCAATTACCGCTGATGTAGCCGGCAATTAAAGAATACATTTTGCTTGCGCTGTTTTAATTATTCTTATGAAACTGTACACGATTTCAAGACTGCAGTTTTAGTCCTGTACTAACGCAAGTCGTTAGCCGTTAGAAGTGTCCAAAGAAATTATAATTTTAGCTCATTACGTATCAGTAGCAGAAAGAGCAGTTATTGTGGCAAGTAAATTGAGGTATTTTACTGCCTTGTTACCATCGATGGGCAGGTGAATAATTTAATAGGATTTTAAATGGTATATACTCGTACCTTCTGCAAGGTGAACACAAGCATGTTGTATGAGATTCAGTCTCGGATGACGCGTGCTACAGAACAGACATTGCACACAACTTTCAAAACTTATAAATCCACTGTGGCGGACCTAGGATTTTGGCTAGGTTTGCATTTTGGTTTTGGTTTGCCTTATTAACTTAATTAAAAGTTAGCTTCAGCAAGATCGGTATACAATAAAAAACAGATATTTTCGACTACCCAATTAAATATTTTAGGGAGCTTACCACTTTTGGGCCACTTAGCCAAGATTTGCTAGTGCTTTTCCACTTTTCACTTCACACACGTGTCGTGAAAATGTAGGAAGATAACCTACTGTTCTATACTGGGCACCTAATTCTTCCATAGCTTACCACGAAATCTCAAGAACCTAAAAAGTCAGTTCAAGAGCAAAACTTTGTTATCTTCCAAATATAAAAGGAAAATGCGTAGATACGTACAATCTTACCATCTTTATTACTATAAACAACTCTGAGATTAACAAAACAACTAGATTGCCTTAAAATTACATCTCGGTCATGAGCAATTGAAACAGGTATCAGTTCAATACATGACTTGTTTCATGCCTATTTGTATTGGATTTGAATTAATTCTCCTATAGTAGGAGAGCATATAAATGTACCTCAGTATTTTATATGCTTTTTTATTATTTACTTAGTTGTACATACCTAGTACTTAGTTCATGTATTTTAGAAACTAAATTTACGTTGTATAGGTCTTACCTATCTACTTGCTTAAAGCCATGGTATCAAAGTCAAAGTCAAATTCAAAATGTTTTTATTCAATTTAGGTATCAAAGATACACTTATGAACGTCAAAGTTATTTACTTAAATAGACTCGACCGCCTTGTTCGGACAAAAAGCCTCTACTCAGAAGAACAGGCAAGAAACTGAGGGGCATTATTTTTTTCCAAATAATAAATAAATTACAGTCTCACAAATTTTGGCTTACAACTAGGTAATATCTATAAATACTAGTGGCTACTTGACGGAAGTGGAAGGCTCCAGACATCTTTATCTTCTAAATAATTCTTAACCTTATAATATCCTCTTTTCATTAATGTAGTTTATACATGTGATTTGAATTTTCCCTCGGTGAGCCCTGTTATATTTTTCGGGATTTATTCGGGTATAATAATATACTCCGCCAGGTACAGCATTCCGGTCACGTGGGCAACACGTAGAGACGTCAATTGATGCTCAAGCAAGACCGAAATAAGTAATTTACAAATAGTTCGAAAGAGAGGGATGACGGTGACGAGTGACGTCATTACGTGTTTGCTCCCGGAATGTTAGACCTTGTTTTTTTGGATCATGGGTTAAGCAAAAATCGAATCAGTTCCATACATTTATGCAAACGTACAAGCGTCGCTTCAATCAAACGGAATGGGTTCAAACACAAATCTGTACTAAAACTTAAGTACTTACCTATATACTCTTTATCTACTCTCCATAACCGTATAGATTTTTCCTAAATAGGTATAACTAAGTTTTTGAAAAAGTTCTGGAACTTCCTTGACTTCTTGATTGTTACTTGTGATTGCACATAATTAGAATGTTAATGTTTAGTAAGGAAAATCACCAACATTAGACCCCTTAAGAAATAACTTAGTTTTGTGATCCTTTAAAAACTATTTGGGAAACACAAATTATCAAAAAATTGCAATGCAATATATTTATATACATATACCTAATACATACATTTACCTAATATAGCTGTAGCAATGTAAAATGTTCAAGAATGTGAAATAAGAACTTTTTTTCATTGCCAAGAAAATTAAAAAAAAAACAACGAACTTGTTTACATTTTAAAATGAAAAAAAATAATACTAAACCAATATTATTTTCTAATCTAATTTATCATTTTACTTTTCATTACATTTTTTTTTATTATTTCTCGCCGAAATGAAAATCGCGCCAAGATTCTAGAATCATTAAAAATTCCTCCAGCGTGCAAGGAAGGTATAAGGAAAAGGCGCCATGAGGATACCGACACCAGCCTTGACAATGCAATGCTGAATCCAGATGATGAATGATGATTTACATGGATCATACTCAAATTTGAAATAGGGTCAACTAGGGTAAATGCGTTTGTGCGACAATTGCGTCTTTCGAGAATTACTGACAAACCCTTCACAAATTAGGCGCCACCTACATCTTTTTTATCTTTAGTTGCAATAATCTGTACGAGTTGGCGTTAGTTGCCTAATTTGTGAAGGGTTTGTCAGTAATTCTCGAAAGACGCAATTGCACCACAGACGCATTTGCCCCAGTGGACCCTAATGATTTATTGGTGTTGGTAGTATTTTCTATACTGAGGTCGATAGGAAAACTTTATAGGGAAAGGTGCTGCTGGTTATGTTAAGCAGTTGTGTTAAGGGGAAGTCAAGGGATAACTGCATTGTCTTGAGTTATATTATAAATACTATGTTAATTATATTATAAATTCGTTTCCAACGACTTCCGATTGTTTTTGCCCATCAATTCAAGATTGTAGGTAATTTCTGATTTGATTGCAAATGGCTTTCTAAAAGAAAACATTATATGTCTATTATATCTACGAGTATAGGTCTGTAATTTAATTAAAAACCGCTTATGATCATCACCGTCATATTACCATAGTTAACTCACGAATAAGTATTTTAACGTGCATAAACATCTAGAATAGAATTAGAAGAGAGTAGAATTAGAATTAAAAAAACTATCCTATCCTACTAATATTATAAACGCGAAAGTTTGTACGTATGGATGGATGGATGGATGGATGTTTGTTACTCTTTCACGCCAGAACGGCAGATCAGATCTGGATGAAATTTGGCACAGAGATAAATTATAGTCTAGAATAGCACATAGGATACTTTTTAACCGCGGGTGAAACCGCGGGGCGCAGCTAGTACAGAATAAAACAGTCCCTGTGGAACGTCACCATTTTTCACCATATTCGTTTACTTAATTACTAAAAATTTGTGACGAATTCGATGATTCTGCATGCAAGGTGTCATTACCTTAAGAAACTAAAATAGAGAACCCTAAATAATACTAGGAAAGACTAAAAGTTTAGTTGGAAGACATATCACGATGATACAGAATATCAAGCAAGCAAACATTGTCCGCCATTCTACACAGCCTTCTCAACAATTATAAACTTAATTAAAACTCATGCTGCAAATACGAGCTGCATACAATAGAGAGGAAAAATTCGCGAAAAAAGATCACATGAGCGCAAAAAAGGCCTCGAGAAAACTGTTTAGCATCTTCGACGGAAAGGCTGCGACAGGCGACATTTTCAAGGAAAATAACCTTACATCTTATGTTGGACCGAGTGACACTGTTGAGTAAACACCAAACGAGCTGTGCTAAGTAGACGTGATGGCAGAATTAGTTTCTAATTAGAGATGTCGTCAAAAGTACTTGTCGGGGCTAGCAATGAATTTTATTTGAATGCGTTTTCAATTTCATTGACGGAGCTCTAAGTAAAATGACCGCTAGTTCGAAAAAGAAGTTGGATTTTATTATCGCTAAATATTCAGGCAGTATATTAAAAACTGGCCAAGTACGAGTCAGACTTGTGCAGCGAGGGTTCTGTGCAAACCTGTAGATTTTCATTAGGAAAGGGGTAGTAAGTTTAAAATTATTTAAAAAAAAAAATTCTATGATGTAACTAAAATGTATGCTTTTTGCAATTTTTCTCTATTTGTGCTTTATGACGTTGCTTCGTACCAAATTTCAAGATTCTGAGTTCACGGGAAGTACCCTGTAGGTTTTGATTCCTCTGTGAGTGTCAAAAATTTACAGCATAAACAGCTGTTACTTTTGAATGCGTTGGCTTGGAAGTTTGATTGTTTCACAGCTCTAAGGGACAGTATATAGACTTGAGTATTTTATATTAATTTCAGCTTGATACTTATCACGCGTTACTGATAAAACGGGTCTTGACAGACAGGCAGACGGACAACAAAGTGATCCTGTAAGGGGTCCGTTTTTTCCTTTTGAGTTACGGAACCCTAAAAATTAGCATTATTATTAATAAAAATAATTCATAATAATTTACCTAGACATAATAAAATACAAGTACATAAGTAAGATTAGACGAAACTGCTGTAAACGATTGCGGCTAGCTGTTATAATTTTCAACCGTAACATTACTTGTTGCAAACACTAAACTTATAACGAGATTAATTGTAAATAAACTAAAAAAGAATTAGCTTACCAAAATATTTGCTACGTTTCGTCACACGAATGTAAAAATGAGTCGAATGTATTTTTAATTAGCTCTATATAAATCATTAAGATCGTCCTCACATACTTAGGTATATCCTCATATACGGTAGGTATGTACTGGAATTCATCCATAATCTATTTACCTTCGGTGACGTCAACACTGACAATACCGAGATATTTGTAAAAACTGATAACTTGATCCATATAGCAACGGCCTATAAAATTAACAATGGTGAGTAAACTCACATCGCTTCAAAGGTTGCCAGCACAAAGGAATCATGGAACTTTACCCACGACTCACAAATTTGCTTGTCGATGTCACAAACAGTAAACATTCGGGTTAAAATCACCGTTTAACACCGCTTGATGCTAATCAGTGATATTAATTTAGTCTGTCATGAAAAGTAGCATTCAAAATGTAACTGTTGCGAAATTTACAAGAGTAAAAATTCTCTATCTCAGTCTCTATCTTTCGCAGAATAGAAAATTTCAATTTAAAGCGGAGTTAGAAAATTCGTTAACTGATGAAAATCTATGCCTAAATAAATGAGAGTAGGTACAGGAAAGATATCAATGTTGACGAAACGAGAATAACCCAACTCTAGAGCTTTTTGTACAAATCGTGCATCGGGATTCTACACCCCAAAGCCGCCGACAACCGCCGACATTTTGTGATACAACAACACGACACGACATTTTCAAATAACAAAATGTCGGCGTTTATCAGCGACTTTAGCGAGTTCAGCGTGTAGACTCCTTAAAACGTTAAGTGTCATACCTACCTATAATTTATGATATTCATGAAATGTATCTATTTCTGTAGAGTGTACTACAGTATAAAATTATGATCATTGATTAAATTATTGTTCTAGCTACTCAGAAATGCTCTTATCTGCTTATCGATATGCGGGCGAGTAAATGAAGTGTCCTCTTGTGTAGGACAGTGATTATACAGCATGTTACAAAAAGCCTGTTATATAACTAAAAGGCATGAACATTGTACACTCACTTATACATATTCATGCAAAACTACCGAACTGTACACGTTAAAACAGGAAGAGTTAATACCGGTTTAAGAACGCAAGAAAAAAAGGAAATTTTGCAAAAATGTTAACAAATCTGTATCATTAATTGGTGAATTTTATACTAAGAAAGTAGCGCCGCAAAGCGAATAGTTTACAAATAAAATCGACGCGTTTAGTGGGTGCGTGTGCGCTTTTAGAAGGGCGGAGCGCGATGTCTGTTCAAAAATGTTTATAGTCCATATTTAATTTAAAGTAACATAATTACATCGTCCCGTCGATACTGGATGCGCACCTCGCGGCTATAACAGGGTTTTTTTTATTACTTAATAGGCTTGCGTTTAGCCGCCAACATGCCTGATGATAAGCAGTGATGCGGCCTACGATGGAGCACGCTTGCCTAGAAAAAACCGATTCACTCGAGACTTGAAGACACCCAGATTATAAGTGTCAGGGAACACACACTCTGGCACATTGATTTTTCCACATTGATTTATTCTGGCAGTGTTTTTGTAACATCCTGTATATGCCTACCTATTATATGTTATAGTTAGGCAGATAGAATATGGAGGACTTTACCTGATATTGGACATGAAATACATGAATGAATCAGCTGCTACTGCCGCGTAGTTTGCTTAGCTGTAGGCATGTTAAGGTACTTCCCTAAACTTTGGACAGTTACTAGGCACAATAAGTACGTTTTCGCTATTTGCCTCTATGACTCTTCATCTCTAGGCCCTAATTATACAGTGCCAGGCGTAAGGCAATGATACGGCGCGGACAAGGTTCAGGGGCCCTATTCGGAGATTTGACATTTTCATCTCTCCTTTTTTCGTCTTTGTTGCTCTCGTTTAAAACGTCATAGGTGTGAGAGTGACCAAGATAAAATCTCATCTCATCTCATCTCATGCGCAGGAATAGCCCCACAGGTACGGTGCCGCTTCCGAACTTGTATAAATCGACTTCCAAAACGGAGGAGGTTCTCAATTCACCTTTTTTTTTGTAGGTGTGTTACGCGATTACTCCGTCAATTAAGAATTGATTTTAATGATTCTTTTTTTGTTTGATAGAGCATCCTTTAGAGGTAGGTAGTCCCATATTTACATTTTGTCGAAATCGGTCAAGCAGTTTTTAAAATATCAACAGAAGTCTAAAAACTATTTACATGGATAACGAATTACAGGATGGGAAGTCGGTTTTTTTTTATAACAAACTAGGCATGCGTTTGACCACTGACTCGCCTGATGGGAAGCGTTGCCGTGATCGAAGGTGTAACACGCTTGCCTAGGAGATACCTACTCACTTTACTCTTAAACACCCCCGGATTGTATTTAGGTGGAAAGACAGACGCAGGTAACGAGTTCCACACCTCTGCAGTTCTTACAAGAAAAGTTGACTTGAAACGCTAAATGCGTTTTGGCGGAATTTCCACCATGAGAGGGTGTCTCTTACTGGTGCGCCTGGTACAATTATAAAAGAACGGTGATGGCTGGATCAGGTCGTTTTTTTAAGCTACGAGTATGCTTTTTATATTATTAATTATAAGCAAGCGTCACGTCGCAGGCACGCCGTTTCACAGTTTTTACGCCTGAATCGTGTCCGCGCCTCATTTTTGCCTTACTGTATTATATTTTACGTTCTAAAACTCCCTTCTCATTCAAGTCGTCTTTTACGCAGCTTATCTATAATTGCCAGAGCTTAGTATAGACTTGCACTTTAATTTATTGTGTGGAACAATGTCATCATCATCTTTATCTTTATCTCTAGCGAGTCTTTCATAACGATCGATGAACAAACGAAAGTACCCAAGTAAATTATCTTTAAAATGCGCTTATCCTAATCCTACTGAATATTATGAATGCGAAATTGAGTTTGTTATGCCTCAACTTCTTAACTAATTATCATGAAATTTCCCACATACGTTTTCAGAGTTACAGAAAAGGACATAGGACTTTTTAGCCGCGGGTAGCACCATGGGGCGCAGCTAACATTAATTTATTATTAAATTAAAAATGAATTAACTAAGCCTTAAAAATCTATTTAAACTTAAATTTTAAAAGTTACATCAATTCCCAACCGTCCTCTGCTCTTGACAGTGACACTAACCTTGCGTCGCAACAGCTGAATTCAATTAATCGTAAATCGTTTTATGTCCAATTGACAATTGAACCACAACATTGGTGCACAATGATGGGAGACCGCGCCTTCTTCCAATCATAAGGGCTGTGCAGGCTCATTGTAAAGGAAACCGCTAATGACTTCCGCGCCCAATGTATGCAGCTCAATTTTGGGTCACCATTATGATATTATGTAGATACTAACTACGCTCCGCGGTTTCACTCGCAGTTAAAAAGTATCCTATGTATTCTAAACTATCTTTATTATATATATATCCCTGTGCCAAATCATCCAGATCCGGTCTGTCGTTCTGGCGTAATTGAGTAACAAACATCCATCCAAACTTTCGCAATTACGCATAAAACATTTAACTCGCATTGTGGAAAGTGAAATACCTGTAACCAGACCTAACATTAAAAAATAATAATAAAATCTTAATTATCAAACATCGAAGTTCATAATTCCTAATCAGAACTGCCAAGGAGTGGAACGCACTTCCTGCCTCGGTGTTCCCTAGCAATAGATACAACCTGGGTCTCTTCAAGACAAGAGTGAATAAGCACCGCATCGTCACTTTCCATCAGGTGTGTTGTGGTCAAACGGGGCCCCATTCAACTGCTTGAATGATTTCGATAAAATGCATACCAATGGGACCACCTTTAAAGTATGATCTACCAAACAAAACAAGAATAATTAAAATCGATTCATAATTAGCGGAGTAATCGCGTAACACACATACAAAAAAAAAACATACAGATGATTTGAGAACTTTTATCCTTTTTGGAGTCGGTTAGAAAATATATTTTATAACAGAAACTTGTATTATGTTTGTTTTATTTACTTTAAGCTTATCTGCTGTAGAGAGACAAAAAAAATATATGTCGTATCATTTGGAAATGTTACGGTATATATTTTTTTTTTTTTCGTTAAGAATTTTTTACATCCCCATACTTATTCCTAAAACATTAAATGAGGGTTCAGAAATACTTAAAATTTAGATTTTCTACAACTTTGAGATAGCTAGACTCGTAACAAAAACGAATCAAGTAAGTAGGTACCTACCTAGGTAGGTAGTCTACGTTGTCTTTAATGACGTTAGTAAATGTAAAACACAATGGTCCCATTAGACCGTTAATAAATAAAATATATTGGACGCGTGCCTATGAAATACAAAGTTTATACTCCGCCAGCATTAGACAGCCACTAGTAATATCGTCATAATAATTTTAAGTACATGTCTATTTATATACGAGTTTCATTTGGACATCAGGGGGCTTACCGCGAATTTTGATGGTTAACTAAAACTTTATTCGTGTCCGTTTGGCTCCGTACATGGTAAAATAACATACTCCGCCAGGTATAGCATTCAGCAACACGTAGTGACGTCAATCGATGGTAAAGCAAGACCTAAAAAAGTCATTTACAACAAGTTCGAAAGAGACGGATGACGATGACGTCATTCCGTGTTTGCTGAATGCTAAACCTTGGTTTGTTGGATCATGGTTCCATACATTTAACCTAGTTCCTGAACGTTTCCATCAGAAGCGCTTTATTGAAATGTATGGAGCCAGTCAGCCAACGAAAAAAGTTTTTGGAACGATCAAAATTCATGGCAAGGGCCCAACAACGTCAGCAACAAAAGTTTAAAAAGCCATTAAAAGATTGATAGATAGATTTTAGATCTTTTTATACACCTTACGGTGTATAAAAAGATTTAAAATAAAAAACAACAACTTTTAGAAAACTATAAAAAATTACTAGAAACATATTAAAAGGTTAGATTAAATTTGGAGAAAAGTAATAATGTTCAGTATTTAACTAAGCATTCTAAATTTTAATGAAAACACCGCTACTTTTAACTGACTTAAAAAAGTAGAAAGATCGACGTTCGTCTAAGACAGTTGTAGTCAAATGCAATCTCTTACAATCTTACAATACTTATACTTACAATGCAAAGGACTAAGACTAAGAATTACTAGATTGCTACAGTTCAACGATCGCCCTTTGAACTACCATCAACTAAACAATCGATCACCTACATCTCAATCAATTGATTCACTTTTTACAGCGACTCGCACAAAATGAATCACTTTTTCAGGCCACAGTAAAAACTAAACAGTAGCTCTTGTAGTACCTAATTTGTGTCGAATCACCCGTAAAATTGACGTAAGCAAAAAGGTTAATTTCTATATAATTACTGCCCTATATTTTTTGTCGTGAGTGAAGCGACATTGTTGTTACGAAAATCGAGCACTTTGTTTTAGTACTTTAACTGGAATGTCACGAGAAATTACGCTTATTATCAAATCGTGGTGGCAAATACATACTAACTAATATCTATGTTGTACTTACAAACAGGGTCGGACTGAGCTGGAAGGGCCCGGGTGGCTCCCCACTGGCTTGTGGGGAGCCACCCGGGCCCGAGACGGGGCGTAGCCCCCAACCTACTTACCATCTGGCTTGCGGCAAGCCCGCAAGCCAAGTCCGAAGGGACCCGCGCTGGCTGCTGGGGCCCTGCTGGCAAATGCCACCCAGGCTATGGCTAATCCGACCCTGCTTACATACTTGTAGATTCTTGTATCGGTAAAGATACGAGTTACTTCCTAAGTAGTCGATAATTAGAACAAAATGTTCATAATTACTGTTTCATGACCGGAATAACAAAACAGAGATAAACGTGACATTGTAAACTAAACTAGTGTATTTGCTAAGTTGGCAAAACAATAAACGGTAAATCATTAGGCTTCATTTCCACGAGTGGCAATTAACATCAATCATAAATATTTTTGCTAGAAAAAGCGTATAAATGATAGCTTTTGTAAGCCATGCCTCAAAAAAATAATAAAACGAAATACTAGTCAAGATGACTTCTTCATTTCCCAAATAACAACACTTTATAGCGATAAGGGGACAGGGTAGACTAGCTTTCTTCTCCGGTTTCATCGACGGCCGAACTGGTATTGGCATAATTTAATGTAGAAGAATACCGACAACCTAATAATACTATAATATATTTTTCTAACCAGATGAGAAATTGAAAAGTCACAACATGATAAACATGGAACAGCCACTCTGCATCCAAGTAACATTTGCCATCTCCAATTATTTCTTGAAATAATATACTTAATCTCTAATATTCAAAATTTCCAGATCTACTCTACGAGTACTACATTCCCGATGACCCTGAGAAGCAAGACACAATCTTGCGCAAGTTGTCAGATTACTGCGGCAAGTCTATGTTCAACTACACCACTGAAGATGCCGAGCCACCGTTCAAGTGGGACTTCTACCACTCGTTCTTCTTTTCCTACACTGTCGTCAGTACCATTGGTAAGCATTTTAATCTAAGCTAGTGGCTCTGTGAGACTTCCTCATTCAGACTTTCCTCAACTGAATCTCGTGATTTTTTGTGAGTCAACTGATTTGAAAACTATTAGAAAAGTTGCCAAAAACTATCTTAACAAAGAATATACATATAATAATTATCGAACTTACTCACAAATCTTCAAGAACCGCATTCGCATTTCGCAAGTCGCATTTCTTAACCGATGTTAAGAAATGCGACTTGTAGAGGAAGAGAAACTCCGGTCATAAATCTGCACAGAGAACCGGACAAAAATACAGACAGAATTCGGACCTACTAAAGCATTTTTGTCGAAGCTGAAGCATAGACGCTTCGCTCACTAACGTTCGATCGGTCTATAAATAATAAAATATGCTCTACACTAATACTCGTATCTTCCAACTATGTTTCCCTGCGTCGGGAAAGTCATGGTACACTCACAAACACAACCCAGACCCAAAACAGATTTCACATCACGAAATCAGATATCAGATTCACGATTAAAATATCTTCCTGGCTGCCAAAGACAGCTTTAGCATTGCTTAGATTGACCTATCTTATGTGATGGTAAGTGACAATGATCAGAAATGGTTAAACGCCTGGTATTGGTAGTAGATATTGGTTGGCGGACTGTGAAGTGATGCTTCCTGAATATTCCGTTATAGACCAGGGTAGATAATTTTTGAAACCAAAAAAAATTACAGTAGGATGAAACCCATTAGAAAAGGAGGGGAATATGATCAAAATGAAAGGAAAAATAAATTACGGTCGATCCGAGTTCGGGAAGTGGGAGGGGGTGAGTTTTTAAGGGTAAAAAATGGTTTATCTTGATTTCCGGCAAAACTACAAGTCCTATGGAAAAAAGTTAAATAGCAAAGTTGTAGGCAATAAAAATATCTACAACTTTTGTATCTGCAGATTTTTCACATAACCTCAAAATTCAGGAGAAAAATTCAAAAAACCAAGTTTTTGGTTTTTTATTTATATCTTTTTCAAAAAAAATTTTTTTTTCTACGAAATTTGGTGAAAACTTACCTTATTATGTCCCAAATACACTGTAATTTATTTGATTAAAAATATTTATTTTTTCGCTTCATATAAATTTAATATCAAAAAAGCACCCTAATTTTCAATCGAAAATTCTGACGTCAAAATATCAGCTTTTTTCAAAAAGTTTGGGGGCTTTTTGTTCGTTGAAATATCTATTTTCTGATGGTGTAAAGAAAAATATACATTACCATAGGAAATATTCTTAGAAAATGCAAAAAATTGAAAAAACCTCAAATTCGAACATTTTTTTTAATCATAATGTACAATTTTGAGGTATTTATTAAAATTTACACTTTAATTACTCAAAAAACGTAAGATTTCATGTTTTATTGATAAACGAAAAAATTACAAATTAAAATATACTTCTATATTTAACAAACAAATAAGTTAATAAAGTTAATATTTAATAAGACATCTACAATATTTTGAAAAAGTTGTAGAATCTTCTTTAAATAATATTTGTAGATGCCTATTTATTGCTGATTTAAGATAATTTATATACCTGAGGTGACCTTCGGTGAATTTAAGCCCATTGTAAGTTATTTCATTGAGAAGTGGGGACGGACCTAGGAGGGTCTGGGCCTTACTACATACCTGCTATTTCGTAGCAGCTGTAAAGACCGTTAGCCAGTATTCGAGATACAGAGTAGTGTACAACATCGTTTTTAAAAATACACGTGCAGGTACTCTAAGTGATTTGTGAGAAATTCACTTTATTCAAAGAATCGTTTGGAATCTACATAGCAAGGTATATAAGTTATACTCAGGTATATAAATAAATAATATAAAATAAATAAAATAAAAAGCCTTTTATTTCTTGCTTAAAATTAACAATGGATATAACAGTAAACTTATTTATCCTAAGCTTATTCTAGGGTTAGTACACGTTACATTTATAATGAGTTTGAGAACAATAAGGGTTACTAGGTACCCAGTTGTTATATATTTATTACACTATAGTAAAAAATTATAATTTAAAATTTACTTATAGAAATACTTAATTTTGATTTTCCGCAAGAACCCCTCTGCAGGTAAAGGCCTCCTCCAAGGTGTGCTAATCGTCTCTACGTTTTGCTATATGTAGCCAGTTTGGTCCAGCTATTTGTTTTATGTCGTCTTCCCATCTTGCTCTAGGCCGACCCTGTCTACGCGTGCCGTGAGGTCCGTTCCATTCTGTCGCTCTATATGTCCACCTCATGTCTTGAAGGCGCGCCACGTGACCAGCCCATTTCCACTTTAGGGATTTAGCATAAGTGCATGCATCAGTTGTTTTCGTATATTTGCGTATTTCGATGTGACGGATTTTTTGGATTTTTCGTATATTCAGCATACTACGTTCCAGACCTCTTTGGCATGTTATTATTTTTCTTTTAGCCTTGTTAGTAAATTTCCACGTCTGACAAGCATAGGTCAAGCATGGTAGAAGACTTGAGTTGAATATTTTTGTTTTTATATTTATTGGTAGATTGCTTTTGAATATCTCTCTTAAACTCCAGTAAACTCAGGTATATAAATTATCTTAAATCAGCAATAAATAGGCATCTACAAATATTATTTAAAGAAGATTCTACAACTTTTTCAAAATATTGTAGATGTCCTATTAAATATTAACTTTATTAACTTATTTGTTTGTTAAATATAGAAGTATATTTTAATTTGTAATTTTTTCGTTTATCAATAAAACATGAAATCTTACGTTTTTTGAGTAATTAAAGTGTAAATTTAAATAAATACCTCAAATTTGTACATAATGATTAAAAAAAAATTTCGAATTTGATGTTTTTTCAATTTTTTGCATTTTCTAAGAATATTTCCTATGGTAATGTATATTTTTCTTCACACCATCAGAAAGTAGATATTTCAACGAACAAAAAGCCCCCAAACTTTTTGAAAAAAGCTGATATTTTGACGTCAGAATTTTCGATTGAAAATTAGGGTGCTTTTTTGATATTAAATTTATATGAAGCGAAAAAATAAATATTTTTAATCAAATAAATTACAGTGTATTTGGGACATAATAAGGTAAGTTTTCACCAAATTTCGTAGAAAAAAATTTTTTTTTGAAAAAGATATAAATAAAAAACCAAAAACTTGGTTTTTTGAATTTTTCACCTAAATTTTGAGGTTATGTGAAAAATCTGCAGATACAAAAGTTGTAGATCTTTTTATTGCCTACAACTTTGCCATTTAACTTTTTTCCATAGGACTTGTAGTTTTGCCGGAAATCAAGATAAACCATTGTTTACCCTTAAAAACTCACCCCCTCCCACTTCCCGAACTCGGATCGACCGTAATTTATTTTTCCTTTCATTTTGATCATATTCCCCTCCTTTTCTAATGGGTTTCATCCTACTGTAATTTTTTTTCATTTTTTACCATTTTTGTAGGCTTTGACCCTGGTCTATTAGGCGTTTGACTATACCTAGATTTACTTGGAAAATCAGACAATCACTATGCTCTTGCTTCAAGTTCACTCTTGATTTTGACGAATTCCTACTAAACAGTGACCGATTGTTCATTTATGTAGAACCATTTGGTGATTTGATTTGTTTTGTTTTGTTTGTCGTTATTTGTTGACGTCTTTCTTTAATCTGTTTTTTTTTTCTACATTCCAGGCTACGGTAACCTGGCTCCAACAACGCACTTATCCAGGATCCTCATGATATTCTACGGTCTTTTCGGTATCCCCATCAACGGTATCCTTCTAGCCAATCTCGGTGAATACTTTGGGCTTCAGGTAAATTTTAAGAACAATTTTAATAGTGATGAAGAAATTTTTTGTTCCTACGGCAATTAAACGCATTAAAATGTTTTAAACATAAAAGTTGAGGGCACAGACTACGATACTTTCTATAAGTAGATAAAGTCTGTGTAAAAGACAATTATGTCTTGTTGTCCAAGTCATAAAATTCACATAGCATATCATATCGTCACGCCTTTCCCCGAGAGGGCTGGCAGACGAGTAATGCAACACCCACACTTTTATACTCGGAAATTCAGTCCTAAATGTGACAGGGGGCGAGCCTGTCGCCATAAATCGGGCTCCAGTCATGTAGCAGACAATACGCACATAATATATGTTCACACAATGAACAAAATGAGTGCTGTCGGCTGGGGTTGAACCCGCTCCTTCTGATTTGAGAGGCGGGCCTCTCCAACTAGGCTATCATCGCTTCTATATTTAGCAAAAGTCAAAATGTTTTTATTCAATTGGGTATCAAAGATACACTTATGAGCGTCAAAGTTATTTAAATAGACTCGGCCGCCTTGTTCTGATAAAGAGCCTCTACTCAGAAGAACAGGCAAGAAACTGAAGGGCATCATTTTTTCAAATTATAAATAAATTACTGTCTCACAAGTTTTTGCTCACAATTAGGTACTAGTGGCTACTTGGCGGAAGTGGAAAGCTCCATACATCTTTGTCTTCTAAATAATTGTTTATCAATATAATGTAGTATAGTATATATATACGAGTAGGTGTTTTAAATATATCTATGTAAAATGTATAAAGGTTTACATAAAACACTTTCAAGCTTAAGCTATCTAAATATATTATGAATGTTATGGATTAAAACCTGTGAAGTACTTATCTCACATTAAGTTCAAGATAATATTAATGCACACACACTCTGGTTCCAGGTTTTAGAAATTAACAAAAACTCAAAATTTCAGCTCATCAGTGTGTATCGCAAGTACAAAAGAAGACATGAGAAGCGCGCGAACTACATGGACTACATATTTACCAACCTCGGCATGCTGGGACAAATATTCCTGTACCTCATTCCTGGATTTCTTTTCTTCATCTTCCTGCCAGCTTGCATTTTCGTGGTGTTTGAAGGATGGGACTACGTGGCTTCTATCTATTATGCTTTCGTCACGCTGACGACGATTGGATTTGGGGATCTTGTTGCAGGTAAAACTAGCTAATAAAGATTTTATTAAGTGTCAGAATAAAATACTCTTTGTCTAAGAAATGTAGCATTGATGAGAAATGGACAGGCCCAGGTGGCATCTTTATTTTGATTTATGTTTACGTGACTTTCAATTTTAAATTATAAAGCAAAGCTTTATTAAATTCAAATCCAATTGTAGGAATGCTCTTAGCTATACTTAGTTATGCTTTTAATGTACAAAAATCTGTAATTTTTCAGGTACCATCAACAACGGCTTCAAATATGGTTACTTCTTCACCTACCAGATTTTTCTCATAGTCTGGATAACCTTCGGTCTTGGCTACATCGTTATGTTGCTTGGTTTCATCACCAGCGGCATGAGATCTGAGAGAGTACACAGGCTTGAGCAGAAGTTTGCTAGTCAATTTAAGAACACGCAGAACAAAATACTGCAAGGATTCACAAGAGATATGTCAGCACTCAGGAAGATCATTAATGAAGCGAATCTCATTAAAATTAAGGTACGAGTAATACAACAAAAACAGAGACATTTTTTTTTTTTGTTTTGAGAAACTTTAACTCTGTCTTGTATGATTATTTTTAACATGTTTTTTTTTCAGCCAATATACGTTGAACCTGCGCTACAAATTTGCAGAAGTCAAAGCTGTCCTATATTTACCTTCGACGTCGAACCTAGATGTCCAATTTACAAAAGAAAACGAGCCAACTCAGAAAATATTCAGCTTTCTGCCAAAGATATGCTCAGAATACAGTCTGATACGGATTTGCTTGGAATTGACAAAGAAAAGACATTTACTGCTTCCGCTATAGTGAGGCCAGCTGAATTGTTAGCACGAGTAGTAAACGTGTTGGGAGGGCTGGAACACGCACAACAAGACAAAGGTGTAAACTTATTTGACGATGACCATATTTTGGCAAATGAAAAGCCACCAATGTTTAGTATAGGTCAAGATCCAATCACTAATTCACCCAAGCGATGTAGAGCGCAAAGTGTAGCCGTCCCAAATTATAGAATGGAATCTGTTGTCAACAAAGGAGACCATGATTTAACATGGACGAACGGTGAATCAGCAGAAAAATTCCGAAGAGAAGCCAATTTGAGAAGTGGTAAAATATCGCTACCTTCTAAAATAACTCCCGAAGAAGAACCGCAAAACCTACTATCTAGACTTTTTAATAGAAAGACTAGTTCAGGTGACAGTCCGAGTGAGTATATCAAAAATACTATGAAAGGTAGAGTAAGTAATGCACAAGCAAGTAACGAAAATGTCACTTCAAGACCCCGACGCGGCAGCATATTCCCTACCCTTAACTTTGGATCTGATGCGGATAAAAGTGACGCAGAAGCTTACAAAGAAAAAACGAAACGAGGACGGCACAGTATATTTCCAACATTTGACTTTAATCGTGAGGAAAGTGACGAAGAAGAAGCAGCAGCTATTCGAGCATATAAACAAAAAACAAAACGACACAGCATTTTTCCTACATTCGATTTTAGTGAAGATGATGAAGAATCTGCCGCAAAAGCTTACAAAGAAAAGACTAAATCTGGTCGTAGGAGTATTTTCCCAACATTTGATTTTAGCGATCCTGAAGATAATGCTGAAAAATATAAAGAGACCACAAAACAGGGCAGGCGAAGCATTTTCCCTTCTTTCAACTTCAGTGGTCTTTCGGGGAATACTGAAGATGATACAATAGACCAAGATGAACTTCAACGTTATCAAAATAGAACTAAAAAAGGAAGGCTTAGTTTATTCCCTACATTTGGTAAGTCAAAGAAAAACGATGATGACGAAGTCTTGCCAGAAAGTTCTGATGAACTTGTTGATTACAAATCAAAGACTCGTCACGGCCGTAAAAGTCTATTTCCTTCATTTGGGAAAAACAGAAAAGATAGTTCACCGGAAGAAAGTACTGGAGGAGATCTTGAAGCTAGTATAAGACAATACAACAAGCAGAGGAACCGTGGAAGAAATTCTTGTTTCGAAAGTGACTTACAGAGTTACAAAAATGCCACTGAAGGTGGCCGAAGCAGCTCATCTTCAGCTGATTTAGAAAATTATAAGAATAGAACAAGACGAGGTCGTCCAAGTCTCTTTGATCCTGATGTAAACATAACTGCTCTTCCTGAATCTGAACAAGTTGAAGTATTGGAGAACACTAGTGTCGCTGATTTACTTCGAGCTCTGGCTGTATTAGAGACTGCTACGGGATCCGGTGGTAGCACCAGCGACCCTCCTGGCCTGATGGATTTGTTTACTAATACGGTTCCTAATCAAAGACGTGGATCAATTAGACCTGACTTTGCTATGCCAAGCAAAGACAGTAACGAAGAATTAGGACCTAGACGTAGAAGAGTATCTGCTAGAGCTGCTGTTCCTCAATTTACACCAACATTAGCAACAGTTGTAGCCGGATCAGAATTGCAGATCACTGCACAGGCGGCGAGAGAGAACCGCATGACTTTGCTTTCTCAACCCCCACCACCGTATAGCGAGACGCCTGCCGAAGAAGAACAGAAGCCTAGAGTAAGAAGATATTCTCCTGCACCTCCAAGCACAGACTCTTCTAGATCTACCACTGCCCCAGTTTCAAGACTTTTCTCGAGGATAAGAAAAGAAAGTACTCCAAATATAGAAGAAGGTGATTCTCGTCGTAGTAGTCTGACAGACGTTGTGATAGACAATATGAAAGACAACACGTAACCAAGTGCCTTTAGTGAATTTTAGATAAGTATTTAATTGTTAATTTATTTAGATTGTTACTTAATTTTAAATTATAAGCCGTCCAAAGCGTAATTTGCATTTTATTTCGCGATGCATATCATAATTTTAAGAGACTAAAAATGAAATAAAATAACATGTTCAGTATTATTGTATTTTTTATTTAGTACCTCCGGATATGTATATAGCCTTACATAATTTGCACTCATTATAGCCTATCATCTTTACCTAATTATTACACTAATATAGTGTACTTACAAAAAAATAAATAACTTTCAAATTTTATCAGTCGCATCGATACCTTTTTGCAAGGTATTGAGGACTCATATTTTTAATTTTTAATCAGAAATATATCTAAAAAACAAACTGAAATTATCAGAAAGTAATTTATTGTACGTATACAAGATCTTTATTTGGAATCAGAAATTCAACTCAAGATTCCTTATTTTAGTTATTATTCAATAAAAACAAATAAAAATCTATTGGTGGTGTCTTAAACTAAAACTAGCTTGAGTATTTTAACAACTTAAAACTAATACATAATTATATTATTAATACCGTATTTACATGAAATTTACATGAAGGTACATCGTCATTTACGTCACAGTACAGTTGCAGTAGTAATACTGCGGAGCACAAAAGTGCGAAATCAGTTTTCTTGAGAGACAAGAGTCTCCCGTGTCTGGCAGTTTCAAGTTTTTAAACTGTCCTGTCGTACATTTCGATCCAAGCTATCGAAACACTGCTCTATATTTCCGTTGTCATCTTTAATCAAAGATTCAAAGATTGAAATGAGATTATCTAGCCCGATGAGGTAACCATCTTCATGGTTTCCAACTTTCCACTTGGTATTGTGGTCTATGGATACGTTGTCTGGCACAGGAACAGTTTTGGCGAAGTCTATCATCCAGACAGAAGCTTTTCTTTTATCGTGAACGAAGAGAAGAGAACTGCCGATGAGTTCATGTGTCCTGAAGAAGTGAGATTCGTGTAGCGTCGCTCGAATGCTTTTGAGCCTTTCTAGGTATCTGATCTGAAACGTAAAAACATATTTATCAGAATGATGTTGACGAAAACAAAGCAGACGTTGCAATCTATTCTACTGTTAATAAAATAAAATAAAATACTGTTGATTTGATGGATACAACGCATGCAAAACAGGCTACTAAGACTTCATCAATAACCGGAAGTAACAACAGTTTAAGATAACCCTTAATCTGCAATAGCCCATGCAAGATGATTAAATCCACTTAGTCATTAGTTATTTCAATATTAGTCTTCCTCATACGAAATAAACGGAAGCTCCTTGACATAGGTCATTGTGATTAGAAACAATCGTAGTTTTTTTTGCATGATTTTATCGGTTGGGTTTACACACTCAATTTACTCTTAATTTATATCAATCGATACTTTATTAATTTTTGAAGTATTTGAGTCAAATAGCTTACCAAAGAATTAGGGCAACTGCTTGTGAAATCTTTGAATGCCTCAACAATTTGTTCTCTAGTTTTTGTCGTCTTGAAGTCTTTCGAGCTGGTACCGTCTGCTTTCTTCACTCCGTCTATTCTGAAGCCCAGGGTCGCTGTGGAGCTGATAGTTTCTCTCCAAATCATATATCGGGGCTTAGTAACGCCTTTGCTTCTATGTTCTTCTTCTGTTGGAGCTTTGGGGTCTATTTGGATCATTTTCTCGTACATGTCCTGGAAAAGGTAAATCGAAAATTAGAAATAGTGTAAGTATATTAATTTTTGAGGGAATAAATGTGCATAGCGTTTTAGCGTAATTTTTGGTTGATCTAAAAGTCAACCTTAAATTTTGTTATGTATTTGTTAAAAGATTTTATCATAACTATAGAATACTCAGTTATCAGAGTTTTGAAACTACTAACAAATAAGACTACTGTTAATTTTAGGGACGGAAAAGTAGGCGTCATATTGACAACAATTACAATTCCAAAAATAAAATAGAATGTAATACCGTTGTTTCCATTCATAATAAAACCAAAAGGAATGTTGAAATCAGTTTCATTGACTCACTTTCAAGTCCGTCACGTCGTACGTAATGAAACTTATAAATAATGACTTTAGTAGTTTTATTTACTCCATATACGTCAAAAAACTTGTTTGTAGAGTAAATTATTAAATCCCTTTGATTAATTTTGTACGCAGCTATTATTATGCTAAAATTAGGTTCAATCTCAATGATCAGTTTAAATTAACTGTTTTCCTTTTCATATCATTGACGCAAGAGACAAAGTTGAGACGAGTTTATCTTATTTATGAGCATTCTTTGATATTCTTGAACTTCAAGAACACATTAAGAGGTCGGTATAATGAGAAAAAAATCTAAATATAGATGGCTCGTTTGTTATACATACATTGTTTTCAAACGGTTATTACTTAAAAATTGTAGACAGTGAAATATTTTTAATGATATTTCATTAAAAATATTTTTAGCATATTTTTAGCATTATTATGCTAAAAATATAAAAATAAGCATACTGTGTTCCGCCAGTTCGAGTTTCTTAATGTAAATATAAATCGTTTCGTATAGGCTTCGATCAAAAATATACACATCGAAGTTGAGTTTTCAAATTCAAATGATTTTGATTGACACAATTAAAAACGATTATACATTTATCTCACACTAGCTACGCCTACTTTTACCCACGGTTTAAAAGTAGCCTATGTGTTAATCCATAATATAAGTTACCCCTATACCAAGCTACATCAAAATCCGTCCATTCGTTTAAGCGTGAAGAAGTAACAAAGATACACACTCACAAACTTTCGCCTTTATAATATTAGGAGGCTAAATGTTTATACAATGTTATTTTATTCATGCTACCTGAAGCATTTTAACCTGCAGGCATAGCCTGCGCAACGCGACAAAGGTATGTCGTTTCTTTTTATCGAGACAGACTTATGTTTTTATACAGCCTTGTCACGTTCTCACAAGACAAAAAGAGACGAGAAAAAAATTGTCGCGCGCGTGGTAGGCCTGCTGGCTGTAATCCATTACTGTAATCCACGCTCCAGGTGTAAATCCATCGCCTATCCTATATCGTCTCTAATTGATCAGGTAGGATTCTAATAGGCACTTGGTAGAGAGAAACTCTTCAAAGCGCTAACTTCTTATACTGATAGGATTCTAATGGACTGATCCAGTTCTATGGAATGGATCACTTACTAGAGTATAACTACAAGTGTGTTCAGCCCTTTACTTACTTTTCTTAGTTTAGTCTTCTCTTTAGCCTTGGCCAGTTCTTCTTCCAAGTACGTTCTGACTCCAATCTTGCAGTCCATGACGCACGGACTATCGAAGTCGCTGAGCAGGTCTTGGAGTTGAAGGTACACTGTTATAGTGGTTGGTTAAGGAATTCTTGGATAAAGGACAGCATTTGCAAAGATTTTAAAGATGGGCAGTTCCATTGATTTGAAATTTCAGCTTACTCCCAATGGCCACCACCAAAACGATCATCAGTGATGGTCATTAGAACAATATTATTATTAATTTTTGTCCCAAGTGCCGCCAAACTGCCACCACTGGTGAAAACTACAGTCAAACTGGTAGAACTCTAACATGAAAAACCAATTCTTGATAAATTTTACACTGTAACACAGCCTAACTATATGATTACGTTATGATGGCAAAACACCAAACATAATAATTATTTTTAAGATCCAACGAGCCCCACTGGCGGCAGTTGGGACCAATATTAAAACTTTGCACTATCGACCACCACTAGTGGCTATTTGGTGGTGGTGGGAGCAAGCCAAAAATTTTGCTACTAAGATATTTAACATACCAGACATTTTTAAATTAAGGCGTTTTTACATATTTTTAGGACGTTTGTTGTTTATTATTGTAAAAGGATACGTTCTCCGTCGTCGCATGTGACTTGGCCCTTATATTCTGGAACAAACGGCCTCAGGATGTCTTTCATTAGTAACTGGAAATAAATGAGAAAATTATAAATAAAATATTGTACATGTAAACACAATTTCACCATCATTCGATTATTTTTATGCAGGGTCATCTGGGCAAATGCGGGACAAACCCTTCAAAAATTAGGCGCCACCTACATCTATTTTCTATCTTTAGTTGCTATAATCTGTACAAGATGGCGTTAGTTGCTTTGTGAAAGGTTTGTCAGTAATTCTCGAAAGACGCCAATGCCCCACTGATGCATTTGCCCCAGTTGACCCTATAGTCTAAAAGATAGCATCAATGATCTTAAATAAGAAAGCTTAGGCCTTCAAATAATGTATAATTTAACCTATGAAAAGGTACGTTTATGTAAACTTTCTTGCTAAACTATATATAGCCACTCAATACCATTCAAAGACATATGAATTAAAATATCTATTTATAGAGTGAATCACTAAAACGAACGAGTAATTGATCTAAATCACCATCAATTTATAACGCACAGTGAAATCATTAATAGATCAATGACCCTTTGACTTCAAAAAAACTGATTACGAATAGAGTATATCAATACAAACATAAGTATGTATTCATATGACCGAAAACAATTATCAATGACGTCAATCATTAACCAACTGTATGAAATTAATGAGCGACGATTAAACTGTGACTATTTTGGTCGTTCATGATCAAGGTTTGTCTTTTAAGCAACCGAATTTGGTCGGATATTTTAACTAATATTTCCTTAAATATAGAAGTTATGGGTTTTACTAGAGGTAAATAACGATACATAGGGAAACGTCACGTTCATTCAGTAATTATTAATTTCATATTTGGAATGTCCGTATTGATAAAAATCGCAAATTGGTATTTCCATCCATTCATCTTTGCTTTCCCGTTGTATAGCCAAGCTACCAACTCAAATTTAATATTATCATGTAGGCATACAGAGGTCAAATTATAAGTTCCTAAAAAGTTTCGGTTGTAGTTATCGACTATACATACATACGTAGGTAGAATGTTAAGTACGAAATAACAACGCCTTGATTTGCTGATGCAATGTGTGCAATCATTGTTGGAGGAGTAAATACAACCTATACGTTAAAAAAAGTTGGTTTAATTAAAAAAACCTTTTTATACAAACTTTTTAGCAAATTATGTCGCTTTAATAACTTTATTTTATTATTTCTCAATAAAAGTTAGACCAACATATATTTTGGAAATAAAAAAAGAAGAAAATAAAATAATTGGTCTTGGTCTATCATTACTGGAGTCATCATTCATCACTTTTTTAAGGAGGTGAGATAATAACATGTTTTAACTGAATCCGCGACAACGATTCAAAGCCACCAGATTAGTTTCATCACTCGTAAAAAATTACAATTAACTTCATCATCATTATTTTAAAACTAGTTTCTAAAGGTAACAAAAACTGTCACTACGCGGAGTTGAGTTAACTTTTTTACGCAAACTTTAGATTCTATAAAGAACAATGATTCAATCAGATTTCATCAAAGTTTTACACAAATTCTTAGAATATGATAAGTTAAAATTATGAGTCATGTTCTAGACTTTGTTGAGTATGGTCGGGATCTCTAAGTTCCAAGATTGAGTAACCCGTAATTTACGAAAACGCCCCTAATTTATCAATTTAATTCAGATTAAAGTTAGTAACTAAGTTCGAATAGATAGACCGAATCTGAGTCAGTCAGTCAGTAATTCTGAGCTTTGACGTCCTATTTGTGACCGCCCGAAAGCCTCTAGCATGACCTAGCGATGTCAGAGGTGATGAACAGCAATGAATTATAAAACTAATGATGATGATTCTCGTACGTTATTTTTCTCACCTGAAAACATTTCTCCTCCTGAGGACAAAGCTTCTTCAGTATCGTGCCTTGGTCCGGACCAGCCTTGAAGTTGCCCTGATGGCCAGCGAGCTGAATCCAGGGGTAGCGTTGCTTCTTGTAGGTTTGGAAGAACGGCGTCCACTGCACGATGTTACGGAGCTTGCGCCATCTCTCTGATTGCTGGAATTTGGAAACAAAAATAATGAATATGTGAAAGGATATTATATCTTATACCTTTAAATGAGCAATTCTTGTATATATATATATATATAATTGGAATCTCGGAATCGGCTCCAACGATTTTCATACAAATTAGTATATAGGGGGTTTCGGGGGCGATAAATCGATCTAGCTAGGAATCATTTTTAGAAAATATCATTTTATTCGTGTTTTATCGATAATCAATCTCAACTGAAAAATATGACTCTTCCTGACATCTATTGGCGAATAAGAATACTACTATTTTTTGTGAGCAACTAATTGCTTTAACTACACAACAGCAGATGGCGTTGTTAAGTAACACGAAGTCAATGAGTGTTTGCTTTGAGGTTAGACTAAAATCAATTGTTTATTATCCAAAAAACACAATAAAAAAATAAAAAAAAAATACCGAGCAAAGCTCGGCCATCCAGGTACTAAATACATATATGTCTACATCAGCAGAGATTAAGGGTACCTATAGCACAGTTTTGCAAGCAAGAGATCGAGAATCGTAATACTATGCCTAGTGTGACATTGCAACAGTTGTGACGTAAAAAGTAACAAAAAATGTATTTCCTTTCAAGATGAAATGAGTGAAATAACACTATTATCTTTAACAATAAAAAGTTGAATTTATTACCGTAGCAATCTGTGCCACTACAGGTTACATTAACCATGTAAACAAAAAAAACGCGACCAATTTATAGATATAATTGCGTGATGGAGCCACTGTCTTATTTTCTGAAATAAACTAACAGCTGCCCGTAGAAAGATTGTAGTTCAATCATCTGGCCAACTCTACAGATAAGTGGGTCTCTCTTTAGAGATGCTCCCACGCCCCATGTTTAATTAGAGATGAAACGATGCATCAAATTGCTATTTAACATTTAATGAATGGGAACCTTTGAAGAATAGAGCCATTTGTGAAGAGTTTTTTTACAACAATCATAAAAAACGACTGAAACAGTTTGTGATCGAGTGGCTTTATTTGCTTGTTACTTCTTGATGTGGAAACTGCACGAAATTGAGTGAAATTTTGAAGGAAGATAACTCATACCCTGGATTAACACAGGCTATTTTGTTCTCGGAAAGCTTACAGTTTCTAAAGGTCAGCGAGTGTAACCACAAAGCGCGGTTAAAGTAATTCAATAAATATTGAAACTGCATATTTATAAACAGTGTTAAATTACGTGCTAAATCGCAGTAAACAGGTAAGTAGAGTAGTTAATTATGAGTAAAGTAGGTAAATAATAACAATTTGCGGCGCTCAATACGTTGTTACAATGATATGTATGTATAATAATAATGATAATACTCGCAGTTTCCTGTTTTCAGAATAATATTTCTGATTATTATAATAAGTTAGTATAAGTAGGTACTATAACTGCTTACTATAATGTAATCTTTTCAAATATATTTTACTAGCTGCACCACGCAGTTTCACTTATTCGGCCCTGTCGCAAAATCCGTTCCTACCTGACGTTCCTACTTATAAACTACCCCCAAATTTCAGCTTCAGACATCAAGTTGTTTCCGAAAATTCGTGTTAATTCAGTGAGTGAATGGGTTTATGAATTAGTGATCTATCGTTTTTAAATTTGTATTTTATAATATACCTATTTTCATTGGTTTCAAGATTTTTCAGCTTGAGAAAATGTTCTTATGTTAAGCGTATTTTTCATGCAAATATTGTTGACCGCGCTCTTGTTAGTCACTAGATGATATTCTTTATTAATTTAAATAAATCTTCACTTCATTTGAAAATTTTTTCATACAACGCGAGACTAGTCACGTTTCACTATCACACCTGCAAAGAAGCGGATGATCACTATGCAAGGTAAGACGTAGAACGAACGATCACTCACTGAAAATATAATAATCACCGGATGATGGAAACTTTAGTCGGAGTATCTGATTATAGAAAACGTTAGAAGTCTCGTGTAATTAAAAAAAACTCTACCAAATGTCTTGGCGTCTAGTTCTGTGTCTAGTTACAAGCCACCAGGTTTTGTAGTTTCTGAGATAATCGACTGTGACATACTGAGAGACAAACAGAAACGAAACCCTGAAAAATTAACACCCACTACGTCAATTTTCATAGTAATATATTGTTTCTCTATTATTAATTATTATTTTTTAGGATATATAATAGTGTAAGTAGGTGTTTAGTTCCTGTTATTAACTTTTGTAAAGCTTCACTGAAAGCAAGGTCTACAAACCTACACTGAATCTTACCATAAAAGATGTCTATTGTGGCCAATTATTTAATTAATTACCTATTAACTAATTATTCACACACATATAACTTTAATAGCCATTTTGATATTCGAAAGCCAATTTCTAATTCAAATTAGAAATGTTAAACTTTACCAAGGCAGGGTAAACATCAATAAGATGTTAGCCAGGTCATGTCAGAGGCCTTTGGGCGGCCTTTAAAAACTCTGCCAACTTGCACTGAATATGTATAAAAATTGCCTTAGTCCTTGCTTATCTATTTCAAACTACTTCTAGCGAAATATTCGGATATCGGGCAGATCAAGTTAAGAGTCTCATAAGGAATGGCTTAAAGTTCGTGCAAGAAAAATTATGTAGGAGCTAGCTAGGAGTAGTTTAAACAAATTAAGCAAGGACTATAAAGATATTTTATTTAGTACAAATCGGCATAAGGGATGCAACTTAACCTAGATACAAACTTACTTAGCTGGAAAGTAAATTCAAACCACTATGCAAAAAACTCTACTGACCTTAGCATTTGAAACATAAACGCAATACACTACATCCATAAAATCCTCTATCGTAAAACAGTTATTTTCCAAAATAGTCATCATGTACATCACTGATCGAACTTTCACTGAAAACTAATCGTAAATTTTATTTGCGAATAGCAACCCAACCACGTATAAAGTTACACTGGCAGTTGCAAACAAAATATTGGTAATATAAAGCACGATTATCGAGTCTGACTCAAAGTGGTCGGTAAAGCCGCGACGTCGGATGGTGACGTCAATGCATTACGTCAGTCGCATAAGCCACTGCTATTGGAGGAAAACTGACTTTAAAGAAGGCGTAGTAAGATGCAAGCAAAAGGCTACGTTGAGAAACGGATTATAGTGAACTTGGTCATAGTTGTAACTAGAAATATATTGACAATCATTTTTTATTAAAAATAAATGGGACCATAAAAAAATGTCCAGGCGGGCTAAAAATAATCTATGTGCTTATCCAGAATATATGCTATCTAATTTCGAAATTTCATTCAAATCCGTCGAGCCATTTCATCGTGGAAAAGCAACAGACATAGGACACTCTAGCCTAGCAGAGTAAACTATAAGAAGCGCTTCATTGCCATCGGTGTCATCTGTATGTTTAAACAATATCTACGTTGATAAGTTTATTAAAAAAATAACACAATTGTGTGCAGTGTCGCACTATAGACCTACGTCACTAGGTTTGAAAGTAACATCTCGCACTTGCGACTGCCAACTGCAACTGTGACGTAGCGATCCATTAAACCCATATAAGATGTGATAATAATTAAACAGCATAAGTGGTTTTTAAGTGAGCAACTATTTACTGAATTGATGTAGATCTTAATGCTTACCCTTGAGAATGAAATTTAAAACGGTACGTTCATGAATGTGGTTCAGAACACACTGTGCAGACGAGATAGTCAAGGTTTTAATATAGGTAAGTAGCTATAGTTGGTCAAAGATTTATACACTCGTAATTGTTTGATATCTGACAAAGGAAAACAGAGAAAATTGCAGCGGAAATAAGCAAAATGTTTTGGTATTGGTTCGTTAAAGTGGAATTCGATAGGAATATAAAATGTGATGAAAAATTAAACCATTGGTATTAGACTGTGAGATTGGATAGGAATAGATACGAGTAGATCGAAGGCAACGTGAGATATTTTTCATCATTTGAAACAAAAGAGTAGTATATGTTATTTACAGATATCAATTATTTCGGATGTTTCTATATTCTAGGATATCATTGTAGTAATAATTATGACCTTCTGTTACTATGGGGTCAGCCCTGAAATCGAGGAAAAAAAACAGCTCTTTCATACATTTTACCGACATCAATTAACTTTTTAACCGACTTCCGAAAAAGAGGAGGTTCTCAATTCAACTGTATGTTCTTTTTGGTTGTATGTTATGCGATTACTCGTGATCCGATTTTAATGATTTTTTTGTTTGGTAGTTCATACTTTAGAGGTGGTTCCTTAGAAATTTTATTAAAATTCGTTCAAGCAGATTTTAAAATATCAAGAAAAATCTAAAAATTGTTTACATGGATACGGCCTGACAGAGAGTCCGTTTTTTAGGCTTTGCTTTTTATATTATTGAATAGAACAGGCGATTTCCTTTTTGCGATTTCAGAATTAGGTCCACAACAACACTAGGACTTAATAAAGAGATCCTAGAGTATGTCCGTCGTTTAGAGAAACAAAGTCAAAGTCAAAAGTCAAAATGTTTTATTCAATTGGGTATCAAGGAAACACTTATGAACGTCAAAATGTATAATACTCGACCGCCTTGTTTGGAAAAAGAGCCAGAAGAACAGGCAAGAAACTGAGAGGCATTTTTTTCAACATCAACCCGTATTATTAAACTACATTTGTTTTTCCTTTAGCTAAGCAAAAGATCACTACGGTTTTTTGAGACATCAAACTTGAAATAGGAAAATACCGTACATAATTACCACAACATACCCATGCTACATATTTCATTATCGAGCGAGCGTTAGTGTGCGAAGCATCTCTACTTCAGTTTCGACAAAATGCTTTCGTATATCCGAATTCTGTCCGGATCTTTGTCTTCCTCTACAAGGTGCATTTCTTAACTGATTCTCTTGTAATTTTGTGAGTAAAAAAATCATATCTCCGCAATTTCAAAAACTTACTCGGCAAAAAAAATTAGTAAAATTATCGAACCTGCGTACAAAATTTCACGAGAATCGGTTGAGGATTGCGACCAGTGGCCCTATTCGGAGATTTAAGATTTTCATCTCACTTTTTTTCGTCCTTGTTGCTCTCCGTTGAAACGTCCTAGGTGTGAGAGTGACCAAGATAAAATCTCATCTCTTCTCACGCGCAGGAATGGGGGCTATTAGATGTAGAGGCGAGGTCTACAGCTCACAGAGCCACTATTAGAGATTAGTATTTAGATTTGTAAAGGATTTGCAAACTGCAATTAACTTGCAAAATTTTTTTTTATGAATTTAATAGGTTCTAAATACTCAAATTTCCACCACTAAGTCGACGTCACTCAGTGGGTCACTAAACCGATTTTTTTCATTTTTTTACCTTATTCTAAATTCTTGGCCAAAAAATGCTGGCCAGTGACCCTCTTCATACAATCTTTGACCTTTCTTTGCCTTTGAACCGCTGACCGCATCCCGTTGTGGTTTTATCATTAATTTGTGGTCAGTACCGGACCTCTAATTGATTTAATTTTCAAAGGGTGAAGGTGACATTTTTATTGGGTTTTTTTGCGTATGAGTTTGTTAGTGAGAGCCGGAACTTGGGTTATTGCGTTTTATACGTTTACCTAATTGACTCCTTTTTTTCTTACTGTTTTTTTTAGCTTGCGACTATTTTTGCCTTTGCTTATGTATAATATTTATTTTCGATCCGCTTCGCACAATGGGATACCCAATTAGAGACCTTGTGTATAAACCTCATAAAGACTTACCAAGATATGGGTGTTCATTTCGTAATGGTTTTTGGTGTTCTCATAATTATTTTGCTTTATTTAATCAACCCAATCAATTAAGAGTTTAAATGCGCTGATTTTACAAGTACGTGGCGATCCCCGGTGAAGTAGCGATTCTATACAAACAGGGATAGTAGCTATAGGAATATTATAGCCATAAACGAGCGAGCTGCAACATACCTGAATGTTACTACCACTCTGTACCGTCGCGTCGGTGTGGAGAAGGCAAGAACAGAAAACACACTAAAACCTTCATTTTAAGAACTCGAAAAAAAAGCCTCAAATGAAAACTCAAATTAAAGGTGCCATTAATTTTACGCATTAAAGTCCACACACTTATTTACTCTGTAAAATACATTATACAAACAGTTGAATCATGATTATTTGATTAGAGAACAAGCGGCGGAATATGTTTTTTTTTAAATAATAGGCAATTAGCAGACTTTATGTCAGGCTTTGTGCTAATCACTGTTACGCAGAACCATTGTCAATCGTTAACCACAATGATAATGTATATTTCCATATATCTAATATTATTGTATTAAGTATATTAATATGAAATATGTCGTCAGTTGATCACGTTGCGCGTAATAGGGAAAACTTCCGGGCCAGTCCCGATGTATGAACCAGGACTGTTGTCCAGAACGTTTTTATTTTTGTAATAAACTAAGCGCCCCGCGGTTGTTGTGATATTCTAATAAAATCATCATTTTCTCATGAGAAAAAGTAGTCTGCGTATTATTCTAAAATGTAATCTGCCTCTGGACCCAATTTCACTAAAATCTGTTGAGTACTTTCAGCGTGAAGAAGCAACAGACACACTTACACACACACCTTTAGATAGTGTCGAACGAATTACTTTATGCACAACATTGTGTATACTAAATAACAATTTATTAAATTTACGTAGGTAGGAAATTAGTAATTGATTAAAATCCAATTCATTGCTTGACATCAAGAGAAATGGCGACCAAATGCAACAAAATAAACGAATAAAAACAGTTGGTTAAACGTACATCCGTTCAATAAATTCTTACTAGTTAACTCATCATTCTCATTACAACCATGATACATACAGCATAATGACATAAACACCAGACAGACACGCTAGAATCATATTACAGGAAATATAAAACAATGTACCTAACGGTAGGGCTATTCTGAGAAGTAAACAATATTGTGCGCAATTTGTGATGTGTTACATGAAATTTAAACCATGAACAAAATGCCTGGAATTTGCAAAATGGAAAAATTAATAAATAACGTTTATTATAACGGCGAAAAATGGTTGATGATGATGAATGCATCACACTCATAGCTCTCCTACAAATTACTTGTATGACTAGCACTCCAAAACGCAAGTCGGGGCCACCCAAAGGGAAACTAAAAAAAACTAAAGAAAGAACTAGCCATAGGCAAGTTTAAAAAAACTAGGTCTCAGAGAAAGAACAAAAATTTAAATTCATCACTTGCTCGGCTGATAATCAAACCAGATCGAATCAAATCGGATCACCTGCTTAAACGGTGGACCACATCGTGGTCGTCAGGAGGAAGGAAACGTGGAGCTAAATTAAATGACAGCAGATAGCAAGATACTATTTTTATTTTTAACTGTTATTACTAAATAGATTTAAAACACTTGCACGCATGGTCACCTGACCCCAAACTAAGCAAAGCTTGTACTATGGCTGCCCGAGACTGATATACGTACTTAGTTATTTTTAAATACAAACTTAAATAGTTAATACCCATACATAGAACAAGCACAAATGTTCATCACATGAATGTTTGCCCTAGGTGGGAATCCAACCCACGCCCCCAAGCTCAGAAGGCAGATTCACTACAAACTGAGCCACCAAGGCAGTCAATTAAAAAGGCAAGTATTGAATTCCAAAAATCATTTTTGATACTACGTTTTTCAACTCATAAAGAAGACAATGATTTTATATTATTTAAACATTTCATATAACAGGTGTCACAAGACGTCACGGCATTATCTTAGTGTATAAATTATAATAATCCAAACATTAATAACTATTACTCAGTGTACCATAATTTATTTTATTAATTTTCCAACTGTTTGCATTTTTTATTCGAACAACGTCACGCGTTGAAGTCTTTTGTTTGGACAGAGTCGCAACTTTTTTCCCGAATCCTTTGGTGGCTTTTAATGAGATAAGTACATATTTATTTCAAGGATCGTAATGACCGTTTAATCAACGTCAAGACTATCCTAATAAAAATAATTAATCCATTTACTTTTAATATAACTTGCATACAATGCAACTTAATGAAATCGATTAACTAAGTAACAAAGATCGAAGTAACTAAGTTGTAGGCATGGTAAAGTTACACTACTTAAGCGAGAGTTTCGGTTAAGCTTCCTTTACGTATCGGCGAAGTAGTTTTCTTTGCTATTTCTTAAGGTCAAAATTTTACATAATTAAGTTGAACAGCCAACCAGTTTGTAAAAGCTTATTATTGATTGAGAGACCGACTAGTTTGACGAATATTTATTATTACTGATTCACCGATTTTTATATACGTAATGCGCTGGCGTTTTTTTAACGTATTTCAAAAAGCCGCATTTAAAAACTCATCCAGTACTTTTTGAGTTCATCCTGGACAGACAGAAAGACAAACAGATAGACAGACAAAACTTCCAAAAACGATATCTTTGGATTCTACTCTAGATACGTTATACTTACTACTCTAAAAAATATTTTTATAAAAAATATGTTCAGTGTACAGACATTGCCTCGTTCCAGTTGTATATATGTACTGATGTAAAGAAGAGATACGAGCAAAAAATATAACCCTTCCTGGCATTTGGGTAAAAATATAGAAATAGAGAGAAAGTCTATTTGCTCATTAAAATAAAAAATACATATTATATTTTTACTTTTTTTACTAACTCAACGCTGTATTGTAGACATACCTGCACTATACTTACAAGCTACGTCAAGTACGATTCTGACGCACATAGCGACTTTGACAATACATCTGCTAACAAGTTAGGCCTCCAAGAGGATCTTATATTATATTGGGTCGTCATATTGAACAGGCCTTACTAACAAAATAAACTTACTAGCTTTTACCCGCTATTTCACTTGCGTTTATTCAGAAAATAGTATTCAAAAACTTTTCTCGTCAGTAAATATCAAATCAAGATCCGTTCAGCCGCTGAGTCCGTAAAAAGCCTATAAACTGATAGACAAACAGCGTTACTTCTTCGATTTTTTTTTTAGTATGGATAGCATAGAATTATTAGTAGTTCGTCCCGAATGGAGACTTTGCATATATCCGTAACCATTTGTTCGGTTCAGCTCATTTTTGAACTTAAAATTGTATTTGTATGAACTACCTGCCTGAAGCAAGTCATGAAGGTCGGATCAACGGTACTCTAGGAATCAGCGGACAATCAATCAAATGCCGATCCAGATCCAGTAGATTTTGAAACCACGCTTTCACTCAGTCAATAGTTTATCTTTCATGTTTTTTTTTCAAATAAACGATATTTTACAAAATCTAATTTTATTTACTTTTGGGTAGGTATTGATTTTTTATAAGACCAGGGGGGCTATTCCTGCTCTTGAGATGAGATGAGGTTTATCTTGGTTACTGTCACACCAATGACATTTCAAACGAGAGCAAAAAGGATGAAAAAAGGTGAGATGAAAATCTCAGATCTCCGAATAGGGCCACAGACCAGTATTGTTTTTTATTTATAAAAACAACATTGTTTTTTTTTCTTGAATATTTATTTTTATGTCGATCACATGGAAAAATATACAATTCTTAAAACACCGGTATTGTTTCAATAAAATATATATTTTCTAAGACAGTTCATGCAAAATTAGAAAATTTCAAACATAAATTTTAAGAATTTGCTCTACTAATTTCTGTAAGATTAACTAAGTGGATCCTGGGATATTCGTAGGTAGTAGGTACACAATACATTAGGAATAATCACACATATTTCTGCACAGCATTCTTAAGACCGACTCCTGACCCCCAAGAGATTCCACGTGGGATCCAACCACGTCACTGCTATACTTCACACATTTATTAGAGGACGCCTCTCATTTAGAACATTAAATATCACAAGAATCATTTAAATATATTTGAATTACACCAATTGGTGTAATTCAAATATTCAGAAATAAATATTTAGAGATAAAAGTTTTTTTTTTAAGATTTGCTGAAGCCTTAAAATAAATGAACGCTACAAAAAGTTCCGTCTCGGATCGTGACCACTTTCCCGCGGTTTCATTGCCTTTTTTGGCAAAAAATTATACCGATAGGATCACTTCATTTTTTTCATAGCAAAGTGATTCCTAGCTTGCTTTATTGCTTTTTCCCTAGTGGGCTTTTCATTTTCCTCCCACATCTCTGCTGGATACGTAGCCTTACTCCTGACCCCCAACGCATTCCCACGTGGGATCCAACCACGTCACAACCGTACTTGACACATATCTTAGAGGACGCCTCTTGGCCTGTCGAACATGTGAATCGTTTTCGTGTCAAAGTTTGTAGGTAACATGTGAAGGTCGTTCATGTTGCGAATTTTAAGATTGTTGTTGTGATGAAAAACAGCGTATTGCGGTCGTGGATATGAATTATTGAGATGTGGACATGTTATACGTAAGATGTTCAAGATTCTTTGGACTGGCTTGACGTCAAATGCCAAGGTTCACCTTTTAAATAGAGAACTATCACCTATGACCTATCATACAATTAGTATGTTGCATTTGACTTTTTTTTTCATTTGTGCGTATTATGTGTCATGTGCTACATACTCGTAACTGGAGCCTGGTGTATGGCGACAGGTTTTGCCCTCTGTCAAATTTTAGACTCTATATCGTCCGGCAAAGTGTGTGTGTTGCAATACACCTCTCCCAGACTCATAAGTTAGATACTTTTACAGCGGTTAATAATATTTTATGATGTTCCTTTTTTTATCTAACTGTCTAGTTATTTTTTAATACATAGTGTTTTTAACATACTATGTCAGATGCAATTCTTTCCAAAATTTATCTAACACTAGTTTGCTCCAAAAAGTTATTAAACCTAATACGTAAGTTCGGTATAAAAAAACAGTACATGAAAACCAGTAGAAGTGATAATGCTTAAAAAAACATGATGCGGCCCAGAATTTAAGACAGCCGATTTCTAAGCACGTCAAACACTCCCTCTTTTGGAAAGACCAAAAGCGTTCGTCCTATTCCAACAGTAGCTTCACATTAGGATGTTTGACGTCAACACGTTTTCCAAAAACGCGTGCATATGAGGCCGCGGTCGTATACAAGGGGATGTAGATATTGGCGAGTCATGTTACTATGTTATGTGCGCTTCTTACATATTAAGCTAATTTTTAGACGGTTTTTACGAAACTCTATTGAAGCGTACTGTGAGGGTCGCGACGCTAACGGTACTAAAGTTCTCAAAAGAAAAAAGAAGTAGTAATTAATAAAATGATCCATTGAACCTAGTAGAAAGTTGTTAAAGCGTTCGTGTTTATTTATATTTGAACATTTATTTTTTTAAGTGAAAAGTTGCATCATTTCCGCCAATTGTTTTGTTCGGGGAATCAGAGTAGGAGCAAGTAGACTATCCGATACTTCGTTCACCATGTGTACGAAAGGCGTTAACGTGCGTCAATACTCAATGTCTATCACAAGCATACAGACAATAATAATGCTCTTCACAAATAAGCATAGTTAAAATCTGTAGACAAAACGACTGAAATTAGGACCATTTTGAATACGACTCACGAATACAACGACTTTTAATCTATTGTAATTCGATTACAATGAGGCCTTCGGTGTACAATTAGTTTTTGTTATATTTGCGTCACAAACTTTAAAATAATAACCTGTCGAGGTAGAATATGGGCGTGTAAGTATTTCTGTAAATCATGTTTGTTTGAAATACTGCGTACCTAAAGACATTTAGTAAAGTATAATGTGTGTTTAATTACTTACTTATGCAAAAATAACCTAATCTTAACCAATAATAAAAATGTAAACGCGAAAAAAGTGAGTTTTTTTGTTCGTCTGTTCGTTTGTTTTCACGCCTTAAAACTACTCAACTGATCATCGTGAAATTTGTCATACACGTCAGCGGTACAGGAAAGGACATAGTATACCTTTCATCCCGAAAAAAGTAACGGTTCTTATTGAACCGCGGGTAATACCGCGTGGCGCAGCTAGTAAATTATAAAATTTTAACTTGACTGTAATTATGCTTAATTACGGTAGCTAACAGTTATTAATTATTTAGGGAAAAAACCCAAAAACCTTACTACTAACAAAATACATTTTCAAATAAAACAAATGTAAGAATTTTCATTTAATATCTAATTTAAATATTTGACGTAACAACTAATTTAAAAAAAAACAATAAAAAGAGGTCCGCATGTTTTAATCGACTAAGGAAGTTGCAAATCTAAAAAAAAAATAAGTACAATGATTGAACCATTTTTAAACTCTGTTTTTATTGATATTCTAAACGCAGAAATGTTTGATTTTAAACCTAATTAAAATACTATTACACCTTCAAACTTTTTCATGAAAGAATAAAAACAGAACCTTGACTTTTATGGCGCAATAAAAAAAAACGTTGCCATATTTTATAATTCGATTACCAATCGCAGTTTTTTTACTATCAAAATTACTAAAGTAGTGTTTTTTGTAGCTTCACCTATATTCTAACAAATTACTTTATTATTCATAACCATTATCTTATTTGTGACAAAAAGTAAAATATACGTTTACCAAGGTTAAATAAAATAATCCCATCAAAAAAACTAATTCAATTTTGATTCATCTATCAATTTGAACAATCATTTGGAAGTCTTGTAAATGATGCGTCTATGTCATATCATTTCATAATTAATAATGATCATACAAAATGTATGAATAATATTTTACATACCTACTACGATTTTCCACACACACGCACGTTTACCTAAAGCTCTTCATTTAGAGTTGAAAATCGTATATTTGATGATGAAATGAGATCGGCGCCTAGAATTAAAATTGTCTACCGTTTTTATTCGTATTCATCGTAATAAATAAATAATATTTTTTTATAAATTCGGGACACTTCCACACACGGTCGCCTGACTAAACTAAGCAAAGCTTGTACTATGGCTGCCAGGGACTGATATACATACTTAGATATTTTTAAATACATACTTAAATATATATTAACACCCAGACATAGAACAAACACAAATGTTCATCACATAAATGTTTGCCCTAGGTGGGAATCGAACCCACGCCCCCAAGCTCAGAAGGCAGGTTCACTACCAACTGAGCCACCGAGGCAGTCATAAGAACACAAATCTTATACCTTTAAATGAGCAATTCTTGTATATATATATATATATATATATAATTGGAATCTCGGAATCGGCTCCAACGATTTTCATACAATTTAGTATATAGGGGGTTTCGGGGGCGATAAATCGATCTAGCTAGGAATCATTTTTAGAAAATGTCATTTTATTCGTGTTTTATCGATAATCAATCTCAACTGAAAAATATGACTCTTCCTGACATCTATTGGCGAATAATAATACTATTTTTGTGAGCAACTAATTGCTTTAACGACACAACAGCAGATGGCGTTGTTAAGTAACACGAAGTCAATGAGTGTTTGCTTTGAGGTTAGACTAAAATCAATTGTTTATTATCCAAAAAACACAATTAAAAAATAAAAAAAAATACCGAGCAAAGCTCGGCCATCCAGGTACTAAGAATAAATTACTCGGTTAAACTTTAATTAAGAACGAATCTAGCTATTTAATTTTTGAAAAAAATGTATTGTAATCGCTTAAAAATTAAGAGAATCACGCTTCAAGTTCAAACACGCTTTAAGTTGAAACAGTTTTTCAAGAAGATACTTTTTGTGATTTTTTTTCCAAAAAGAGAATGATTTTCAAAATTCTACTTCGGTCAAACTGTCTTTGGTTGTTTTTCTACCGGTTGCGTTTTTTGCACCTGATCATCACAATTCTTCTTATCAAACTAGGCGCAAACAAAATATTTGTTTTCGTTAATTTCGTGAAAGTACCGGCCCCTAAGTACGGGTATCTACTGGGTGTTAGGCTGAACATCACACTAATATCATAAATGCGAAAGTTTGGATGGACTGGTTGGTATGGATGTACGTTACTCAACCACGCCAGAACGGCTGAGCGTATCCGGCTAAAATTTGGCACAGAGATTATAGACTGGAATAACACATTGGCTACGTTTTTAGCGCAGCTACGTTGAAATATTGATAGAAGGTGCTCAGGACCCGATTCTAGTTCGAAATACGTAAAAAAAATGGGTGCTTACTTGACCTAATCTTATACCTTTAAATGAGCAATTCTTGTATATATATATATATATATAATTGGAATCTCGAAATCGGCTCCAACGATTTTCATACAAATTAGTATATAGGGGGTTTCGGGGGCGATAAATCGATCTAGCTAGGAATCATTTTTAGAAAATATCATTTTATTCGTGTTTTATCGATAATCAATCTCAACTGAAAAATATGACTCTTCCTGACATCTATTGGCGAATAATAATACTACTATTTTTTGTGAGCAACTAATTGCTTTAACGACACAACAGCAGATGGCGTTGTTAAGTAACACGAAGTCAATGAGTGTTTGCTTTGAGGTTAGACTAAAATCAATTGTTTATTATCCAAAAAACACAATTAAAAAATAAAAATAAAATACCGAGCAAAGCTCGGCCATCCAGGTACTTTAGCTAATAAAAGCAATGTCAGTCACACGCGCCTCGCGTGCGCAGAAACTGAACTTTCAATCAGACGAGTTGGTGACGTTGTAATACGGTCAAAAACGTACGGTGTCCTTCGATCAGATTCACTCTAATATATAAAATAGAAAGTAACTCTATCTGTCTGTTTGTAGGCTTTTCACGGCTAAACGGCAGAATAGATCTTGATGAATTTGATAAATAGTATATCACGAGAAAGGTTTTGGTTACTAATTTCTGAATAAACACGAACGAAGTCGCGGGTAACAGCTACTATGTTTATAATATCTTCCGAGACCAAACACATTATTAGGGTCCCGATCCAAAATGGTACAAAAGAAACCTTGTGGTGAGACTGATGTCTGTCTGTCTGTCTGACTGTATGTCGGCGCTGATTTTTTTGAATAGGGTTTTACTTACTTGTACTTCTGAAAGGTTGTACTTACATTGCTTCACCTAAGTTTCAATGCATTACCTAACAATGTTTTTTGCATTTTATTCCAATAAATATTTATCAATCCAGCTTTAGCTTTAGATGTTATCATAGATAGTACACATAAATCGTCTAGGCGGTCTCTTTCAGTGCATGTCGATGTAAAGACACTCTGACAAATGGAAGTTATTTATGTACTGATCGACCGATAAAAAGACTGTATTTTATTTTGGAATACAGTAATTATATGTTGCAAGCTGTAAGCTTGTCTTGCTAAAATTGTTGGTAGATTTGCTACGAGTTTTACTAAGGGCGCTCCTAGATGGGCTATATTTTTATTGCACGACAATATTTTTAGTGTTGCCGGCCATCATACATTCCTAGAATGGCTAATAATGGCCGGGCTACAGTTGTGAATATTGCCAGTATTTCAGTAAAAATATGACACGTCTAAAAACACCCTTAGATACATAGATTTCATAGTTATAATGTAAGTGAGTGATTGATGCGTTCAGATCTTATGGTCAGGATACATGACGACTCTGTCACTTGACACTAATGTCGAGCGACATTGCCACTACTTGTGAACTAGGTGTCGCGAGAGTAGACAAACCGTAGACACTCGATACGTTTATTGAAACACTGGTCCACTTAGCAATAAACGTTGTATAGCCTCGGAATATACAGTGATTTTTCTTTTTCGATCGAGTTTAAAAATGTAAAAGAAAGAAAAAGACAGAAATAGTAGTTAAAGAAATATTACTTAAAAATAATGTATTCTCAATAGTATTATAATTAATGTCGTTAATCTACAACTAGATAAATCGATTTCTCTCTTAGGTAAAGACTACTTTCGACTTGCAAAACATGGTAATGTGTGTAGCGGCATTTCGCTTAAGGTTCTATTCAAATATCTCGTGCTTATCTGGCAATGATTACTGTTTTAGTCGTAGTCAGCTATCTGGGTTACCTTACGAATGTGTATTTAAAAAATCTTTGAAATAAGTCAAGGATTTCGTCTAATATAATAGAGGTAGGTTAGAACTACCAAATGCTCAAATGAAACTTTCTCGTAGATTGTAGGCTCCTAAATTATACTAACTAGAATTTATTTATTTATATAACTTAGAGCTATCATTACAGGTATTCCTAATGCGATACTGTGGTAATTAGTGCTAACTAACTATATCCTTTAACACATTTACAGTAACTTAATATATTTATGTAGTGCTATCTTTGTGAATTTACCCAGAGTACAATTCCCTGCGCCTATAGAATATCTTAACCACTGTATCACCCAGATACGGAACAAGTACTAAGAGTAGGACTGCACAGTGGGACTGAATGACTTATTTTAGTTAACTACACTTGATGACACAAGTAAACCAAGGCCCACTTGCAAAAGATACGGAGATAAATTCTTAAAAGCAGGGTCAAAAAACCCGGAGTTAAAATGTTTTAGAAGTTACTCTAGCTTCTTACTTTTAGTAACGCAAGACGAATTATCAGTTTAACCTCAGATAAGCCGTTGACTTCAAATTACAAATATAACCCGAGCTACTGAAAAGTGAAGTAACTACGAGTAACACGCAATGACGCGGCTACACCGTTTTCTTGATGGCATTTCCACCTAGTGTGGCCCTGTCAACCTGCCTCTCAACCGAAATGATCCTTTCCGAAAAGTATTAAGAAAAAATATACCCAAAAAGATTTCGGACTCACCAAACAGCAATTAGCGAAGTTCAATGATTACCTGCAAAAAGCAAACACAATATTTGTTAAACCTTTAACAGCACTAGTGTTTTGTTAGAATAAGCATTAACCTAAAATTTGAAGACCAAAGAACCTAAAAAATATCGGTAGCGGTACGTTCTAAATGTAATGTACACCTTTTTTACCGAGACCGGTATACCGGTGTGAGCTTCAAGTAGAATTGTACCGGTTATACGGGACAATGGCTGGAAAAAATCTAGCGGAACTCTCAGACTTAAGTTATCTGCTAATCAATTTTATACCGGTTACATTTATCTATTCAATTTAACCCATTATATAGTTTGGGTATCGAATTGCAATAATATATTAATTTAAACTAGTATTATTTATCGTTACCTAGATGGCAAGATTAACACATAATAATATCCTTATTGTAAATAGAATTTAAACAAGTCTTAAATAACTAATATTTGTAAACTATTGTACTCGTGTTTCAATGAGATTATTTCAATAATGATAAAATAATAAATAATGATAATGATGGATTATTGAAATAATCCATCTTATCGACTACTATCGAAACCATTTTACTCCTACTTATTCTATTACATTTTATTTTTAAACAAATAACAAAATCTAAGTTTCTAAACGAAATTATCGGTTTATCGGATTAGAATTATCGGTTTCAACATCATTTGTCTGCAATTTTCGGTCCCTGACTGGTAGCATAAAACATCGCTAAACAAACAGCTTTTGTACTCTAATTTCTGAATGACGCAAATCGCGACCGGAAATTATTCAGTGCGTAAAAAAAACCTATTGAAAACCGCTCGTGTGCAACGGACCAAGAATTACAGATTACTACCAAGGGCAGATGTACAATGAAGAAAATTTTTCATAGCCAACATGAGGTATTTTATTTATTCTTTTTAATTTACACAGCCTGTACTTTGTTAATTTACTATTACTAATTTTATTTTTTCGGTTCGCTTGCATAGTTATATAGGAATAAAATGCAATGCTAAATGTTTGTTTGGATAACTATCCATTGTAAAAAAAATTATCTGAAAATGTGTCTCTAAGTATTTTCGATTTTTTCATCAATTTCACTCGCGGGCCTTTAGCTACGATGTTATACCGATTGACAGACTAAGACACTTTTTTTTTTTTTTTTTTTTTTTTTATAACATACTAGGCATGCGTTTGACCACTGACTCGCCTGATGGGAAGCGTTGCCGTGATCGAAGGTGTAACACGCTTGCCTAGGAGATACCTATTCACTTTACTCTTAAACACCCCCGGATTGTATTTAGGTGGAAAGACAGACGCAGGCAACGAGTTCCACACCTCTGCAGTTCTTACAAGAAAAGTTGACTTGAAACGCTTAGTGCGTTTTGGCGGAATTTCCACCATGAGAGGGTGTCTCTTACTGGTGCGCCTGGTACAATTGTAAAAGAACGGTGATGGCAGGATCAGGTCGTGCAGTTCTTGTGCACACTCGCCGTAGTGTATTCTGTAGAATACCGACAGACTAGCCACTTCACGCCGGTGTGACAAGCTCTGAAGCTTAGATTCAACCAATGAGTCATTATTTATGAGCCGTTTGGCGCGCTTTTCGATGGAGTCCAGAGCGTCTAGCTGATACTTGGCGGAACCATGCCATAGGTGGCAGCAATACTCCAAACAAGATCGAACCTGTGCTTGATAAAGGGTAAGAAGCTGTTCAGGAGTGAAGTATTGCCTCACCTTGGAAAGGATACCAAGTTTTTTAGCAGCAACTTTGGCTTTTGACTCAATGAATGAACCAAAGTTCAAATTCGAGGTAAGACGGACACCTAAGAGCTCAAGGCAATCAACCGTCTGTATCGGTACACCACGGAAAGTAGGCGATAGAGAAAATGGACTCTTTTTTGTGGAGAACAGACACGACTGAGTTTTGGTGGCATTGAAATTCACCAAGTTAGCGTCGCCCCAGTCTGATACAGCTTTCAAGGAAGAGTTTAGACGGGCAACCATAGCCTCTCTCTGCGGTTGGGTATCAACACTGCTGGTTCGGGCACTGGACACATATCTCTCAACAACAGTACTGTCATCAGCGTACCCAAAGATTCCGGGTTTTAGCAAATCATTGATGTGCAGTAAGAACAGTGTTGCTGAGAGAACAGACCCCTGAGGTACACCGGCATTGATTGCCAATAGATCGGACGAGCAGCCATCAACAACTACTCGTAACGATCGGTCCCTCAGAAAGTCAGCGATCCAAGTGCACAGTCCTGCAGGAAGTCCATACGAAGGCAGTTTATTCAGCAGTCCACCATGCCAGACTCGGTCAAAAGCCTTTGAGATGTCAAGAGAAACAGCAAGTGCCTCTCCATGCATCTCAATTGCTTCGCTCAATAAGTGAGTGGCGTACGCGAGAAGATCTCCAGTTGATCGATTCCGGCGAAAGCCATATTGTCGATCACTTAGAAGTTCGTTGACTTCAAGGTACGCCAAGAGCTTATTGTTGATTACCCGCTCCATAGTCTTACAAAGTAAAGACGTTATGGATATGGGTCGATAGTTGACCGGGTCTGCACGATTACCTTTTTTAGGAACTGGCTGCACATTCGCTAATTTCCAGGATTTAGGCACAATACCAGACGAAAGAGATAGACGGAAGAGACGTGTCAGTATCGGAGACAACTCGGGCGCACAGTTTTTTAGCACGATAGCAGGTATACCGTCAGGGCCACTGGCTTTATTCACGTCCAGAGAGCGAAGCGTACGCAGTACCTCCTTTTGCCGAATGCGTAGTTCGGGCATGTACACCCCGCAATGAGGCAGACTAGGAGGTGTTTGGCCGGTGGTATCTAGTCGTGAATTTTCTGCAAAGAGATGGGCAAACACATCTGCTTTCTCCTTGGCAGTATGAGACAGTGAGCCATCGGGTTTGAGTAACGGAGGCAGTGATGGGCGGCAGAAGTTACTTTCGACTGACTTGGCAAGGGTCCAAAAAGCTTTGCTCCCCGCAGGGTGTGACGCTAGTTTGGACCCAATCCGCCCAACATGGTCGAAGTATCCCTTCTTTAAAGCTTTTTTGCAGATCTTGGCGGCAGTGTTGAACGCTTTCTTCTTAGCTCCAGTATCAGCAGATTTGCGTCTACGAGCATTGGCCCAATCTAAATACGCTGAATGTTTGATAGCCACAGCCCGGGCACAGTCAGCACCAAACCAGGGCCTGGCTTTGTTCGAAATAGGCTTGTCAGAAAATGGAATATAATACTCCATAGCCTGACAGATAACCTCGGTAACAGCACTTGCGCAAATAGATGGGTCATCGGAAGTGAAGCACACTTGTCGCCAAGGATAGGAGGCAAAAAAATGCCGCATTTCATCCCAATCAGCTGATTTGTATCTCCAAATTCGCCTGTTACCTTTGGGACTTTGATCGGTCGGAGAGTACACTGAGACCGACTTGATCAGGCAGTGATCGGACTTCCCTAATGGAGAGGATACCGACACAGAGTAGCGATCAGGTTCAGTCGTCATCAGCAGGTCGAGACAGTTGGCAGTGTGGTTAGCAATGTCGGGAACCCTTGTTGGTTGTTGGACAAGTTGGGAAAGATTCAAGGACGTAGCCAATTTCAGGGTCTCTTGACCAGCGTGGTCAGTCTTCTGGTATGGGGCGAGCCAGTCCTTGTGAAGGGCATTAAAGTCACCCAGAACAACCAGTTGTGCAGAAGGGTACCTTTGTTGGGCCACATCAGCAGTTTCACTGAGATACTCCACTAATCGAGTCGTCTCCGAATTTCCACTATGAGACCGATATACGCCAGCATAGATAATTTTATCTATACCCGTGTCAACCATGATCCAGATCACCGAAAAACCCGGGTGTTCAAGATCCCGGAGACGCAGACAGCATATGTCATCACGGACGAACACGCAGACACCAGCATGCGGGACGAATCGGTGCTCCATGATATAGCCTGGGTAGTCAAGGTACGCCGTGCCGGATGGGGATCCTATCTGCGTCTCCGATATAAAAAACAAGTGAGGTTTAGCGGTTTCTAGATGGTGATGGACCGGTTGGAGATTGGAGTGCATCCCGCGAATGTTGGTGAGATGCACTTTGAGAGTGAGGACGTGCATCTGCCGTTTAAACCTTTTTCTTATTTTGTCTTTTTTCATGGTTTGGTGAATAGGGTAGGTAGGTAGTGATGGTCGAGGTGTCAAGCCGTAGATCCAGGGGGTACCAAATAACGAACACGTCAACAAAGGACTTGCGCGGAGACTGCGGGGACGCCCGAACCCCCCTGAAGTGATTCGTCAGTTCCTCACAACCGATCGCCAATCGGCCCGACGAATCGCCTCAGGATTTTTCGCAAGCGGCGAGGCAGCCTTTCGTAGCTGGCTAGGCTACTACTTGGGCCTCCTACAACTTACGGTCGGCCAGCAGAGATCACCGTGCTTCGGATCCCGCTACCCTCCGAAACAAGCCCTCCGACGCATAAGCATCAACACTATACATACTAGACAAGATACTAAATCGTATTTCACATTGTGGTGATAAAATTACAAAAAAAAACAATTTAATAGGGCGCCGTTTCCGTTTCATAAATGGGTTCGATAACATCATAACCGTTATAAACATGTCAGTCAAAATTATGTATAGCATGCGCTTTAGCTAGCTGCGGGCACTAGCTACTGCCCGCAGCTTCGCTCGCGTGCCATACAGAAAACATTAATGGTTAAACTTAGTCCTCGGGTAGAATTACGAAAAATATTTTCTTAGTGGATAGCTAGATACCTACAATTGACAAAGAACACACCCTTCAAATCTCATGTTTCTAGGACCAGTGGCTTCAGTTTTGCGTTGGTATATCAGTCGGTCAGCCAGGACTTTGCGTTTTTTAACTAATAACACATAACACATCGTCACGCCTTTCCCCGAAGGGACTGGCCAAGGTGTATAGCACCCATATTTCGCCGGACGATATTCAGTCCCAAATGCGACAGGGGCCGAGCCTGTCGCCATACACCGGTCTCCTATTACCCGGTATAGGAATGTATATTCAAAATTTACAATGTTTTGCGAGAATATTGTGCGTGAGTGATTTTACTGTGACTTAGGACTTGTGCCTCTGTGTTGCTCTGACAAAAACAGTAGTAGGACCGATTTGACTGTAACTAATATTTGTGATTGTACTTTTTTTAACTGTTTCGCGACCTCACGTTCTGTTTTACAGGCGTAATCTTGACCTGTTTTGTTTTACAATGTTTTTGCTAATAATCATGTTAACGCCAAAAAACATTTACATGAAGATAATCAGTGTTGACTGCCTCGGTGGCTCAGTTGCTGGTAGTGAACCTGCCTTCTGAGCTTGGGGGCGTGGGTTCGATTCCCACCTAGGGTAAACATTTATGTGATGAACATTTGTGTTTGTCCTATGTCTGGGTGTTAATATCTATTTAAGTATGTATTTAAAAATATCTAAGTATGTATATCAGTCTCTGACAGCCATAGTACAAGCTTTGCTTAGTTTGGGGTCAGGCGACCGTGTGTAGAAGTGTCCCGAATTTATTTATTTATTATTAATTATAGCGTTTGCTGTTCATAGTTCATGCATAGTGATCTCCGAAAAATATGATTTATGAATTGATCTGCAATGAGATAATTATGACGTCTCTATCTTTTTATAGAGCACTATTTTTAGTTTCATCGCGAACTTGTTTTTTACCTTCTTCCTCCCATTATTTTTATATTGCGGTTTCTTTTGCTGTTTTTTCCAAACCTCGTAATTAAACTTAAAAACTCTTTTCATAAAAGTATACTGTTTTGGACAAAATTGATTTTGTAAAGTTCTTACCTTTCGAATTTTAATTAATGTAACTGGAGTATAAATGAGTTTAATTACATGTAAATTTGAGTTTATTGAAATAGGTTTCATACGTAACTGTGGCGTTTAATTCTATAATTTGTTTGTAATTATGTAAATATGCCATAACACTTACATGTTAATCGAGCTGAACTATTATATCTTAAGGGTATGAACGCACTATGATATAATTTATACATACCTATCTACTAACTGATATAAAATAAAATGTATTGTTTATTGTAAAGTAAATGACTCATTAGGGCAAGAGGCAAATGGGAGATGCGGCATAAGTTTGCAAATTTTATTTTCAAAAGCATTTTAAATTTTACATAACATATGAACTAGGCTATCATCGCTTCATTAATTTTTAAGATCTATAGTAATTGGTATTCATTGAAATATGTCATATGCTAAATACTAAACTGAAACGCGAGTCAAATAATAATCTTTATACTGCGTCGTGAAACAAAATTCAATAAGTACCTACATAATTATTTTTGAAAAAAATACGATCGCATAATATTTAATTTACTTAGGTATCTAAAATAAAGTTTTATTTTAGTTAGACAAAGTGTAATTTTAATTTAGAAATAATTGCGTACGCATAAAGTACCAAAAATATTCATAAAATAGCAGCTTAACCCCGGGGTGTTACCCGTGGCTTAAAAGTGTCCTACCTGCATCAAGTCTTTTTCTGTATCCCTGACGACGTGTATGCAACATTTCGTGATAATCAGTTGAATACTTGAGGCGTGAAAGGGTAGGGTAACAAAGCAACTATTACTCATTTTACTCATTTGTCGTATCCTCTCCATCCTAAGGTTGCCTGGAAGAGATCGCTTTTAGTGATAAGGCCGCCAGTTGTTACACTATTTAATAAGTTTTATCATTATTTTTCTCTTGTTGTTTTGTTATCTGTGGTGTGAACAATAAAGAGTTTATCTATCTATCTATCTATTTTTCACATTAATAATATTATTTAGATTTCCACCAGATTTGTCTTGATTGTCACAGATTGTCTTTCCACCGCTTTTATCTGCGCTTAGATGTGACAAAGCTAGAATACGTATATGTTTGTCTCTCTCTCGCAGGGATAAGAACAGTAGAAAGACAATTTGTCTCCAACCCGTGCTAGCCCTGGAGGAAGGATATAAGTATCCTTTACAAAATAGTTATGGACAGCTAGCACAATATAGTTTTACCTTAATTCTCTTGCTGGTAAACGGTAAGCCTTGACACACATTATTGTGACGAAAAATAACAGTTTGCTAAACGTTATCTCGTGCCGTCAACATTTTCAGCAACTAACAAATTTAAACACATACATTAGTACAACCGTTCGAGGGCAAACTGTCGGGACAATTTTTAAATATAGTAATTGGTTATAAAGTCCTAGTAATTAGGTTTGAAAAACGGTAGTCAATTGTTAATCGTTATAAATTACATAGATTTTGCTGTGATGATTTTTTCTAGGCCAAGCAGTGTATTCACGTAATTGTATCATTCGACAAACTAAGGGTCAGTTTTAATATTTTAGACGTCAAAAACAAAATGGATGTCTAATATTTCCTCATAACAAAATTTTTCGATCGATAACTACCATACTCGCGATGCAAGAGCCATACTCGTGAAATTTATCTTGGTCCCTCTCACTCTTAAGACTTTTCAAACTAGAGACAACGAGCAAAATCAAAGTCTTACGCTTAGGAATAGAAAGCCAGCAGGAGCACTCAGTGGCAGCAGGATGCTTAGCAAAGATAATTACGTTTGAAGCTATGGTCTGTCTTTAGGACAGACATCCGTTCAGCAGTGGAAAATATTTGATAATGATGCACGTCTACCTTAGACGTAGGGGTCCTCTACGATTAACAGCCGGGCAGATATTTGACGATGAATTTACAAATCTGAGTCTATGTGTTAGCTATCTATGTATTTGTGCATGTGTGCTCCATTCCATAGCATCAACACACACAGAAAAACCTAGTGGGGAGTGCGTTAATAATTTATTGTTATAATGACGGATGCTTTAGTTAGGTTTAAGAGTAGCACATTTAATAAGCTTTCACATTTGAAAAAATGCTATTTAAACATTAAAGAAACACTTTTAAGATTTTAAACATTTTCTTTATTTATTTTTTCCATTTTAAATTATATCGTTTAAAATGAAAAGTCTCTTCTCGCTAAAACATACTCGTGAGTCGTTTTTCGTATTCAGAACAAATTAAAATCTAAACTACATTAATAAAAACCGTAAAGCTTCAGTCAGACTGACGCGAATTCGTCTTGTATGAACGAACAGAGACGCAACTGCTTGCATCCCGCGATGCCACGCGGGATTTGCCTCAGTTTGAATGAACCTTAATGAATAAAAAAAATATGTTTAAGTATAGGTACCTAAATACATTGATATTGAGAAAAAGTGTATTTTATTACTTTACGAAAAAATATATGTTTCCATTGTTATTGTAATTAATAGGCCGCAGTATTAAAAAGGTGCCATAAAACCTATGCTAATGACCTTTGAGTAACTATGTACAACGTACATGAGTAACTATGAGTAATTATGTACGTTCTACATAGTTGTACATGGCGCCACACTGAAGTTGAATAAGGTGACTCAGCCAAAATTAGGGAGAATTTTAATTGAGTTACCATGCTCAACTTCAGCGCATCACTTGCTAGGCTCTCGCTGCGTCATTATAGGTCATTATGTTCTAATGTATTATCTACCTGTAAAAATGTATTCGTCTACTACGAGACACCTCAGTAGCTACATATAAGTATTTTAAAGGTAAATATATTTTTAAATGTAACTCAATCAAATAATTAGTAGGTAATTTAAAGTTAATTAAAGTTAAGTTAAGTTCGAATCAGGAATGAGGAGATCCGTAGACGAACCAAAGTTACCGACATAGCCCAGAGGATTGGCAAGTTGAAATGGCAGTGGGCAGGGCACATAGCACGAAGGACTGATGACCGATGGGGTCGAAAGGTCCTCGAATGGAGACCACGTTCCGGCAAGCGCAGCGTAGGACGTCCACCCACAAGGTGGACAGATGACCTTGTCAAGACCGCAGGATCGCGCTGGATGCAGGCCGCTACCAACCGGTCTTATTGGAGGTCTATGGGGGAGGCCTATGTCCAGCAGTGGACGTCCTATGGCTGATGGATGATGGATGATGAATTTAAAGTTCAATTTCTCATCCAGCATAAAACACTCCGCCCTCTTAATGTCAAAAATTTCGTAGAACACATAATCACTCCAATAGGATACAAGTTTTTGTACCTATTAATAACTTGTATTACTAATTGATACCTATATAATACAAAATTATTTTTTGCTGAACCGTAATTAATGACATCAGTCCGGATCTAGAAATCAAGCGGCTGAGTATCTAGCTGGCTTGATCTAGTCACATTATGGACCACCTAAATAACATAGACTTGTGTCTGTGGAAATATTTCTATTGAAAACTGTGATATATGTAGGTGGAACACAGAATTAGAGTGGTTAGATGACGCAACTGTGCGGTGTTAGGTTAGGAACTTAGAACCTAATTCAGTAATGTATGTTATTATAGGTATATGTAGATACGTATAATGTAATGTTTTTTATCACACAAATTTTATACGTGGGTACGTAGGTTAGTAAATTTTGGATGATTTTAAATTGAAATCTATTTAATATGAAATATGTATATGAAATCTATAAATCTTAATATATATATAAATCTCGTGTCACAATGTTTGTCCTCAATGAACTCCTAAACCACTTAACCGATTATAATAAAATTCGCACACCATGTGCAGTTCGATCCAACTTGAGAGATAGGATAGTTTAAATATATATATATAAATAAATAATAAACGCGAACGAAGTCGCGGGGTGACAGCTAGTATACATATATAAATTACGTGTCACGTTCTTTGTCCGCTATAGACTCCTAAACTACTTAACCGATTTCAATCAAATTTGCACACCGTGTGCAGTTCGATCTAACTTAACAGATAGGATAGCTCACATATATAAACGCGAACGAAGTCGCGGGGTGACAGCTAGTATATCTATATATGATGTTTAATCAGCGTCAAATATTTATTTCACAAGAATAAACCTAGTCACCGTTTTTTATTAACACTAATTTCACTCAGACACGTCAAACTCATAACACCCCGACGTTTTTGCGTGTCGGGTGTTCAAAATACATCGCTATTTTCAATATTTCACTACTTACATAGTTTTTCTTTTTCAATTTCACTTAAAAGCGGTTTCTATCTCGAAATACAAGGAAAGTTTTCTATGCATTGTCTTCTGCAAAACCTTTCTAGGTACCAGCAAATGGAAATGAATCCTACTATCCTCCATCCTACTAATATTATAAACGCGAAAAAAGTTTGTAAGAATGGATGGATTGAGATGTTTGTTACTCTTTCACGCCAGAACGGCTGAACAGATCTGGATGAAATTTGGCACAGAGATAGATTATAGTCTAGAATAGCACATAGGATATTTTTTAACCACAGGTGAAACCGCAGGGCGCAGCTAGTCAAGAAATAGTGTTAATTAACTCATCCCGAAGTACCTTATTGCTACATAATCATAACTAAACTTGTACAAACCTCGGTTCGCAAGTTAGCTTACCTAGTTTTAGCATTCGCAATTTTCTTACACGTACCATTTTCGAGACAGCTTTATTTCTAAGTCTGTGACTCCTAATAAATTCTAGAGTCATTAGTAACTGTCGCAGCACTCTAGTAAATTGCCGGGTATCGCACCAAAACGGGCCTTAAATTGTGCAATTACATTTATCATTTGATTTCTTAAAGTGGTCGAGTTAAATGAGCTATCAATTTACATTGAACGATGTTGGATATTCTAAATGGATTTTTATTAATGCTTAACTTTGCTGTGTTGAGTAGATTTTATGTATACGACACTAATTACGTACAATATTACTAACTACTTGAGTAGGTTTTACGCGATCGTAACATAGCGATATTTTAAAATGAGAAATATTACTCGTAATATTAACCTTATATTCTCCTTAGCCCGTTCTTCTATAAAACAAGAGTACAAAAAAGCGGCATCGTTTTATGTTTGACATACCAACAACACGCACGAAACGCTTTGGTTCCTCATTTCTTTACGGACCGCTAGAGTGTGGAATACTCTGCCAGAGTGTGTGTTCCCTGACACTTATAATCTAGGTGTCTTCAAGTCTCGAGTGAATCGGTTTCTTCTAGGCGTGTTCCATTGTAGGCCGCATCACTGCTTATCATCGGGCATGTTGGCGGCCAAACGCGAGCCTATTAAGTTTTAAATATAACTATATATATATTTATAATGCCTATATTGCAATATCGTCTATTGAACATTGATACATTGAAAATTTTAAACATCATAATTTACGTCTTTAAATCAATAATGACTGCACAATAAATAACAAAAGTAAGCACTAAGTAAAAAATCAACAACTCACTGAAGCGCGCAAGGTTGACACTCTTGAAATTTTAACAACCAACCTCGCTACACCAATTTCGAATTTTAACAAATCATAAATTTTTACGATCTTAAAATATTTCGTCGTTCGACTTAACATTTCAATTGTGTTACAATCGGGCTATATAAATACTACGTTTTTGTGATCATTATAGCTCAGATAAGTGACGATATCTCATTCTTTAACACCGGTACGCAACCAAAAGTGTTTAACAATGAGTACTTTCAAATTCCTTGGGGCCTTCCACATTCTAGCCGGCTTGCTTAACAGTAGGCTTGGCAGTAGCGGATTGATGAACTAACGTAAACATAGATTACTTAGCACGCACTGTGTTTATATAAACTGACGCTCTGGGGCGAGAGTGAGAGTAGCAGGTCAAGTTTGGATAGTAAAAAGACAGCTCGATGCTATAAAAACAACCAACTAACGCCTCGTTTAAGGGTAACTTTAGACTAACTTCGCATTGGCTAATGGTTTTCTATTGCCATTTCGTCTAGAAGAAGACGACAAGCGAAGAGAGCAAAGTAGAGATAGTAAAGATACTGATGCGCCTCTAAAGTTATCTACAGAGTGACAAAGTGCAATTTCAATCATTTTTTGTGCACTTCTCTAATAATTCTTAAACAACTAAAAATGTTCCTTGTATTATGGATTAATTTAAAAGATAATGATGTAGACAATCTCCCTATGTAAAGGTATTTTTGATTTGCTTTGTCTATCTATTAAATAAATCACTCAAAAATTAACAAGTGCGTATATTTTTCGTAGCTCTGTTTTCTCTTGAGGACGTTTAAAAAAAAACTAAGAACATAGAGGCGGAGATAAAGTCGATTTAATTGTACATGCGTACATTATTACTTCATCTACTAAACTAAATTTGACAAACACGTTTGTATGGAAAATTCAGAGCGTCGCGGCACCCTTAAAGAGATTTGGGGAACCCGGGCGTAGCGCAGCACGAAAAAGTTAACAAAGCAGAATGCGCGTGAACACGCTTCTAATATCGCTCTCATAGATTAATATTATGTTTCATTTGGCGGCCCACATTTCTCTGAAGAAACAAAAAGTTGGATGCTGATGATGTGGTGGAAGTTTTGTTAAACCTTTGAGTTTAGTCATCAATAGTATTTAAATGTATTTGTATTATTTATATCGAGCGTGTGTGAAAATACTCATAGAAGTGGAAGAAGCGAAAGATGTATGCTAGGATCATAGCAAGTGGCAGACAAATGCGAGAAAAATGGTCTCTGCCTACCCTATGGGAAAGAGGCGTGATTATATGTATGTATATGTGTATTATTTATCAAAAAACTTAGTAATTTGGTTTTGTTCACATATAAAACTGTCAATCTACTAAAGTGTATCAATTAGTGAAGTGTCTAGACTATTAATTTTCAAATAAACGGTTCCGTTAATTGACAATGTGATAGTTGAACTGTGTGATTCATATTCATTAAAACCATGATGTCATGAATCAAGAAAAAAAGTCAGAACTCTACTACTGTTCAATTTCAGCACCTCACTGTGCAAAATTATGTATTTACTTTTTATTAAAGAACTAACCCTGAAACTGCAAAAAAAACCGTTTCATAAAAAAAAATGTCATTGACATTGTACGAAATGTATTGGAACTGCTATATTTTTCGCGTTCTTAGGTTTGGTCTTGTGGTAGAAATGGTTCAGAATTATGAATACCTACTTCTACTGGTTTGATACTCCCAAGTTTATGTTTTTGTAAACTGCCACCTCTAATATTATCGGAGTCTGTGCGTTCTGGGTTACTCTTTCTGTTCAATTCCCGTTTTTATTTTTCTCGCACTTTTATGCTTCATACAGTGTTTTTCTTTCATCTATTTTTATGCGTGGGCTAAGCTTAAACCCCTTTCACACGATAACATTTGATTGACCCATCAGATTGGTTGGTCCCGTACTTTGGATCTCTTATTTTCTAACCACACAAAACAATTCGATTGCCAATCTATCCAAATTGGTCTTAAAATTGTATCGTGTAGTTTTATGTTATAGCCCTGTAGGTATGCAAGGGTCATCCTAAGTCGTAGAACCTGTAAACAAACAGGTTTTTTCCATAGCATACCGTTGAGCATACCAAGTGGAGCGTTTTTATTCGCCAAAATAGATTTAGTCACGCTTCACAGTAGTTTTTGTTTGGACACACGTCAGATATTTTAGAACAATATTAACATACACTTGTATGTTATTGTTGTGTGAATGTTTGTGTGTTCTGTATTCTCGCTGTAGTTTAGCAGCGCGGTAAAACTGGAGCAACAATGACGTCAATTACTCGTCGTAATTGAAATGTCTGAATACATGTCATCATGGCCGCATTCGCTACTTCAACATGTCAACATTTTTAAAACAAACCACTGGTTTAACTATACAATGAGAAAAATGCTTTATTTCGAGATAACACAGCACATTTTTGAAAGCAATTCACATTGAATTTGGCGAAGAAAAACGAAGAAAAGACACGAAAAAAAGTTTTTCATATAAAAACAATCAAATTGGCTTTATCTTACAATTATAGTTCAGTAGGTATACTTATGAAATTGCAAAAATATTTTTTATGGAATAATAATTATTATCAATACTGAATAAAAAGCTGACACAAAAAAGCTAAAGTTCAATGTACTTGGTACGTATGTATTTAAAACATCCTATATACCTTGCTCACAGCAAATGCTTTTTATCTATGAGGAAAAATTCCATGTAAAACCCTTATATACTTTACTATTTTTAGCAAATAGGTACGTTTTCAAACAATATCCGAAACAATCTTAATACATACCGAATCTATAAAAAAACACTACATCAAATAAGAAACAAGTAAGTTGCAGGTATCCTAATTATAAAAACTAGATACAAAATCCATAGAGTCAAGCGAAGGTCAGTATACTCGAAAAACTAGATATCCTAGAATATAGCTAAACCTCAGTATTACATAAGCGAGTACTTAGCGTTCCCCGCAGACGGCAGACTTTCTATCGGCTGATAGTTTGGTCAAGTTGGGCAGCTAGTGCTAGCTTGAAGGCAATACTAGCCGAAACTGAATCGCTTTTCACTATAATATTGGCATTTGCACACCTCTTCATACTGAAGAAGCCGACTAAACTAGTGATTCTGTGAGCTGTCGAGCTGATTCTTGTGAAATTTAAGAGTTAAGAAAAACAGTTAAGAAATGTGATCTGTAGACGAAGACAGAGATCCAGACAGAATTCGGACATACGAAAGCACTTTTGTCGAAGTTGAAACACACACGATTCACTCGCTGAAGCTCGCTCGTTCGACTAAAGTCCGATAGGAAGTCTGCAGTCTGCGGGGACTCTAAAACCACAGTAAGTGGTCAAAAGAAACATTGTGCTTATCAGATTGACTTGCGCATTTTTTGCATCTCTATTGTTAATTAAATACTCTTTGGAGTGTTATTTTAGCGTGACGAGTAAAAAAGAGTTCATCGAAATAACCTGAGGTAACCCCTGAAGGTTACATACCAGATGGGCAATTCACCTAACCATACCCGATATTTAACTGACCGTTGACGTTGCGTTAGCCTTAATTGAACAGGGAACGTCTCAGTATCGCTATATCTCACTAACGTCTCACCGGTAGTCCAGCTGGCACGTTTGTGAGACATTAGTGTTACTGAGCCGTTCTACTTTTTTATGCTAACGCAACATCAACGGTCAATTATGTCAGCAGCTGAATTGCATGGTTTTTGACAGTGGTCAAAGATGTGTACCACTATCGAAATTAATGACTATCTAAATTTATTTGAATTGAACCATATAAGTGCGGCTCGCTAGCATGATAAATCAATCCTAATAATAGTCTCCAATATGTCCTAGAATAGCCTACAGTCAATAAAATTTGCGTCAATTGCTTGGTGATGTAATAATTTTTGTTGCATAACGTCCTTTATCTGTGACTGAGAGGAATTCTGACTAATACAACGAAAAGGTCGTTTTTTATTGTTCGTATTTGAATAAATTGTAGAGCCCTTCTGCTTAGCCTGTTCTGCTTGGTCTGTCTTTCTATTTCACCTATAGGTAGGTGTATTCATTTTCTTCAATAGATAATGGTTTTCTTGTAAGTAATCGAAAATAGTAGAAAATAATAGTCGTCTGTCATTTGATGTCTGTTGTGGACTTTAGAGAAACACATTATTTTTTAAGTGAGTTTTAGACTTATGAAATGAAATGAAATTGATTGTATTCCAGACGATTATTATACGACTTATTATAAATTTAATAATTACTCAATTTAATTTTTTACTTATTTCACTTTATCTTGACGTATTTTAAGTATTTTTGTTTGTGTTTTTTTTAGAGATTAATAGCCATTTTTACTGGACTTTAAAAAAGGAAGAGGTACTCAATTCGTCAGAATCTTTTTTGTACATGTTTAGTGTTTACCGATACCCGAAGACGTCTGAACTAACCCGATTTGGAAAGTTCTCTTTTTGTTTTAAATCGTATCGAAATCGGTCGACTGGTTTTTAATCCTTACAGATTGGTCCCATTGTCAAAATCCAGTTCTGATGAGCAGTCTGTTTTTTTTTTTAATTTAAAGATTATTGAGAAATCTTACTACGTCTTATCATTCTTAAAATATCTCAACCAAGCCACATCCTCACATCTACGACGTATGGCGAAAACATTAATTAGTCGAATATTCTTCTATATTTTCCTATACATTATCTATTTAGGTACAAAAACAAGAATCACGTGAGTTGGATCTCAAAATAGAATAATGTCGGCTACGATTTTCATCTCTGTTAACCTTTCAAAACGGCCAAAATCACGCGAGGAGATTTTAATTTTCAAACGTCTACCTAATTATAGGCACAAAATGCTTTTTGACGTCACCATTCCAGTCATACTGTGAATAAAAGTAGCATTGGGTGTCCGTCCACCTGCAAGCCCAGCGCCCGGCGGCTGCCCGCTTCGCAATGCCAATGGCGTAAAAATTGTAGTATAAAATAGACTAGGAAAGGATAGGAAAGTTGATGGCCCATGAAAAGCAAGGAAGGTGATGGATGAACGAAAGATAAGTTTGGCACAGTATGAAACATAAAAGTTATACAAGTGAAAAGTTCTTCCTGTTCTATGGTTACACGGTTTGTACTTTTCAGAGTATTCGGTACGGCTAAACATTACAGCGTCGCTTTTATTCTTATGTAGTTATGTGTAATTTATTATCTATGTATTTATTACAGTGCTATGCGAGACGCAGCCGCGCGCGCGCACTCGCCCTGATGAAGACCGCCGAATGCGGTTGAAACTATAGTCGGAATAATCGACTGAATCGTACGTGAGTAATTTCCCGTGTTTTAAATCATAATTTATTATCTTACAATTATTTATTACATTAACCCAGAAAGCACAGACTCCGATAAGATTGTGAGATATTTGGAGGTAGCAGTTCAAAAATCATATTAATAAATAATTGCGCTAATACTTTGTGACATAAAGTCTTTTTAGATCGACTCGCCGAGCTGTTGGCAAGCGGTGGCCCGCGAGGGGCCTGCTTTAAAAAAGACGATCTAAAAGGACTTTATTGGCCACTTGCACTAAATATAAGAATTGCTAGTTAAGCAAGGACTTAGGCAATTCTTATATTTAGTGCAAATGGCCATAAGTCACAATCATAGCTCACAATTTCATGAATGCGATTGCGAGGCGGTTGAACGATTAGGTTGCAGGTAGACGGATTCCTTATCCCGCGCGAAGGATAATATTATGATTACATTACATCTATCTGTGATCTAAATTGAGAATCAGAATTACCACGTGATGATTACACCATTATTCTATTATTGCGATAATCATTTGTTAAATTACAGTCACGTTTAAGATCGTTTTGATTGGGGTCGAGGTAGTCGGTTTAAATTTGAACAGTTTTTGTGTTCCGGTAGGCTTATTTTAAATCTACTAAGTTGAATAACATGTAATTTAAATAATTTCGTTTGATTTGTTTGATTGTCATCAGTAGATTAAATTCGAATGACACAACAATAAAATTTGCTTTTTTACGCGACTACTTTTAACAAAATATTCAAACAATTTTTTTAGGTAGTTTACGATCTCAAACAATCAGATAGAGCAAAGTATTTTTCTGGGAAATATTAAGATTAGTTGGAAATTATAAGTTTACAAAAGCAGAACAATATTTTAGGTTTTTTTACTCTTCTTAGCTTAGGACAAAACAGAGTTTAAATCGTTGCATTCGTTGTGCTAATAAATTCAGTTGGCTTCGTAATAATTGGGCAAACTGTGAGCCTTACAAAGCAAACTTTTAGCCGGTGACTGCAGTTTGCTACCCTAAAATTATACTTTAAATGGATTGACCTAACAGCGCGTACAGAAGGGCTATTTCTACGCGTGAGATGAGATGAGATTTTATCTTGTCACTCTCACACATATGACGTCTCAAACGAGAGCAACAAGGACGAAAAAAGTGTGCTGAAAGTCTCAAATCTCTGAATAGGGTCCCTGAATAGGTGTGTACTCAGTTTGCGGCGTATCGCTTGCTGACGAGCGGCTGATTAACTTTTTAACCGACAACACGGAGGAGGTTTACAAGTCGACACGTATTTATATTTATATATATTTTTATGTATGATTACGCATAACTTTTTACAGAGTAGTCCGATTATGTTTTTTTTTTATTGGATAGGGTATGGATTTTCATATAAGTTTGAAAAAAAAAACATACTTTAAGGGTGGGAAAATAGGGGTTATTTTTTTTATTTATTTTTTCTTTAAAACTGCCATCAGTCGGTATCGACTATAATCAGTTCAGTGGAGCTTCAATAGGGATTTGGGTTTTGGAGGCCATTGCCTCAACCAACCATTATTTTAGCAAGATTTAATCGTTTCACGGCTTGGGAGGTGTCAAGCAAGTTAATAGCCAAAGGATTTGGATGTATGGCTAAGCGTTCCGCATAACGTCTTGTGTGCTCTTTTATTTCCCCCAATAGGGGTTATTTAAACTCAAAGATTTTAATGCTGAGTTTAGACCCGTCAGTCTCCTTTATGCCCACAAAAAATTATAAAATAAAAACTTTTTACATAAAACTTTATCGCCGAAAAAACTTAAAAGCAACAAAAAAAAATAATTGATAACTGAGTTCATAAACTAATGTGAGTATACCTAAGTTATTTTGAGTCGGCGCCTAACAAGCAAATTAGACAATTAATTACCTACGTAAAGCGTGATGCGCGGCGGTGGCCTAATTAAGTATAGGTACCTTACCTACCTAAGTTTGTCGCCGACACAAAATTACTAAGTTATACTTACATTAATTTATGAACTTAGTTGTTAATTATTTTTTGTTTTTCAGTTTCTTCGGCGTTTCAATTTATTGTAAAAAAAAAATAGCCACAGTTCTTCGCTAGATCAACATTGAGTTGTCAATGTTAAAACAACGGACAGTCAGCAGCTCACACTTTTCTTAATCAGGAAGAAGCCTCAATTTGGAATTTTTCTAAATATAACTTTATCAAATTACCTAAGTTTGTATTTTTGTTATGCCAGTACAGTTATTCAAACTTGTTGACGGCTGTGAAGTGCGCCGCAAGCGAGACTTTACAGCGTCTTGCATCTCTGACGCCCGCGCATACCTTCGTTTTCGCTACCGCGCAGCGTTTCGCGCCTAACTTCACAGCCGCTGTTAAGTTTGAATCTGCCTGTACCTAGCCAATAACTAGCTAGCAAAGAGACACGCCAAATCTACATGATAAATGAGCGACTTACTTACCAACATGATAAATGATACATACTTCTTACATTCCACATTTTTTCCGCAACACACTAACTTTAAGGTAGTTTAAAATCAAGCGTTTTTATGCTCGTTTCAACAAATAAAGAACACTTTATGGCTCAGTTTTATTTTGGTGAGACTATTTTAAGCTTTAACTGCATAGTTTGTCACCTTGTAGTACTTTGCACTTGTCGTAGATTACTTACATTGTTGCCAGATTGGCAGTGTTTCTTGGAATTCCAACCATTTATCCGAGTCTATAGGCACATCTTAAATCGACACCTGAAATTGGACGTGACTCGACTACGAATTTATTGTTAAAATTAATTCATAGCTGGTTAAGGAACTGTCTGCAGTACAAGGTTATAAAGCTTGGGGTGTGCAATAAAAATAAGGCTTCGTCCTGACTACGTAAACTGTAGCAAACAAAATGCGAACGGTCACGCTGTTTTGACACTCCATTTTTAATTTATGGGGTAACTAACTGAAGGCAAGCAGTCTGCCGGTGACAGTTTGCTTAGTTAGGATGAAGCTTAAGTGTGTATTAATTAAGACTACAGAGTGACAGCTAAACTATTTACTCACTAACTAAGATCCTCTCTAGAAATTAGAAATCTAACGTTGAAGTCGTCATGTATAGGTATGTACCTACGATACGGACGACACGGTCAGCTACTAGGATGGGTGTCCGCGCGGGCGGCAAATATGGCGTTGCCGTGGTTCGGATGATGTGTTAAATTGTAGGCCCCGGTTGTTTTTTTTTTTGTAGCAACAATCGTCAACAACAACAACTCTTTATCAAAAACATAAAATAATTACAATAGTACTTAAATAAGGCTTAACTAAGTTTTTCATGGGCGGCATTATCGCTCAAAGCGATCTCTTCCAGGCAACCTGTCAATCAACCCATGTCGTAGGCTGTCAGGCGGCCTAGAAACTGATACCAGAGCTAGCCAGTCGGTCCATTGGAACTTATGCTTGCTTGCTTTAGTATCTGGCGTTTCAAGTCAACTTTTCTTGTAAGAACTGCAGAGGTGTGGAACTCGTTGCCTGCGTCTGTCTTTCCACCTAAATACAATCCGGGAGTGTTTAAGAGTAAAGTGAATAGGTATCTCCTAGGCAAGCGTGTTACACCTTCGATCACGGCAACGCTTCCCATCAGGCGAGTCAGTGGTCAAACGCATGCCTAGTTTGTTATAAAATATATATATATCTCTATAGACAGATATGTAGGTTGGTGAATAACTCTTTATTGTTGTACACACAATGTAAGTTGATAGTACATCTCGGAACCGAGTCGTTATGCCGGCCACGGCCAGGTGGAAAACAATTAGGCTCCCTAATCACCTTGCGGCTACACTGACCGCCTCCAATTGTCTTCCCATAATGGGTGCGATGTGACGTCAGTAGATTGTCCCACGCGATATAGCCAGTATCACGAACACAGTATGTGTAACTTAGCGATAGTTTGAACGTGAGGTACTAGAGTAATTTTCCACAAAAAATGAGGACCCAAGTTTGTTAGGGCAGAGCGATTAGCGTTTTCAGTGGGCCCTATTCGGAGATTTGAGATTTTCATCTCACCTTTTTTCGTCCTTGTTGCTCTCGTTTGAAACGTCATAGGCGTGAGAGTGACCAAGATAAAATCTCATCTCATCTCACGCGTAGGAATAGCCCTCCAGTCGCCCTTTTCGGAGATTTGAGATTTTCATCTCACCTTTTTTCGTCCTTGTTGCTCTCGTTTGAAACGTCATAGGCGTGAGAGTGACCAAGATAAAATCTCATCTCATCTCACTCGTAGGAATAGCCCTTCAAGCCGCTTGAAATGCCCTTCGACATGCCCTAATGGCTGTTAAGTATTGTAAAAGTGTTGGTATTTGATATGAATAACAATCTACAGCTTAAAGAGGTCTCATCTAATACCAACTGCAGCAGCACGCAGTTGTAAATGCCACTCGCGGTCACCCATCTGAAGAACTGATCATACTCTTCCTATCGATCTAAAAAGATATGGAGACATGGCTAGCGGCTACTTGTGCTTGCAGTACGTGCGCAAATATTTTCGATATTTTTTTGCTCTATATTTTGTCAAGATTAGTTTGCAGTTTTAGTAGGTACGCTAAATGGTTGAGTTTGATACATGGGTAGGTACTTAATCGTCTTTTGGCTTGCGATTGGAACTTACCTGTCTTTAAATGGGTAGGCAAGACAAGTAGGTACCTATGGCATGTATTATTTATAAGATGTTAACAAGCTATCCCACGCGAGGCGATGAAACTTGCTGTTTAGTGCATGAACTTATGATCTAGTTAATTGAGTTTGAAATTAATAGCTCTTGTTTTTAATACTCGTATATTACCAAAATTTCTTGCATTTTTATCCACAAAAAAAAGAGTTCTTTCTGCACGCCGAAATCACATCGAGATTGACTCAATCGTTATTAATGAAAAAGGTAAAAAACGATTTAGAGAAGATCCGAAAACAATAATTTAGCGTTTTATTTATGTGATTTTGTTTAATTTCCGTGTTATCTGATACATAATAAATATTTTAGAAACAAATTGACGTCAAAAGACAATTATGAGAGATCTCAATAAACTCAGACTGCAAATTAATTCAAACCCCTCATAAATATCAATTTAAAAATAAAAATCCTGTACAGAGAAAATATACAACATGTTCAATGACCCGTCATGAATGTTAATGCACTGCAAATTATTTTCCTTCTGCTTCTAATACTAACTATGTTTCAAACTCTAAACTTTATGATCAGAAACGTGAAGATTTCCTTAAATAGAGAAATAAAAATAACATGAGCCAAACACGTCGTAAACATCCGAAATGGAAGCGCTAATACCTCAGACCACCGTCGCGAGCTACGTGACTTGCATGCTAATTCTACTATGAAAGGATACTTAATTTTATCTTAAGAATGTATGAAGTATAGACGTTTCAACTGGTCGGACAATGTTCTGTTGAACACTTGAATCAGGGATCAATGTGTGAAAATGTAAATAGGCTTTCGTTGGCTCTCGCCTACCGAAAAACAAGGATCCATTATATGTTGGAGCATACTTGCCTAGAAGAAATAGGTTCACTTGCAACATAAAGACATCTTGTATAACTGTCAGGAAACGGAATCTATGTATGTGGAGAGCTATATAGGGTTTAAAAGAGCAATAAGTATTACTGCTTGTATCAAGAGATTAATGTCAATTCACCTAAGTATAACAAAGTCTAAGTCGACTTTGCAAAAAAAAGTTAGTGTTATTTTTACATAACATAAAAATATTCCCAGAAAACAAGTTAGTGTTATATAAATATTTCAAGAATATCCCTCATTTTGACATATTGTTTTCCTGCTATATTGAAAAACAATAACAGACGCAGAATGAAACTATTGCGAGTGGAATTCAATATGTTTGAATAAGAATATGACGCAAAGTTACGTAAAAGAATTGTAAGAATGCATTACTTGCGTTAACAATAAACCACCAATACGAATTCAATGGCCCAATCCACGCAACCCATTGACTCCTTCATTATGACTCATTAATTTCTTTAAACCGACATTTTGTTTACGCGCGTAATTACGTACGTACTTACAATTGTCGTACATTCGTACGTTCTTCAAAGAATATAATGTAAGTCATTATTTCAGGGTGACACCGAACACTTGTTTTCTTTTATTTCTGTACCATAATTACGTACTTTTTATTGTTTTGACATTTACGTAATTAGCGGCTCGTACAGCTATCGAAAAGTGTACAAAAATACTAAGGTGTATACGCAACTTTATCGACTATACTTCGTTTATAAAAATGTTGAGTCTTATGCCTTTGGTTTAAGGGGGTTTAAGCTTAAAATCGGTTTTGAGAGCATTTCTTTGACATCACTTTTTGCCAATTTAAAGTCGGCACAAGTAGTTAACATAGCAAAATCTGAATGTCAAGCAATAATCTGTACAACGCTTAACAGAATTCTGTTGGAACTTATCTTTATTTCTTATCTTGTTAAAAGCAATCGAGATTAAAGTCAACAAGTAATGTTTAACATAAACTTTAAAGCGATCGGAAATTGCGTATTCATATGCATAATTTAAAATTTAAAGTATGTCTTTAAAGAGCGGTTGAGATATAAAAATTTGATACAGAGATATGGCGGCCTTTGACTCTGAATCCAAAATATTTGGTTTTGAAAGTAACAGGTCATCTCATCTCAATTTGTTATCTTTAAGTATTGACACTAAATAGAAATAAATCTTTCATTATTACATTACAAGCTACGCCCTGCAGTTGCTAACCTAACCCGCTAACCTACAGGACCCGTAATTTTTTTGGGATAAACCGATGTTAAGCTATCTCTATTTAAAATTTTATTAAAATTCATTCATCCGTTTTAACATGAAGGAACTGTAACCAACATAATATATTTATTAGGGCACTCCTAGACGGACCATGCATATTTCCTAGCAATATTGCGACAATATTTTGAAGGTGGCTCGGCCATATCGTCATTAATTCATTTCTAGCATGGCTGATGATGGCCACGTTGCAGTCGGCAATATTGCCGCTATAGCCGGGCCAGTATTGCAGTGAAATTTTGGCCCGTCTAGGAGCGCCCTTATTATTCATACACTCACATACTTTCGCAATTACAATATTAGATACAATATTATTTATGTTGTTATTGCTATTCTAAGGTACGTTGTAGAATTATATTATTGATGTAATTAAACTTGTATTGTATCGTTGTTCTATAGGATTCTATAGAATCTATTCAGGGTCATTGAACTCAGATTAAAACACCTGTGGTCACATTAAAGTCACCCTACTTAATGTCAAACTGAAGTTCAATATTACTATGAAAGTTAACGTTGTATCGACAATTTTTTTTAATTACTCTGGTGTCTCTACTCATGTTTTATGAAGTTGGATAATCCAACTATAAAATTACGTTGTGTAATTTTATATTTATAGTAAGTATCGATCACATCCGGTGATTGGTGTAATTAAAACCAAATTAAAAGTTCAACAGCTCTATAATTTGAAATACGTAGTCTAAGATTGTATAAATTGATTTTTTTTCTAATGACATAATTATTAGTCACCTGTCTATTCTAAGGAGTCTACACACTCCTTACCAATAAGCGTTGTATAGTCTCGCAATAGATAGACAATATTTTGTCTTGTTCGATCGAGTTCAAAAAATGTAAAAGATAGAAAAAGACAAAACACTGTATAACTATTCTGAGGCTATACAAAGTTTATTGCTAAGGGGATTCCTATAGCCAACATAATGTCGGTGGCTATGTTTCCTGATGTCGGCGGCCATATTTAAAACGCACGCGTTATGTCGGCGGGCGGAGTCAACGGGTTGGGGAAATTTATCTTTGAGATGGACTGTAAAAAAGGAGAAGACTGTTGAAGAGACCAAGACTCATAAAAGGTTGTAGCGCCGTAGGCAGAAGAATGAGATTGATCATTGCTTTTATTTATTTAGTAACTACTAACTGCGCCCCACGGTTATTGTTATTTACACAATACATTATTGTTATTATGTTTTAATATTGTTATAATGTGTTGTCAGTCTGATAAAGTACACATCACACGTTTAGCTTCAAAACTGTTGACAAATATGGTCGTTAAGGTGGTGTCTAAAAAGTAGAAGATTGGTCACTGTATTTCGAGCACAGAAAAAACTATAAAATTTCAAAATGGAGAAAATTTGATTTCGAAAATTTCTAAAGTCGTACAATACAGGTTTTTTTGCCTAGTCAGTTTTAACTGACTAGGCAAAAATACCCTGTATAATTATAGAACCTGCTCACAAGATTTCACGAGAGTCGGTTAAAAAATGCGACCGGTAGAGGAGGACCAAACGTCGGCCGCAAAGTCTACACCTCCTAGAGCCAAAACTTAAAAAAAAAAAACAAAAATCTTTATTGCACACCAAAAATACAAAGTAAAAGAAACATTTAAAAAAATTAAACAATAAAAAATCATTCGGCAGTACAAGGGCGGCCTTATCGCTTAAAGCGATTTCTTCCAGGCAACCTTTGGATGGTCAGGAGAGAACGAAATATGACAAACGGTCGGTGGCATACATAAATACAATAGTAAACAAATAAAATAAAGTAAAACATATCTACACATATCATATACCTTTAAGAACATATCCTACTAATATTATAAACGCGAAAGTCTGTAAGAATGGATGGATGGATGTATGTTTGTTACTTTTTCACGCCAGAACGGCTGAACAGACCTGGTTGAAATTTGGCACAGAGATAGATTATAGTCTAGAATAGCACATAGGATACTTTTTAACCGCGGGTGAGACCGCGGGGCGCAGCTAGTAATACATAAATTAAACAAAATGCAGTTGCATCAGCTAAGTCGAGCAATCTTTAGCTGCTTGGGTACTTCTTAAAACACCACTTTACTTTGTGCAAATTAGGTACCGACTACCGACCGATGTATATACCAAGGTTGACGCCGATAAGTACACAGCAAAGTAGGTGGTGCCTTAAGTGGGCTAAGCCTATAAGAACTGAACGGGTCTATTTAACATGGTAATTATCACAGATAACAGGTGCTGTTAACATTGCAAGCATGAACAAGACCGGGCTTAGTTAACTCAAACAAGACTTCTGGTTTGGAAACGGTACAAAACTGTGGCCGTATTCTGGCACGTTCGATTTTTAACATAACATATCGTCACACATTTCCCCCGAGGGGGCTGGCAGAGGTGTAATACAACACCCACACTTCACCGGACGATATTCAGTCCCAAATGTGACGGGGGCGAGCCTGTCGCCATACACCGGGTTCCAGTCATGTAGCAGATGACATACAATACGCATCATCATACACACACACTGATCATACACACAATGATCATACACAATGATCATTGTGTGATCATTGTGTATGATCACACAATGAACAAATTGGTGCGTGCCATCGGCTGAGTTCGAACCCGCTCCCTCTGGCTTGAGAGGCGTACCTTCTCCCAACAAGGCTGCCATCGCTTCTTACGTTCTATTTTTAAAACGAGTAAATGTTTAATTTTTGGCTTCTAACGCAAAAATACGGGATTTATAAGTCTGGTGTGTGCTTCTGTGTGTCTGACTGTGGCATTATAACTATCCCAAACGGATAACGGGTCTTTCTGATTCTGTCTGTCTGATTTCTCCGTCAAGTTGAGTGTTATTAGTTAAGTAAATAATTGTCAAGGGTTTTGTAAAATTTACAATTTATACTTGTTCTCAAAACCATGTAAGAATGCGTTTTTGTTGTGCACGCTATAAAGATTGAATTGTACAATTTTATTCGTACAGGATTTTCTTTGTAATGCTACGTATTCCCTAACCTTAAGTAGGTTAGGGAATGCGTATTGTGTAAATTTATGTTAGTACCTACATGTATCTTGGTTCCTCTCGTTACAAAAGTCATGAGAGAGAGTGACCAAGATGAAATCACACACGCCAGAATAGACCTCATAAACTCGTGCATAAAGCAGGTACTTGTTTTAACTTGTCATCATTATTGGTCTATTTCTTTCTACAAACGATGATTTGTGTAGCATTCGAATCAAAATACTGCTCAAGATAGATAAAGGAAATTCAGACGCCACAGAATCAGTCCCTTTTTTTGGCGCCATCTCTATGGCACTGTTTAGGGAAATGTCCTGTATTCATAGTACGTACGAACGTACTAGGGCATTTTCCTGATAGCAAATTAGCAAAAGTAAGTACCTAAATTAGCATAGGCCTAGTGGATAACTTTAGTGTTGAGCGGGCATTACATTTCCAATTTGCAGTACCCTAGGTAAGATAGCGTGCTAAAATTGGATGGTTTAATGGCTGTTATACAGTTAGCAATCAATCTTTTTTGTATTTCACGGGCATAGTCACGCTATGTCAATATACTGCAAATTCGAAAGTTCGATGCCCACTTTCCACACAGTTTTAAACTGCCAGAAGATTTGTACTATTCCTTTTATGTACAATTTTATGCTTTGGCAAATATGGGTAGGTACAAGATTTCTTTCAATCATAGTTCTTAAATTATGCAGTCGAAGGAAGAGCCAGACTACGTTATTTATTAATGTATAAAATCTTTTTTCCTACGCTGAGGCTCATTTTGTAGATGATATCAATGGGGCCTTATAAGATTGTAAAGTAATTTAGCTAAATCGGTTTTGCCATTGTTGTAAAAATGGGAAATTTTACGGTCAATGTAACTATTTAATGCTTTAGGTAATACTGAAGGGAAAACCTTTTGAATGGCGTAATTAACCGGGTCAGTTGTAGACTGATGGTAAATCCTACTTATTAAGCCTAATATACAAAAATTTACTACATACATACATATAATCAATCCTTTTTCCCTTAGAGGTATGCAGAGGCCACCTCTCGCCAGTTGCTACGATCCTGGTATACATGTTGATGGATAGATGTTTGTTACACAAAAACACCGGAACGCCTAAACGGATCTGGATGTTCAAAGGTTGCCTGGAAGAAATCGCTTTAGGCGAAAAGGCCGCACTTGTACTGCCGAATGATATTTTGTTTTTAATATTTTCTGTTTGTTTTGTATTTTTGGTGAGCAATAAAGATGTATTGTATTGTATATTTTTTTTGCACAGAGATAGATTATAATCTGGAAAAGCACATACATAGGTTTCTTTAAGCACGGGTAACGCTGTGGGACCCAGCTAGCTAACACATAAATCTTTACAGTTTGGCAAATGATGCTGCTAGACACAGCTAGTTCCACCAAATTTTAACTGTTTATGGCTTTTTAAGTAGTTGCCTCTGTCTTAACTACTGTTTGTTTTCACATCTACCTACAATAAGACTTATTCAATGTAAATTATACTAGTTCTCTATTTTTAGCTTTGAAAAACAACTTTTTAGAACTTACTAATTATGCAAACTGCTTCGTTAAATTGGAGTAAGATTTTTTTACGCAGTTCATAGGTAGGTAGCTATATTTTTCGTCGATCTTCTTACTTTTCTAAGTAAGTATGCAAATCAATAAATATTCTGGTTCTTGCTACTTCATATCTTCGGTGTAATCTTTTTGCGGCTGTAGGGGCAAATGCGTCTGTAGGGCAATTGCGTCGTGCTGTCCTAAAACGTCTAATTTGCTATAACGTCCATGTCGTAATACGTTCAGTCTAACAATGTCCAGTGTCTCAGAAGTCAGAAATAGCTAAATAAAAGATGGTTTACAGTCTCAACTGGAATCTCACAAACACACCAAACTTACCGACAGTGATAGATGTCGGTGGCTATGTTTCATGACGTCGGCAACCATATTTCAAAGAAAATCAAGCGTAAACGATATGAAGGCGGCCTGTGTCGGTGAGTTGGCGACTTTGGTGTGTAGACAAGACATATTCTGGACTTCTGCTTCATAAGGCTTCTTTGGACGATCAGAATTCGTTAAATGTCACATTATGTACCTACAAATTATTTTTAAACAATTATGTGTAAGTACCTATGTACGAGTCTGTGTAAGTATCTGTGTACATGTATATTTATATTATGTACAGGTACTTATTATAATTTTATCATTCTCTTGAAAACATTGAACTCTGTTGCAAAAATCCTTGATTAGTAAAAAATACTTGAATCTAACAATAGCTCGCGCACTACAGGCCAAGAACAGCAATTAAACCGTCTCGCCTTTATCTGTCTGCTTGGAAAATTCCAAAATTTGTAAAAGCTCTAATTTTTATATCAACGCTATAAGGTTCTTTTTCGAACGAACGGTTTAAGTTTGTGGGACAGTATATCTGTCGACAGGTTAAAAGTTATCAGTTGCTGCAGACTGTTCTTGCATAATTGTGGACTTGGGTCTTCTTTAATTTTGTTTACTAAGACGAGTAGATTCTTGACATTTTATGGGCAGTATCTATAACTTACTAGGTTAGAAGGTCTTTAAAGGTTACTAGGAGATTAATTGATTGAGAGAAATTTGGGTCTTTAGTCTATCGCGATAAATCGACGTGTGTATATTAGGTACTTTTAATATACTCGTACCAACAATATTTTAAAGGTTGATTCTCAATATCATCATTTACAATTTTACTGTAGGACCAACCCTGAAATCGCAAAACAAAAATCAGCTGTCCCATACATTTTTTCGCCGGTCAATTTACTTTTTGTATGGAACAGGGGGTCTACAACATCTTATTGTCATAATAGTTGCGTTTTGTTTTAGACGCTGCACGATTATGGATCTTAATGCGCGGTGATAGGATTCGCGGTCGCGCAGCGTCGGAAACAAAACGTAACTAGGTACCATGGCAACTATGAGATGTCATGTTTGGCCCCCAGCGGATTTTTTATCTGGTTCTCTTAATTGTAGGCAATCAGGCTTCAAAATTTAGACAGCATATTAAAAATAGCGGTCTAATGTATGTTCATATTGTTTGTATGTATGTTTATATTGTTCAATCCGATCTTCAAAAATAGGCAAGAAAATCATGAAATTGCAATTTACTGGTTCATATGTCGACAAATCGATCAAAATTGTAAATTACTAGTAAACTAAGCAAGGACCTTCTTCTCTGGGTGTTGAAAAAACTGAGTTGGCAGAGATGTAATACAACACCCACATTTCGCCGGACGATATTCAGTCCCAAATGTGACAGGGGGCGAGCCTGTCGCCATACACCGGGCTCCAGTCATGTCAGTCCAATACGCACATATGTTCACACAATGAACAAATTGGTGCGTGCCGTCGGCTGGGTTTGAACCCGCTCCCTCTGGCTTGAGAGGCGGACCTTCTCCCAACTAGGCTAGCATCGCTCAACGACAACGTAATCTACAATAAAGAAAATCAATAACATCACCACAGAATAACAAATAGTATGTATGACTTAACTTACTTGTATAAAAAATGACCGTGACCAGTTGAATTATTATATTGATGACTCTACCTGTTGAATTATTATTAAATAATAATAATTATTATCTGTTATTATTATGAATAAAACGCGACGAGTTTTTGTTGACGTAATATTACTCGTTTGCTAGTATTTACATGATTAAGGCCCGGTGTCGACTTAGGTGCCGTGCTACGTGACTTCATGCTCCATGCTCCATGCTTTGAATGATGAGACGTGGCATGCGTGCAGGCATGCGTGCGTAAGCTACGTGCTTCAATACTTGTCAAATCACATGCCACGCTACGCCATCTTGCTGTGATGGATGCCGCGGCTTAAATAAATCTATACTAAAATCAAAAATAGGTGTTGTTTGCAGGTAGGCTCGGAAACTACTGATTCAGTTTTATAAGAAAAAACATTTTGAGACAGCTGAACTATTTCTGAGTAATGCAGGCATAAGGTAAAGTGAATTTATTTAAAGCCGTCGTCAGATCTAGACCCGAGTGAAATCGCGGGTAGAAGCTTTTTAAAAATTAACGTAAATTAAGCTTTTTTAGATCTCTGTCCTTAATTATGAGTTTTAAATAAAAAGTAATATGGTACACTTAGCTTTGCTTAGTTTGAGGTCAGACGACCGTGCGTGCCAAATTCTCTAATTTATTTCGCACACACAATTCTATTCAATTCAATATATTATTAAAACTAATTTCTTATTCGTCGATAGGTACCTTCATTTTCAACCAATTCGATTGTTTGTTTAAACGTAAGGAAATAGCCAACACATAATTTAACCATAGCAAAACGTACCTACTACAAAACTGTATAACCTATACCTACAATACTTATGGTGACGTAATAAATATAATTAATGACGTATTACTCTGACCTTAATCTAACAATACACGAGCCTAATGTGTTCTTTAAACGAGAGTCACTATTATAAAACTATTAATTGTTATTTAGAAATAGATTGTTTACGTAATTTTAATATTATTGTGTTAATGAAGGAGGCAATTTATTGTTAATTGTTAAATTATGTTTTTAATTAGGTAACGTAGCTGTTAAGCCTTTTAAATTATGCCTTTTAAATATATATTTTGTACATAAAATAATGTTTATAATTATTTCTTTGGACGATAGATGTATCTTGTTTATGTATCTATACTAATTTTAAGGAGGTAGGATTTGTGAGTTTGTAAGTTTGTTTGTAAGAGGTAATCTCCGAAAATACTGAACCGATTCTAATAATGTTTTTGCTACTAGGAAGCTACATTACTCCGAGTGACATAGGCTGTGAAACGCGAGCGAAGCCGCGGGCAGAAAAGCTTGTGGCTTGTACTGTTATGAAGCAGTGATAGCAAGTTGGAGAAGGCCCGCCTCTCAAGCCAGAGGGAACGGCTTCAAACCCAGCCAATGGCACGCACCAATTTGTTTATTTTGCGAACGTTTACATGTGCGTATTGTATGTCATCTGCTACATGACTGGAGCCCGGTGTATGGCGACAGGCTCGCCCGTTTTCACATTTGGGACTGAATATCGTCCAGCGAAGTGTGGGTGTTATAATACAACTCTGCCAGCCCACTCGGGGGAGAGGCGTGACGATATGTATGAATTCTGTTGTTTTTGCTATTTCAGTCTTAGTTTCTGTTAAATTTGAAATTTACTTGTTTGCAATGTTATAAAATTTGTTTTTTTTTCAAAGTTGATTTCCCTCAAAAAAAAACAGATCCTAGGAATAATTCAGTCGGGAACCTTTCAGTCGCACCAAAATTGTCGTAGTTTCACATAATTTCACAATAGAGTAAAAACACTAGTGAAAAAATTACACGCGTCTCTCGATTTCATAATCGTAGCGTAGCACGTGTAATAAATAGGCCAATATAATTATGGACGCAATTGTGTCAGCAGACGAAATGCTAGACGGGAGACTATTTGCACCAGATGATGACTCAACCCACGTAGTTATTGAAGAAACAAATAACATTATTATAAGAAAAACAAAAATCTGGCTTTTTTTTTTAAACTTAATAGGCTTGCGTTTGGCCGTCAACATGCCTGATGATAAGCAGTGATGCGGCCTACGATGGAGCACGCTTGCCTAGAAGAAACCGATTCACTCGAGACTTGAAGACACCCAGATTATAAGCAAAATATTATTCAAAATATGATTCCCTATTTCACTTCCACTATTAAGACGATTCAAATGAGACCTCACATGTTGAAATCCATCAAGATGTTTAAGCTGTAGGGCGTGCCAAAGAAACCTCAAACATATAGTCATACTTCCATACATACATACTTACATACACACACTCGAAGAACATAACCCTCTTTCTTGCGCAGTTGGATAAAAAACATAATGGCTGTTGTATGAAATTGGTGGTTATTGCTAAATATCGGGACATGAAAATGTCGAGCTTTATAATATAGAGTGTGTTACTATAATTTTAACAAGTACTTGTCGTTGTTAAAGTGGGATTCACTTACATACGACTTTTTATTTCAAGCTTTCAAGCCTTTCAAAGTTCTAAGTTTTACCAAAAGTCATTTAGCAACCTATTCTTAATGTAGAATCTAAAAATATTGAACATACGTGCGTATTGTATGTCCTCTGTTACATTTTTCGTTGATTTTCTCGGCGTATGAGGCTCGCTCCCCGTCACATTTGCGACTAAATATCGTCCGACGAAGTATGGGTGGTGTACACATCTGCCAGCCCTTTCGGGGAAATGTGTGACGAAATACGCTAAAAACATTGACCTAAGTTCCAACACGTGCTCTAGTCAAATGTTACGGTTGCATTCTCACCGTATCCATGTAACCCATTGACAAGACACACAATGGCGGGCGAGATTCAAGATCGAGGTTATTGGCACGGTAACCAGGTAACGGTGAACTGCACTGACACCGTCCACCGCCAGTGAAAGCATCGATGATCGATGCGTCGTATATCGAGTAATTATATCGATCATGCGATCTTTTTTTTTTTTTTTTTTATAACATACTAGGCATGCGTTTGACCACTGACTCGCCTGATGGGAAGCGTTGCCGTGATCGAAGGTGTAACACGCTTGCCTAGGAGATACCTATTCACTTTACTCTTAAACACCCCCGGATTGTATTTAGGTGGAAAGACAGACGCAGGCAACGAGTTCCACACCTCTGCAGTTCTTACAAGAAAAGTTGACTTGAAACGCTTAGTGCGTTTTGGCGGAATTTCCACCATGAGAGGGTGTCTCTTACTGGTGCGCCTGGTACAATTGTAAAAGAACGGTGATGGCAGGATCAGGTCGTGCAGTTCTTGTGCACACTCGCCGTAGTGTATTCTGTAGAATACCGACAGACTAGCCACTTCACGCCGGTGTGACAAGCTCTGAAGCTTAGAAGATCTTGACTCCAGGCGAGAGCGACTGAGGAGCAAACCGCCTTCTAACATTGCCTACAATTACGTCAATAACGTCCTCACATGTTGCTTCTGTTCTCGAACATTTACTGCAAAAATTGGGTATATCAGCCATCTGAGGACGCACAATCAGTAGCCTCCCAGTAACAGCAATTGGTCGCCGTAGCCGAAATCGGCTTGGACTGCATCATCAATTATATCGAGCAGACCCCACACTAGCCTAAGGCAAGTCGCAGCGAGCCGCAATGTAAACGTTGAATTCTCTTGCCTCAATCCGTCTATTGTCTAAGTGCCCATTTAGACAATGTAAGTTTATTTTACATTGAAGAGCAATGTTGAATGCAATAGATTACACGCAATAATTAACCTTCGGGAATTGTCAGCAATTACTGTTTAGACGATGCAAGCAATTTGTTGATTTGGATTATTTCCAAAGTACTCCATTGTTTTGTAAAAAAAAATAAGAGCTTCATACAATATTTTTGAATGCAACAGGCAAAACTTGCAGCGTTAAATAAGCTGAAAATCTGTAAATCTAGCGGATTTCGCGCTTGAGCCCAGGGGGGCTATTCCTACACGTGAGATGAGATGAGATTTTATCTTGGTCACTCTCACACCTATGACGTTTCAAACGAGAGCAACAAGGATGTAAAAAGGTGAGATGAGAATCTCAAATCTCCGAATAGGGCCACAGGAAATAATTATGTCATTAAAGATGATAGAGATATTATGATCATGACTTAAACATCATGAAATTAAAAAAGCGACTAAAATAACTTTAATTAATGATTAACGTTTATTTATCTATGCTCTTAAAAGAGGCTTGCGGTACAACGCTTGACGATAATTTATTTTTTGCTCATAAAATATAAGTATAGCAAACGAGATAATGCTCTACCTGTCTACAATGATACTAAGATATCATCATAATGTTTTCCATTTGTATTTTGAATGCAGCGGCATAGTTTCAGATGGTCAATATAATGGAAAGTATTTATATTGTTCATAGAGATGATCGTTCATGAAATAAACCATGCGCTGCGACCAAGTGCGATCAGCCCGTTTTAGTGTACGGTGGCCTTTACAAAAACAGTAACATAAGATTTTCACACGACTCAAATGTCACATTTCCATGACATGTTAAATGGAAATAAGATCATGTAAATAAGCAGAGCAGAGAGGTATTTTTAACTGTTCAATCAATAATTTATGTCGAAAGCAATCAATCTTTGTACATTTATGTGTTTTTTTATTTCTTGCGAACATTTCACTAAGACGTTGCCACTTGTCTTGTACTCCACATTCCGGAATTTATATGAAGTAAATACATTAAAATTCAATGCGGATTTACACGTGACACCAAAAACTTGTTTTATATCATCGAAGGTACTTTTACGGCTTTTTATTGGGTATTGCAGTATTAATAAAACAATTATAAATATTTATCGGGGTGCAAAATGTTTTGAGAGAAATTGCGACGTGCTTTACAATGTCTGACATTTTTCTTGGAGTAAATAAATTCCTAAATAATAATATGTCATGTATTTAGTACGAATGTATGTTATAATTATTACTACTTCTGTGGTTCGTCGGACCGCGGAAAGTTTTCTCTAGATGTTAACAAAACCAACCCAAAATCTAGAACGCAATAGATTCGAGTAGTTTTCCATTTATTTTGTGCCTACTCGTATTTACATAAAACCAGTTATAATTGTCTTTTAGAACAATTGCTAAAGTCATTTTGAAATACATAACTATATCTTAAATGTACTGTACATGGCTACTAGTTAATTAACAATTTAAATTGGCTGTAATTGTTTCGAAACCTGTATACGGACACTTTTAGTTATTCAAGACAATGACGCCGGTTCGTGCCCCATTCTCTAAACTTAGCTCATTTTTCATTGCTAAAGTACCCGTAACCGACGAGCATGTACGAAGAGATTCATGGAAGTGGAAAAAGCGAAAGATGTATGCCGTGATCGTAGCAATTGGAGAGAAGTGGTCTCTGCCTACCCCTATGGGAAAGAGGCGTGATTATATGTATGTACGTACATGTGTAAAATAATTGGTTTTATTTCATTTTCAATATTTGGAAAAAGAATACTTAATAGATCTAGTGCTGAAAATTTAGTTTAGTTTAATTAGACTATTTTTGCACAGAAGAATTTACGTCTTAGTAAAACTCTATTGTACGTGGACATGAGACCACAAACAATTTACTTTGGAACCTTCTCATAATAAGATACTATCACATCATATCAGCTTTCGCAGAAGTTCATTCAGAAAATGTACTTTGACAAAGTACTTCACGCTTGTTTTCTTTTCACTAGACTACCTTACGTAGAGCCTTAAGAATGTAGATATTATCTATCTAATTATAATGAATAGGTACAAGTTATTAATATCAAATGAGAATAAAATAGCAATATTTTACGATAAAATCAATTTACTAGCGGTTCTATAAGCTTTTGTTGACATTTAAGTTAATATGAATTTCCGATTAGGGAATAAGAATTAAGTTTACTGTCACTCCTTGCCGTGTGATTGAAAGATAAATAGGGTCTAGGTATTAGGATTACTTATAGGTATATTTTTTTGGAATTCATTGGTTTTATTAAACGAGTTTATGTTTTAAGCAAGCGCGTAAAAAGTCTGGCATTTTGCTGTCATAGCGATTGCTCTGCATTTACTCGTATTATTATTGGCTTACTTTTTTCTTATTAAATTGTTATTAGCCTCAGTTATTAATAGAGGAATGAATTGATGTGGAGGAAGCACCGCAGAATAGCGGAACCGATTCGAGCTGGCTACAGTCTGCAAAAGGGTATAGCTCTACCAGATTTGTTATATGTTCAGCAAATAATATATCGATGGAAAAACCAAGGTTTTTGGAAGAGGATAAGTCCTCTTCCATTTCTATACACTGTTGATTCAAACCTATTTATTTTAAAATCATTCCAACAACCGTCTATTTCAAAACATCTAAAGTTTTTATTAGCAAACAAAAGTCCGAAAGCGTCGAACAACTTTTTAGCACAGCCATTAAACTTCGTCATTCGCTCCAGACTGTATGTCCAGTCTGTTATAATACAGCTGCTATAATATAGCAATAACATACGTATCACGATGCAGTTGAGTGTTTACCCATCGGAATGTGAGGATAATGACTCTGTTCGATATCTCGTCTAACTTACTGCTAAATGAAGTATTTCCTCGTCATTTACCTTTTGCGTAGGAGGAGGGGGATCGGGAACGTCGGAATCCCACTCGGAACTGAGGTCGTCACTCGACGCTTCCGTATAGTCCTCATTCCACGGCACCTCCAATAGAGATATCTTCATCTGGTCGTAGCCAGGAGACAGAGAATGAGGCCCATAACCTGGAGGCAAGGGACTGGAAGCTCGACAGTCCTCGCAGTTACAAGGCTTCGGTCCCAAAGATTCTCTCGGAGGAGAATCATCGTTCACATCCGATTTAGAGTTCCTCCTAGCATCACGTTTTCTAGCACTACGCGGAGATAAACGGTTATTACACTGTGGGGGAATGTAGTACCGAGTCGGTTCGGACAACCTGCGTCCACTGTCAGGTGTTTCGATTTTCACTGTCGTCACTAGAGACATCTTCTTGGTCAGAGTCTGTCGTTCGGAATCCTCGGGATCCATGGTGTAACGGATGATGGGGATGGTGAAACTGAGCTGTTCCGTGCACTCCGGCATGGTCACTTCACATGGAGCGGGCTCCTGTTTGGGAGGAATGACATTTTAGGCGAGGTCACATTTATTAGCACAAGTGCGGCGTTCGCGCGGCGGGTTACAACGCGTCTGCTCGGGCGCCAGACGTGCACGTAACTGAAACAACTCAAGCAAGCCTTTACGACGCGCGTCGTAGAGAACCACAGAACGTGTCGAGTTGATGTACTGCGATGTTTTAGCAATGTTCGAGTCCATGCGGGTGATAGGCATGTGGTTTAGAAATCACCGAAGCCTTGTACGTGACTTAAATAATTATGAAAATTAACACCGATTTTATTGCAATATTGCGGTTTGATGACGTCAATGGTAATCGGTGAGGTTTAGAATGCATTTTCTTCGTAGTTTGTTGTTAATGTGGCACTACTTTTTTGTGATTTTGTTGTGATGTTTTTTACGATCATGCGTTCTTGATGAGAATTTTTGTGCTGGTTTTTTAAATACGATTTTTTTTAATTCGATTGTTTATCGATTCGAAGATCGTTTTTATTTCACTTGCTGATTTTTTTTAATAATTGTCATAACCGAGCAATTTGGTAATTGATGTTAGATTATAGATTTAATGTTAATTATTTTATTCCAAGAACTAAGTACTTACATGCTAGTTTAAAAAGACATTAAAAACAATGTACCAATGGGGTTTATAGCTAAAAGGGTTTATAGCTAAAAATGACAGTAAATACTTTATGGCTTAACTCGGGAGCAACTCTACCATGATCTCACTTTTGCTAAAGTAAGTAAGAAGCACTTTTACTTACTCCATCGGAGTAGGTCGATATCTGTTACAGGTCCGTCTTTACAACCAGTTTTTGCTAAAAATAAATCATAATAATTGCTAGAAAGCATACGTCTAGACGGCACTATTCTGTTAAATTAAAGTCATACGCAAATTGAAGGTGAAACTTTTTTTGTTTATACCTGATGGTACCCAATCGCCTTGAATATCATTAATTCAAATTACTTCTTAAATAAAATTGCGCATTAACATAAATGTCACATTAAAAGCAGAATAAGTTTAGTAATAGAATCTCGTTTGCTAATTCTGAATTAGTATTATTATAGCGCTATGTTTAGCATAGTTTTTATACTAAACGTGAACTCTTCGACATTTGAGTTAGAATATTAATGAATGTTGCATATTATTACCTACATAGTTGCCTGCTTATATTATGGAGAGGTGTGTTTTGCAAAATCAACGAATAATATTTACACTTATGTTTGGTTCACGTTTTGGCAAGTAAATGATCTTATGAGTTCGTGGGTACTTATTGGTAGATAAATATAGATAGATTTACAAGCCAACTAGTAAGTACATAGCCAGCCAGTCGGCAAAAATAAAATTATTTACTTTTTACTCGATACAACACAGTAACAATCACGAATTGTCAAATCTATCGAAGAAAGAATCATCAATAATTTTCTGTCTTCTCTAAAGTATATTATGATTACATAATTTTAAAGTTAGAACTATTCTAATTCTAGAATTTTTTAAATTAGCGCCATCGCATAAAAACGTTAATTAATAGTAACATCATGTAACTTCTGCGCATTACAAAAATTAAATGCGCAACCATCTACTAACGTCACTTAACTTTAGGCAAACATACATATAATTTCGTCTCTTTCCCATAGGGGTAGGCAGGGACCACTTCTCTCCACTTGCTACGATCCTGGTACATATATTTCACTTCTTCCACTTCCATGAGTCTTTTCATACACGCTCGTCGGTTTCAGGTACTCTTGACCTAGGCAGCATTTAATAATTAGCCCATTGTTAGAGAATGGAATTATTTATTATAAATTATTATTTAATATAAAAAAGAATTATTATTATTATTTATTATTTAATATTTAAAAGAAGGAACAATAAAGGACAAAACTGCATCAGCCTGTAGAACAATCGTAACATTTATAAATATTCAACCCGATGACGTCACTCTATTATTAAAATACACGCGTGACAAATGACTTCCAAAATACATTACTTGTTAAGGGCAAGATTGTTGGAAGAGATAAAAAGGAACGGAAATCCGACCTTTAGATTATAATTTCAAAAACTAGAAAATGATTACAATGGCAGCTCAACAAAAAATTTAGTTACCATTTACACTGGCTGTCCCATTTGCAGACATAAAAAAATACACACTCATATTCTTATCAAATACATACAACGTATTTTTTAGAGAAGTTGTGCTGTTAGGTGTTTTTTTTATATGTAGAATAGGTTGTCGTTTGACCACCAACTCGCCTGATGTTAAGCGACGTTGTGGTCTAAGATGGAGCACGACGACCTATAAGGTACTTATTCACTCTAGCCTTGAAGTTTTGTAGAGTGAAGAAGTACAAAGACGGCAGTTGAGTGAGGCGCTACAAGTGCGCTACTGCTCAGACCCGTCTTCGGAACGTAGTAGTACGTAGTAGAACGTGTAGTCAAAGTTGTGTGTTTGCTAAATTAAATTATAAAAAGTAGCCAAAGACAATTAACATTATTAAAAGAAAAACAAAAAATCCGGCTGCAAAAGATTGTACCCTATATCACTTCCACTATAAAAACGATTCAAATGACAACTCGCATGTCGAAATCCACGAAGCTGTTTGAATTGTAGGACGTGCCAAAGAAACCTCATACATACCCACATATATACAGACATAATTACATACATACATACAAACCCACATATATACAATCATAATTACACTCAAAAAACATAACCCATTCTTGCGCAGTCGGGTAAAAAAATATAAAATAACTCACGTTTTTTAAAAATCGTTAATCTAGGCTTGCGTTTGGTTTGCTAAAGACGCGGCGAACATGAACTACTTTTTGTCATAAAAATCTGAGGGCAAAACATTTTTCTTCGAGAATTATTTTTAATACCTATATAGTTTTCACTATGACAAACAAATAAAAAACAAATAATTTATTTAGGTATAAAAAACATGTGCCAATTACAATTTTGATTCCAATTCCAATTTTGGCTCCAGAATTAGTCAGATACTGTGTCTCGGGAGCCAGTGCTTCACCAAATTGAAGAATATAATGTATTATTATACCTAATTATAATGGGGAAAGATAGAACACAAAAATCTGTAATTTGCACCCGTGTTTGCATTGCCAAATTCAGCTGGGATATTCGGGAAAGAAATTCTCGCTGGTCACTGCGAGGACAAAGCTAAGAAGAGACCAGCGGGACTATCGTAATATTATGCAATGTATATACAGGGTGTTACAAAAACCCTGTTGTATCTGCGAGATGCGCATCCAATATCGACTGAAGCATGCAATTATGCTACTTTAAATTAAATATTGAATCTAAAAAAATTAAACACACATCGCGTTCCGCCCTTCTAAAAGCGCGAACGCAGCCACTAATCGCATCGGTTTTATTTGCAAATTAGACGCGTTGTGCCTCTACTTTCTTAGAATAAAAGCCGCCGCCAACATATGATACAGATTTGTTAACATTTCTGTAAAATATCTTTTTTTCTTGCGTTCTTAAACCGGTCATAATTCTTGCTATTTTTAATGTGCATTTTTATTTTTTTGGTATTTCTGCGTGAATTCTGTTTCTTATAAGTGTGTGTACCTGCCCATCATTTATCCAACAGAGTTTTCGTAACTGCCTGTATATGTGACTGCCTCGGTAGCTCAGTTGGTAGTTAACCTGCCTTCTGAGCTTGGGGGATTCGATTTCCACTTAGGGTAAACATTAATGTGATGAACATCTGAGTTTGTTCTATGTCTAAGTGTACTATGTCTATTCAAGTACGTATTTAAAAATATTTATGTACGTATATCAGTCTCTAGCAGCCATATAGCACAAGCTTCGCTTATCTTGGGGTCAGGCGACCGTGTGCGAAAATATCCCGAATTTATTTTTTAATTTATTTATTTTTTAATTTATTTTATAAAATATGTTAGGAAAGATATTATTACATAGTTTTCGATGTCAATGTAGTTCTATAATGTAGTTTTCAGTGTATAATAAAAAAATGCGAACATATGCAAGAAACATAGGAGTATAAGTACCTTCATACTCAGAAATGTTGGTATGACAACAAAATGCCAGTCGAACGTGATCCACTTTCACATTTTACAAGTATGCTCAAGTGAAATTTTAATGAGAATCGTGGTATTTAAATAGGTAACCAAGTTGTTTATTGTTATATGCACGAAGTATTTAATTTTTTGTGTCTGAAAGAAGACGCATAAAATCTTAATCTTAAACCACTTTTTTAGAGATTGTTCAGCGATAAGGTCGCCGTTTTGTGGTACTAGTTTGCAATGTTATTGTAAAATTTTGTTGTGTGAACAACAATTAGTTTCTATGTTTTTTCATTTATCTCAGCTTGTGTTAAAACGTCATCACGGCAACGTTGCGGCGTACAACGAAGAAAGTTTGCGAGACACCCAGATTATACCTATCGGAGATCATAATTCATTTAACAATAAATAATAAAAATTGTACTTAGAAAAAAAAATACATACAGAGGTAAATGGAACCTCCTTTTTGGAAGTCGGTCAATTGGTCGGTAGCGTTTGCGCTACTGTTAATCAAATGTAGTGTTCATTATAATTTGTCTACATGTCCTCAAAAAGATTTATAACGAACCTGTCACTCCAGCCATCATAATTTGCTTATCCATTGACCAAATCATTTCTTTATGGAGGTTAATGTTGAATAAATGATACGTTTATAAAAATACAGCGTATTAATAATAACAGGTTTAATAGATTGAAATAAACGACTCAATAACAGATTAAAACAATAAATTAAAATCGAGGATGCATAAAAAAGATAATTATAAAATGCCATCGTTAGGATGTATAAATCTAAATATAAATAAATAACGTTTAGTACTCATAGCTCTCCACTGGGATTTTCTGTGTGTGTGTGTGTGTGTAAACACACACATGGACAACTAGCACCCAACCCAGAAAACTCATCATTCAAACATCTGCCTCACCGGAAATTGAACCTAATATCATTTGCCTGTGGACGAACTCTTTTTACATTTTTTTCTTTTTAATGCTTCAAGCGTCTTTATGTCCATAATATATTTAGCTAACTAGTGCTAAGTAGGTAATAAAATGTTTCAAGCAAATGAACAAAAAGCCACAGTCAAGGTCCAGTCAACATTTGAAACCATGGTCATATCAAGGCTAAGTCAAACGTCAGATAAATGATGGAGAGAGCGAAAGAGAGACAGATGTGAGATTCTACGGAGTTTAGGAAACAACACGAAAAAAGTATAAATTTAAAATTTAATACACCCCTAAATCCGATTTGCATCAAACAGCTAAAAACACTCCCGATTAATTCACATTACAAACAAAACAAAAAAAAATGGTTCATCACACACACACACACACAAACACGGAGACACGTCAAACTTATAACACCCCGTCGTTATTGCGTCGGGGGTTAATAAGCTTTTACTACATCATGTTTACCATTTCCATGTAAACATGCCATGAGAATCTAATAGCCATTTTCATATTATATTTTAAAATTGTATGGGTATCTTTTTCATTGTCCAACTGGGGTAATACTTACCATACTCGTACCTTTGTCAAAAAAGAAATATGTGCATACGAGTACATTCTGGTAGACCAACTGGCTAAGGTGTAAAAGTTTTTAGGTCGCCTGAAAACCTTGTCTTTGCCAACTTTTTCAAGAAATCAAAAATCTAATCAAATGTCTATAATCAATTTGTCAAAGTCAAAGTCAAAGTCAAAATGTTTTTATTCAATTTGGGTATCAAAGATGTACACTTATGAACGTTATGTTGGGTACACTTATGAACGTAAAAGTTTTTTTTTAAATAGACTCGACCGCCTTGTTCGGATAAAGAGTCTCTACTCAGAAGAACAGGCAAGAAACTGAGGGGCATTATTTTTTCAAAGAATAAATAAATTACTGTCTCATAAATTTTGGGTAATATATTCTATACATACTAGTGGCTACTTGGCGGAAGTGGAAGGCTCCAGACATCTTTGTCTTTTAAATAAGTCTTAACCTTATTACCCTACCCTTTTTTTCATTAATGTAGTTTTTAATGTGATTTGACTGACATACACTTAAAAACGTCAAAGTTGCAAAAATGAATCTACCAACATGTTCAGAAAGGAGCCACCACTCAGAAGAACAGGCAAGAAACTGAGGGTTTAATTAGCTTCAAAAATTCAGAAAGAAATAGGACCCATAGGTTCCATACGTTACTGTTCCGTGTTGAATTTGAAACAGAATATAGCAATGTTGTGCAATGTTCCCAGTGTATTTACAGGGTATAACATAAAGACGGCATTTAATATCTCAGAGTAACGAACGCAGTGCGTTGCCGCGCAGGATTATGAACTGTTGAATCGTTGAAGTTCAAATTTCTGGATAGCACTGAACTGTTTCGCGCAAGCGTAACGTGTACGCTTAGCCGAGACCTTCTAACCAAATTATCAGGCTAGCGACTTACTGGTCTTACAACTCTATTTTACTAATGCCTCTGTGAGCAGGAGACCGTGCGCCTGCTGTCTATCCTTCTCTACGAGTCGCATTTTTCAACCGAAACTCGTGAAATTGTATGGGCAGGTTCGATAAGTATACATATTTGTACATTTTGTCCAGTCAGGTTTTGGAAATTCTTCAAAATGGCGGAGAGATTTTTCTTGTCCAAAATTCCATTTTCAAAATTTCCAATAACTGACTAGACAAACAAAATTGAACCTCACAAAATTTCAAGAGAATCGGTTAAGAAATGCAACCGGTAGACGAAGAAGAAATCCGGACTTACGAAAGCATTTTTGTCGAAACTGAAGTTAAGACGCTTTGCTGGCTCGGTCGGTGAGTCAAATCTTCTAAAATATACATATATGTAATACCATATTGCTACGTGTTTTGTTAGGATATTTTTTCACGGCGGCGCCAAGCTTAGCTTTGTTTTCGAATCAAGTATGTATTATGTAGTTACTCGGCAACTTTATACTTATTGAAAAACAGGTGGGATGTTAACTTCATAATACCTAAAGGTGTTTCTCAATCTTTTTAGCGATTGCACACTAAACTGAAGACAACATAGCGTTATGACGCACGCAGCTCTGTGTACTCAAATGTGTGGATGAAAACTGATGTTTATAGCCGACACGAGTGTTTGACATAGAGTAATATAATCTGGGTGTCTTCAAGTCTCGAGTGAATCATTTTCTTCTAGGTAAGCGTGTTCCATCGTAGGCTGCATTATTGCTTATCGATAAGGTAGCAGCTACATGCAAGGCTGTTGTTAAATGAAATAATGAATAGTATTCTGCTATGCTGACAGCAAGATGTCTACCGAATTTGTTTAATTGTCCGAGTAAAGCGAACTCAGAACAATTTGCTGTTTGTGTTTAATTAATTATTACTTGCCTACCATATTTTTTGTTCATTAAACGACTCGCGTTCGGGCGCCATGACTCCTGGGGCCCTTTTCGGAGATTTGAGTTTACATCTCACCTTTTTTCGTCCTTATTGCTCTCGTTTAAAACGTCATAGGTGTGAGAGTGACCAAGATAAAATGTCATCTCATCTCATGCGTAGGAATAGCCCCACTGGTGGAGCACACTTGCCTAGGGGAAACCGATTCAATAGATGGCTAGAGTCTTGAGGAGTCCAACATAAACACATTTTAATTATAAAATTAATTTTGACCAGAATGTCCCAATCGAGCCTTTGCGTATAGATAGAACAAAATTACCACTTTTACCTACATTATCCCAATGACTTCTTTATTAAAAGTTATGTAAACTTTATTTGTACAAATTACTTTTACCAAACTTTCTATGCCTTGAAAGTTGGATACAACGTAAGTTTACGAGTAGGTATACATTATTATGGATAATAAAATTGTACACAGAAGTTAAACACTTACATCAATAAAAACTATTGACATCAACTATGTACTTACTGTGTCAATAAACATTGCTTGGTAATTTAACACAGTGCCTACAATTAATTATGACAAAAAGGGCACTGTGTTTTAATTACTTTTAACTGCAATTACACAGTATTTACTTACGAACCGTTAAAAACGAATTGGCAAATTGATCTTCACAAATTATTGGATTCAGTCGCGTTGCTGTAGCAGTATTGGCTATTATTTTTTAGTTCATTTATTTTGTTCGGGAAACATAACAGTGCGAACAAACTATATTAACTGAACAGTAGTACAACTATGCACCACTTACACATTTCCGGACAAAGAAGACACACCTACATATATATATTTATTTCACTTTGCTTATAATTTAATACAATTTAAAAGAGATGGCAGCAAGAGGGAAAATAAAAAAATATACGAACTAAGGACTAATAATAAATTCAATTAGATTGCCTCTTGTGGCAGATATATCCTAATATATTTGTCTTTAAAATTTAAGTCTCCTTAAATTATCACCATCTTGGAAGCCCGGAAGACGTCCACTGCTGGACAAAGGCCTCCACCAAAGATCTCCACTTCGACCGGTCTAGCTCTGCCCGCATCCAGCGGCATCCTTAAATATTAATCCATAAGCAAATTATTTCCATCACAACAATGTTGTTAATCAGTTTACAATTGAGCACATGCGTATAAAACGCATGTACTCAATTGTAGAACACATCATTGCAGACGGCAGTCAAACGCAAGCCGCAAGAAAATGTAAACCATTATTTAAATTAAGCATATAATTCTACAGCATTACCGCGAGTTTTCACGCTCTTAAACACCGCATTCGACAGTTATTACACAGGAACCAACTTATCTAAAACAGTTGGCGAAATGAGGGAACTATAATTTTCTGTGGCAGGTTTGTAGCTTTGTTCAGAAAATGCGATTGCGATGCTAAGCTCAGCTGTATGGTAAGTTTGTCGCTTATTACGTTTAATTTGAGACATTGACGATTCCCATCGACGCCATTTCATTGCATATTCGCCACCATTTATTTAATGATGGACAATTTCACTTATTATTGTAACCTTTATTAACCGGTTGAGAATTCCGTTTAAATGGTTATTAATTTGGTTTATTAATTTTTCATTTTCAAGTTGACTTTTTATAACTTAGTAGTTGACATAACATTTCGGAAACAACAACAAACTGACTGCCTCGGTGGCTCAGGTAGTGAACATGCCTTCCGAGCTTAGGGGCGTGGGTTCGATTTCCACATAGGGCAAACATTCGTGTGATGGACATTCGTATTTATTCTACATATGTCTGAATGGGTGTTAACATCTACTTCAACATGTATTTAAAATGTATATCTATGTAAATCAGTATCTGACAGACATAGTAGATACAAGCTTTGCTTGGTTTGGGATCAGGCGACCGTATGTGCAAAAATGTCCTGAATATATTTTTTAATTTTACACAAACTCACACAAAATTATAACAAATCAACGCATCGTTGAAAATTGGGTCAATACCCAATATTCAACAATGCGTTAGTTCGTTTACCAATTCCCCTGTATTTTTCGGAATGAAACGTATAATGTAAGATACGAAATTGAGCGGCCTAATACTACTACTAGTTACTGTCACCGCTCGTCTTTATAGTAATCTCTTCAAAATTAATTTATCCATTTACTCGTGAAAGGTAACAAACAGTCTGAAAAACAAAGCTAACTTTCGAATAACTAATCTAGCAAATTATTACGTAGTGTCGTAAACATTGTCGTTTTAGTGAAACAAACAGACTCCCCGTCATTACAACTTAATTTTGTTAAAAATGGGACCAATCTGTAACTTCTGTAAAATTATCCTTTAAAATCAAAAAATAAGTTTTCAAAATCGGTTCTTAAATAACGCGTTAAGAGTTATGTGGTAATAAACATTAAAAAAATAACCTCCTCCTTTTTGAATCTGGCATGCTGGCTAAGGCGTGGTACTTCCCCAAGCCAGCTCTACAATAGAGCCAACAACTACCCAGTACAAAAGGCTATATAAATTTGTGGTTTAGATTACTTAGATTCTCCTACCGAGTCATGGAATGGAATTTTTGTCATCTATTTCATGGAACCATCTAGCAATTTCCTGCACAAATCGTGCTCAAATTTTCCTTTGGATAAAAGCATGAATGGAAAACCTGACTTCATTATGGAATTAATGATGCTTATGTTGTTATTGTATTTGTAGGCGTCAATTGTGAGATATATGTGTGTGACTAATGTAAGACTAAAAGACTAATACGATTGGAATTTAGTTTCATGGAAAATATGAAATAATTGATGATTGTAGTTCGTAAAGCCGCAGTCTGGTACATTATTAAGTATTTATTACGTAAATGTTTTCTTTTGAATTGGATTGTTGAATCAGAATATTTCCTATGTTGGTAATGACGCGGCCACAAATTGGTGTACACCAATCTATAGATTACTGTAAATAGGTTTAGGCCAAGACCAAGGCACCAGTGTGTGTATCAGTCTTTGGACATTAAGTTGATGTTGAAGCTAAAGTTGTCACGCATTAACAAGGTTCAACATTGGCCACTTCAAATCGAAGCCTAACTAAGATCAAAGTTGTGACAAATGTGAGACTGACCAATGTGAGACAACGGCATAAAGGTCGATTCATATCGGATCGCTAGAAAGGAGAGAGTGCACTCACACAGGTCATTCAGTTTAGTTATTTGAGCGTTGCTCTATAGTAATGCCACTAAAATCTTGTTTTAAATATAATCTAATATCTACCGAAAACTAAAGGGTCTCTTTGCTTGCAATAGCTATCAAGCTATCAAATACATATTTATTTTGACGATACATTTGACAAACAAAACAAAAATTTGATTTTAACAAAATTTTGTCTTTTAATTTTAGAATGAAATTGATAAGTATCTACTTATTCGTAATTACTTATCATAAATGTTAAACGAATTCAAGAACAAATATAGACGTAATTTATGCAGAGAGCTTTTCATGGAACCACAGAGCAATACAAATTAATGCATCCCAAATTTAAACTCCCATCCGGTAACTTTCTTTCACTAACACATGCACATCACAAGGCATTCCTGCACATTTACGTACGAGATTCGACAGCCATCCCTAACATGGCACGAGAAAGCCATAAAGAGATAGCAATGACGTACGAATGACGCACGAGGCCGTCTGAGCATTCAGACCGCATCTTGTGACGTCACTGGAGACCATTGTCATATTGTCAGAGCTTAAAACCGATTCACAAAGTGGACCGACGACCTGCTGAGGGTCGCAAGATGCGAGCATCGCAAGACCGGTCATTGTAGAGATAATTATGAGAGGAGAGATCTTGGTCCAGCAGATGACAACCACACTTCGCCGGACGATATTCAATCCCAAATGTGTCAGGGGGCAAGCCTGTCGCCATACACCGGGCTTCAGTCATGAAGCAAATGACATACAATACGCACATAATATATTCACACAATGAACAAATTGGTGCGTGCCGTCAGCTGGGATTGAACCTACCTACTCCCTCTGGCTTGAGAGGCCTTCTGCAACTAGACTATCATTTCTCTCAGCAGGTAAACTATGATCAGTAAAATCAAAAATTAGAAGGTTTATGTCATTTTATGTGGCTGTATCGCCTAATGAATAAACAAGAACGGTAGCAATGAAGCGCCGGTTATAAAATGGTCGTTAGGTCGGATAGGTTATCGCGGCTCAGATGGGAGTGGCAATTAAAATTACAAGGAGGTATGACGTCACTGTCTAGTGGTATACTGATACCACTACCACTACTGGTGTTACTATTTGGAGGACACAAAGATAAATTTAACCTTTTAACTGACACAGAACTAAACCTAACTGAGAGCTTCTGTACGTTGATCTGTAATACGTAATGGTAATATGGTTTGTATTTTACTAGTTTTCTAAAATTTGTGTACAAATTTGTGTGACTGCCTCGGTGGCTCAGTTGGTAGTGAACCTGTCACTACCAACTGAGCCACCGAGGCAGTCACACAAATTTGTACACACCTTGCTTGACCTTCACCTTATGAGCTTGGGGGCGTGGGTTCGATTCCCACCTAGGGCAAACATTTATGTGACGAACATTTGTGTTTGTTCTATATCTGGGTGTGATTATCTATTTAAGTATGTATTTAAAAATATCTAAGTATGTTTATCAGTCTCTGGCCGCCATAGTACAAGCTTTGCTTAGTTTGGGGTCAGGCGACCGTGCGTGGAAGTGTCTAAAAAAACTGTTTTACGAGTATAAGTTGTATGTAGTAGTAGTAGTATGTAGTGTGTAGTGTGTGTAAAGTGTAAGTTGAATTTGACGGGGAGATACTACACTCTTCTGTAACACGCTGTATTTGATTTAAGATAACGTTAAGAATTGGTTATAATAACAAATGATTACGATATGCCCTAAATGACGTGATCAAATGTTATGACTAGATCGAATACGTACGATAACTACGAGTATCTTCAATAATTATAATGTATGAATCTTGTAACAACTATATTTATGTAAAATTATAAGTATGTATTCCTATCTTATAGGGTTATTCTACACTAGCGATTTGGTCGACGCAAAAGAAAGGTAGAAGAAATATTTTAAAATCCAAAGATTTTTATAATCCTAACTAATATTTTAAAAGCGAAAGTGACTTTGTTTGTTCGTTTATTTGATTGTTACGTTTTCACCCTCTAACTACTCAACCGATCATCAGCTGAAAGTATTGAAACTAACATAGGTATACTTTTTGTTTTTTGTAACTAAAAGTAATTTATCTCATTAATCATGTTCTACCTAACCTACTTCAAAAAATTTGAATACTTAAATAAGTATTAACAATAATTTTAATTGTTAATAATGTACGATAAATAAATGTTTATGATACTCTGAATAATATAAATTATTAATGAAACCCCTAATTGATATTTCTACATTTAGAAAGGTTATTCATTTGGGAACCTTGAAAATGCGCCCGCACAGCGTAATTTCAAAGCAGCGCCATCTATAATTTCTCGCTTCAACTTACTTTCAACTTTGTCTCAACATACCTAAAGAAAACTGTAATGTAAAGGTGATTGCAAGCACAATAAACAGATGGCGACACAAGCACTCAAGTGATCATGTAGCGTGGAACAACCAACATCTTGTAAAGTTGAGAAAGGGAGCCGTCATCGAGTTTTCAGAGCAAAAAACATAGCCATCCGTATAAAAAGTTTAGCTCCATTATTTGCCCACCTGCACAGTTAAGTTGGTCTGTCTGTAAGTGAAGGGAAAGCTTATTTTCCGCATAGTTTCGCTCTACCACATGTAGAGATTGTTGCGATACCAACGTGGTGGTTAGACTACTTTATGTACTGGTAAACTTAGTGCTTTCAAAGCTAGTGGTATTAGTATTAGCTTGATATTAAGTACGTTATTATATAAAATGGTCGTATATGTAAATACGTTACGAAATTAGATTTACTAATACAGGGTAGTAAATTTAAAACATAAGATATGGCATCTAATCCCAAATAAGAACTGATAAAATAATCCAAAAAGTATTAAACCATGTGCCAGCTAGTCAATAGATAAACGACACTAACCTTTTTAAACGCCTTATTGGACTCCGGCCCGGGCATATAAAAGTCCACAATGCCGAGCAGACAATCATCACACCGACACACGTCGCTCGGTAGTGACGACATAGATCCAAAACTACTGCAGCTGTCCAGCGAGTCTGTCCTCACCAGCTTCCCCGTACTCAGAGCTTCCATCTTAGCCACCAGCAGCGACTCCATCAACGATCTAGGCCGTGCAGGAGAGCGGGACCTCCTTGCAAAGTCTGGTGAGAGCGGTCTGTACGCTTCTAAAACGTCAGGCGATAGAGCCCTGTGGCGTGCGAAGTTTAAGGACACGTCAGGTGACAAGGTCCGACGGGTCAGGTCAGGCGACATTGGAAGAGAAGGTATGTCAGTCGATGACGCCCTAGACAAAGGGGGCGTCACGCTCCGACAGTGTGATGACGTCATCTTTGTCGCACGCATTTGGAATTCTTCTGTTAACGTAGTTACCTCCTGTTTTTCGGCAGTCACGTGCTATTACGTCAGAGATGAGACGAGACGAGACATGTGTAACAATGGATTTAGCACTTTTTTCATGTAAATTTTAGGTGTGTTTTTGAATAATTCACAGTCACAATGTAAAGTCATTTTAATGAAAATATTACGTATATGAGTTTTTTCGTTTTTCACGCACTAGGCTGGGTTTCGGTGTTATGTTAGTTTGCATAATTTCAGAACTAATTGAACAAGAGTTTGTCAGTATTTTACTCGTTATTTTTATGTTCCATTAAACACGTAAAATCATTTATTATGCCCGCATTTCCTTAATTTCTTGGTTATCACGGCTGTTAATTCACAATTTTTTATTAAAGTTTACGTACGGATGTGCGTAAAACCTTTATTACAAACAGGAAGATGAATAATGAAGTTCGGGGAAATAAAGCAAGATGTTTTAACAGAATGGAAGCTTTTGTTGATTTTTTTGTCGGGTAAACAACTTTGATGTAAAACGTCTTCTTGTGTTCCATAGCTGTATGTATGATTCCATCGCCATCGTAATTTAGGAGCGTTGCTTCTGTCAGTGGAGTAATTTCCTGATGGTCTTCTGCAAATGTTTTTACATACTTTGTTGTACTATACAGCGTGCTGGTTTTGGATGTAGTAATATTTTAGGGTGTTGTTTTACCCGTACAGTGAAATGTTTTTAAACCATAAGTTTGCAAAATTCGAGAAAATACAAATAAAGGCCTCATACAAAAATAATATGTAACTGCGAAAATTTGTGTGTGTATTTCTTTGTTATTTCTTCACGCTCAAACGGATGGACGGATTTTAATAAAATTTAGTATGGACGTAAGTACATAGATTTATACCCTGGATTAACACAGGATTCTTTATAACCGTAAGACTGCTGTTCCTAGCAGGGCTAGTCCCATATAATTCCAAAAATTCATTACTACTTATACTTAATACTTCAGTGGATTTCTTGTATTAGATAGGTTCCTATTTTATATTGTTATTTTACAATTTGTAATAAATATTTTATGGACTTCATACATAATTATGCTAAATGGTATGGTTATGGTTATATGAGTGATCTTAATTAGTATTTCGCAAAAGCTAAATAGGGATCCTTACACTAAGCTTACAGAAGTAACGTCGATACAATTGCTTATTTTTTTAAGTAAATCGATTGTTAAATTCAGTAAGCACAAGAATACTTGTTTCTTTTTTTGAAATATCGTGATGCGCGTTCTATATACTCATAGCTATCCCCGACTACGGCGAAACAAAAAAGGAGGGTTATGTTTTTGACCGGTGTGTTATTACATGCATTTATCAATACTTATCTGAAGCTCAAAGCCTTAAATCTTGCCAACGGCCTAAACATTATAGATCAATTGAATTGAATGGCCAACAACATCCATAGACTGGATATGACATATTTCATACGCTCACATATAATTCACGAGCACAGATATGATCGCATGCTTGTTCTCAGTGAGCAGTAAGATTTATTCTGAACACGCGCAAAATATTGCCTTCACGTGAAGCCGCACCTGTATAAGATGGATGCCACAGATGTGTTACGTATTTCTAGATTCATATTTTTAAGCAAAGATTTAAGGCTAAAGAAGCCAGAACAGCAAGTGGAAAGGATGGCGCGTTAATCACTGCCTGGGTGGCTCAGTTGGTAGTGAACCTGCCTTCTGAGCTTGGGGGCGTGGGTTCGATTGCCACATAGGGCAAACATTTACGCGATGAACATTTGTGTTTGTTCTATCTTTGGGTGTTAATATCTATTTATATATATTATGTGTTTAAAAATAAGGTCAAGAGTACCTGTAACCGACGAGCGTGTATGAAAAGACTCATGAAAGTGGAAGAAGCGAAAGATGTATGCCAGGATCGTAGCAAGTGGAGAGAAGTGGTCTCTGCCTACCTCTATGGGAAAGAGGCGTGATTATACATATGTATGTAAAAATATACATATTTGTATGTATATCAGTCTCTGGCAGCCATAGTACAGCTTTGCTTAGATTGGGGTCAGACCGGCGTGTGTACAAGTGTCCCGATATTTTTTATTTATACTCACCAATGGTAAGTGGGAAATGGTTAATGATAAAACTAAGATTTAATAGATTATGATAGGTATAATTTGTAATGCGGAGAAGCGAAATAAGCGACCAGAATTTACAACCACATTATAACATTAAACTACCCTATGTAATAGGGAGTATTCTGTGCTGTAAATGAAGAATAGATCTAATAAAATTAGGAAAAAACTACAACATCCTTAATCTAATAGGTATGGACTAGGAGTTTAATTAGCGACCTTATCGCTTAAAATAATATCTTCCGTACCAAGCCAAATCTATTGACAAGCCACACAAATCTTCATGTTCATTACGTATAGAAATACGTCCTAACTAGGTAATATTATAACTAATTGCTAAAGAGACTTTGTTCGTCTGTTTGTTACGCTTTCAAGCCTCAACTACTAAACTGATTATCATGAAATTTCGCACACGCTTTTTCAGGGGTACAGAAAAAGACATATTAAGGTACCTTTTGTCCAGAATAAAAAATAACGGTTCCTATTGGACCGCGGGTGGAACCGCGGGGCGCAGCTAGTATACTAAATACCTAATAATATACACGTATAAGCCATATCTTCATATTTCGCAAGTTTAAACCAGTAACCGTTTATTGTATTATCGTATAATCTAAGTACTCTCGTCCAGGGGACTTACCATGAAATCTTTATTTATTTATTTTTATTGGTTAAGGTACAAATATTTTTGTACCTTAAGTGTTTTGTATAAGTGTAGTTTGTTAATTATTATTAACAAACTACACTTATAAACTTAGATAAAATAACTTGGAAAAAACATTATAAACTTGCTAATCGAAACATTGTACACAGCGTTGTTAAGATAACTCAGATTTTCTTAATTTAACGTCAACTACTTAAATATTTGTTCTAAGAAGATTTTTTTTTGAAATTATTCAAAGTTAGATGAAAAATATCGAGTTCGTCACATGCATCAGTGCATAATAAATCATTATATAACTGGCACATACGATGGAGCGGGTTGTTACGCCCCACGTTGTTATTGCAATGATGGCTACGTTTCGTTTTAGACGCTGCGCGACCATGGTCTCTATTGCACGGCGATACGATTAACTATCGCGCTGCGTCGACATTAAAACGTTACCATCATGGCAGTAAGATGTCAAAGTCAAAGTCAAAGTCAAAATGTTTTTATTCAATTTAGGTATCAAAGATACACTTATGAACGTCAAAGTTATTTAAATTGACTCGACCGCCTTGTTCGGACAAAAAGCCTCTACTCAGAAGAACAGGCAAGAAACTGAGGGGCATGTCGTGGTAGACCCCCAGCACGCAGGCTTTAAAATGTATGAGCGGATGCCTTATGAATCAGTTATAAACCGAATTCTAGCATTATGATCCATTGTCCAGTAAACTTTACATTTTTATGGGTGGATACATATTTTAGGCGATGCATCAGAGTCTAAATTTAGTAGACAGAACCTACACCTAGTGAATGTAGTGCACCATCTACACATAGAATTCTCGCTCTCATAGACCTACCTACCGGGTTACGCAAACGTATGTGTGAGTAGATAATCGTGGAATCACCGACCCCGAAACAAAAACGCAAATAAAGCACAAGGATACCCAAATTCATCATTTAAGGATCATTAATTACCAACCAATAAGTCTCTTCTCGAAACCCGTGGCCATTTCTCCGCCCTTAAGGGCAGGCCAACCTGACTGCATAAATTTACAGGTGAGACTTGTTCCTTGAATGTAATAAATCAGAAGATATGCCGTCTGTACAAGAAAACGCAGTGGGTGGTCGCCCATTAAGAAGAGTTTGATCGTTTCATCAGTGGGACAAAAAATTGTATTGATTCTGATTCTCATTTCTGAGAAACAGTCATATGGTTGGTTGGTATAAAAATCAGTGGATAGCTTGGTGAGCTAAAGAGTATACCAAAGTTGCCATCGGGCTTAGAATAAAGTCTACTAAAAATTAGCTCAGCTATTAAATTTTTTCTTCTGCTATTGACAACTATTCAATAAGTTAAATGTCGGATAAATCATTTATTAAAAAGGGAAATTTTTCTGTTCGAGCAGAAATGAAATTCAATTAGAGATCTAATTAAAAATGTTCACGCCTTGGAAGTTTTGAAGATGATAAACGATTGCACTCAGAAAAGTCACGAGATACATTATTTTTTAAGTAAGTTAATTTTTATTGTACTTGAACTGATTAAATGATGATGACCTTTATTTAGATTAAAATATTTAATTATTTTATTAAAAACTGATCATTAGAGACCTCTACCGGTCGATTCGATAAAAAAAAGAATAACTCCCAATTCTATTAATCGATTGTTTTTATATTGTCCCCCTGTCACATTTGGGACTGAATATCGTCCGGCGAAGAGTGGGTGTTGTACACCGCTGCCAGCCCCTACGGGGGAAAGGCGTGACGATATGTTAATGTTTATATGGTTTACTAGCTGTATCCCGCGGTTTCGCCCGCGGTTAAAAAGTATCCTATGTGCTATTCTAGATTATAGTCTATCTCTGTGCCAAGTTTCGTCCTGGTCTGTTCAGCCGTTCTAGCGTGAAAGAGTAACAAACATCCATCCATCCATTCTTACAAACTTTTGCGTGTATAATATCAGTAAGATTACGATTTTACATACCAAGGCTCCAATGGATGACAAAGCTAACATTTCTGGTACGCTGGAGCATTATTAAAAGAATGTCAACGTACAGATTAACAAAAGCGATGTTCCACAACATCTTCCATCTGGCATTCCTCACTTTTTAGCTCTTTATAATGACGCAATGCAGATTTAAATTCAGTCGAGATCGGCCAATGAATTAAGCTGTTAATTGCAGGAAATGCCTCACATTCGCAAACGATACGAGTAATTAATTCACTTACCGAGAAACATCCACGTTATTTTGTTAATCGTGCCACTTCCAGTTAATTTATTAGTGTGGTGACTGGGCGCTTACCATCGGTGAAATGTATAATTTGCTGCGCTAAATAGCCTTTAAGTTTTGAAACGGCAAAGAAATTAAATATCTAGACTCATGTTATGAGTCATAACGTGTGATACTTACTTTATATTTTGATTTTACCTGTTAATTTCAGGCTCTCTACAATTTTTCAGAAATTCGGTAACTATGCGTATTTTATTATACTTTTACGTATTTGATATATTTATGAGAAGCGATGATAGCCTAGTTGGAGAAGGCCCCGCCTCTCAAGTCAGAGGGAGCGGGCTCAAACCCAGCCGACGGCACGAACCAATTTGTTCATTCTGTAACATTTGTATGTGCGTATTGTGTGTCATTTGCTACATGACTGGAGTCCAGTGTATGGCGACAGGCTCGCCCTCTGTCACATTTGGGACTGAATATCGTCCGGGAAAGTGTGGTTATTGTATTACACTTCTGCCAGCTCCCTCGGAGGAAAGGCGTGACGATATGCGATGCAAACATTTCCCGTTTTCACCAAATTCATTAAAAAACAGAACAGTGACAGAAACACACTAGGAGTGTTCTTGTTTCGAAGTTACATCGTTTACACCAGTAAACATCGTTTTTGAACAACTTATCTTAGCAAATTGTAACGAGCCAAAAGCAAGCATACATACCCTACCATTTAAACCAACATTTGGTTCCCGCTTCAGTAGCAAACCTAAATAAAGACAAAGGTATTTCATAACTCAAGTCAAACCGAGTCACAATCTCACCTGCACCACATGGCTGGAATATTTACCTAAAGCCTGATACACAATCGCAAGCGAATACGCGTCAACCGACCCCAGGAGTGAGCGGCGAATATTCTACGAATACATACTGAAAATGACGACATTTCTACCCCATTATAAATTAGATAACCCCCGAAAGTTGGAGCCGTGATCAGCCACTAATATTTTCTGGGCAATACGATATATGTATTTATAAAAACCATATAGAGAGTTTTATAATCACAATCATGTATTTATCGAGTTTGTTTTCGGGTTTTAAAAGACTAAATGATTTTAGTAGTTTCTAATTCCCACTATGAATTTACAGGATGTCCCTGTTTTTGGTGGTGGTCGTTGGGAGTAAGCCCTTGTTAGTCTGTACTGTAATTATAGCACCGTTCTTTGTCGCTCGGTAATCTGACGTTTCAAATCGACAAAATCGTGAATTTTACCTACGGTCCGAACAAATTTGTAAATTTAGTTAATAAATAAAATAAATAAATAAAAAATGTATTTATTGCCAAAACCTATGAGTTAAAAACACATTAAAGAAAAGTACTTACGAGTATATCATTACACCTAAACTAAGTATAATTTAAAAATTTATATAAATTGTTTTGGCAATTGGAGTAGGCTCAGCACTGTTCTGAGTAGACGAGGTCCACGCAGAGCTGGTTTTCAGCCTACCCCATTGCTTGAGCTAAGATGTTTGTCAAGCGTGGTGAACATGTGGCTATTTCGGGTTTTCTTCATCAACATAGTTGCAGGTGCCTATTTTTAAACATCAAAATTATCAAATTGAACAATTTTCGTCTATCGATAGACTAAGAACAGTGCTAGCACTCCTGTGTATGTATGTATGTAAAATATATGTTACTCATACAATATAATAATTAATATGTACATCATAGTTCGATGAACTCGTGGAAATGTATATGATCGGATTAATTTGTTTAAAAAATACGAAATGTAGCGCCGAATATTTGTCATATCAAATATTTGGAATTCGCATTCGCACTAAGCTCGTGTGTTTCCAGCTTTAGCCAATAACTATTTAGTACTTTGACAAATAGCTACGTGTGTTATTGGCTAACCATGAATTCAATGAATGCAGCTTAGCGTTGAACACAATGTAAGTATTTCAGTAATGTAATGAAACCGAAAAAGTTAAAAGCAAAACTTGTAATTATATTTTGTACCGATTATGTCACGACTAGAGTTCATTACTTAGTGCTTCGGCCGTTGTAAAGAACAAATTGAAAGTTAATTTTTAATGCTGAAATCAGTCAGATTGACGCAAGTTAACTGTGAATTTTAGATAAAAATTATTGTTATTGTATTGTGTTTATTGTTGCTAGGTGTTAGTATAAACATTGTAGTTATTGGCAGCACCAAATTTTGAAAAATATTTTACTATAGCTGCGCCCCGCGGTCCCCATAGGAATCGCTATTTTTTCGGGATAAAAGGTACCCGATGTTCTTTTCTGTAACCTTGGCGACGCGTATGCAAAATTCCATGATGATCGCTTGAGTAGTAAAAGCGTGAAAGCACTGTCACATCTATACTAATATTACAAAGTCGAAAGTAACTCTGTCTGTCTGTCTGCTTGTAGGCTTTTCACGGCTAAACGGCTGAACGTATCTTGATGATTTTTAATAATAAGTTTCAGTATTTCACGAGGAAGGTTTTTAGATATTTTTTTCTGAATAAACTTAAATGAAGCCGCGGGTAAACACTAGTTTATAATAATTTTAGGATTAGGTTTTTTTCGTCGGTAATAGCCATCTTAATTGTTCTTTTTTTTAAATTTGTTACTGGTTAGATGAACACTGACACAATTATCTACTGCAATTCTATCCCAGTCACGTATTTTCCAAGTATTGCACGGGAATGCCAACGAGGCAGACCGCGGGACCACCCACCATGATAACAACGTGTAGGTGTGGCTAAGTATTATTTTATACCTTTCCTACACTACCCCTTTACTGATAAACGTTGTACATATATAGCCTCGAAATAGAAAACACTGTCCTCTCTAGCAATAAACGTTTTGGATATTTATTTAGCTTCGGAATAGTTTCAGTCTTTTGTCTTTTTCGATCGAGTTTAAATTTAAAAAAAAGTTAAAGACAAAAGAATGTGAAACTATTCTGAACTATTTATACTGTTTGTGTGAACTATTTATACAACGTTTATTGCTGAAGGGGTTTATAAATTACTTTTCAAGGTTGCAGTTACAACATTTATTAATACTAAGGGGCTCTCTCGATTATCACAACGCTGACGTGGAAAATTATGAGATTGAAAAAGATCCAAGTCAAAGCTATCCTTGACAAAGATCGCCGAATGCGGTTAAAACTGTAGCCGGAGTAACCGACTCAAATCGTACGTGAGAAAAATATTTAAAAAAAAACGTGATAATATCATGATGTTAAAAAAATTTGAAATTGGAAAAAAAATGAAGACCAATATCCGAACCAAAACTTTTTCCTCCATTCACAAATAATGACATAACCCAAAAATCACCAAAATTGATGCACCTCACGTAAACACTTAATTAGCTTTATTCCGTTTATTTGACCACCTTTGGAACTCGACACAGTTTAAACGTGTTTGTTTAAACAACTTAAAGCTACATTCACATCACTTACATGGTAGGTGCCATAATAGGACGCATACAATCTTTTCCTTTGCCAAATCTGATTAAAAAATTGGAGAAGAAAGTGTTTTTAATTAACTTGTTTCTACCTTATTTTCTTCAAGTGACTTAATTATTATATTCTGAGAATAGTGCCTGCGTAAACATTACAAAAACACGCTAAGAACTGCCACGATTTCAAAAAGGTGGTAATAATTACCACCATTTTAAAAATCTGTCAATGATTTAATAAACAAGAAATACATTTACTGTATTTGAGGTTTGTGAAAAAGCTTTTTTAAAGGGTTTTTTGAGTGTTTTGTGCAGCTGTGAGCTTTAACAAGTAACATTATTAAACAAAAAACAAAAAAAGTCGGCTACAAAATGTTTTAAATGTTGTCACTTCCACCATCACGAGGATTCAAATGACACCTCACATATCGAAATCCATTAAGCTGTTTAGGCTGTAGGGCGTGCCAAAGAAACCTCATACATACATAATATATGTACATACATTACTTACATACATACATACATACACTCGAAAACTAAAACCCTCCTTCTTGCGCAGTCGGGTATTAATTTGCTATTAAAAAGTTACTTTTTCAGGTCAATTGGACAACAAAAGTCTTCGTATTGAATTTTGCGTGAAATCAAAACCATCTCAATATAAAAAAAAGCCGAATTAAAAGTCAGTAATCTGTCCAAGCCCTTACTTACCTTCTTTGCATGTGGGCGGCCGAAGTTATTCCACACCTTGTTATTTAGATATAATTAACATTATTATTTAATAATAACGTGTCAAATACTGCCAGTGGATTATTAATATGTAATTGCTCATATTATACCATGAAGTACCGGTTCGTCAAACTTTTAAAGTGAAAACGTTGTGTGGCTTTTACTTTTTATCCGACTGTCCCAAAGGAGAATAATGTTTTTTTGACTTTCGTAATGTGTGTATCTAAATGAGGAGGGATGGCAGCCTAGTTGGGAGAAGGTTCGCCTCTCAAGCCAGAGGTAGCGGGTTCGAACCCAGCCGACGGCACGCACCAATTTATTCATATGTGCGTTTTGTATGTCATCTGCTACGTGACTGGAGTCCGGTAAATGGCGACAGGCTCGCCCTCTATCACATTTGGGACTGAATATCGTCCGGTGAAGTGTAGGTGTTGTATTACACCTCTGCAAGCCCCCTCGGGGAAAGCGTGACGATATATGGATCTAAATATGTTTATAACTAAGTAGACATATTTATTTACGCCTAAACAGCTTGACATTTTGACTACATTTGCAGTCGGCTTTTTTTAAAATAGTATCCAAAAACACAATTGGTAGCTTATTTCAATTTAATGTAACAGATTTCATTTGATGTGTTTCTGTTGTGAGATATTACTGATGTATACTTACCAATAGGTAGTGTTAATGGGTTATTCCCAAAGTACACTATTTCTCGATAACCAAACTTAGTACAAATTTTAATTTATTTACGTAACGAGTTAAATATTTAACTTTTTATTTAATAAACAGGACAACCATTACTAAGTACGCAATTTTATTTGCTCTCTCACAAAAAGGTTACGATTTGCTTTACAAAAATAAATCAAGTTCATTGATTCCTGTTAATTAAGAGAAAGTCGAAATTAAAGCGCGACACCGCAAAGTTCAATACAGTCATAAAATTATATTGGTACAGTAATACCGTTAAAAACGCCTTAAGACCGATTAAAAGTATATCGGATTTAAACGAGCAGTTATCATTATTAAACTGTTCGTTTATTAAGAGTTAAAGTTTAATTAGGTAACGATTTATTACGGTTTTAGATGCCCGAGAGAAGCGAGATCTCGGATTGTACGGGGACAAGTCAACATTTGTTTGTTCGATATTACCTTGAGTGTTGTTGTTTTTTTTTTTTTATGTAGAATAGGTCGGCGTTTGACCACCAACTCACCTGATGTTAAGCGACGTTGTGGTCTAAGATGGAGCACGACGACCTATAGGGTACTTATTCACTCTAGCCTTGAAGTTTTGTAGAGTGAAGAGTACAGCGCTACAAGTGCGCTACTGCTCAGACCCGTCTTCGGAACGGTTACACCGGACTACATCCCGAAACACTACTAGGTCATTTCACGGCATGACTTCGTCCGGTGGGTGGTAACTAACTAGCCACGGCTGAAGCCTCCCACCAGAGTTTGCTACCCGATTAGCACTACCCGGGGACCACGTGTAGGTAATCAAAATAGAGTACACTCCTACGGACGTGGGTAGCTCAGCCCCCAAAATTTTTGGGGATTGGATGTTGTTTAAAGTTTGCTGGCAATTAGCTTATTTCTAAGTTCATATATGAGCTAAATTGAACGAGAGGTTGTGGGGGTGAAGTATCCTTTTGGGGACGAACTACTAGTATACTCAAATATGTGGGTTAAGAATTAAATGTTCTAAATGTTTTGGAGTAAGGTGCATTAATTTGGAAAAGTTCAATCTATTATCTATTTGCTAACATTCGAAAGCGGTCTTTATTATCAAACATATCGGTATGAGTCATAAATAAATTAAATAATAAATAAATTCGGGACATTTCCACACACGGTCGCCTGACCCCAAACTAAGCAAAGCTTGTACTATGGCTGCCAGAGACTGATATACATACTTAGATATTTTTAAATACATACTTAAATACATATCAACACCCAGACATAGAACAAACACAAATGTTCATCACATAAATGTTTGCCCTAGGTGGGAATCGAACCCACGCCCCCAAGCTCAGAAGGCAGGTTCACTACCAACTGAGCCACCGAGGCAGTCTTTCAAAAAACACTAGTAAAAATTCTTGCATCATGGACATAAAATTTGCTATAGGTACTAGCTATCCTGAATTTGTCTGAAAAAAATATTGTACTTATCAATAACACGCTATATTGCGCTGTAATTCTCTATTTCGCCATGACCTTTTTAACACTATATTTCGTCAAAACAAAGGCCAACTCTAGCAAAAATGTAATCGTACGAAGCACTGCTTACTACGTGCTGAATTTTCTCATATTACAATGTAAGTACTGATGTATCCTTGACGTATTCTGTTAATTCTGGCAATTTCAGTAATGAGCACGGGTGTGGCTCTCAACACAAATTTTGTTTCAAATGTTCAGTGGCGTTAGCCCTGCAGGGCGCAAAGTGCAACTGACAGTCGACGGTGTATGTGTCAGGGCACTCTTAGATAGACCATATTTTACTGCAATACTGGCCCGGCAATATTTTGAGTGTGGCCCGGCCATATCGACACACTTTTCTAGCATGTCTGATGATGGCCGGGCAACAGTCGAAAATATTGTATTGCCAGCCCAGTATCGCAGTAAAAATATGGCCCGTCTATTAGGAGCACTCTAACAATGTATTTATGTACATACCTATGTACTATGTCACTGACCACTATCTATTACCTATGTTCTATGTCACTGACACTTATGTATTTCTATCGGTCTTCAAACTGTAACTAAGCGAAGTGTAAAATACTTATTGCCTACTTATTTGGCAATAATTAGGTGCACGACTGATCTATTTTACGCAATATGTCATGTTCTGTCATATTAACGGTGAACAATATCGAAGTTGGCACCAATGACACTTATTTATGGCCAGCTTCGTATTTGTGGTGCAAAGTATTGATTTCTAATTGCAACCAACATTTTTGTAAGAGGTGTACCTAGTTACTAGGTAGTAGGTACTTATCTGAAATAGAAAATCCTAAAACATTTTTTGTAAGAGGTGTAGTTACCTAGGAGCCCATCGAAAATAGAATAGCTTATCAAATATAGGTGCGAAATTAATTTATAAAGTAATGAATAAAGATGACAAGCGCAATGCAACTTGTTTGAATTTGCAAAAATGTGGAACTCAACTGTTTCATGTTTAATTTTCTCCTAAAAATATCCTTTTCTTGTTTCTCAACATTTACTATATATCCCTGGTTAGTTGAATTGTTTTTAAAGTAAGTACATGCTTTATATTACTTATTATATACTACTTAATACTTGTACATATAATTCACAAACAGTGTCCCAACTTTGCCTACACGTTTAAATAAGTCAACCTGTCAGATCTGACAGTAGAGTAAATGCACCCACCCGGTTGAACTAAATAATTCATTTAACTAATTGCTAGAACATGCAATAGGAATGTGCAGAGACCCAACTCGGAAAACTCTATTGCAATAAAGTGCCTAACTATTATAAAAGTTACTATTGATTGGTAGATAATAAATAAAGATTAATTCAAAATGAAATGATTCAAAAAGAAGATGGCTTCCTATTATATATTTAAGAGGGCCGCGACCCTCTGAAATTTCCATACAATCGCGCTTCTCAAATTTCTTGAAAACCCTTTGTCAGGTTATGATGAAATTTAGCATGTACAATTAAATTAACAATATCTCCGCCCCTATGTTCTTGGTTTTTTTAAAAAACGTTCTCAAGCGAAAATAGAACTACTAAAAATTTCCGCATTTTTAAAGAGTAATTTTTGACTGATTTATTCAATAGATAGACAAATCAAATCAAAAATCCCTTTACATAGGGAGGTTGTCTACATCATTAGCCTTTAAATAAATCTATAATACAAGGGACATTCTTAGTTATTTAAGAATGATTAGAGAAGTGCAAAAGTCATAAAAAACAATAAATTCCACTTTCTTTGTCACTCTGTAGGTAACTTTAAAGGCTCGTCAGTATCTTTACTTGCTCTCTTCGCTCGTCATCTTCGTCTAGACGAAATGGTTATGGAAAACTTTAAGCCGATGCAAAGTTAGTCTAAACTGGTCGCCAGACTCTTAAAAAACAGTGGGTTGCCAACTTCGGGAATAACACTATGGGAATAAATTTCAAAAATTTAGGATAATAGTATGTACTGCAATTCGGTATATATCTATAAACATAGCTACGAGTATTGTTAACAAGAATGTTTGTCACTTTGAATTAAACCATCTTGTCTTTCGGAAGCTTTGTCTTTCCGCGTCTGTCCCTATTTCTGTCTGTATAATTGTATATCCGTTAATTCCTACTAAACTACGCAACGGATTTCGATGTAGTTTTCACCAACAGTTACATAATTTTACAAGGAAGGTTTATATAGGCACCGTACGAAGCCGGGTTGGGTCACTAGTTGGCTATAAAGAGCTCCCTTTGAACATTAATCTAAAAGTTCAACTTTTTCATTCGAGTTGTCCATCTGTACTTAACTAATTAAGAACCAGTGCCACTCTATTAAGATCTAAGATAAAGGTAACAGTGCTACCAAGCACTTATATTAATCGTGTTGAATTTTGTTTTTGTTTTTCTTTATTTAGCTGTCAATTAGCACTTAGCGTGTAATAAACTAGATAGCTACTCCAAAGTTAGCTGTTTGATACAAATGAAGAAATGTCTTTAATCGTTCTCTTTTTAACTGACTATTTTGAAGTTATATTTTCACTAGCTCCGCCCCGCAGTTTTACCCGCGGTCCCACAGGAACGGTAAATTATTTCGGGATAAAAAGTACTCTATGTCCTATTCTGTACTCCAAACAACGTGTATGCAAAATTTCAAGAGTATCGGTTGAATAGTTGAGACGTGAAAGCGTTACAAACAAACAAATAAACAAGGAAACAAACTCAATTTGCATTATTTTATAATATTAGTTAGGATAACATTCAACTTCTACTTATATCTTACAAGTGCGCCCCGCGGTTTCACCCACGTCCCTACGGACGGCCCAACGGACAGGAACCTTAATTTTTTTTCATCGCGAAAAAAAATACGGTTCCGGTCCCTATGTCCTTTTTCGTGCCCCTGACAACGTGTACCTACGCAAAATTTTATGATGATCTGTTAGTTAACTAAAGCGTGAAAACGTGAAAACCAAATAAACGAACGAACAAACTCACTTTCGCATGTATTATATTAGTTAGGATTCTCAGTGTTATAAAACTGACACCTGCGCAAAACTGGCTTGGTCATATTTACCTTATTTCGAACTCATCTTTTAAATATGTGAGAGATCTTGGACTGAATACCATATTGAGCGTGTTGGGTTTGTAACTTCTATAATTATTATTCAATTGAATATGGTTGTAAAATTTGAATATCGCAATATTATAGTGATGTTGGAGCATTTCCAACATTGAAAGCTTAACCTATTAAGTCAGTCTACTTAGACACAGTTTGTATGTGATCATATTTTATGTATATGACGTTTAATATATGAGCGCATAGCAAGTTACTAATTTACTAATTTTATACATAGACTTGAATAATATTGTATATTCTTCGTGTACCTACCTACATCTGTCTCCTGGCAGATCTATGAGTCGATAACAGCTATTTTTTGCTATGTAGGTATAAAGCTGTGCTTTATCGTGTTTAAAATCAAAACTAAGTAGGATGAACAAATGCAAAACTAGCTTTAATTTTAAAAAGCCTATTACATAAGGAAATCTATGGGTTAAATCTACATAACACTGCGGATTACAAACACTTTACGAAGCACATACCTACTTACTTAAATCATATAATTATTAACTATTGATGGAATCTATAATCTACGAGCTGTACCCCGCGGTTTCACCTGCGGTCCCACAGGAACTGTTTATTTTTTCGGGATAAAAAGTTCTTTTCTGTATCTCAGACAACGTGTATGCAAAATTTCATGATGATCGGTTGATTGGTTAGGGCGTGAAAGCGTTACAAACAAACTAACAAACAAACAAACGAACAAACTCACTTTTGCATTTATAACATTACTTAGGATTCCTACTTACTGAAAAGTTTTATATCAGTGGTAATATAAAAACTGAGGTAGGTATATGTAGGTACATAGCAACATTATAAAAAGAAAATATTTATTTATAGTTACGATACAATCTGGTTCCTTACAAGTTAAAACGTCACATGTAAGTACGTCGTAATTCACCAATTAAAGTGCGTATAATTATTTTCTCTACTTGTTTCGCCGTATACGGCGGACTTAGAGCCAACGGCAATAAAACTAAGAACACTATATGAGTACAATACGTCAAGTTAACTAATCGCTTGACAACTAAGGGTCGGAGCACACTGGAACGTAATGTGGGGAAACTGAACTAGCATCTATGTTATTAGGGAATAAATAAGCTACCGATGAAATGGGTTCAGGTGGTTATTTCAAGAACAAATATCTTCAAGGCCAGAGTGAATAAGTACCTACTAGGTCTTTGTGCTTCATCTTAAGCCACAATGTCGCTTCACATCAGGCGAGTTGGTGGCCACATGTTGAGCTATTCTTTATTAAAAAAAAAACCATCAATGGCGTCGTTAGAAGGAATTCTAGTATTTTTTGAAAAACATTTGATGAAAATATTAAAGCTTAAAAATCGACTTCCCATCCTTAAACAATTTTATAGACTTTTGTAGATATTTCAAAAACTGCTTGACCGATCTCAATAAAAAATATATGGGACGTCTAAAGTGTGGTCTACCAAACAAAAAATAATCATTATAATCAAATAAGAAAATTAAGAGTTACAGTCACAGTTAGTCATGGCAAGATGGTCGTCTAATATTGTAATGTATTTAATCGTTTTAGGGCGAGATTCACAGACCGCACTTCGACTTTACTTTAATGCAAAGTTCCAGAATCTCGCCCGGAAAGGTGAACTTTCCATCAAAGTAGAGTCGGAAGTGCGGCTTATGAATCCCGAGCTTATAATCAGAGACCTAATTTTTTTTAAATTACATAAACATAAGTTAAATAAATATTTTTGAGTCCGGTACTCCTATAATAGTAATATAGTATATTCGATAGTAAGTCTACACAATCGCCTACGTTTTTTCTAAATTTGTTCTCCGGTCAATTAACTTTTTGTGTGGAACAGCTGATTTTTATATTGCGATTACAAGATTGGTCCCAAAATAAAGTTGCTTATTATTGTAGAGAAGCAGCCTTTAAAATTTGCTAGTATATTAAAAGTAGCAATGTATGTATCTATTGTTTAAGAAATGCCAAGTAGTGGAACGCACTTCCTGCCTCGGTGTTTTCCAGCAATAGACATAACATGGGTCTCTTCAGGATGAGAGTAACAATAGGGCAAGCGTGCTCCATCTTAGGCCACAACGTTACTTTCCATCAAGTGTGTTGTGGTCAAACGTAAGCCCATTCAATCATAAAAATACGCTTTTAGTTAATTTAATGCATGCAGTGTTCACAACAAGAAGGTCGTACATTACCTTAAATTACTACAATACTGTTTTAATTTTACGGATGTGTTTAGGTAACGGCCCGTTACATGAACCAAAAAAATTAAAAGTTAACTTTTTTTTTAATTTGCAGTCTGTGCTAGTGCAGCTACACCCTACCGCGGTAAAGCAGCACATTTATGGTTGAATGGCCAAAGTGAGCTCGGCCATGGGAAAAAATACGTTTGTAAAGAATTGATCAATGTCCATTACAGAAACAGCGAATTCTTGGCGAAAACTGCGTACTGAATACGGGATCAGATGTGGTATTGAATGTGCTGGACAAACGTACATAAAAAGCGAAACTTACTTTTAAGTATGCTTGAATAAGTAAATTGGCATTTGTGTTTACGAAGACAAAAGATCCATTTTGAAGCTAAAATTTTAATGTGAAAGTTCTATAAATGATGTATTTAAAGAATATCTAACAGTAGATATCTACCTATGTACATATCGATAATTTAGTGTGATATTTACGTACGTCTCAAACGTTTGAGTAAAGAGTAAATACTCATAGGTTAGGTTAAGATTATGATAGAAAACACCAAAAAATCCTAAATGTAGATATTTCGAGTCCTAACAATGCGTTTCATAGTTTTCTACCTATGCCTTTTTTATTAATCAGTGGTTTTTGCATAATAGGTTCTATGTGGGCTTTGGACATTTTTGTTTTTTTTTATTTGACAAAATTATTTGCTAAGCTGTCGTTGCGAAAAATGTGCATGAATAGTTTTGTCAATAGTAATAGTAAATATTACCATACCTAAATCGGTTAACCATCGAATAAAGATATCAGTATTTATCTAAAAAGGCGTCAATAAAGTTAAATTAGCCAAAAAAGGTAATGTGATAAATTCTTCTAAGGGCCAAGACAAATCGATGGAATAACTTAACTTTAATGAATATTTATTTCACTGGTTAAAGGGCGTGGTTAAGTCAGGTTAAGTTAAATAAAGACAATTTATTTGGCGTTTTATTGAAACGGTTATTACTTAGTTTGTACTGTTTCACAATTTTAGTAAGTTTTCATCATGAGTAAGAACTCAGGCCGTAGTGCTTGGGTGTAAGTATTTTATGTTATTTTAAGGTATCTTAAGATACTTTGCTATCGGCTAAGTTTTTTTTTCAATGGAGTGATTTCATGTCAACATAAACCTACATTATCGTGAATAAAGAATCCTAATTAATTCATAACTAATATTTTAAATGCAAAAATGAGTTTGTTTGTTTTATGTACGCTTTCATGCCTCAACTAGGTACTTAACTGATCATCATACAGCCTGACGTAGACTTGTTTTACTCTAATGTAAATAATATCATTGTTAACAGTGTTCTACTTTTCCAAACTGGCTCATTATAAGTAGACTCGTTTCGTTTTTAATATTTGTCATATTTCAATGTATATTATGTATAAGTATATTTATTGATGTAGGTACTTGTGTATGTTTATGACTGGGTAGTTTATTTGTATACCTATTTAGTAATTATTTATGTTGGTATTAGTATGTAGTTTATTATAATTCTCAAATTAGTAAGTTTATTTAACCTTAATTATTATTATTTTTCTTTAGCACACACCACCGTCCATGCTTAATCATAATGTTTTTATTCCATCCAAAGGTTGTCTGGAAGAGATCGGTCTTAAGCAATAAGACCGCCCATTGCGCCTTTATTTTTGAGTGTTTAGTTTAGATTTATTTGTATTTGGTGTCAATAAAGAGTTTTTGTATTGTATTGTATTGTATTGTATTGTATTGTATCATTCAAAATGTAATGTGCCATTTTAGCTATCGATCGAATTTGATTGATTTTTGTTGTACTTACCTATTTGTGATGTACCTAGCTTAACTCAAAACGTTCTGGTTTTTATAAACTGTAAGTTTTGTGAAATTGATATAAATAAATAAATTAGATAAAAAAAGAATAAAGTAGATGATAAAATACCAAATTTAAACGAAAACCTAGCGATAGCAATCTCTTAATAATAAATCCCATAAACTGATCTAAGTAGACAAAAATAACCTATTTTTTAATTCACCGCTTATTACAATAAAGTTGTTATTTATCAAGACTTTTTTATGAAATAAGGAGGTAAGTAAACAATGTTGCTTTTATTTTTCTTGATCGAGGAAGCTATAGCAGTACCTACACTAAATCGATTATCTTGTCCACTTTTCTTGAATCACAAAAGAAAATAAGTTTTCTCATGCTCAATCATTGTTATCTTGAACAGACTGACTTTTAATGAGTGCTTTGCAACATTATAACATTTTATGACGAAAACTGTTTTTATCTAAAACTAGCTGCGCCCCGCGGTTTCATCCACGGTGCCATAGGAGTCATTCAGTTTTCGAAATGAAAGATACCCTATGTCCTTTTCTGTATCCCCAGACAAAGCGTATGCAAAATTTCAAGATTAACGGTTGAGTCGTTGAGGCGTGAAAGCGTTACAAACAACCAACAAACGAACAAACTCACTATCGCATTTATAATATTAGTTAGGATTAGGATGTGGGTACTAGCCCTTTTGTCCGTGGGCCCAGCGGCTTCGCTCGCGTTTCATGCCTTATGTCACTTAAGGATAATGTAGCTTTCTAATGGTGAAATAATTTTTGAAATCAGACCATTATTTATTGAGTTTATTTCTATATTCGTTACAAACATACAAAAAAAACAGTTAGTAGCTAACAGTTGCTTACAGTTTGCTTAGTTAGGACGAAGCTTAAGATTTGCTAGTTTCCTATACCACTGCTATGAGGCAATCAGGTACATAAAGCAAAATGAGACCAAAATTAAACTACAGAATTATCAGTAGGTAGTTACTACAAGAAATATATGCAATCCATATGAATAGACCTAAATTTCAGCAACACGAATGGAAATCAAGCCAACTAAATAACCATATTTTATGCTTCCATTTTACACCTGCAGGTTACCTAGATATTCTAACCCTAGATTCTACTGTACACCTATTCCAAATTATGTAAAATGATGTGACTCTTAGATTATACATAGAGTTGAGAAAATCTTTACTGTGAGATAGTACCAAGTGCTGATATTTTGTAGTGTGTTGCGCTCACGCTTTGCTAAATGCAGGCTTTCTGTATAAATGTCATAACCAGAACGCGATTTTATAGTGTTACATCCACGCAATAGGGGATATAAACCTATAAATCTATTAAATAGTTTTGCGTAGGCTGTACCTAATACTTTGTCAGATTACAATCTGTTAGAGATCGATTGTACCTATGTCCCGTAATATATTTTACGTTTGCTGCGTTAAAACTGACTTAAATTTTATTTAAGTTGCTTTTACCCGACTGCACAAAAAGGAGGGTTATGTTTTTGGAGTGAATGTAAGTAAGTATGTATTATGTGGGTACGTTTGTTTGTATGAGGTTTCTTTGGCGCGGGCTACAGCCTAAACATTTTGATCAATTTCGACATGTGAGGTGTCATTTGAATCGTCGTGGTAGTGGAAGTGACATAGGGTATTAGAATATTATGCAGCCGAGTTTTTTTTTCACAATGTTATTTGTTGCACACAGAACAGTTACTGTATGCGCACTCAATTATGTCTAACAACTCTATGCGAACAGGTTTCCTATATAATGTGTCCTTGCTTCCGTTGTCTAAACTCAAATAATGGAAACCTTAGGGCACTCATAGACGGGCAACATTTTCACTGCAATACTGGCCCAGCACTACTGGCAACATTGCTGACTGTAGTCCGGCCATTATCAGTGGCCAGGCCATACTCAAAATTTTGACGGGACAAATATAAAATATTTATGGGCCGCCAAGGTGTGGAATACTCTGCCAGAGCGTGTGTTCCACTTATAATCTGGGTTTCTTCAAGTTAGAGTGAATGGGTTTCTTCCAGGCAAGCGTGCTCCATCGTAGGCCGCATCACTGCTTATCATCAGGCATGTTGGTGGCCAAACGCAAGCCTATTAAATTTGAAAAAAAATGGGCCAGTATTGCAGTAAAACTATGACCCGTCTAGCAGGGCCCTTACTTTTTTTTTTTTTTGTTTTTACGTTTCAAAATATTATCCCTTGATCTTAAATACCAGTTTTAAATACAAGGAATGTAATTTTAAAGTGTAATTTCGATAAACCTTAAATGAAAGTGTTAATCGTTAACTGCAAAAATCTAAAGATCTTGTTTTTAGTGTTAATTAAAAATGATAATGTGAACAAATTGATTGTATAAATCGTTAATTAAATAAGTATCCTCACCGCAAAAAGTCGTATCTTTTTTGGTCAAGCCTGTTTACTTTCGTATTTATGAGTTCTCGGTACTACGTGAGCTGATTGCAAATTAATTTTGTCTTCGTAAAATTTATTTTACTTTTTTAACCCTGACAATACTAATGGTTAAGCAATAAATTATCAGGCATCATTTTAAACATTAACCATTATTTTTAGGATTTCCAAAAAGAAGGAGGTTTTTAATTTGACTTTTATTTTAATTTTTTAAATGTATATTATTAGAATACTTCGCCAGTTGTGAATCGATTTTAATGATTATTTTTTTTGTTGGTAGATCACACTTTATAGGTTCTATGTAAATTTTGTCGAAATCAGTCAAGCCGTTTTTAAAATATCAACAAAAATCTAAAAACTGTTTTAATGGATTACGGAAAGTCAGTTTTTTGAGTTTTGTTGTTTTATTTTTGGTGAACTCTTTGAAAAACTGTCCTCAATAAAAATTACAAATTACAAATTTAGTTATACTGCTGCTAAACATACTACGTTTATTATTTATTCAAATTTATTTATTTAAATTGAACTGCAATTTTCACATGAATGGAAGTGTAATACTTCATACTTTGACCCTTTTAAGTAGGTTAGGTAACTGCAGGTTCGTAACAAATGAATAATATTCCAAAAGACGTAATAAGTAAGTAACTACTAGTAGACCTCATTACATAATTGTACAACTAGATATCTTTGCAGATAGATAGGCCACAGTACAGGTAGAGTGCAAATTGTATAGCGAGGTTGTGGGAGATAAAAAGCACAAATAAGTAGGTATTTATTTATGTTCTATTTTTTGTTATTATTGTTTTTTTTATCAGTCAGGTAAAAAAAAACTTTCCGAGACACTCGTAAGAATATGGATGGCCGAATTAATAGTAATAATATTTATTTTATAAAAAGTTTACAATTTATCTTGTATAATATTAAGGCACGGCATGGCATGGCCCGGTGGGTAGTAATATCCAAAAACCTTCCTCGTGATATAGATAGATAAACTTTTATTGTTCACACCACAGATAACAAAACAACAAGAGAAAAATAATGATAAAACTTATTAAATAGTGTAACAACTGGCGGCCTTATCACTAAAAGCGATCTCTTCCAGGCAACCTTAGGATGGAGAGGATACGACAAATGAGTATGGGACAGGGTGTGCAAAAAATAACAAAAATAAACATAAGATTGATACAAAGAAACAACAAAACATCGAGTATTATACCTATACACCTACATAAACTATTTAAATAAAACTGATATACTGTAAGTAACCAATGATCAAATTTCACCAAGAATCGTTCGGTCGATTAGCAGTTTAGTCAGGCACCATCATCATAACGCAGCATCTACATTAAAAAATTATGTTTTCTACGGACAGTAGCCGAATTGAGCTGAATACAAAACTGTAAAATAGCGTCACAAAATTTTACGAATTTAGTTTAGACCTCCTCCAGTAGTTTATTTTTTCGTCGGGTTCTAGGTTAACTTTTTTCATTATTTGGACATTTACATCAAATTCAACTAAATGGCGTTGGTAACGCTTAAAACTCGCACACGGAATTCGCAGTGAAAAAGGTATGCTCGAGGAGACCGAAGAAGACAGACAAGACTGATTTTATAATAATGTAGGAGTAGGGTACTATTGTTCCTATTGGTCTTAATTAAGTCTTATTTTTCTTCAACCATTTTTTAGAGCGGTATATTCATACTGCCATCAAGCCACCATTATAATACAAGTATGTATTACTAGCTGCGCCCCGCGGTTTCACCCGCGGTTAAAAAGAATCCTATGTGCTATTCTAGACTATAATATATCTCTGTGCCACATTTCATCCACATCTATTCAGCCATTTTGGCGTAAAAGAGTAACAAATCCATCCATCCATCCATCCATACAAACAAATTTTCGCGTTTATAATATTAGTAGGATGTACTAGCTGTTCCCCCGCGCCTTTTTTAAAACCGCCAACACGTCTATCAAAAAAATTGTGCTTATTACTCACCTAACTTATTATCTTCCCAAGACCACACTTTTTCTAAAAAGTAAATTTTATTTACCTACTTTTAAAGGCAACGTATTTACTAAATATGTAGTTCAAAATAATTTCGTAATTGGTATTAATCTAAAGTTATTCGGTTTTGTTCTGTAATGTTAAATATGGCTGGAAAAACGTTAAAAGCTCAGTATTTACAATACAAAATACGTAAACTGCTTTAAATTATTCTCGGCACATAAGAATTTAAGCGTGTTCGAAAATTTATTGTTATGTGTATAAAAACAACTGCCCTTTGCAACAAGGTTTAAAAGTGGTTTACAACAAAGTATTTGGTACAACAAAATAGAAAATAAAAAGAGTATTTATCGATTGATTATCATATAGTGTCAAAGTATTTATTGTATGAAAATAATAATGAAATAGTGAGAGGTAAGTAGGTAATTAAGTTTTGTTAAGTAGCCATAAAAAAGCCCGAAATAAAGATTTATTGTTATTTTGATTTTATAATACGGGAATTACTCACGTACGATTAAGTTGGTTATTCCGACTATATCGTTTTAACGGCATTCGGCGGTCTTTCTCAAGGAGAGTGCGCGCGAATAAATACTATAAAATAAATAAACTATAAATGAAACTAAAGTCGGAATAACCGACTTAGTCGTACGTGAGTAATTCCCGTGTTATAAAATCATAGGTAAACAATTATTTCGAAGACAAAGATGTCTGGAGCCTTCCACTTCCTCAGTGTCTTGCCGGTTCTTCTGAGTAGTGGCTCTTTTTACGAACAAGGCGGTCGTCTCTATTATAAAACTTTGACGTTCACAAGACTGTGTATTCTTGATACCCAATTAAATAAAAACATTTTAACTTTGACTTTGGCATAATGTGTGAAAACCACGTCAGTTTCCATGGCAAAATGTATTGTTATTACTAAGTGTTATTATTTTTATACTCACCTTACGAGTAACCTTTATCCTCTTTCTTCAGACATTTTGACTGAATATTTAGCTCAAACATGTAGAGCTATTTCACCACTTCTTGATCAGAGCACGACCTTTCCAAATGTCGATCTCATTCTGCCGCCAACATGAACTTTAATGTAATTTTCGTTTACGAAGTATTTTAACGAAGACATTATTAATTATTCGCGGTTTCGCGCTGATGGCGTTATATAGCTTTCTTGACAGGCCAGATAAGATTTATAAGACAGAATTGAAAAGTAAAGTGTTAATTTAAAAGTTAACGCAAGGTGCGTTTTATTAGAATTATATTACGAATGGGGCCAAAACTTTTACTATTTATAATTAGTTAGAAACTGTTTGTCTATTTTCTAGTATGAATATGTAGGTTAATCGATGAGTTGAGTTTAGGGGTTGGCGAGGTTGCCCTCTCGTTCTTTCATATTTAATAGTAAAATGTACATAGAAATAAATCTCATCAAAAGTACAAACTAAAAACAAATTCTAATAAGTACTTACACGCTTTTATTTTATTCTAACTAAACATTGTCTGAATCTGAAATATTGTATTACTTGTAGTTTGGGCGTGCGTTGCGATAAATACTTATTAATTTTTTTTAATACTGTGAGACAGAGAAAGAAAGAGGATAAAATATAAGAGTAAATAAATATATTGCGTTTCTCCCTTCACCTGTCTCATGAGCGCGATTAACGTTTTGTAACAGTATTTTTTGCGCCTGTCGGTTTGTATTTTCCAGTACAATAGGCCGGCCCGCCTTATCGATGTAGATCGCCTTTTAGAATAATGGTAGGTGGAACGTAGTGTAACGAGTACTCGTGTTGGCAGTTAGCACCTTCACTTCGGCTTTGATGTTTGATTTAAATTGAACTAGTTTGCGTCACGAAATTTATACCTGGCATCGTAAAAATGATTAGGCAAGTTGCTTGCGTGTGGTCTGGAGTGAATTGGCTTGTGAGATTTGTGCACTAAAAAGTTGTTAGTCCTGGCTGTGCTTGGTAATTTTTTGGTGACAATTCGTTTATTTTTCTATTTTTTTTTTTTCATTAGGCAAGTTGCTTGCGTATGGTCTGGAGTGAATTGGCTTGGTGAGATTAGTGCACTAAAAAGTTGTAACTGCTGGCTGTGCTTGCAATTTTTTTGGTGACAATTCGTTTATTTTTCTGTTTTTTTTTTTGTTTTCGGTAAAGTATTCAAAATTCTTTATCCCCACAAACTTTATTTTTATTTCTTGTTCAGCCGTTTAGTCTTCAGCTTCTACACAGAGGCTCAGATAGAATATCTGTGATGATAATGTTTTCCTTTACAGTCGATTTCGCCCACGGCGACTTTTGTCTCTGTAAGCTAAAGTGTTAATAAAAATACCTGTAATTAGTTTTCGTATCATCGGTTGCCGGCTCAGCAAGGAACCCATACCCCGCAATAGGATAAAGAAGGCAGTGGATAATGATGTTGATGACGATTGATTAAACATTACAACTAACCAATAGTCATGACAAATAGTCTGAAGCTAAACAGAACTCAGCCGGAACTTTACAACTTATCTGAAGAAATTTTTTTTTTGTTTTTTTTTTTTATGTAGAATAGGTCGGCGTTTGACCACCAACTCGCCTGATGTTAAGCGACGTTGTGGTCTAAGATGGAGTACGAAGACCTATAAGGAACTTATTCACTCTAGCCTAAAGTTCTGTAGATTGAAGAAGTACAAAAACGGCAGTTGAGTGAGACGCTACAAGTGCGCTACTGCTCAGACCCGTCATCGGAACGGTTACACCGGACTACATCCCGAAACACGACTAGGTCATTTCACGGCATGGTTTGGTCCGGTGGGTGGTAACTAGCCACGGCTGAAGCCTCCCACCAGAGTTTGCTACCCGGTTAGCACTACCCGGGGACCACGTGTAGAGAATCAGAAAGAGTACACTCCTACGGACGTGGGTAGCTCAGCCCCCAAATAACAATATTGGCAAATAACTATATTGGCAATACAGTGCTAAGACGTAAGACATCTGCTAGAATCCTAAGTAATCATTAGCTACTTCGTGGAACCATTAAGGCCTTGTAAGACTAGACAATCTTTATTAAGAAGCTTTGATTCACAAAAACTAAACATTCAATTCCAAAAATTCAAGCTGAAACATTTTGTCCAAACGTTTAGCACATCTCGATATAAATCCGTCTTCGAGTTGCCATCGTGCCAGATGTGTTATGTACACCGAGCGCAAGATTTCTTGGCCGATGCGAGTTAGTGACAAAATGTGTTTGTTTTATTAACTCCAGCACGATTCTTTTATAAAATTCCGTTGATTCCATAAAATTCCAGACTCTGTTATCAATTTTCATTGATTACTCGTAGTAGTCTTGGTCCTACCCTTTACTGCTTGCTATATACTGGTAATTTGGTTTTTGGGTAGTGTTACTAAAAAATGGATTTCCTACGGAACTAGGGGAGTAATTCAGCTTACCACAGCCGATGTTTAACTGAACCATTGACATTGAGTTAGCCTTAGAAACAGATTAGGGTCAGCTCAGTATCACAAAGTTTCACAAAATTGTCGGCGGTAACTGAGCTGGCACGTTCGTAAGACATTAGTGATACTGAGCCGTTCCTCGTCTTTGTTTTTATTGTTGTGGAACAACATCAACGGTCACTTAGAGTCTGGCGACCACTGTAGACTAACTTCGCGTTGGCTTAAGGTTTTCCATAGCCATTTCGTCTAGAAGAAGATGACGAGAAAAGAGAGCAAGTAAAGATACTAACGAGCCTTTTAAGTTATCTACAGAGTGACAAAGTGCAATTTTTTTTTTTACTATTTTTGCAGTTCTCTAAGCATTCTTAAATAACTAAGAATGTCCCTTGTATTATGGATTCATTTAAAAGCTAATGGTGTAGGCAACATCCCTATGGAAAGGGATTTTGGATTTGCTTTGTCTATCTATTGAATAAATCAGTCAAAAGTGACCCCTTACAAATGCGGATATTTTTCATAGGTCTATTTTCGCTTTAGAACGTTTTTAAAAAAAAACCAAGAACATATGGGGCGGAGATATTGTTAATTTTATTGTACTTGCTAAATTTTATCATAATCTGATAAACGGTTTTCAAGAAATTTGGTAAGCGCGTTAGTATGGAAATTTCAGAGCGTCGCGGGCAGCACCAGCTATGATCAGGATTGCCCTCCTGGTAAACTCTCTAATGTAGAATTATTTGTATTCTAAATTGAAATTGATACCAGAATTGACAATATTTATGGCGTAGTCCTTCTTTGATATAGATAGTACTAAAGGAGACATCACGTTAAAGCTCACTAATTAGTTACATTAATGTAAGCACCATTTTTATAGTAATCATATTTATGCTGACATTGTGGTAAGAGAACAGTGGAAGAAACTGGTCCAGCCCCGGAAAAGACGACGCACTAAAGAGGAGACCTCACTCAAAAGCAGGTGCAAATTTAATAATGATATTATTTGTGGCTGCATCGAACTTTGGGACTGCAGACACTTACACTGTCACATTATTCTGTAGAATAGCCAAGATAATTTGCGCGAGGTGTATGTAGGAAGGTTATTTCGCCGGCACACCTTTGAATTCCTTATCCGACGTCGTTAAAATGACGGCTTGCTAAAAACGTACGTACAACGAGACGGTGTCATCTTGACATTCTTGTGTGAAATGTTTTCGGTGAGTTTTTGTAAGGCATACGTTTTGCTTACGGCATCTTTCGCGTCTGTGTCATGTACGTAAGTGCGTATGTTAAACAACACGCTATTAAAATGTATTTTTTATTTGATAATAGGTAGAGTTGTTTTTGGTCTCCATCTCACCTTGTCTCAACATGCTCCTGTTTTAACAGTTGGTCAAAAATAATGTTAGGCCATGTACAACAACAGATGTTCTAGTACGCTCTACATTTTTGGACACAACTAAAAGACACTGGATATTGTTGGACTGGACGTTATAAGACATTGGATGTTTTAAAAAGCAAACTAGACTTTCTAGGACAGTGGGCGTTGTCAGCCTGTACGATTTTAAGCAACGACCTACGATGGAGCACGCTTGCCTAGTAGAAATCGATTCACTCGAGACTTGAAGACACCCAGATTATAACTATCGGGAAACGTAACTGACATCCAAATTTACTAGAGGTGTTATTAATGTAATTTAATTTTAATATTTTTAATCACAACCGAAATTATTCTCATCATCTCAAACACTCAAATTTAACGGGAGCTCTGGTTTAGTTTAATTATAATGTTCTGGACTAGATTAATAGGTAGATGTTACATGAGCCAAATGGTTTGTCTGGTTAAGTCCTCAAATTCTTTTAACTAGTTACTTACTGTACTATTGGTTTATTACTAGCCTCGCCCGGTGGTGTTACTCACGGTTAAATGTAGCTTATGTGTACATCCAGAGTACCTACCTACTTATAAGGTAACCCATATCAAATTTCTATAAAATCCATTCATCCGCTTATGACCACGTCAGCGGATAGTAATATTGAGCTCAAATATTGAGCTCAGGCGCGGATATTTATATTTTTATAAGTAATACAATACAATACAATATACCTTTATTGCACACCAAACTCTACTTGAAAATCTTAAAAACTATAATTAAAAATTTTTTGGCTGTACAAGGGCGACCTTATCGCCTAAAGCAATTTAAGGTAATTTGTAAGTATTCTTAAAAACTGTATTATTTGCCTCTCTTAACTCTAGAATTGGTAGTTCCTAGATTATTTTCACAATCATCCAACAAGATGGTTATGCAATTTCTTAAGACCTGGTACAAGTAAGTCGGCTAAAGAAAACACCAAATTTGCTGCCCCAAAATCTGCCGCCCTTGGCTCAACTCTACTCATTCTACGGTGCTAAATCCGCCACTGTTTCAGCTTTGAGTAGAACCTACTATTTTTTTTAAATACGATACTCTGATTTATATTTCCAATCTATGTTAAAATCACTCCAATAATTATGCCAATCCATCATAAGCGTAAACAGATATAGCCACGGGCAAGATCTAGTCGTCCACACACACACACTACGTCACACACTAACACATTAGTCTTAGCCAGGTCAGATCGAGTCCATTAATCCTGCATATGATTTATCTCTGCGACCGATGCATGTTATTTTCATAATAATTTATATTAGTATAGATTTATTAATAATGTACCATGTCCAGCGTTATTAATATTGCACGGGGAGCAGTAATTCAGTTAACGCCGTATAGCTGTCCTTGTAACATTTATTACGTGATAAAAGTTAATCAAAAGATGTATAGTGGATGGCATAATATTTTAGGTGTAACGTCTTTATGCAAAGCGTAAGGGTTGTAAGGCGTACTGAGGTTCTGACCAAATTTTGTGGTTGCATGAAAATTCAAAAAAAGATCTCATAATAATAAGGTCAGTATGTATGTACGAGTACGAGCATATTATCATAAAATCAAAATAAAAATATCCTCAATTATAAAAACGTGTACCTATACAAACTTTTTTAAAGTTTTGCGAGAAAAAACCTGATTGCTCTAGAACTCTAGATATAAAGAAAGCTAAACATCATCATCATCTTCATCCCACTTAAGTGGGATCGGTACAGTATTTACCGATCGTACTATTTCGTATTATTTCCCCCATTAATCTCTATGACTCGACATTTCAGAACTCACTCCCAAAGCCCATTACATAAAATTTAAATGATTTCAAATGCCATGAAATAAAATACACCAGTTTCTAATAGACAGAGGGTCAGATAAACAGACAATCATATAGCGATTCCTAATTTATCTACGGAACCCCAAACTACCCACATTCACTTAACCTACGCTCAAGTTAAAACCTAGGTGAACAAAACAACGCAGGTGGTAGTGAATTCCTTCCAAACGCTGTAGGCAGCAACCACGCGATCTTCAAATTAATCTGAATGAAAATATGCGATGATACAATCACTACATCCTTAGGAACTAACATCTGGCCCACATGTTGTCTATTCTTTACTTGTTATAAACAACTCATATTAACGCTTTGTGTGTTTGTTTAGTGACGCAAATCGCAAACGGAGTAACTTGCTGTGTCCCGTGAATTTACCTGCCAATTAATCTTTTTCAAGAAAAACTGAGCGTTGAACCTATGATAGCCATTTAAAAATTGTTTTAGGGTTATCCCATAACCATTTCCAAAGTAAGAAAAACTGAGCGTTGAACCAATGATGGCCAATTTTAAATTGTTTTAGGGTGCCATATCCAAAGGGTAGAACGGGACTCTATTAATAAGAATCTAGCCATTTTAAAATTGTTGTTAGGGTTCCGTACCCAAAAAGTAAAACAAGACCCTATTACTAAGACTGCTGTCCGTCCGTCTGTCTGTCCGTGTGTCACCAGGCTACGTATCTCATTAACCGTGGTAATTAGAGACTTAAAATTTTCACAGATGATGTATTTATGTTGCCGCTATAACAACAAATATTAAAAAACAAAACAAAAGAAATATTTAAGGGGGCTCCCATACAACAGTAGTGATGTTTTGAGGTGTTTATCGATAATGGTAAGGAACAAGGAACCCTTTGTGCGCGAGTCCGACACGCACTTGGCCGGGTTTTTTTATTTACAGTCTATTATCCTGTAAAAAACAAGGACGGTAATAATTTTACTTTGTTTACTATCGACATTCTATAAAATTAGCATCATTAACGCTTTTATAACTCAAAAGGTAGTTGTGATGTTAGTTTTTCCAATAAATACTGAGAGATGAGAACACTATAATATATGATTATGAATATTATTCTCTATATTGTAAAAAAAGTTTTATATATTTAAATATATATTCTATCTCAAAACAAAGTAGTTTTTCGTGTCTGCCTACCTATCTCTCTCTCTCTCTCTCTCTCTCTTTGTATAGTATATCCGCTAACTCCTCCTTTACCACGCAACGGATTTTGATGCGGGGCCCTATTCGGAGATTTGAGTTTTTCATCTCACCTTTTTTTGTCCTTGTTCCTCTCATTTGAAACGTGATAGGTGTGAGAGTGACCAAGATAAAATCTCATCTCATCTCACGCGTAGGAATAGCCCCAGCGGTTTTTACCAAATAGTTAGTTAACTTGTCACGAAAGGTTTATAGGTCCCGTGCGTAGTCGGGGCGGATCGCTAGTATACTATATCAAACATTTATTATCTGATAGGTATTTTATTACCGCGAATAAAAAATACTATCACTGCTTTTAGCGACAACCGTTACATCCGTTCAAACGCCTAATTCACACATTAGAAACCGTTTAGTGACGTGTAGTAATCGAAAAAAAAAACATCGGTATCGATAAGAAATAGCTGCAATTAACGTCACGGGGAGCGTGAAGATCAAATGAGAGATAACTTCAATCAAATCAAGTTATTCTTTAAATCCGACACGCTATGGAACCGGTGATTATCGATACATTCAATATTACGGGAACTTGCTTCCTGATGGACTTGATGTTGTTTATTTTAATTACTCAGGTAGTTACTTACCTAGGTAGGTAGGTACCTACCTAGGTAAGGTACCTACGTAGGTAGGTACTGACTACCTACGTAGGTTGTCTGGAAGAGATCGCTCTTAAGTGATAAGACCGCCCATTGCGCCTATCTTTTTGAATGTTTAGTTTAGATTTATTTTGTATTTGGTGTCAATAAAGAGTTTTTGTATTGTTTTGTATTGTATTGTATTGTACTTACTTGGTAATCTATACTAATATTATAAAACCGAAAGTTACTCTGTCTGTCTGTCTGTTTGTAGGCTTTTCACGGCTTAACGCCTGAACGAATGTTATTGAAATTTGATAATTAGTTAAAGTATTTCACGAAGAAGGTTTTGGATACTTTCGTTTCAAAACTTTTATAAAAAAAAAAACATTTAGACTCTTTTTTAATTTGTAGATTTAAGGTAATTCTGAACCGTTTTTTAATATTTTGAGTGTTGATATTTTCTTTCAAGATATTTTATTATGTAGAGTAAACATCACTTTTCATTCAATTTACTGCTCTTAAATGAAACGCAAAAAACTGTTTTGTTTAACTTTAGAATAGCATAGTGTATTATTAATAAAATTTAAGGTGAATACATTTCAGGGATTTCTTTACTTACATTAAAGTGAATTGATATTTGAAATTATGACTTTTTATTGACTTTATTGGGACTCGTGATCTATAATTGTTTTCACAAACTTCACGAATTGTAAAGGCGTCAACAGAACAAAAAATACTGTATAAACAAAAAACATTGACAGTTAGTATTCATCTTCCCATTTGTAACACATTTCTAACAATAAGTGAAGAGGATAATAGTTATTTAAATGTAAATTAGTCCTTGGATATTGTTTCCTTAATATTTTTTCTTTATTAGTTGATTTAAGTTCAGGAAAAAATAAATTTGCTTTCGATTTCTGACGGATTTCTCTTTTGTTTTTAAGAGTATCTACATTTAAGTTTAATAATAATTGTAAGTGTAAGCCTAAGCTAATTAATATAAGGTTTTTGAGTACTATCACATTTAAAAAAAACATTAAATACCGGCACTGTTTATCCTCTGACTGCCGATATGTTTAATCGAGCACTATCACAAAACAAATCGAATCACTACACTTTCCACTGCTCCGATTAACCACAAACATCGATCGTCAACTCTATACGCAACCACGTCACTATCAGTTCCATTTTCGAAAAATATCACGGATCGCGATCGAATATCTGATTCGAATTTCGAATATTCGAATGCGTGTAAACAGCCCACGGGTTGTTTTACTACTGGCTTAGTACGCGGAATCTGCAGAAAGCAGCCAGTGTTGTGACTTGTCTACCGATGTATTAATTCTTGATCCGAGATAACTAAGACGTGGGACCGAGGCATCGGATTTTTTAGCGAACATAATCGGGACACGTGCATGATGTATCAGCTTAAGTCCGATATGCGATAGATAATACGCAGACAAAAACATCGGCGAGTCATTAATAAGCTTTCGGCCAGTTAGAGTGATGGCTCTATTACTATTAGCGTCACCTATTTATCATATTAAAGTACGAGAATGGTTTAGTTCATTATTTGAATGACAGAAAACCGCTGTAATGGAATTAGATAGGTACTTATAATGTAATTTTTCCTCATATTGTGACCGAAGTTACTGATTTGATGGTTCGAACTTAGCTAAAGTTATGAAGCTACTTTTAGTTTAACATACTCACATGTATATAGGTTTTTTTTAGAGAGCTTTTAAAGATTCGTGTAGATAAGTAGCTGGTATTAGTAGATAGAGCTAAAGAAAAAGTTAACATCTACTTACAAAAGATATTGCAAACTGAAATAGAGTATAACTAGCTGTCACCCCACGACTTCATTCGCGTTTATTATTTATGTATATATATATATATATGCTATCCTATCTGTGAAGTTAGATCGAACTGCACACGATGTGCAAATTTGATTGAAATCGGTTAAGTAGTTTAGGAGTCTATAGCGGACAAACAACGTGACACGTAATCTATATACATTAAGAAGATTATGATATGGGTATAAACGTACCCATCCTAACTAATATTATAAATGCGAAAGTGAGTTTGTTCGTTTGTTTGTTTGTAACGCTTTCACGCCCTAACCAATCAACCGATCATCATGAAATTTTGCATACACGTTGTCTGAGATACATAAAAGGACATAGGGTACTTTTTATCCCAAAAAAATAAACGGTTCCTGTGAGACCGCGGGTGAAACCGCGGGCACAACTGGTAAATAATAAGGGAACGAACATCCCTCGGCATTATAACCTATGAAATCTGTCATTCGAAACTGAACTGTAAATCTGAGACAAGAGTGACAATTTAGAATGGTTAAAAGACAAATTGGGGCGTCAACAAACGCTTAGCTATTCTAACATTCAGTGGGGTGAAACCAAGTGACAGATCGATAAATAAGCTTTTTATAGTGCTTGAATGCATGCAAGTGATATCGAAAAAATTGTGGAAAAGGCTTTACTAGAATACGTACATGATACATATGTTTTTGATGATACACGATACATGGGTTTTTGAAGTGAAACTTCTAATGCGACTTCCAACAAGGTTGCGTTAAACGTTTAACGTTACTGGGGAGGGGGAATAGAAAGAGACGGAGCGAGAGCGAATGCGTGGCACTCGAACGCATGCGCGTAGTAAGAAAGATACACAGAAGTTTCACTTCTTCACTCCTCGCACATTTTTTTTATTTTTAATATTTATCAAAATAGTGAGTTGGTTTTCGTTCAAAAAACTACATCGAAATGTACAAAAAATGGTTATATTTTAGTCACGTTTAACCTTATATAATAAGTATTTGTAGTAAAAAAAAAATAGAACAGAGAAGTAATTGTTCAGTTTATGGAATTTTCTACTGCAAATTTGTTTTTTATAGAGCTAAAGCACAGGAGAAATGCTATAGTTAAACGAATCCTAGTTAAGTCATTAAACAGCAACGAAGGGATTAAAAAGTATTGAAGATAATGTTAGTGATTACACCATCAGATTAAATTCGACTGAGCGAGCGTTAGCAAGCGAAGCGTCTCTGATTCAGTTTCGACAAAAATGCTTTTGTACGTCCAGAAGGGCTATTCCTACGCGTGAGATGAGATGAGATTTTATCTTGGTCACTCTCATACCTATGACGTTTCAAACGAGAGCAACAAGGACGAAAAAAGTGAGATGAAAATCTCAAATCTCCAAACAGGGCCACAGATTCCTGTCCGAACTCTGTCCGTATCCTCTGTTTTAGTCTACAGGTCGCATTCCTTAACCGATAAATAAATAAATAATAAATAAATTCGGGACACTTCCACCCACGGTCGCCTGACCCCAAACTAAGCAAAGCTTGTACTATGGCTGCCAGAGACTGATATACATACTTACTCGTAGATATTTTTAAATAGGTACATACTAAAATAGATATGAACACCCAGACATAAAACAAACACAAATATTCATCAGAGGAATGTTTGCCCTAGGTGGGAACCGAACCCACGCCCCCATGCTCAGAAGGCAGGTTCAGTACCAACTGAGCCACCGAGGCAGTCAAACTAGCAGATACTCTTGAAACTTTGTGATCAGGTTCGCAAATCTCCGCAATTTTGAAATTGGCTCAAAAAAATCTGTATAATTATTGAACCTGCTCACAAAATTTCACGAGAATCGGTTGAGGAATGCGGCCTGCAGAGGAGGACAGACGCGCAAGACGAGGTCACAGAACCACTAGTTTATAAAAACAATGTTCATATAATTGACTGCTTCGGTGGCTCAGTCAGTAGTGAACCTGCCTTCTAAGCTGGGGGCGTCGGTTCGATTCCCAACTAGGGCAAACATTCATGTGATGAACATTTGTGTTTCTTCTATGTCTGGGTGTTATTATCTATTCAAGTATATATTTAAAAGTATGTATAATATATACATATATTATGAACGAGTATATCAGTCTCTTGCCGCCTTAGTACAAGCTTTGCTTAGTTTGGGGTCAGACGACCGTGTGTTCAAGTTTCCCGAATATTTATTATTTTTAATTTTTATTCCATCTCCTCACTTTCCTACCACACATAGACAACTTTACATCGGACACATCACCGGATGCCCGCAAATAAATCACGGCCTGACACCTCATATATCTCGCGCGAATATTGTCCGCACAAAATCGATTCTATCGATAATTCATTCGATACCACTCCCGTTATCGATACCAACGCCAATCTCTAAGGCTTGCTGATTCTAAATATGAAATACTAGCTGCGCCCCGCGGTTTCACCCGCGGTTAAAAGGTATCCTATGTGCTATTCTAGACTATAATCTATCTCTGTGCCAAATTTCATCCAGATCTGATCAGCCGTTCTGGCTCGAAAGAGTAACAAACATCCATCCATCCATTCTTACAAACTTTCGCGTTTGTAATATTAGTAGGATGCAGGAATTTGCATACGTTTTCCACATTTTTAATTACTGTGATAGAGAATTTAGTAAGTACTGTTAAAGTAAAGTTTTAGAACTTTGTCAAAATAATATTCTTAATTTAGTAGTTCAGAGCAACAACACTTTGCCCATCGCGGGCGTACAATACGAAGTTCTTGAAACTATGTTTATTTTTTTTACATTAAGGTTAACATCTTAAATTTAACTAGCTTAATCTTAATATAAATCAGTATTCTTAAAATTTCTACTTCTTACATTCCTACATTTATGATAAATTATCACATAGTACTACACTACAAGGGTATACATTTGGGCTTATTGACATATTGTCTTATTTCACTCACTACATCTTGCTTGCTTTTCCTGATTAAATTCGCCTAAGCTGTACAGCCAGCATGGCTTCCGAATTTTTGGGGCCTAAAAGTGCAGGATAGATAAGTCAAATTATTCCCAATTACTCGATTAAAAAAAAATACTAGCTGCACGGTTTCACGTAGAAGATCTTTTAATTTTGTCGGTATAATAATTATTCTCGATACTAATCCAAGGAATCAATTCTTCAAATCCGTTGGTTCAGCGCGCAGGAGTATCAAATGCCTAAAATAAATACATTAGCAAGAAAACCGAAAGAACTTGCTATTACATTTTCATAGGCACACGAAACACATAAAACATAATCGTCACGTCTTTCCCCGAGGGGGCTGCTAGCAGAGGTGTAATACAACACCCACTCTTTGCCGGACGATATTCAAGTGTGAACAAACAAAATGTGACAGGGGACGAGCCTGTCGCCATACAGGCTCCAGTCATATAGCAGATGACATACAAAACGCATATTTGTTCACACAATAAATAAATTAGTGCGTGCCATTGGCTGGGTTTGTACCCGCTCCCTCTGGCTCTCTCTGGCTCTAGGGCAGGCATTCTCCAACTAGGCTATCATCGCTTAATAACATTTATAAACAAACGTATCTAAGTCGCAGCTAACTACCTTAATTAGCCATTAATTTACAACTTTTTAATAAACGGCGCCGTTCAACTCGCTTCCTAACGATATTCTGCCATGCAATCAAACGGCTAGACAAAAAGACTTGGATTAACGACTTTGACTACTTGTCTTGCCCCGTCATTTATGAGGTTAAATGGCTGTGTATATGTGTGTTTTTTTATATTGTGTGGATTTCGTGTGCTTAGTAGAATTTTTTTTTTAATAGTTTTTTTGTTGTCTTGCAAAATATTTTTGTTTACTTTCAAGGTCTCTGCTATTTATTTATATATTCCTGTCCGTACAGGTTGCCTGGAAGAGATCGCTTTGAGCGATAAGGCCGCCCATTAGGAACTTAGTTTAGCCTTATTGAAGTATTATTGTAATATTTTTTTATGTTTTTAATCAAGAGTTGTTGTATTGTATTGTATTATTATGTATTATACAAAACATTGTTTTTAAGTATTAGGCATTGCGTAGGTTAGGATTTTTTTATTTTATTTAAAGTTCAGTATAATTGTTAAGTAACTTATTAAAACATCAGTTTTAATTAAATTTATTTCTTTTTAAAATTTAAGTAAGTAGATATTTAAACTTAAATTAACTACAACACGACCTTAGTTATTTGCTCTACTACATCATTTGCTATACAATAAGCTGTCATGAAGTAATGCTAATTATTAAGATAATTGCTATTGTTTCAGAACAATAGATTTGTTATTATTGACATTAGTAACGATGTTAACATCAGTTTGTTTATTTTTCAGATTCATCATCCCGTAAAATAGTTTTCGTAAATTAAATCTGAATACTTACATGCACTTTGGCATAATTATTTATGTTATAAAATAATTTCGACATTATGCGAACGTAACTTATTTGTTTACGTACGAGTATGTTTACTTTTTTACAGCTTATACCGATGCTAAAAAAAGTATGGGCTGGAAATTGAGAAAATCCAGTTAAAGAATACTGCAGTGCTTATAAAGCTTACGATTATCATTATTTATTTATTTATCTATTAAACCATTCGAGCGTTCACCAAAGACATACAAATTGGGAAATACTCGAAGATTGTATCTAGTGTTTTTAGTTTAAAAGAGGTATCAATGTTAAATAGTTAGTACTATATTTCGTCGTTTTGGTCTTTGTTTTATCTCATTATAGCAATTTAATTTAATTCATTTTAAATTCACGTGGAATTGGCAAATGGGGCCAATTCCATGTAAATTATTACAGCACGCCTTGAATTTTAAAAATATAAAAAGTGGTAGGTTTTTATGCATACAATTACTCACATAATACAATATGTATAAGTGATATTTTGCATAAAAATATGCGGAAATCTTTTATTTTTATTTTATTTTATTTACATTTTACATAATTATCAAAAATGCCTTTGTTCTTTTACGAGCTGTCAACAATTTCATTATACGAATAACAATTAATACAGACGACGCCTTAACAGTCGCGAACTTATCTGTACAGGTAGATGAGGGCGCCACCAACGTAGTTTTTTTTATAAATTAATAGATACTTATGAAATATTTTAGTTCCATCATTTAGTCGATTCTACGGTAAAACAAAAAAGTTGGTCGGTCTGAACAAGAGTCTTCGACGTTTCCTCAATTGCATTGCCACCAACTTATTATAAAGAGGTGAGTAAATAACAGAACTAAATATTATCGACTAATTTTCTGTCATTTTTGTTTGTAAGTACAATGGTGTCTCCTCCACTCAACTGCACGTATAAGTTTGTTAAACTGTTAACTTACCTGCAATTACGTCGGTATGAAGACCGTCATAAATCATCTCGTTTTGGAAAGGTCAGGAGGAATCGGTGAAAGGGATGGCAAGAAAATATTTCTCAAATTCCGTATAAAATAAATATGAGTGAAAGAGATGACATTTCCTTGTATCGAGGTCGGTTCGCACGTCACGCATGCATTATACGATGAAAAGGGCTTTTGAACAAAGGAAATTTAGTCGAATCCAATGATAAGCGATTTTGGACTTTATTCTTAAAAAGATGAGAGCTTTAATCTGGTTTCTTTCTAACTAAAGAAAACTAGCAAGGCAAATGAAACAATGGATTTTAATTTGTTTTTTTTTTTTTCATTTTACTACAGCAGCTGTTAGTACCTAGTCATCTGTTTGTAAACGGACTGAGATGTAGGTAATAGGTAATTTATAGATATTAATAAATATTTTATACTTCACTATTACGATTCATCACTATAACAATGTAATCTAATAAGTACAATAAACCTAACATGTACTAAATAAATATGTATGTTTGTTTATCCATTGCCACAGTTTGCCAACTTAATAAAAAAAAACTCATAAAATTAATTTTCGACTTAATAATTGGTCGTATTCAGCAAGCGATGTGGTTAGTGGTACAAGCTGCGCTACTTATACATATAACCTGGATATATCCTCGCTACTTATATAGCATAAAATATCTTGGAGTGTTTACTCATGAATAATATATGTAATATACCACGAGTGTTATCCATGGATAAAAAGTAGCCTAGGTGTTAGTGTTAATCAAGGATATATTATGCTACTTCCAACCAAATCTCATTCAAATTCATCCATACGTTTGAGCGTAAGGAAATAGAACAAAAAACAGTAACAAACGAACACACAAGCTTTCAGATTTTAATCTTAAGTAATATAGTTAGTAAAATGTACTTTTATTTTAAAAATCAAAGCCAACTTCAGGAATGTCATGGCAGACGAGTAAAGTTGATCACTTTTATGCCAATAGACTGGTACCTCAAAAGATTTATATTTCTAGCAAGGAGCGATGTGCGTTATTGAGGGTTTTAGAAAAATATTTAAACATATAAATACACGTGTAGGTACTATTTAATAAAAAAATAGTTACTACCTACCCTGATATACCTACCTACCGAGATACTTGTCTTAACTACTACTAATAAGTAGTTGCTACTGATAATTTTTCAGATTTTCTTACGAAATGTATACACCTACTATTACCTACTGTTTTATAGTGGCGTAGGGAAAGGCTTTATAAATATCGAATAACTATATAAAAACAAGAACAAACAGAGAACAAACGACCAAAGGGCTGGTGCTTACCTCGGTCAGCGAATTAGCATTGCTATTCAGCGAGGTAACGTTGCCAGCCTTTTGGGTACTTTACCCGCGGATACTGACCTGAGCTCTGTTTATAATTTGTTATTTTTGTTTGGTTTATTTTAGGCTTATATTGTTTCAATAAACTATATAAATGCGTGTATGTGTTTATGGATAAATGTTAGTATATTATATTCTATCTTTCGGTAGTCAATAGGTAAATCAATAAACGAATAAGTTAACATAATAAATCAAATTTATTTTCGAGCTTATTACAATAAATTAAGATTCAATTTCTTTATAACTAAGTTATAGCGCTGTGATCAACATAGCGCCATCATAATATTAATTATTGACGTCAAACCAATAAATATAAATAAATGTCCAAATTTGAATTTTTGCAGAATTCTGATTCTGGTAAAATGGTAATTTATGTTGTTGTTTTTTTTAATACGAGTATTATATCCTTTGACATTAAATAAAATAGTTTTTAAGAAAATTATTGGATACATAATAATCAAATAAAAATTATCATAACTGAAATACTTAAATATAGTGTTAAATTATCATAATGTATGCTTAATGTATCAAGTATAAGCTATCTTATAACTTTTGAATTAACATTAAAAATCATGAGGACCTAACTTTTAAAAGGCAAGTGAGTAACAATTTGGTATTTTTCATAATAATTTCGAATAGGAACTAGAAATAAAAAGATAATAAAATAATTACTAATCTAATCTAATCTTGATATGTTATATTCTTTGTTATTCTTGATTGAATGTTTAAGAGACTAAAATTAAAAGAGTAAAAATAACGGGTACAAATTATTTGCATGATTATAAATTACAACAGATTTAACAAGACAACAAAAACTACTCTACAAAGTAATACTTTTGTGGTAAACGAAATAAATGAAAAAAATTATTAAAAATTACTCGTGATAAATCACTAACCTTAATTATGGTAAAGATTATTTAAATTTAAAATATCACTGAAGATTTTTAAAGTTGCGCATTTCTTACAAAACTTAATTTTATCAGGAATAAAATGTAGACCATGCTTATTTTATTCTTAACAAAAGATTTAGCACGAATAAATCTTAAACTAAAGAAAAAAATCAATAGGTACAAAATTGATCATAAGTATATGAGAAACATTAGATATTAAGCGATTTTCACAAAGTTTTGTTATACAACTTCTGTGAAAAACGATGGTGAAAAAAACGCATCAAAACTCTTTGCGTGGTTTAGGAGTTAGACAGACGCGGAAAGCGACTTTGTTACGAGTATAAGTTATGTAAAGAAGAGAAAATTAAAAAAAGAATCATTTTTGAGATGAACACTGAGGATTCACATTAACGAAAGTGTTGTTAATTTAAAATATCTTGCATCTGCGCATTGATTGACAGTACAGAAAATACTCGTATTTATGAGCCGCCATTTTTTTTTAAATTTTTTAATACTCATGAGAACTGATAAAGATGTCAATTTTAGAATAATTTAAATTGTAATCTTAGTCATAACAAACCATTAACATTTTTTTGAACACAAATCATAAAAATCTTACCTACTAAGTATTTTAATTGAGTAGGTATTTCATTTAGCATTTTTTCTTAGTATTCATCAATGAAAATATTTCCCAAAACTATTCTTAATTGTTAACCAAATGTAGTTGCTAGCTGCTATGTTAAGGTAAACTGTTGAATTTTAACACCGAATTAGTTCTAAGGCGCAAGAAGTGACAGTAATAATTTGGTAAGTATAGGTTTTATTATTACTTAGTAGATACCGTTTTACATAACTATACTACCTAAAAGTGCTTCAGTATCAAACTCTATTAGAGATGTCCTATAAAGCTGCCAAAATTTTGTTTAAAAATGTAAAATTTGTGCAGGATTTTTACTCAGCTTTTCGACCTGATTCTAAAGCAACCGATATTGTTTCTAACCCCGTCACTCGCATGTCGATCACGATAAATGTTATAAGTGACAGCAATATCTGTTGCCTGAGAATAAGCTCGTAACTTTCTAACCACAGAACTAGTTCTCTATTATTAAAGATGCTAGAAGAGACATTATGGAAAAGGCCGAGCGTAGTTCCCAACGCGCTGGTTCCCCAAGTCATCCAGGTCGCTCAGGTGGCTCAGTCAGCGTTAATCATCTGGAACAAGCAATTTTTACTTTTAATTTCACGTAGGTAATATATAAAAGAAAAACGGGGAGGGGAGAACACTGAGCGACCTGGATATAAAAAAAAAAACAAATTAATAGCGGAACTAACATTTCGCACGTCAGCCGCTTTCAACATAATTAATTGAATAGCTAAATCTGGATTCACACGGTTTATCTCTTCCAGTAATTTCTATGAATCTTGTTTTTGAACATTTCTTGAATAAAACAGGCCGCTCAAGTTGACAATATACAGCTACTCGACAATAGAAATTGTACCAAAACAAAAAAAATTACTAAAATCCAATTAAGGTTTTGTAAAATAATAAGAAAACTGTAACGATGTCAAAAATACATTTCCAAAGAGTATTTGAAGCTCCAATAACCTTTTGTACCCATAAACCGTCGAAGCTTATTGCCAATATTTTTGCTTATTGCCAATTTTGGCAATAGCCAAACACATTAATTTAGGTATATTTTTTAAACATTTTAATTATTTAACGCAGCTAACAATCCTGAAAACACGACGAAGCTAAAGCGTAAAAAATAAAACAGGCCTCAAAGTTAAACGTGCTTGCGCAAAGGACGTTACAAAATAAACTAAAAGTAGCAAAGTAAAGGTAGTACCGTAGTACGTACTACCTTTAAGACCTAACCTAGGTACTAAGAGTGTGTGTACGCTGGTGTAATAAAATGAGAGATGTTAAACATTATCGCCTGTAGGTACGATTTCCAACGCACACATACAAAAAGATTAATCCTACGTGTGCTCTAACCTATATGGAGGAGTATAAGCGATTTGACACTTTGCTCAATAATTCTAGGGTTGTCAGTAACTTCATCAGGTTTAAAAACTTATGGATAAGTTGAGCTTCTTTGAAGAACCTTTACTTTTAACTTATGGATAAGTTTAAAAAAATTAAATACTTGTTCTACACTACACAAGCAGGGCAAAATGTGAATAAGTATAATTTGGTATAAAATACTAGGTTACAAAAAGCGATAAGCCAAAATATCTAAAATATTTAACTCATAAATGGACGAATAAAATTGCAAAAAAGAAAGCAGAATTGTACTAAGTTATTGATAATAAGTAATACCTAAGTGGCTTTGTGAGCTGAAGAGCTGAAAAGCTCACAAAGCCACTGGCGTCTTTCCTCTCCTACAGAATCGCTTAAGAAATGCGACCTATAGACGAAGACAAAAACCCGGACAGAATTTGGACATACGAAAGCATGCATTTTAAGCTGAAGCATAGACGCTTCGCTCGCAAACGCTCACACTGTCGATAATAAAATAAAGTAATGGTTGGATTAAGTAAGCAAAAAAAATATAGAAAAAACAACGTAAAGGAAAGAAGGCATTTTTTTCTTAGAAAAGAAGTCATGCATCGTATCATTACTCATCTCATCTTGAATTCCTAAAGACTCAAACACACATAAACTAAATTCAACATAATTAAAGCCCTGTACCGTTTCCTCATTAAAATATAACTTTGACTGGCTTGAACATAAAAAAGAATTAAATAAATGTACAAAAGCCAATTTTGGTAGAGTAAAACAAAAAAGCCCTAAAGAACGAATCGTAATAAAAGATTACGATGGGCGTAAAACACAAATAAAAATGCACAAGGTGCAGTCTACACAAGGTGGTTAAACGTTTATAAACGTAAAAAAAAGTACAAAAATAAACAAAAGCAAGTCATATTAAAACCCATTCTAAATAAATGTGCAAGCTGTACTTTTAATTTGTATGTAACAGGGTGCCTCTTTTTACAATTTAATTTTCTTAACTTTTGAAAATAACACAGATTTGTTAGAAAAAACCACGTTTGCCAACCCTAGGCCACTCGAGCCCACGACACACACACACGCTCACCCCCACACAGGCGCACATGTCGCGCAACCGGTCGATTGACGTCAATGGTGGGTGGGTACGAGGATATTAAAAAAAAAATTAAAACTATCAGTTTACTACGAACGGAAAACGATGCATAACCATAACAAGCTATTGTTTTGCTAACTATCGGCGGTTAGCTGATTTGCGAACGGACTAATGACGGTTTTTGCGCGTTTCAATTAGTGATTGTTTGTTTGCGTTTTGAAATCAGGTTTCTTTGTGAAGTAAAGGATTAGCAGCGAGGTCTACCACAAGCCTGAGCATTTTTGTTTCAACATCACGAGTAGGTACATACTCACTTTCTTTTGAATGAAGAAGGGGGGTAGGGAGTTAAAAATTAAATTAAACTGCGTAGATGTAGTTTACAGTAGACCTAAAAGGGAATCACTATTTCAGATCTGGGGGCTTACCACAACCTCTTAAAACATCATTAATTAAGCCTTACTTCGTAATTTCGTACCATGACCACCCTAAAAGTATTCCTGTTAACGTTTTGATATCGCTTAGCAGTTTTGATGACGTCACTCGATTTCGTTCATTCAATCCAAGGAACATTTGCTTAAAAACCGTACCATGACCTCTAAAGTATTCCTGCCGAGCTGTCAAAATAGCAGGAATGATACAAATTACAACGATTGTTAAAAAGTTGCTCTCCGTGTAACTTTTTCTATTTATTATTGAGTTTTTGCTGTGTTTCTGAGGTTCTATTTGTAATATTTAGCAAGATGGCCGATGATTTGGAAACTTTTGAGTTTCTTGAAGCAGATAATAGAAGCTCCGTACTACGAAGGGCGCCTTCAGACGGGCTCCAGAAAAAATTTCAGCCCTTTTTCACATAGTTTTTTTTTTGGCTAAGACCACTCCTTTTGATGCACTTGTTTCTTCTTAGAATGAGCCTTCGCCTGCAGACTCCTATTAAAGCACGCAGCGATTTCACTGTGGGTTTTTAAAAAGTCTCACACGATATCGAACTGCTTCGCTGAGACTGCGGCCGCTGTGACAAATTATTCTAAGCATTAATTTCTAGATATCACCAAAATAATTTTCACAAATTTTAATTGTAAAGCAATTGAATTTTAATTTACCTTCATGATCATGGGTAGATTTACTTAATTTACGTTTTTGAGGGGAACCGAAAAGATGGTGTCATGATTTTGTATTATTTTCTAAAACGAAAACTCGCCTTTACTGAAAGAGGGAAAGAGGAGAGGGATTTATCTCACTTATCATCATCTTCATCAGAGATTTAATGAAAAATGTTATGAGAAACATACGGATGACTAGGTGGTATGGCTATGTTGCCTGCCCTATGGGACAAAACAAAAAAAATAAAATTTTTGACATTGTTCATAAAACCAAGTGTCGCCAGATGTTTCATAAGAGCGATTGTACGCTGGTGAGGAAAATAAAAATTCTTAGGGAAGAAAATAATAAGAAACCGTAGTGTTTTTACTTGCAACTTGTAAAAACCGTAAGTGTAATTTCCCTGTATCGATAGGATATTGTAGGCACGATTTCGCTATGCGGTCGTACTATTGGACGACCCCGATTGTACGATTTTTACATGGCAAAAATCGTATAATTACGATTGACATCGTACATCTGGCAACACCATACTCCAAAATACGCAAAAGTACCACAGAGTGTATAAAGGCACTTGTATCGTACATTCTTTTGACATCACTGTAGCAGGAGTAAAAACGTTTTAAAACATTATTGTTTTTAATGCTTGTGGTATGATACAAAACAATACTTATTAAGAAATGTAACAAAACGTTCCTGCGCAATGATGTTTTTGTAAAAGTTCATGGTAAGCCCCCTGTACTGTTATAAGAGAGCTAAATAACAGAAATCAATAATATTTTAAACATGGAAACAATTTCGCTGAACATCGTGTCCTTTCTTTATCATTTTAAAATTGATATACTCGTAGTTATTGTTCCACAGGTTCTTAAAATCTAAAATATTTTAGACTTCGCTATTATTTTCTGTGTCTCTATCTCTCCAATTTACCTTGCACTAAAACTTAAAGCTTAACTTTAAAGTCTCAAACCATCTTCTTCATTGCACCTTCAAATGACTTTCAGATTAATGCCTTCAGCATCATGAACATGATGCGTTTCTTGAAGTTGACATCATTAGCAACTATTATTAACCACAGAACTATGTCTGGTAGAGAATTGATGACGTACAAGGATAAAAACAAGGATGCTCTCGACACTCGCAGTTTACCTCTAAACAAACAAAAATGTAAACAGAAAATACCGTGTAGGCAAATTACATAGTTTACCATTTCTCGCTAATGAACTTTTCGATTCTCAGAATATAATGATTTTACATTTAATTTGAATATGTATAAAATTCAAAGTGAGATTATTCAAATATATTTTCATTGAAAAACAAACATAATGAAGAGTTAGTTCGTAGATACAAATAAAAGCTGATTGGATTATGTAGTGAAAAGTTTAAAAATATTTTTTTTTTTTATGTTGAATAGGTCGGCGTTTGACCACAAACTCGCCTGATGTTAAGCGACGTTGTGGTCTAAGATGGAGCACGAGCACCTATAAGGTACTTATTCACTCTAGCCTTGAAGTTTTGTAGAGTGAAGAAGTACAAAGACGGCAGTTGAGTGAGGCGCTACAAGTGCGCTACTGATCAGACCCGTCTTCGGAACGAAACTGCTATGTTTACCATGGAAACTGAGGTTTTCACACATTATGATTTATGAAACGGAAATCACTCCGACTATAGTGTTAAAGACCGCCGAATGCGGTTGAAACTATAGTCAGAATAATCGACTAAATCGTACGTGAGTTATTCCCGTTTCATAAATCATAATTTAAGAATAATTTTGTGAGACTACAATTTTACTGAAGAGACAACGATTGACGTCTTTGACTAATTGTTAGTTAAAACTTCTATTAAAACAAAGAAGATAAAGTTGAAGATCTTACAACAAGTAATTAATAAGTCTATAGATAAAATACTATTTATAAACACAACGGCAGATGCAGTCAGCGCAAAATTAGTTTAAATTTGTGATAATGTCATTAATTACGTTGCAGTTCATCGCATTTGTTTGATGTTATTTCTATGCTTTTGGAAGGAACCCCAATGACATTATCCAAATATTTTGAGGTAAGTTTTTTCATATCAACGTACACTATCAGGTATCCCACATCTGATTTTTGCCTGTGCAAGGTTATTTAATAAAATGGTTAAACTAAAATACTGTTCAAACAAATCCGATAACAATTACCTAAACATCACAAAATTGATAATAATAAATAGTACAAATAAACTATTATACTACCTACGTCATCCTACACATTAAAGTGTAACTATGTCAGGGTTAAATCTATGGTGAAGTCATTGGGATCTCGCAAAACGGGTCTTGACCCAGGATAATCCGGCATTAAATTGTCCTCAATTAGGCTCTCCATTGTCACACGGCTATTATCCTACTTTTAACGTCGGTTTGGTACGTTAAAAATATTTCCTCGAGTCAAAATTTTGGCCTGTTAAATCGTCGATTTGCGTGAGCAGTAACAATGTAAGGTTTCTTGATATTACAATCCACAGCACCAAGGAGATTCACCCACGAGAGCCCTGGTTCCTTTCATGACAATTGAGAAGACAGAAGGTTATATTCTTCGTCATTTTCATACTAAACGGAAACTTCTTTTCACGTTTTTTTTTTAACTATTTGAGTATACCCATTTTGCTCTCACGATCCAAATAAGCGACTCCTTGAAATATCGTAAGAGATTTCTAAACCAAAGCCACACATTAAAGACGAGATCTAAATTTATCATCCAGCTGCTTAGGAACAAAATTAGTGAAACGATACAAACAGAAACCATTTTGGATTTGTGTTAGTTAACTTCTCACCATAGGTGGCGCCAATTTTCATAAAAAAAACTAATCAAAAAGCTAGAAAACTACGTATAAAATCCCACAGCTACTACAAGATCCTCCCTACCTTCATCCCTGCGTCATTTATGGCATGATTACTAATCATACGTACATGTAAAGCAAAATCTACATAACATTTAGCATGCAACATAAACGAAGTCTTCAACAAAATATAACACAGTCCGATGTCGTTCCATATCAATACATCCTCGTACTCGTATTGTATGACATAAAACATGTAACCATCTCACGGACGGCATTGACGTCATCAGTTGTCATTTCAACCCAAACTGTGGCAACAAATATTTGAAATAATTATGCCGTGTATGCCTGTTGTGCTAGGTATTATGGCGGCTAATTAGCTTTTTAAATACCAGACCGGTTGAAGTACATATATGTATTTTTAGAATGGTTATGTTCTATCTACCCTTTCTATTGGCCTCTAAGTATACTTCAAATTGAGTACTATGATCGCGAAAAAATATCTTCAGTCATTGTCTCTCTTTGTCTTTTTTCTCGTTTCGTTTTCTGTCCTTTTCTCTAAAAGAGACCTTTTTACTTCTACATATACTGCTTAGCTAACTAATGTAATGATAACGGTGTGAATATTAGTACGGATAAGTATAGTATATTTTTATCATTATCAAATATAATAAAAGATCAGACTAAAATAAAGAGACGTAGTAAGTAAAAACTAAAAACCTAAGTATGGATTCAAAATACTTTAGTGAGCTTTAAACCGTAGATACGCGAGTGTAATCCATTTCCTAAGAAAATAAACGAGATCTGATATAAACATAAATCAAGATTAACAATATCGTTTGTTAGTAGTTAAAGTTTTAACTAACAGTAAGAGGATACTGTGACGTGATCCCATCAATTTTGACTGGCATTAAAGAACAATAGTCCCAAGTCGCAACCTTGAAGCACACCCACCCATAATCGAACGACCTTACTGACGTAAATATACAGTTAATTTTCAATTCTTTAATCGGTACAAAGTATTTTTTTATTTTATATTGTACATCCTGCACAGTTTTTTAACATAATCCAGTATCTACAAATTACTAGTAAACTACAATAGGTATCTAAACTCGTATTTGATAATAATTGACGAATTAAAAACCATGAATCTTGTTTTATTTTTTCTATTTTTAATTGGGTGTTTCTTTTGAAAAAAAATGCTTTTAAATTACTCTATACGAAGAAAAGCTTTATATTGGCAGTATTCAAAATTTCAGACACAACACATCCACTAGTAAAGCACACAAATTTTGTTATTCATTACACAATACCGGTAACCGAAACCTTATCTGTTAGGGCCTAAACAAATAGTCCTTCAGGTCAGGGTCTCCTGAATGATAACGATACCTAACATTTGTTTAGCCTGCGTAGTGCAGGGTGATAAGCTATAATGAGTTCATTAAATCTGTTGTTTTCCTGTAGATTATCTACAGAATAGAACAGAAAGTCTAATTTTAATAGTATATAAAGAATAATCTCTACGGTTATAAAACCGCAAAATAAAATGTTAAATGTTATAATAAAAAGATACGTGTTCCTTGATGTATATTACCTTGGATGTTGTTTGTTTCATATCTGAAAAAGTTTTTTGCATATAACTTTATCAAACGGTTAAAACATAAGAGAATGGTTCTGTACCGGCTATAGATAAATGAGATAATTTTCATGTCATGAAAAATAAGTAATATTTCTATCAATTTGGGAACTTAGCGCGAATTATGACGTACTAAATATATCTTATTTTTTAACCACTGCAAGAGTATAGGAAACAAGAAAGATAAGCGATATATCGTCAAGCCTTTTCCCCAAAGGGGTTGGCAGAAGTCTACAAACATCCACATTTCAACAATATTCAGTCCCAATGAGATGGGCGATATGAGCGTGTCAAAATTTGTTTATACAGTTGTGCGTGGAAGAGGACTGACAGATAAAATTAAACAAAGGCGTTTGAAACAATTGACTGACGATGCGAGGAACTTGATTGGAGGATTTTTGAATTTCCGAGCTACTTTCAGAGCTGACGTCAGACATGTCGGCAATCATACAATTGTCGACAATTCCATAAAGTGTAACTAATCTGTTCACGCTCCAGTTACCACTGACAATAATACGGGTTAATGACGGATGTAGGCATCCGTTTGTACAAAATACCTCGTGCTTTGTCCTGTGAGGGGTCAGATTCAGATTCTCATGACGTCAAGCAAGTCTACGGCTTAATTGACTTGTAAAATGTTCTTATCGGCCAGAACATGTACTGGCTGCATACTAAAATTGCTGCGCAAATAGGACTAAAGTTTCAAAATGATGACGAAAGAAGATCAATTTCAATATGTAAACTGACATAGTAAAGTATTGTAAAAAATAAAGCTCATTCAAATAAATAAATTGATTAGCCATTAACTTTAAGCAGTCGAAAAAATATAATCTAAGTAAGAACGAAAAAAAAACATTTTGACTATTGATGATAAACGCTGAGCTTCAAAATTTGCACAACACAAAATAATATCTATTCTACACAAAATGCACTGCGTGGGAAGATGAGTAAACAAAACAGATAGATCAATGACTTTACCGGAAGCTGAAGTAACTTGAATGATTTTATCGAATGCACCAGTGGACGGTACAGGATGTTGGCAGCAAATAGGTAGCATGATAGATGTCATAGTTCATACAATGTAAGGACTCAATCACGTCAACAACTCTGTGAAACCGCAGGAAAACCGCATTTGAAAATGTATAAAAAGTGCTATTGTAGGTTTGAACGGTAATCTTGCTAAAGTTCAGCATTGTGTTGTGAAGTTCGCCATGAAATGTTAGGCTCTTCTAGATACTTCAGATAAATACCAGTTATGACTTAAAATTAATAAACAAGCGAAAGTACTATGGAAAGAGCCCCAACATTGGAAAGAAGCGTGTGAATTTTTAAACTTTGAGACTGCAACTACAATACCTTGTTTGTCAGTAAAAAAAAAACAGATAATTCCGTCCTTTGTATTCGGTCGGATTATCAAAGCCTGACAAGTTGACATTCAAGTGTATGGTTATTATCAAGAGCACAGTAGAATGTTTATAGAACGTATCCTGTTGGTAACATGATAAGTGGGTGGGAAATGCTGTGCGGACGGGTGTCACATTGGTCTCCTGTTACGATAAAAGTATATCCAAACTACCTAACAGTTCTAATGTCAAAGATCTAATAGAGCAACAGCATCAGCAAATGTAAATCGTGATTTTTTATTGTCCCTGATACAAGAAAAAGTTGCAGAGTAACTTTAGTGTGAAGGATATATTTTCGAAACAAATCGACCAAATAGTTCATCTTCAAAATCTTACAGAAAAAAAACAAATTGGTTCTTATTAATGCCACCAAATATAAACAGTTTGAATCGAAACTTGTATCACCATCAACTCAATCTACTCTATTACCAGCAATGCTAAAAGTCTGGATTCTTTAAAAAATGGCATGGTTTGACTATATTGATGTATTGTACTCTAAGAAAGACGTTAATGCTAGACTAATTATTCCCAAATTGAACCAGACACTCAGTTAACAAGTCAAAGCTTAAGAACGACATTCATTCACAGCTTCTTTTTTTTATAACATAACATATCGTCACGCCTTTCCCCCAAGGGGGCTGGCAGAGGTGTAATACAACACCCACACTTCGCTGGACGATATTCAGTCTCAAATGTGACAGGGTGACTTTTCAGGACAAATGTTATGTTCTTTTTTACAAACAACACAAATATGTCAGACATGCAATAAGCAAGCCAAAGTCAGTTTGACCCTGCTGGCAAAAAGCGTTCTAAGCAAACCGTCATTGCAGGACTAATGAATCCCAAATGAATAAAAAGGTTGTTTTAACTAGTTAAAGCTTGGAACATTCTTTAGCATGAATAATTAAGGCATGTCACGCATGCAATGAACAAGACAATACGGACGCGTATTTGTAAACATTACAAGAGGAATAAATATAATAATACATTCATCAAATGCACACAAACAATCTTTAGGAATTCCGGATATATGTATTCATAACAAGTAGACGATGTTGTTTATAAATAATACATTGCAAATTTAAAATGTTATGTCGTACGAGTTCTTTTTACATGATTAGTTTCCTGCAGTTTTAATTGTTTAAATTATGAATCTTGAATTTTGAAGTACAATAATATGTTTTTTAGAAAGTCCTATTTCGGAAACACAAAACTAAATCGTAAAAAGATTTTTAGATATTCAACTTTTTTCGAATAACGATATAATACCGATCAGATATTATATTTTTCTATTATATTTTTTTGTAATTTTCTCAACTTAAGTTAAGTGAGTATCAATCATAAATGACGTCAGTAGAACGTAATAAATTAAACTGTATTATTATGACGATATTCGATTGTAAAAACGAGTTTCTAACGTAAATAATCAATCATAAAATTTAGAGGCTATTAATTAATGTCTATTTTTTCCAAAATGTATATGATGTATTATTATTATCATGCGTGTAGCTGTGTAGCATGTAGAGGTTCGACCATTTTGCACCTTTTTGTTTTTTGAATTTTTTTGTGTTTGACTTAAGTATAATTTTATCAAAAAAATTTCACTCATTTTACCTCGAACAATATTTTTAATATTTTTTCATCATGAGTAACGACCGGTTTGTTCTCTGGATTAAAATTGACGTCACTAACCTTCAATTGAAGAACCTTTATGAAATTGACATCACTTCAACTATAAAAAGGCATAAATTGATAAGTGCACGTAAACTTCTACGGAACGTTAATGGTCATGATTTTTTAAATCTATAGAATTACACTTTTACCAACGAAGAAAACCTAAATAAAAGTAATGCATAATCCTACGACACCGATAATAAATATGCCAGCAAAAACTGTAAACATTACATTTTGAGGACAATTGCTCTATCGCGACTTCGCATGGATTCGATTTAGGACAATATTTAATTCTTTACATGAGTTTTAATTTTACGGTTTACATTTGTCAAAATGTAATATTCCAACCAGTCACTTAGAGGCTATGCTAGGCAAAGCAAATAGGACACTAAAAAGATCCTTACTGTTAGGGCCCTTTTAAATTTTATAGAATTTGTATGTGTAGATTCTCATAACATTGGCTGTTTAATTTCATATTAGGTATTTATGTTAAAAAAATAAACAGGAACACTAAAATGAAAGCAATTAAAATAGAACTCACCTTTTTGGGCATCGTCGGCGACTCGTACTCGTCGTCATCGCGGCTAGATAGTGTGGAGCACGAGGAGCACGCGGAGTCCGCCGACAGGGACCTGGACCGCAGCCAGTTGACCTCCTCTTCAGTAGCACCAACAGCGATGCCGTCAGAGTAGTCGCTAACAACCACGCTCGGTGTTCTGACCGTCCTGCCTCGAGTCTCGCAGCCTTCGCTTCCACGCCGCCCCAATTCGACCACCCCAGCTTCGATCAGCGTACGCTCTCGTCTGGGAGACATCGTATCCGGAGGCGGGAAGGCGTCTCTGGGGTGGTGGATGGTGTGTCGACGGCGGGTGTCGAGCTCGACCGCGGAGTCATCGGAGAGGTCGCGGCTGCGGCGGCGGACGGCGGCGCGGTCGTCGTCGTCCGAAGAGGAGATGTCGTCCTGCGGCGAGGCGGCGCGCGGTGGGCGCAGGTACTGCATGGGGGCGGGCTCGAACCGGCGCAGGAGCTCCGAGACCCGCGGCTGCGCGTGGCGGGCGACGCGGCCGGAGTGCGGCGCGCGCGCACTCGCACTGTCTGTGCCGCGCCGCGCCGGCTCCCTGCGACACATGCTCGGATTACCTACTTGAAGGAGTTTTGGCTAGTGTTATGGGATGTAAATTTGTTTATTTGGAAATGATCTTGTGCTAATTGAGGATAATGTTCTTTGTGGAGTTTATTTTGCGCATAATTGAAGCACGGACTGCCGAATGGAGGAAAAAAGAATTATATATGAAGTGAAAATTTAACTGCGGTTTTCTGAGTCAAACGCGGCAAAGAAAGGAGAAAATTGACTTGAGCGAAACTAAGCGTTGCTGAAAATTTGTGTTAAATAAAAAATAATTATAAAATCTTTTACAACGATAACTTCAAAAGCTCTTTCCGTCTAAGTAATTTGAACCTACTCCAATTAAATTATTGCAAAAAAAAAAGGAAATATTCACCGGTAATTCGGGGTAAGTAAATTATGATTGTTCATTTCTATATTATCCAAAGCACGCAACTCAATAACTCTTTTACAGCTGAGCATCGGTATTAATGCTCAAGTCCAAATTTTAAATTTTTCGCGATTATAACTCCATAATTTTGACAATGTAAATATTTTTTGTTCGACTTTCCGGTCATGTTGCAATGGCCGTGGTCAGGAGCTGACTGAAGATTGTGGGAGTCCTGTTGACTTCGCGGGCTGAGCCAGTTCGAGACTAAAGCTATTGTTTTGAATTGTAGTCGAAACGTTAAGGTAAATAAAATAAATACGTACACCTACGATTCAATCATCCTGCTATATCACGCAACAATGCAGTCCGTAAATAGAATATCTTTAAATATGACATTCAATCAGACAGGGGTCTTTATTTGTATCAACTATTATATTTATCTTCACTGCTAGAGACCAGCGACAAAAAAAGCTGTTCTGCGCGGGCTTTGTCAGAAGCTCGGGTTATCTTTTTAACTCGGAACTAAGTGCTCATCAGAGGTTAAACTGACAAAATATCTTATGCCAGCAAGAGTTAGAAGCTAACTTTGAGTTAACACAACATTAGCGAGACATATTCAACATTTTAAATCTTCGTTTAAGAATTAACTTCGTCTGCAGTGGGCCTCACAAGATTAATCTTAATTTACCGGTTGACCAGAAATTGTCCGATGTTTTCGTTTTCTTATACCTGGCAGTGGTATTAGTTGCTCCAGCACCCAGTTTCATGTAGAAGAGGCTGTGGTTCAGTGCTTTCTCTCGGAGCACGCGCCGGAAGTCTTCGGGGGCGGGACGCTCAAGACGCGGCATATTTACTGGAAAGTTTAGAAGAACTATGTTTTAAGAACTTTAGAACTAAGTTCGGATTCTTCTTCTAGCTTCATCGTAGGCCGCGTTATTGTTTAACACCAGGAGAAATGGCGGTCAAACACAATATGGAAAAGTTTTAGTTACATAAAACTACTTAAATAAAAATGTTGACCTTTTTTTTCTAGATCAGTAATTTAAAAACCGATCTATAGAAAATAAAATTAACTATCTTTTTCATTGATGGTCCATGTTGATTATGTTAACCCTTTATTTGTCTCTCAACTTATGTGCCATTGATTTAATTTTTAAAACATGACTTTATACACACGCCATCAGTATGACACAAAATGCAACTATTATGTACTGGTTCAAACAATGTATGGGCCTGAGCGTCAGAAACTAGAGAAAAAAAACTTCAATGTTATTTTTTGTAGATATTGTTATGTCACAATAACATATTGTCACGCCTTTCCCCCAGGGAGCTGGCAGAGGTGTAATACAACACCCACACTTCGCCGGACGATATTCAGTCCCAAATATGAAGCGATGATAGACTAGTTGGAGAAGGCCTGCCTCTCAAGCCAGAGGGTTCGAACCCAGCCGACGGCACGCACCAATTTGTTCATTGTGTAAACATATGTGCGTATTGTACCTATGTCATCTGCTACATGACTGGAGCCATGTGTATGGCGACAGGCTCGCCTGTTACTATAATGTACTAGCTGCGCCCCACGGTTTCACCCGCGGTTAAAAAGTATCCTATGTGCTATTCTAGACTATAATCTATCTCTGTGCCAAATTTTATCCAGATCTGTTCAGCCGTTCTGGCGTGAAAGAGTAACAAACATCCATCCATCCATACATACAAACTTTCGCGTTTATAATATTAGTAGGATTTGTAAATGAGTTTACGTACTGACCTGTTTATTATATGCTCTGCTTAATAGTCAATTTTCAACAATATCTCATGGCCAACCGATCTTTTATGTCTGAAACAAACAAAGTGCGTATGTTAAAATAGGCTGAGTGACGAACCCTAGTGTCAGAGTATTTCTTGGTACACAACTATACATAAATAAATATATATTATACATAGATATACTTACATTTATTTCTAAACTTATCGACCAAATTTGACTGCCTCGGTGGCTTAGTTGGTAGTGAACCTGCATTCTTAGCTTGGGGGCGTGGGTTCGATTCCCATGCACCTAGGTCAAACGTTCATGTGATGAACGTTTGTATTTGTTTATGTCTGGGAGTTAATATGTATTTAAAACTAAATGTAAATGTATGTACAGCCATAGCACAAGCTTTGCTTAGTTTGGGGTCAGGCAACCGTTGTATGTGTGGAAAATGTCCCAAAATAATTAGGAAAATATACAGAAAAAATCCCAAGACTATTTACCAACTACTATAATTATTGTTATGAGCTTCGTTATCACTTCAATCTTTCAATTATTCAATACTTGGTTATTACCACTACGTCTGAAAAAACCTTATTATAATTGTTTCACTTAAGTAGGTTTAATACAAATTAATTTCGTATCCAAATATTGACCTACCAATTACATTTACTCCCCTAATCACCAGTTGGCGTAAATTATCGTCAACACAATACGTCCGTAAAGAACAATACTCTTTAGTAAAGTACAAAACAGAGTTCAGGCGTAAGTCAGGTGAAAAGTCGGAAAATACCGTTCGGTTAGTCATCGGCAAACTGCGTATGCGCCGGCAAATGTAGGTATAAAAATACACGCGTTCTTTACGTAAATCTAGGCCTTTGACTATGATTCATTAGGGCTTAGAGATAAGCTAAGATTTTGCTAGGATTATATAGAGAGAGATAGGTCGATGATCTTGCTAAAGGACAAAAAAAATGTCGTCGTTAATAGCATGACGAAAAATTGTCGTTTATACAGCTGTTATGAGAGGTAGAGCGGCGCGTGGTCATGTGAAGGAGTTCATCATCATTACGGTATTTCACCGCAGGGACATCGACCTACCCTACGTTTTTTTATGTAGAATAGGTCATCGTTTGACCACCAACTCGCCTGATGTTAAGCGACGGTGTGGTCTAAGATGGAGCACGACGACCTATAAGGTACTTATTCACTCTAGCCTAGAAGTTTTGTAGAGTGAAGAAGTACAAAGACGGTAGTTGAGTGAGGCGCTACAAGTGCGCTACTGCTCAGACCCGTCTTCGGAACGGTTACACCGGACTACATCCCGAAACACGACTAGGTCATTTCACGGCATGGCTTGGTCCGGTGGGTGGTATAACTAGCCACGGCCGAAGCCCCCCACCAGAGTTTGCCACCCGGTTAGCACTACCCGGGGACCACGTGTAGGGAATCAGAATAGAGTACATACACTCCTACGGACGTGGGTAGCTCAGCCCCCAAAAACGTTGAGGGTGATTGAGCTCATATGGCTTACTCCCAACGACCACGACAAAAACCACCAGTGGTGGTCGTTAGACAATATTTTAAAGTTTTGAACCAACTGCCAGTAGGGCTCGTTGGGACATAAAAATATTTTTTGTGCCAACGACCACCACTTGTGGCTGCTTTGGTGGTGGTTGATGGGAGCAAGTCGCCGTTGTCTACCACGCTGGCGCAGTGCTGGTTAGATGTCACATGTCTTTCGAATAAAAAAACAATTTATAGGATAAATTATTGAATTTTTAAAAAGTCTTGTGATCAGAGACGGCAAATTCAAGAAAACTGTACATACTCGTACATAAGTAAAAAGATTTGTAAATAAACAGCTCCGTCTCAAATCGCTCTTTTCACAAAATATGCGTGGTTCCAAACAACATTAAAATTATTACATGTATTGTATGTGTTTCAACTTATATCTAAGCAAATAGATGTACTTAAATTGTAATTCAATCTCCTTGTACATGTGCTACGTTATTTTTTTTAAACCAAACTTTTTGTCCGAGAAAATACGTTGTGTAGAGGTTACATAATCAATCAAATCAACTTTGCAAGTCGACGCGGCATCTTCAAACTATTTTCTTCTCTACTTAACCGTTATTTTTCTCTAGAATTAACAGGTCTTTTCCTTCACTGGATAAAGACCTTTTTACCTACTAACATGCAAGCTATGTTAAATATCGGTAGCGTTGTTCAATTACCCGCATTAACAACTACCGCGTTACTATTTCCACGAAAAAACGTTGTAGGACTCTATACTATTCTGTGGTTCTGTAATTGTACTTAATTGTTTTTAGGGTTGCCATTTCTTGGTTTGTTTATAACACAAGCCAGCCAAGACAGTTTTTCATTTGCTTATGCTCTTCCACTTGAGATGTAGATTTTTTTAAATTAATTGGTATCTATTATATCAAAGTATTCTTACTTATAGACACTTTTATACAAAAGTATTTTTTTTTAGTTTTTTCGTTATTTACCTCCCGTAAGAATCCTCTATGCCTACTGTAGATTTTACTAATGATTTATCACAAATAACAATACAAGTTATTACTCATTGGAAGATGTAGTTAAAATAATTGTAGATCAAGCTCAGAGCACAAAGTTTCAATTAAGCTTAGTGGCAGCCCTAGCGCTAAGCATTGATTGTAGGTTCCCATCAGTAATAAGTAGTAATTACATGAAATTGACACGCACATCTACTAAGTACTACAAGCTTGTAAATGTTAGGAAGTAAACTTAGAAGTGAATCGTAAAAATGGTGGTCACACGTCGACCTATAAAAAAAAACATAAAAAACCTACATAACGTTGACAATACTTATTTTTTAAACTCAGTCGCTCGTCAACTCGTCAAAATCGAAAGTTACTCTGTCTGTCTGTCTGTTTGTAGGCTCTTCGCGACTAAAGGGCTGAACGCATGAACGCTTCATGATGAAATTTGATTGTTAGTTATCACGAGGTTTTTTGATAGTATTTTCTGAATAATTGCCAAGGAAGTCACGGATCAGGTTAGTCACATATAAAATACTTTGAATGCAACACGTTGCACGTTTCGTAGAGCAATTTCATCAAGTTCTGTGCTCTAAGGCTAAGGCAGTTTTATGCTTTCAATTCCCTCAAAGTGTTTCCAAAATGAAATTGAAGAATTTTTTTTTTATTCTTGTACCTATTTATTAACCACCATCTCGCCTGATGTTCAGTAATGATGACTACAGTTATATAAGTCTACAATTAGTATACCGAACAACAAACAAGCAATCAGACAGACAAGAGAGCGAGTAACAATAACATGGTAAGTATAACAGAGAAGTATCAACTCGACTACACGAACCCAACAGGACAACCTTGGCAGTAGATAGTAGTCAATTCGTCTCCATACAACCATCACGCGTCCTCATTCTGTGACGTCAAACCCAGCCTTGTTGTAAGGGCAAGCTGGCTAGGCAACGAATGACAAAGTGACTCGGATGTTGACTTATTTACTGTACTTGAAATTTGAATAAGAGTTTGGTATTTACTACCTAATGATGAAGATAACAGACGAGTATAATTTCTTCGAAGGGTAATTTACTACACAAATAATTAGCTCCATGGATTGAGACATTTCAAACAAACTGCATTTATTCAGTAATAATACAATTGATGTGATTAAAATGAATGAAACATATTTTATCGTGATAAACATCTTACATTTTTTAATTACTTTGTTTTGTGAGTTTTCGATAGCATCTGGTGTCTTTAACTTTTGTCTCAATCCAATAAGCACGAAGTTTAAAAGTAAATTAACAACACGAATTACCTAAGTACCTACCCATCTATGTACCATAACATATTGCCACGCCTTTCTCCCGAAGATGCTGGTTGAGGTGCATTGCAGCACCCAAGATACTCATTTCCAAATGTGACAGGGTGACAGGGTGACAGGGTGAGCCTATCGCCATACACCGAGCTCCAGTTATGTGGCAAATGATAAATGATTAAAATAAAGTTAATGTTGATGTGGTTGTTGATGATAAAAGTGTTAGTGGTCGTAAATGATGCATTTATGTATGCATATATGTGACCTATATTTAGTGATTATTTAGTGATAGGATAGTTGAGTCCTCGTTTTAATTAGAATACAGAAGCATTGATTTCATAATACTTATTTAAGTCGAGCTAGTTTATTTTCATATAACAAGTAAACAATGATGAATAATTGTATACCAGTAGAATTATGTAAGTGTTACAATATAATGCACTACATTATCGATTAGGTATTTAGAGTGCTAACTGCCAGTTAGCTAAACCTGCTTGGTGTTAGTTAGTTTTTTAACCCCCGACGCAAAAACGACGGGATGTTATAATTTGACGTGTGTGTGTGTGTGTGTGTGTGTCAATCTGTGGCATCGTAGCTCCCGAATGGACGAACCGACTAATTATGTATTTTTTTTTTGTTTGAAATGTGAATTAGTCGGGAGTGTTCTTAGTTTATATTACTCGCAACTAAACTTCGCTGTTTCTTCTTTCAAAGAATGAAATTTGAAATACCAATTAAAACTAGATAAATCTCTAACATGCACGTGCAATCAAAATAATTAAATTAAATTACACTTTCGCAGCTTCGTCCCTATTTCGAAACGTAATTTGTTGCAAATTAAAGTTTGCAAAATGAACGAGATATGAACGCAAGAGCGGCCGAGCGATACACCTTACGATGCAACTTAAGCGTTCATTTATACGGAGACAGCGCTGTCGCAAAATCCGCTGTCACGTCAGCGCTAGCGTGGTAGACCCAACGTGAACAGTTTTCAGCACAGAGTCTCTAACATGCGGCAGTGCCGACGTGGTAGTGACCCAATGTAAGCAAATTGTGGCGCAGAGCCAACAAATGCGACAGGGAGGAAGTAGGTGGACCTAACTGATCGCAGATATGCTGACGTGACAGTGACCTAGTACAAACAGTAAGTGCACCGCGCACTGACGCGCAACACTGCGCTGAAGCCAACAAAACTTCGCTGTACGATGTCGCATCATAACAACGGTAGCTATCGCATTACAACAGCGGCGATATTTAGACACTTATAATTTGGTTCAAGCTTAAGTTAGGACCATGTTTCTAGACACCTGACAACCTAGATACGGCTAGATAAGGTAAAATAATTAAAGAGATAACAGCACATGACGGATTGGGAGCGCTGGTGATGGAACTAGCGCTCCCAATTCGTCATGAAAAGCACGTCTACACGGGTAAAACGTTTGAAATCGAAGTTAATAATCTGCTCGAAGTTAATGTCTGGATCTGGAAGGATCGCTCATAGCAATAAAACCACTTTTCGTATCTACCTCCAATGCATTTTTGTGTTTGTATTTTCTTTTTGTGGAGCCAATAAAATATTACCTTACTGTTTTATGTATTTATTACATGTATCTATTATGAAAATCGACTAAATTCTATAGTTCTTTTGAAGTAGAATGAATTATTGTAATATTTTGGAGTAGGAAGTGAATATAGGTACCTACTCATCTCACCCAGTGACCTACTGAGCCTAGGTATCTACGATCAACTCAGATTAGGATTGATTGTCATGTAAATACAATCAAGATTAGGAAGGCGCTCCCAAACAGGTGAAGGCCATACAACTTGGATACAACCCAAAAAAAAAATTAAAATTATAATGAAGATATTAGCCAAGGGTTTACATTATAGTGGAAGTTTAGGTCGAAATGAGGATTTCCGGTTTCTTCACCTATAAGATATCAGCCAGGTTATCAAAGTAGAATATACCAAAGGAGTAAGCAAGGAGGAGTTAAGGTTTGAGCACTTAACTTAACACTAACATTTACTGTAAAATTGACATTTTAAATCTGTTTCGTTATTCGGTAGCAGTTGGCAATGCGGCACTCCAACAGGTCAACAGTACAAAACTTCTAGGTTTCCAAATCGACAGCGCGCTGACGTGGGAGAAGCACATAGACGAGTTGTGCGGGAAACTGAGCCGCTCGTGTTCGCGCTCCGGCGGCTCGCCAGCACCGCCACCCTCAACGTCGTGCGCTCCTGCTACTTCGCGACCGTCCACAGTAACATCACGTACGGGTTGGAGCTATGGGGCCGTGCTGCCGATCGTAATAGGGCATTTGTCATGCAGAAGCGAGCCATACGTGCCATATGCGGGGTTCAGGACGACGTCTCATGCGTGGAGCTGTTTCGGGAGCTTCAGATATTACCTCTGCCGTGTGAGCTCGTTTACCAGGTAGCCCTATTCACCCATGTAAACCTAGATATTTTTCAACGTAGGGGCGTCCATAATACGTTCAATTTACGTAGTAATAAAAAGAAGGACCAACTAGTAACCCCCTCACATCGTCTCGTCAAGTCGAAGAGGTCAGTGTATATTTTAGGGCCGGCGGTCTATAACCGTATACCAACTTCCGTTCGGGATGCGCCTTCTACCGCGTGCTTCAAAACCAAGATGAGAGCTTGGTTACTAGATAATATGTTTTATGACATTGAAGCTTATTTTAAAATAAGAGATTTTTGAACTATTATTATTTTGTATAATAATAGCTATACATAATATTAAACTATTTTTACTAGGTAATGACATTAATGAATTATTTTTATATTTAACATAATTATCAATTATTATTGTTCTGACATTCGTTTTTAATTATAAATATTCAACTGTGACGTGTAACTATAGGAGTTATCAATAAATTTTGATTTCTGATTTCTGATTTCTGTTACCTTTTTGCATTCATGTATGAAGTGCTGCAGAAAACCGACTCGAATACCACGGATCATCCCGTGACGTTCAGCTTTTGAGCTCACCCGAGGGCCAACTACGGTTGTTCTCGCCATTGAAGCTAATGAGGAACTTTGATCAACATTATATGATGCAAAATCCTTTATTATTCTTTTGACGTCAATGACGGGCGAGATAAAACTGACACAGAGCGTGACACAATCAACGCCTGAAGTCGTCGAGGCAATTCTCTCTTGTCAAACACAGCGCGATCGTTCGCGAATCTACCACGACATTCACAAAAAAACCGTGCATGTTTAAGTAAAGTAATACATCGCTAATTGACAGTTCAAGTCGGACAATAACATCCGAAAGGTGAAAATCGTATACATGAGTTACAGCGCGTTAAGATTAGAAACCGTAACGAGTTTACGTTAGCAGAGTCTGTTCGGAATACAAGATTACTGTCAGCGATAGAGATGTAAGGTGTATACGAATAATTTATTCGAATAATGCGATGATAGCCTAGTTGAAGGAAAGCTCGCCTCTCAATACAGAGGGTGCGGGTTCGATCCCAGCCGAAGGCACGCACTAATTTGTTAATTTGTGAAGGAGTGCGTATTATATGTCATCTCCTACATAACTGAAGGCCGGTGGTTGGCGATATTTAGCACATTTGGGACTAAGTAATGTCCGGCAAAGTGTGGGTGTTGCTATTCAGATACACCTCTGCCAGCCCCTCCTGGGGAAAGCGACGACATGTTATGTTATTCGAATATGTGCTGTTCGAAGTCTTATTAGAAGTAAGTAAAATGTATTTTTTTTTATTTTGAGATCGTAAATACTTTTTCTACCTTCTATACTAAGGCACTACTTCGGTATTTAGGCATTTAACGAAAAACCAAATCGAATGTTACTCTTACATACATAACGTTAACAAAATAATAATGATACCTAAATTTTTTTTTTATTATTATTTGTCAACTTACCCCCGAATAACGTTCAGGATTATATTACACAGGAATATCTTATTCTACCATATACAATTTTAATACTACTTTCTTATTATATAGTGACTTATCCTACATATTTATTATTATACATAACATTAGATAGTACCTAGCCAGGAAAAAAGTTAATTAAAATATTAATCATAAGAAAAAACACAATCTTTCAAACTTGTAAACTCAAAAAAAAATTACTTCCTCAAAGTAAACTTCTTGGTTCTTGGGACAGGCAGATCGGAATGAACTTTAGATCAATAAAAAATGTCTTATTCGAATAACTCACATAAATTATAAATCGAACGATAAATGAAACCCACCTCTACCTAGCATGATGAATCGCACATGTTCTAGAAAGTTTAATACAATTGTGATGGTTATCGTAATAATTAAATTTTATCTTGTTTTGTAGTGCTATCACTTCGTTCCGCTGATGAATTTATTTGTTTGAAAGTGTTTGAATGGTTTTAATTGTTAAGTATTATCAGAGGCCTTCGAGTTGGTAACCTAGATCCAAATATTAGTTTTAGTTTAATCAAATACGCGAAACTCATTCTAAGCAATGCCCCTCAGTGTCTTGCCTGCGATCTTCTGGGTAGTGGCTCTTTTTTCAAACAAGGTAGTTATCTTTTGTGTCAATAAGTGTACCAATCTTCAATACTCATTTTGACTTGATTTCATTTTGATTTGCAAGGTGGATAAAAATCAGACTAGCCCTATTCGTAGGAAGTTTTTACGCAAACATTAGGCCCTGTTCAGAACGCTAAATTGCATAATCTAATCAGGCTAGAAATATACCTGTATTTATTATTTCTGCGTATTAGACAAGGAGATCAAAAGTTTTACTTGGTTTAGATTTAGCAATTTAGCGTTTAAATTTAGGGCGTCTTATTGTAGATAATTGAATTAACTCATACGTCAATCCGTTTTATAAAATCACAGCAGTACTAATTGATTGTGTATGTAGCTTTCCAGTAATAAAATATATTTTTAAATCGTAACAGTCAGAAGTTCCGGAGATGTTCCCTTACGAGTCAACTTCCAATTTTACCTCTTTAAATAGTTAAAATAGTTATTTATTTCATTAATATCGGTATAAACAATAAAGAAATTAACGCTTACGCAAAACAGTTTATTTACTCATACACCGTGAAGGTATTTAGTAATAATGTTTCCTGCGTCCTCGTAGATAATTGTTTTCAAAACATAGTGTGACGTCATAGTTTTTTTTATTGACATGCTAAGAATTCTGTACATCAGAGTCAGAGGCGCACCCTATAAGCTAAGATATCAGGTTTTAAGGCTCCTACGAATACTTTGACTAACTACGTATTAGCTAAAGGTTTTCTGATAATAGAAAACCTTTAGCTAATGCGAATTTAGTCAAAGTATTCGTCTAGATGTTAAAGAGCCTTCAAAATTATCTATTACAAATTACAATTTCATCTATTTTTATAATTGTTGTTTAATTATACTGAAATAACCAGGAATTTCCTTACGTAAATTCCCTACTGGAAGGTATATTTAATTTACTTAGTATACTCATATGTTAGGTTAGTACAAAATGACCCCTTACAAATACGGATATTTTTCATAGCTCCATTTTATTATGAGGGCTTTTATAGAAATTTAGCCCATTCACACATCCACCAACACGAATACATTGCCAAACATCAGAATGTGATGAGTTTCCAAGAAATTCGACAAGCGCGAATATATGGAAATTTTAGAACTGCGGGCTTTTCTTTTTTAGCAAAAAAAACTGTTTCTCCATACTTACTATATTTCATTCGATATACGTCTGGCGAATTCCTTCTTCAATTTGATACCAAATAAAAAAGTATGTACCTACACAAAAAGGTACAAATAATCTTCAAATTATTCCTGTTCAAAAACAACAATGCCAACTAATATGATGTAACACGCAGCATCCAGAAAAATTCCACAAACCTTGTCACTGTTCATATAAACTAGTACTGTGAATGTTCTTTCATAAAGTTTAGTTTAGCTCGTACCGTAACTTCCTACGTATTTGCTGGGTACCCTTATCATTTTGTACATACAACTAATAGTTAATACGTATCGTGCAGTTATCACGCACACATCCTTTCAAAACAACACCAAAGGTTCTAATGGTTTTAATTAAAACATTGTTATTGAGTCCTGAGTACTATTTTTCCATGTTGGCGATACATACTTATCTCCATCTCTTTTCTACATAGTTACAACAAACCCCTTTTCCGCGGCTGTCCTTCTTTCTGTCTGGTATTTCCGTTGACTGCCCCTTAAACTACTCAACGGATTTTGACTGTTTGACCCTTTGAACAATAACACTATTTTAGTCGCTCTTTGAGATGGAGACCTCCCGGCCGGTGTTTATCTTCCTCTATAGGTCGCATTCCTCGACCGATTCTTCTGAAATTTTGTGAGTATACGTTCGATAATTATTCAGGTTTGAATAAGTAACTGATAACTATTTCTGGAAGGGAGGGTTTTAAAAACAGTCTTTTTTTATGGATAATAAGTCGGCGTTTGACCACCAATTCGCCTGATGTTAGGCGACGTTGTGGTCTAAGATGGAGCACGACGACCTATAAGGTACTTATTCACTCTGGTCTTGAAGTTTTGTAGAGTGAAGAAGTACGAAGACGGCAGTTGAGTGCGACGCTACAAGTGCGCCACTGCTCAGACCCGTCTTCGGAACGATCTTAATGTGAAAGTAAACCACTAATACTAATGTACCCAAATATAATCCAAAACCATGTACAATATGTGAGTAATTTCAATATCAATCAAATGGACACCAAGATCAATACGACAGAAAGACGCCAAAGAAAAACAATACGAGATCCGTCCTCTTCCGTGCTCCAGCGAAAAGTGCCGGTTGGCGGGGCGGGCGACTCAGGCGCTATCCTACTGACAGTACTTTGACAGTTCGCTCGGAAAACGTCACACAGCAGAGCATAGACTGCATTTTTTGTATGTGTTGCTAACATAACATACAAACAAACACACACAAACAAACCTTTGCCTTTACTTACAAGCGACCCGTCTCGACTTCACACGGTAACTTTGCGTACTTAGAACTATTTTTAAAATTTATTCTGTGGTATCCATAAAAATAATTAGTGGAACCCGCATTAAAATCCGTTCCATGGCTTAGGAAATGTTAGCGGATTTACAGACAGACAGACAGAAACCACTATGTTTTATGTAGAAAAGAGAAGAGTAGAGAAGAGAAGTAGAATTAACTTTGCACCGTGGTTTTAGTCACGGTCCTCATAGGATGTCACACATTTTTGTGATAAATGTGTGACATTCAAGGTATATGCTACTTCAATCACAGCCTAAGTTACAAATCCTACTTCCTACTTATATTATAAACGCGAAAGTTTGTAAGAATGGATGGATGGATGTTTGTTACTCTTTCACGCCAGAACGGCTGAACAGATCTGGATGAAATTTGGCGCAGAGATAGATTATGGTCTAGAATAGCACATAGAATACTTTTTAACCGCGGGTGAAACCGCGGGTCGCTGCTTGTATCTAATAGTATAGCTTTTTTTTTAAATCGGTCTCAGGAATCGAAAGCGCTAACTACTCTCACATCCTAATCCTCTCATACTCGTAACTAATATTACAAATCCGAACGTGATATTGTTCGTTTTGTTATTTCGGAACAGCGGGTGAAACCGCGGGGCGCAGCTAGTGTCTATATCAACATAGGCTATACATACCTACCTAATTAATGTGATTACTATTTTAGCTCCTAAACACGTCATTTTGACTAATCAGCAATCAATCATTATTTTTATTCTGCGATAATAAAAAGTAAAAAATTAAAAAATTGTTAGATTACATTAAAATGGTCGTTAGTTGATTGTTATGACGTACCTATATGATAGTAAGTTACACGTGCTACAGTTGAAGGGCAAAATTTTCAGTGAAATCACTAGCGATTACATAGGTTAAGTCTCTAGTAATTTCATTAAAAAATTTAGATTAATAAATGTTCGATGAAAACTAGAGATTTAACCAATGTTTTTAAACCTATTAAACCGATTTAAAAAAAAATTCAGTGATATCACTAGAGACGTAATCTATGTTAAATCTCTAGTGATTTCACTAAAAAAAGTTAGTAATTATGTTATGACGTATGAAAATAAGTTACATACGTGCTACAGTCTCCTACAGTGTGAGTGTGAGCTACAGTGTGTCTGCTACAGTGTGAGAGTGTAATTTATTTATTATTTGAAAAAATAATGCCCCTCAGTTTCTTGCCTGTTCTTCTAAGTAAAGGCTTTTTGTCCGAACAAGGCGGTCGAGTCTATTTAAATAACTTTGACGTTCTAGTGTATCTTTGATACCTCAATTGAATAAAAACATTTTGACTTTGACTTTGACTTTGACAGTTAAAGCGCAAATTTTTCAGTGAAGTGACTAGAGATTTAACATAGATTACGTCTCTTGTGATTTCACTGTTTTTTTTTTTTTAATCGATGGAAACTAGAGGTATAATATTAATGTTAAATGTGTTAAATCTCTAGTGATTTCACTAAAAATCTACTAACTAGATAATTACTAATTACGTTTCAGGGTAACGACTGCAGTACGTTTTCGCGCAGGATTTTGAACTATGAATTTTAAAATTCGGAGTCTAGGTAACTGAACTATCATAGATCAGCGGAACGTTTACTATCAGGCGAGCAACTTGCTCGTCTTGTTACTAACAATCATAAGAATAGGTTTTTATAAAGTAAGTACATGGTTTGGGTTAAAATACCTACTAAAAAACTCTACGCCAAACACGAAAACTTATCAAAAAACCGGTCAAGTGCGAGCCGGCTCGTGCACGAAGGGTTCCGTACGGAAAAAAACAAGTTTGTTGTAGGGGAGCGGGGGCTCCCATACAACAAAATAAATATTTAAGGGGTTAAATATTTATTTTATTCTGTTTTTTAGTAATTTTATTGTTAGATACGAAAATTTCAACTATTGCGGTTCATGAGATACAGCCTGGTGACAGACGGACGGACAGCGGAGTCTTAGTAATTACCGTTTTACCCTTTGTGTATGGAACTCTCAAAAGATAGGTGTGTATGTAGCAAGCTGTAGCAATGAGCACGTATTCGATGTAAAGTAAAGTAAAGTAAAAATTTATTTAACATTGGACTAGTTTACATCAGATTAACAAGAAGAATAAAAGACAAAAAGACGCTTAGATGTAGTATGCACCTGAGTATTTGTGTAGCGAGCCCCAAACTCGGCTGGGCCTGTCTCTTGGGGCCCAAATTCTAGTGTTACCAAAAACCATTTTGCTGCGCGCGCTTATTAGTTAGGTAAATATAATTAAAACATGAAATACATACATTTTACATTGTTTCACGGTAGCAAGTATGAACCTTGATAGCATTATTATGCCTATTATCTCTCCTGTGGTAATATTGGAGTAGAGGAAATATTAAATAGCTTAACCAGAACATGTGAAATGTATCAAATATGGAATAGTGCACCAATCGAGACATTTTCTATACATTTTTTAACGAATATGTAGGTCCCATTCTATGTATTTTCTGACAGTTTTGCGCAATTTTCTTGTGGCCCGTGTAATCAATCACACGCAAACTTATCTAACCTACACTAAGAACCATACAACCAATTTTGACTTCAATAAAATTTGTTACAATATTACAACAAAACAATAATTCACGTAACATACTCGTACTACTGTTCAGTTAGCAATCGATACGGAACTGTAAATCGACATCACACGCGCAATAAATAGAGAAAAGTGGCACGATTTGTCTCCGTCACGCACAACTATAATAATAATAATAATAATCCATTTGTTTCAGGCAATATAACTTGCATACAATGCAAGTTACAGAGGCCCATAGAAAATAAATACCTTACAGACTAATACATATAAAATAAAAATATAATAACATACATATAAATAACATCAATAAAATTAACTAAATCTTCTGGGCTTTTGCTCCCTGTGCGGCCTCCCAGTAGCGCCGGAACACTAGCCCTTTTGGCCAGAACTCAGGCGAGAGTAGTGCTGCCTTGTGTTTCGCTGGAACCCGTAGTAAGTAAGACTTGAAATAAGTCTCAACTATGTTGTAACTGTGCACCACTCGACCGTGCTAAGGAAGAATACATTATCCACTCATACATGAAGACAGTCATGTAGATCAGAGATCGGCAACCTTTTGGCAAGCAAGGGCCATCTAGTGGCAAAATGAGGTAAACCGCACCAACCGCATTCTTCTTAATTTTGATATCTACACTAGCTGTCACCCCGCGACTTCGTTCGCGTTTATTATTTATATATAAATATGTGAGCTATCCTATCTGTTAAGTTAGATCGAACTGCACACGGTGTGCAAATTTGATTGAAATCGGTTAAGTAGTTTAGGAGTCTATAGCGGACAAACAACGTGACACGTAATTTATATATATTAAGAAATATATAACGACGATGATCAAACGTAGAACGATAAAGTCGCCAGGTTACCGACTCGCGCGCTCAGCGCTACTATTGACAGCTAGCTCGGTTATACGTAGCACGTAATTATTTTTTAAGAATGATTTTAGTTTGAATACAGTCGCGGGCCGCAAGGAACAGGGCCTGCGGGCCGCGGGTTGTCGACCACTGATGTAGGTTTAAATCTACTCTACAAGATAAAGTTACTGTAAAAGACAACGTTGCGTTGATAGCAAAGCAAAAGTTTAGTAAAATAATCATCATAATTTTTGTAATCAGTCCAATTAGAATAGAGTAATCATTTTTGTAATCAATGCAATTAGAATAGAGTAATCATTTTTGTAATCGATGCAATTTTTAAGCATTGCATCGCACAATGCTTAATTCCATTGAAAAGCTTTGGATTCGAGTTCGGGTTCTACTGCAGTTTTAGTTTTTGAGCAAAATGTGAACTTTTTTTTATTGGCCAATGGTCGATTTACCTAAAACGAAGCGGTACAAGTATAAATTAAAAATTTTAAAAACCCCGACACCAATGTTCATCAGACATATTCTAAGAACACTCCCGCCACTACACCACACACACTAATTCACCTTTCAAACAAAAAAAAATCAAAATTAGTTCCTCCATTCGGGAGCTACGATGCCACAGATACACACACACACACACTCAGACACATCAAACTTAAAACACCCCGTCGTTTTGGCGACTGTATTTAAAAATTTAACTTAAATTTAAATTGAAACTTAAGATAGAAACAATTATTTTTTTCAAGTAAATAAAAATAAGTAGGTCCTCCTTGATAAGATGAAGTTCAAATCCAAGGCAGTCTGGGCGGAAATAGGTTGGTATACAAAAAAGTAAATTAGAAAATACTACAGAACTTACCTATTCATTTTTTATTTATTACCTCTATAACCTAACAGTTCACCGATCTAAAGAAAATCAAAAATTTAGCATGTCTTTGGAGGAACCTGATTCTCCCTGGACTATGGAATCAAAGCATTAAGAAAAATAACACTTCCAATTTTTATGTCTGGATCAAATGCAGTTTAAGGAAAATCCACAAAAAATAATAACATAGGTACTTTACGCAATTTTAGGGAAAACGAAACCTAACATTAAACAATAGTCTAGACTTTAGAAGTCCGAAGAACCGTCAAAACCAAACAACTAACAACCAATTTTATCCCCCTATTGTTCCCATGCTGAATTCCCTTATCTCAATTTGATTGCATTGACGTCATTGCGCCTGCGCCGACCGCCTGCCACTCGCTATGATTGTTCCGCTGATTTCTCGTCCGAGTTTTCGTGAGTTTGGTCACATTTTATATCACAGCGAGGGACGGCAAGGACAGCGGAGCGCTTGTCTAAAACCACCGCTCTCGCCATACCATCCTTAAATTGCCCTTCCCTCTTCAAGTCATACCTATTTCTCCAGTTACTCTCTCCTTGATCTTCTTCTAAATTTTACCATCCTCATGTCTATTTGACATGAAGCGCTTCGTAGATTGAAATGTCTAGGGTGTTCCGTATCTGATAGGACCAATGGAAGCTGCAGCATCGTGTTGATGTCGAATTGCAATGTGATCATCATCTTCTCCAGGTTTTTGCCTTATGTTCTTGCATATAGCCAAGGTACTAAACTTGCCTATTGTAATCTAAAACGCAGCCTAACACGGTCACACTTCGGTTAGGACCTCATGAGGCTTGGTCACGAATAGCTTTGTAGAACAGGGAAGTAGTTTAGTAAATTTGGTCATTTCTGGTGAATGGCGTGTCGGTAGGTAAATCAGAACGATTGCGGTATACGGAGATTGATCGACATTTCGAAAAGGTTACATTCTGGTTGGTAAGAGGTATGCCAATGAAGCAATTTTTCCTAACATCCTACTAATATTATAAACGCGAAAGTTTGTAAGAATGGATGGATGGATGAATGTTTGTTACTCTTTCACGTCAAAACGGCTGAACAGATCTGGATGAAATTTGGCACATAGATAGATAGAATATATTTAGATAGTTATTAGATATTAGATAGTCTAGAATAGCACATAGGATACTTATTAACCGTGGGTGAAACCGCGAGGCGCAGCTAGTTTTACATAAGTGCGTGTCTGTTATTTCTCCTAAAATAACAACAATAGTAACTAAGCCTAAATCAAGAGACCTAATAATAATTGCAAAGCAACGCTTCAAAAACCGACTTCCCGTCATCCAAATTGGGTTTAGGCAGCTTAACCGATTTCAGTAAAAAAATGTGGGACCACCTCTGAAATCTGATCTACCAAACCAAAAATCAGCAAAATCGATTCATAAAATTGGCGGAATGATCGCGTGTCATCTCAATAAAAAAAAACATATAGTTCAATTGAGACCCCCCATTCTTTAAAAAAACTGCGGTCGGCTAAAACTGCGAAATTAAGGGTGCACTCTGTCTAAGAATTAATTCACTTTGTCGTCATCCATCACAGCCTCCCTTTTGCTGTGCCATCTGTTTACTGGTTTTCAGGTCAGTCGTTTGACTACAGCTTTCCTGACCACAACACGACGTGTGATGACGTTGATAAGATCTACTTGTGATGAAATCGAAAATAAACATTTCAGTTTCCGTGAAAAGCAGTTTTGGGTTTTGAGCGTCAAAGCATCGCGTATGACGTTCAGACTTTGAGAAATAATCGTTCAAAGGATCAAAATAGGGAATCCCCACATAAAACGTATTCCGGATGACTGAAATAAATAAATCTATGGAGTTCTTATGATCTTTTCCAATATGTTTATGGATTATCTGCTCAGCGTGGTTGCAGGAAATTACTGGATGTTTATTTTTATGAAAATTCTTCGAGAAGTATGTTTTACTGATACGAGGAGTGACGCTCTCGATTCTAAGGGGAATAACCCTTGCATTGTATAATTATATTATTATAATTTATACCTATCTGACATTTTCATACATTACTACAAGTTAGCTCTGTTTGTAATTACTTATTACCTAATAACTAAAAACTTTAAATTTTCCAAACAATCTTTAAAAAACACAGTTGGTTACAAAATCACAAACTTAAATTGATATTATTCCTTATATTCAAAAATTTGATCGAAGTAATTATGAGTTAAGTTACCCACTTTCGGGTTAGTACACACTTTCCTGATAACCCTATAGAAGTATAGGTGACGTTCATAAGTGTATCTTTGATACCTAATTGAATATAAAACATTTTGACCTATACATAAAGCCACTATACGAATTAACTTCTTTCTAAGTTGATCAGCCTGCTCGGGTCAGGTTTATTTAGAAGGAACCACCTCTAAATTTGAAGACTACCGTACATATTGTGCCTTTTGAGAAAGGCAGACTCTGGTAGATAGACAGAGATTATGTGACAGTATAACTACGAAGATGAATTATATTCCTGCCAGCTCAATTGATACAACTGCTCGAGCGGATGAACGCAATAGGGGACTAGACTTAAATATGCAAAAGATTCGTCAGCGTAGAATGGACGAGTATGATAAAATATCTCATACACAGGAATGTATATAGTATTTCTCAAAAAAGTCAATTGTTTCCATTAGGTACACAAGTGAAGAAACACTTACACTGGCCTATACAAAAAAAAAAGTGTATGGTGCAGCTCTGTTCGCATCTGTAGTCGGCTAAGTAGGTAGTATGAACTACATTGCTGCTACAAGATGTCAGCTGACAGCTCTGGTTTATCTACAATTCTTATTTTATTTTTTTTGTGGTTTTATTCAAAATCAGTCCATGTTATAACTACTTTTATGACATTAATCGTATAAATTTATGATGGCAAGTAATTCGAGAAGATGCATTAACGATCCTGATATGTTTTGTTACATATGCGGTGAGTATATAATGAAAAATTAACGGAAACCGATTAATGACAGGGTAATTCGCTTGTATTCTGTTTACTTTCTTCCTCATGAACAAGGGCTGCTATGAAAAATGTAACTAGTTTTCTCGTATTACTCACAAAATATACTCAAAATCAGGTCTAAAATCTTAGGCACCAAAATGAGTGTAGACCAGTGTTATGAACGTATTTTTTAGTTGTAAAAATGACTCTAAGGCCTTATTTAGAGAAAGAGCGACTGCCCAGAATAACAGGCAAAAAACTGTAAGACATTTTTTTTTAAATATATACAGGCAATAAAACTTAGTCATAATATCGTGCGGTGAAGCAATTATGTCGCATTGCATCACGAATTCATCAGCTCTTCAAACGTTAGTCATTTTATTCATACACTTTCCTTTACATGCAGTTCGGGTCCTCACGTCAAGACACGCTGCTTATTCGTTCTTTGCACGTCATCCGTGCTTTCCCTGACACCATTCTGTAGAACTGTGGAGGAGCCACCACCGGATTTTCTGGACAAGACTGGTAACTTTTCATTGGAAATTTTAGTACCTTAATTTTGCCACCAGTAAACCAACATTTGGACTGCACTTAGTCATTACGGGCTTTCCTTAGCTTTTATCGTCCTCAAAGCTTTAGTAACTTTATTGTCTCTGTTTCCTGGAAACGAAGCTGACGCTTGCGGTTTCTGTTAACCTAGTACAAGTACGTCTTTGGATAAGTGACCGCGAGTGGCAATTACAGCTCTCAGGGATCTGTGACGTGACTTGACGGTTGTTTTTATGAGACCGGGACTTACAGTTTAATAAGTCATACGAACCATGAATTAGACCGATTCATAACTACGATAATGAAAAATGTAACGAAAGTAAACAAAATTAACTAAGTACCACACCTGCACACGTGTAGGTAACACCGAAGTGCATCCACGATGCGAGTCGATAAGACAGTTGTGTAATTACACGCACTTTCTCGAAAACAAAGGCGTGGAATAGCAAATAGCAAATGTGGAAAACAATGCATTTTAAACGCTGACTAAACTGGATAGGAACTAAAACTTTGGAAAGGTAAATTATGCTTAAGGTGAAAATGTAAGAATGAGGGCAAAATAAAATCTTGTGTACCAATTTAGTGCTAAACTAAAACTCTTAAGCTATAAGAAAAACAAACTTAACGAGTATTCATACAATATTCGTATATTTACTATACAGTAAACATTGTAATATAATTAAGAAATCAATGAATTGTAAATTTCATAGTTTATGAATTTTATTCTAAGCCCATGAATAAAATCAAATGTTTTTATTTAATTGGGTACTGAACGTCAAAGCTATAAAAATGAGTTCAGAAAAGATGCTAAAATCCAGAAGAACAGGCAAGAAACTAAGAGGCATATTGTTTTTACTTTTATTTCACGTTAGAAAGAAAGAAAGAAACCATTTATTTCACCGCACAAAACATTACAACAACAACAAACAAAAAATATATACGTACAGACGTTATATACATACCCAGCCTATTAAGGTACATAGTTAAAGGTATAGAAATGAGTGCATATATAACATAACATATCGTCACGAATGAGTACATATCATGATCGTTTAGCATAATCTGAGGCTTCCATATCTGTAAGTGTGTGAAGTACAGACGCCTACCATTTCCATTTCTTCCGACAGTTCCTATATGCGTGTGAAACGTTGGTTTCCGCCAGACATTTTCCAACTGTTAATCCACTCACAAAGTTACCGACGCTTCCATACATTATGTATGACAAGGAAACTGGAGGCACCGTCATCATTTTAATTCAATTTGAATTTGAAGTCGGAAGACAATTTCGAGTTCCGCGGGTAGTCACGCAAGTTTTTGCGAATACGTACGGAGTGATAGGTTCTTTCAGACTACGCTAACAATATGGTGATCATAGCGTTTTATTCTACTTCCTGTTAATTTGAAATATTTAAGAAGGAGAATATTTGTATGTTTGTGTTGTTTGTTGCTCCTTCACGCTCAAATATTTTGATGGACTAATTTTGGTTTGGAGGTAACTTGGACCTGACTGCCTCGGTGGCTCAGTTGGTAGTGAACCTGCCTTCTGAGCTTGGGGGCGTGGGTTCGATTCCCACCTAGGTCAAACATTTATGCGATGAACATTTGTGTTTGTTCTATGTCTGGCTGTTAATATGTATTTAAGTATGTATTTAAAAATATCTAAGTATGTATATCAGTCTCTGGCAGCCATAGTACAAGCTTTGCTTAGTTTGGGGTCAGGCGACCGTGTGTGGAATTGTCCCGAATTTATTTATTTATTTATTTTATTTAACACATTTACTTTTTTATCCTACTTTTAAATCGAAACAGAGCCAGCTAGTAACTACATAATTTCATAATTTTACCCATATTGCCCCCTAATATAGCAGACTTCTAACCTAACGTGGCGTTGTATGTTCGGAGTAATTTACATAGGTATACGGTGTTTGCCGATCATACACGACGTGCAGGGCAGCTTAAGCAGGTTCCTAGAAAGCTGGCAAAGTCGAATAAGCTCACACATGTGATGGGACCGACGGTGTATAACAAGCTACCAAGTGACGTCGTTGCCGCTCCCAACCAGCAGCTCTTTAAAAATCGCTTAAAGCGCTGGCTTGTCGATCAGACGTTCTACAGTTTCAAAGAGTTCCTTGAACTGTAAATAACAGGGATAGTATACAAATGTACAATGACTTATTATTATTACCGTACCATTTAATGTTTACTGAATAGTACTAATATTACTATACATATTTAATAATATCTTGACATGTAAATAATACTTACGAATAAATGAATATGAATAATATAATATGAAATAACAATTTGTTTTCAATACAAATCAAAAATAATGGAGAACTTTGCCAGAATGATGATTTAAAAGTATGCACTTAGGTAACACCTATACTTACTTCTAGGTGTTAATAATGATAGTGTCCAATATGTGTGCTAACGATATCCAACGAGCTTGAAGCAATTGCGTCTGTGTTTTTTCTATCTTTAGTTGCAATAATCTGTACAAGATGACGTCAATTGCCTAATTTGTGAAGGGTTTGTCAGTAATTCTTGAAAGACGCATTTGCCCCAGTCGACCCTTCTGTACGATATTATATGCAGAGCATTAGGCCAACGCGCGGCTATGGATAATATCGAAAAGCTACAATGCGATGTACTGTACTGTTCGGTCGACGAAACTTGACGAGTCTGAACATAGGATCTGCGAACTTTAGCGCTAGGTTGTACACACGTGAAAAAAAAACTATTGTTGCCAGATAAACATGCGCTGTACAGTGCGTTGGGCTTTGGGACACACCAGTTGCGTAAGCAACTCTTAAATAAACTTTGAACAACTTTAAACCTTAAAAAAAGTTTCAGCTCAACTTTCTGCGCTATGTCCAGTCTCGCCAAGATACAACGGCCATTTTGTAGCTTAGTCTGAAAAGGCCATACAATAACTTCTAATATAATCTACGAACGCTTCCGTACGTGCCATTTTATCTAGAATACATCGGCAATTACCTTTTAATTAATATTCGAAAGCTATGAAACGTAATTGACCGTTTTTGTTACTATATGAGTTTTTGCGGGGAACAGTGACCACTTTGCAATAATTTATTACTTACTTGAATAATTGTAACCGCGTTAATTGCCTTTTGTTGGTGTGAGATTTAGGCTGATAAGAAAAAGAATAAGTTTAAACTAACGTTCGGAAAAGAGTTAAATTAACTTTTGAATTACTGCAAAGATTTACGAAACTTAAGGTCACTTCCAGAAGCTTGGACTACCTTCTAAATCGGAGTTACCTAGTGCTACCTAGAGTTAGAAACTAACCTTTAGCTAACACAAGATTAGTGAGACAGTATAACGTTTTAATACCGAGTTAATTACCCTGCGTTTAAGAATTTCACTCCGTAACTTCTGCCAATGAGACTTACGTATCTAGTAACCACTCTAGTAACCATAACAGTATAAGGTCTGCTTTAAAAATCAAAACCAAAAAAACGCAAATTAAACCCCAAATTCCTACGAATAAACGGCTAAATAAGTCTTAGTGAAATTTAGTAAGGAAATATCTACCTAGAGTATCATGACGAGACCTCAGATATTTTTGATTCTAAAAAACTGGGAAACCACGGGGAAAACCAGAAGGCGCATCTTGGGAGGAAACTTTCAGTTTAGCCGTCGTAATAAAAAATCAATACAAAAACCACACATATCGTCACGCCATTCCCCCAAGGGGGCTGGCAGAGGTAATACAACACCCACACTTCGCCGGACGATATTCAGTCCCAAAAATGACAGAGGGCGAGCCTATCGCCATACACCGGGCGGGCTCCAGTCATGCAGCAGATGCCATACAATACGCACATATGTTCACACAATAAACAAATTGGTACGTGCCGTCGGCTGGGTTTGAACCCGCTCCCTCTGGCTTGAGAGGCGGGCCTTCTCCAACTAGGCTTTATACATTAACTAAAGCCTAATTAAACCACGCAGATTTTCATTATAACAAAAATGGATGCTTCTCATATCTAAAAAAACCTTATTTAGATTGAAAGATACATTATCAGTAAGTACCTGCGTAATGTAATAGTATCAGGTTCAATATTTCATTAGTGAAGTGATATGAGCTACCGTATGAAGCCTTCATATCATCGTTACTGTTATGCCCTTTTTGTCATGGAAATGGCATAAAAATAAATAGTAGAACAGGACCTACTTGTAATAAAGTTTAGGGTTAATTGAACTATAAAGCATAGAGAATGAGTAAGTTATTACTTAGTCAAATTAAGGTAATTGTTAGATAAGTAGTATCTACTTACCACAAATAAGTTTTTGTTGAAAAATGTCCTTGTCCAGAACAAACTTCAAAGTTTGGATCATCGGCGCAAGGCTGCTAGTCTATCGGTTTTTTATCGGATACATCTCGGGGAGTGTGCATTTGTTTTGCATGACCTTATTCTCCCTAGCCCGTTCTTCTATAAAACAACCAAGGGTACAAAAAAGCGGCATCGTTTTATGGTTGACATACCTACAACACGTACGAAAAGCTTTGGTTCCTCATTTCTTACATGGACCGCTAGAGTGTGGAATACTCTGCCAGAGTGTGTGTTCCCTGACACTTATAATCTGGGTGTCTTCAAGTCTCGAGTGAATCGGTTTCTTCTAGCAAGCGTGCTCCATCGTAGGCCGCATCACTGCTTATCATCAGGCAGTTGGCGGCCAAACGCAAGCCTATTAAGTAACTTATAAAAAATGTATTTTTCAAAACAAGCTTTTAAGAAGTGTAGGTACGTTCTAATGATGATGGCGATGACGAAGATGGTAGCAGAACCGTGAGCTAATCAAAATGAGCCCTAAATACGGCCATGCTACTTATTTTTAATCGCGAATAAGTCCGCATTTCACCACCAACTCGCCTATTGGCAAGCGACGATGTGGCCGAAGATGCAGCACTTAGAAGAAACCTATTCACTCTGGCCTTAAATTGGCCCAGATTATAGTAAGGTAACGAGGTAACTATTACGTAACGAGAAATTCTTTGTCCTTCCGACTCCATCATCAGCCAGGTCCACGATACCATAATTATTGCATTGTCACCGAAGATATGCAAGTGTAACATACCAAATTTAAGTCCAATTGAACGTCAGGAAGTGGTCTCTTCCAAGATTTGATTCTTAAACGGTCCATTAGCGGACAGATTTGTCAAATCCTAACTTATTAGTTAGGATTGCACAAATATGTACAAGTTGGCATAATATTTTATAAATGCGAAAGTGAGTTTGTTCGTTTGTATGTAACGCTTTTACGTCTCAACTACTCAACTAATCGTCTTGAAATTTTGCATACATGTTTTCTGGGGTATATAAAAAGACCTACTTTTTATACCGAAAAAATAAACGGTTCCTGTGGGACCGCGGGTGAAACCGCGAGGCCCAGCTAGTTAAAGATAAAAAAATTAGGAGGCACCTAATTTGTGAAGGGTTTGTCAGTTCTCGAAAGACGCAATTGTCCCACTGACGCATTAGCCCCAGTTGACCTTTACATTATTATCCAAGACAGCAAGTTGTAAAAATTGTAAAAAGCTTGTAAAATTGAAAAAGCCATGGTAAGTTTTAGTAGCTTTCTTAGTTTCGTGTTAGTAGGTAGGTTTGAGGCTATGTAGACAGTTTTGTGCTCATAGATAATTGACGAAATTGACTTTGCTAATTGCAAAGGCCTAAATGGCAGCGAAGTAAGAAAACGCCAGAAGTTTTACGCACAGACACTTATTTTAGTATACCTAGGCAGGTACCTATACCTACGTAACCACGTTAGCAGTTTTCGTTTTGAAATTGCTAGAAGGTACAAATTATAAATATATCTAGTAAACTTTTGCACCTTCCTCGTAAACAAGTTACATGTGATGTTGTCTAGACTACTATCTAGAGTCTAGACTATCTAGTGCTTGTCTAGATCTAGATCGTGCCCGTAATTGTAATGCATTATAACTGCTGGGCTTCGTAAATCGTATGTACACAACTTTAAGCCCCTGCAATAGAAAAAATGGATTACCAACGGCTGTAAGCACGTAGGTACTTACTTAGCACGCTATCTCAGTTAGCGCACTGCAAATTGGATAATGTAATGATTGCTTGACTGTTTGCCTCCAGTTAGCCAGCCTCCAGTAAGCCACAGCTATACGAGGTGTATCTTTAAACGACGGTCATATTCTAAGATATCATTGTTTTTAGCTTTATGAGCCACTTTCGGGCTACGTGATGTATATGATCCATACAAAAAGTTGATTGACAGTCGACAAAATGTATGGAACAGCTCTCTATTTCAGAGTTTTTTTTTTTTGGACACTTCCACACACTGTCGCCTGACCCCAAACTAAGCAAAGCTTGTACTGTGGCTGCCAGAGACTGATATACATACTTAGATATTTTTAAATGCATACTTAAATACATATTAACACCCAGACATAGAACAAACACAAATGTTCATCACATAAATGTTTGCCCTAGGTGGGAATCGAACCCACGCCCTCAAGCTCAGAAGGCAGGTTCACTACCAACTGAGCCACCGAGGCAGTCAATTGTAAAAAGAGTTGGCTTAATGGTAATTAAAAAAAAGTCATAATGATGAGTACAATGATGTCCTATATGTCCGTCGTTTAGATACGCGGTGTATATTTTATTAAGTGTCCGAACAGCGCGTACTCATTCAGTGAGCAAGCGATTCACAGACAGTCGGCTGACTTTCTCACAATTTGCTTAGTCAGGGCAAAGCCTATGAATAACGGTCACGTTTGTTTCAACAGTTCCAGTGCAATTTTTAACTTCATGTCAATGAAGAATCAATGACTGATTTTTGTTCAGATTGTAACTTAGTCTAGTTCTTAGTTCTAGCCATTTGGCCAGTGGTACGAAACGAATGTATAAATTTACTAGCTGCACCACGCGGTTTCACCCGCGGTTAAAAAGTATCCTGTGTGCTATTCTAGACTCTATTATATCTCTGTGCCAAATTTCATCCAGAATCCAGATCTGTTCAGCCGTTCTGGCGTGAAAGAGTAACTAACATCCATCCATCCATCCATCGACCCATCCATCCATTCTTACAAACTTTCGCGTTTATAATATTAGTAGGATAGTAGGAAGTAGGATAGTAGGATTTTCATCTCAAAATCTGCTTCAATTGATAACCACAGCTCGTTAACATAATCCTACTCGTATTATAAATGCAAGTAGTTTTGTGTTTGTTTGCCGCTCAAACGGCTGGACGGATTTTAATGATCTTGATTCAACCTGAGGATGAAATGTGTTGTATGGACTTAGCTTATACCTTAGATTAACATTTAGGTCACATTTTAACCGCGAGGCGCAGCCATTCTATTATAAAAAATCTACAAAAGCACTAAACGTTTTTACGATAGGTCGTCAATTTAAAATTTGACATTACAAATATAAACAATGGGGCAATCTTGTCTTCAATTTTAGTCTCAAACTTATTTAGTAAGTAATCTCTAGTTTCACACTGTAGAACGAAGTTTACGTCTAACTAACCTCCAGCACAACAAACGAAACTATTTACTTAGAATTAGACCAAAACTAAAAGCAACGACATTGAAAACGAACTGGAGCGTAAAATCTACCTCCTTCTCGCAAAACCAACAAATATAAAACACGTAGTCAAGAATCGCTAGTAGTTAAAATTATTATTAGCGCCAATGGTCTACTTTATGCGTTACTCAAACCACAAGCCTGACATTTAAGCATTTTAGCAACAGGTAAATAAACTCTAACCGGCGAAACTACTAAAGAACTCCAAAAGTTCAAAACAGTCCAACATTGAACTCAATCGCTCAAGAAATAAGAACGTGGAAAGCGGACCAGCACCTACAGTAGTACGGTCCATATCTCACGAAACAATGGGATATAAAGGGTAAAGGCCTGTACAGGCCTATAACTCACCGTGTGCGTTCCGGTGGCTGCTCAATACCGTTACACTGCACTCACTAAAACACAAAAAAACTGGCAAACTATGTACTAAACGCTTGGAAAGGTATCTCACGACCGTCTTGCACGCTCTCTAATACCAGACTACCACATACATTCGCATTGAGGGTACCTTAGATAAGTGAATCAAGATAAAGAGGTAAAAGTAAAGCTGGTACACACTGACGCTGATGGAGCGGTTAATCACAGTGTGTGTTTTGTCTGATTGTAAACTTCGTCGAACTCGGCGTCTTGGGACGTGATTGGATTTTGAATGAATTTGGGACTTTCCGAAGAGTAAGCCTGTTCATTGTTATAATGCTGAAAATACCTATATACTACTTAACTAATCAGCATTTAACAAGATGCTTAAATGTAGAAAAATCTTAAAATGTATGTTTGGTAATTTTTAGTATTTTCTTTCAAATTTTAATTATTTTTTTTTACAATTGCAAATTATGTCGCCGTTACTGTCTACGCAGAACTCCAAAAATGAGGAAAGAAAATAGCAGTAAGAGATTTCATAGCGTGGGAAATTAAAAACACCCAACAGTTTAGGCGAAGGCTACACGTAAAGTAATTATGTTTTATATGACGATCTGCCCTACTAAATCTACTTACCAATTGTTTCAAAATTGTTAATGAATTGAATCAAATTTACACTTTTTTGTGTGCTAGAAATCTCAAAAATTAATTAACAATTGGGCAAAAAGAGTTGGCCCTGGAGGGCTATTCCTACGCGTGAGATGAGATTTTATCTTGGTCACTCTCACACCTATGACGTTTCAAACGAGATCAACAAGGATGAAAAAAGGTGAGATGAAAATCTCAAATCTCCGAAAAGGGTCCCTGGGCCGAGATCTGATGAGGATTGAGGTGAGGTCCGTAAATACTTCAGTCTACACGCTTAGTAAAAAGCACGATATGGAATAAATAGCCGCAGATCACAGCAATTACTGTACGTCTAGCCTTCGCCTTATAGAGGACTCAGTTAGTCCTTTATCACTTTTAATAGCAGGTAGTACCCACCATTAAACGTTCCACATTTTCACCATTAAAACTTCACGGCTTACTTTCATAGCCCATCTAGATTTTCACTAACAAAACTTCAAATTCAGGTTACAAGCCAACAAAACATGTTGTGCCGAACTACTGACTAAATCTCACCGAGATCTCGACTATCAGAAAGAATTGGCCGATTAGTCTCACTGGGGGTCACGCGGCTGTTTGCGATGGACAACCAAAGGCAAAGTGGTAGAGGAACCTGGGGTTTGATGGTATGTCGAAAGAAAGAAGTTTGCCTGTTTGCCTTAGCTAGGGAATGGAACACCTTGCCATCGTCTGTATTCCCGACTTACTACAACCTGGGCATCTTCAAGGCTAGAGTGAATAAGTACCTTATAGGTTGTCGTGCTCCATCTTAGACCACAATGTCGCTTACCATCAGGCGAGTTGGTGGTCAAATGTATTTTACATAAAAAGAAAAACAGAACCAGACTCTTCTTATTATTTTGGGCTTATTAAAACGGTTGGTGTAAGTATTTTTAAGAATATCCTTAAAAATAGATATTTTTTAAGAAATACATAATGGACAATTAAACCACTCTATCCATGGTGTAAATAATTGTAAAGTTAATCCTACTAATATTATAAACGCGAAAGTTTGTAAGAATGGATGGATGGATGGATGGATGTTTGTTACTCTTTCACGTCAGAACGGCTGAACAGATCTGGATGAAATTTGGCACAGAGATAGATTATGGTCTAGAATAGCACATAGGATACTTTTTAACCGCGGGTGAAACCGCGGGGCGCAGCTAGTATTAAATAAAGTCAAAGTATTTATTGCGCATTATGGTGATTGTTGCGTGAGTTCACAAGATCTTAAAAGTCAGTATCAAATCAGTAATCATCGGGTATTGCATAGGGTATTATAAAAATACTAAGAAAATAACTGTAGATGAGTACAAGAAATTACACAAATAGACGTCACACATTTTCACGTCAGGGGAGTAGAGACTTACTTACTAAGACGCGGCAAAAAAATTAGTTACTTACCATAGTGACTAAACTATAATGACACATTTTTTTCGCAGCGCCATACGAACGAAATGCAACGATAACTGGTAATTTATGTTTTATAATTTGGGTAGGTAGGTATAAATTAAATAAATAAATTAATAATAAATTCAGGACACTTCCACACACGGTCGCCTGACCCCAAACTAAGCAAAGCTTGTACTATGGCTGCCAGAGACTGATATACATACTTAGATATTTTTAAATACATACTTAAATAGATAATAACACCCAGACATAGAACAGCTAGTATACCTAGCTAATGTGGGACAGTTATTTACCTATTTACCTAACCTATTTCATCTAACCCACAGCTAGTGTGAAATACCACTACCAGTACTTCTTACATCTAGTGTGGAAGTGGGTTAAGCCGTTATGCCCCAGGTTACCCTACAGTGGTATATTGGTACAGTGATTGTTGTGGCATCAATTGCGCTGCTCCGGAATTCGAATGAAAGCAACGATGAGAAGTTTATGTTGGTGCCACTTATCTGAATTATTGTTTTTACGTTCCGTGATAGGTAATTACTGCTCATAATTTTAAGGCGGGCTGGGAGACTTGGTCGGATTTTGTATTTTTTTCCCTGGACTAGCCGCATTGATAATTGGATTTAATTGATCGGAATTTGTAAAAGAGTTTGTTTACCTGGGCTCACTCATCAGCGATCAGGGAGGGCTGTGAGAGAGAGATTCGAAGACGTACACAGATGGCTAAAGGAGCAATGAGCAACTTGAATAGAATTTGGAGTAATTAGATAATAGAATTTAACTGCCTCGGTGGCTCAGTCGGTAGTGAACCTGCCTTCAGAGCTAGGGGGCGTGGGTTCGATTACCTTTGAAAAATTGGGAAAATTTGTGTTTGTTCTGTCTGCGTGTTAGTTATCTATTAAAGTATCTATTTAAAAATATATAAATATGTATATCAGTCTCTGGCCGCCATAATACAAGCTTTGCTTAGTTTGGTGCAGACGCCCGTATGTGCAAGTGTCCCGAATATTATTATATTATTAGTAACAGGAATGTCTCTAATGACACCAAAATTCGATCTACTTATTTTCCCGATTTTTCTTTACGACTCCGAGTCAAGGGCAATACGAGCAGTGGACAGGTAAAAGGTTGAAGCCTTTGACATGTGGTGCTGGAAGAGAATGTTGCGCATACCATGGAAAGCAAAACATACCAACAAATCTATTCTCAGCCAACTCAACGTTGAGTTACGGCTATCCACAATATGCTACCAAAGAGTTCTGAGCTACTTTGCTCATAAAATATTGCCCGGAGACAACCAGATAATCTCGACAAGCTGGTCGTTGTCGGAAAGATAGAGGGCAAGAGACCACGGAGTCGATCAACGACCCGATGGTCCGACCAAACAAAGGCAATTTAAAGGACGCTCCGTTACTAGTGCCCTGAGACAAGCCGAAGACAGAGTGGTGTGAAAGCAGCTAGTGAACGCCTCGGTGAAAACATTTCTAGAAGTAATGAAGAGCACGAAAAAGAAGAAGAAGAATTCGCATCTAATATTGGGCTGCTGTAGGCCTGCTCGAGTCTAGTCGGCTTAAGGGAAATTTCGCCTCTAAATGTACCTTTGTCCTGCCTGTTGACTTAGGATGCTCCTTTTTTTTTTTTTTGGAAGGTGGAAAATCTGCAAGCAGACGCCCAAACGCGATTGAGGGTCGCGTTTGGGCAGTGTGGGGTTGCCTTGTTGGCGACCCACTAAAAACCACCTGGTGGCCAGCCTCGATGCATGTCAAAGGGTTCCGAGATCTCTATTGAACGCACCTCTCTCACATCGTGCTCAGAGCACTGTCCCGGGAATGGCACCCACAGCCACGCACCGGCACCCTCGCGTGCTACGGCGACACCTGCCAACAGTGCCGCCGCCCTCCCGGGATGCTCCTAGACAAGCCATATTTTTACTGCAATACTGTCCGCCAAATTGTGTCAATAATTTGAGTTAACCCGGCCATGTATCTATAGTCATACATTTCTAGCATGACCCGTCTAGGCCTTAAGTACCTACTTTCGTTTTCGTATACCTACCTAGTATTTAGTTAAGTATTTTACTCACAGTATTTAGGTAAGTATACAAAAACGTTTATTAAGCCAACGAGAAATAATAAAGCACAACAGTTTATTGCTTTAATGCTCCAAAAATACGTAAACCCACGATTTCTCAGGACAGTGCACATAAAGAAGTCACTGTGCACCACCGTACGGTCGATGACTGCGTACGTCAGCCGTGACAGGATGTTCAAGAAGGCCAGTGACTCGAGAAGAGAATTAGGCTTAATTTATATTGCCGGCGAGTCGAGAAGAATTTGACGACAGTGGACATACTGTAAAATGAGATTTATGTTAACTGTGCAAGGCATAAAATACGGGTTTGCGTGGGTCGCTTGAGTAGACCCTCGATTATAACCCGCATGTTGCAAGTTAGAAAAGCTCATTTCACCATGCGCCGGCAATATCAATGGTACTCTGAAAAGCTGCACATTAGATGAAAGCACTGAGACTTCAGGTACAATTTCAAAAGAGTTTAAGAAAACAAAAGTTGTAGAAAAGTTTAGTTTAAGAAAAGAAAAAGTTTTAAGAAAACAAAGTAAGAAATTAAAAACAAAAAGAATATTTTTTTACAATTTGACACCATGACAGTTTTTTTCTAAAACCTGAAGTTAACCTAGCACGCTCTGACGCCAAAAATAAAACGGAAAAACCTCAATAAGCTAGCAAAAGTACCTATGTCAGTAACAGTCTGCGCACACGAGAGACTTTGATTTCTCTAGAAGAAGTCTAAAGGCCTGTAATGTAACCGGTCCAATTTACCATTTATTTAACATTAGCTGAGCCCCGCGGTTCCACCCATGGTTAAAAAGTATCCTTTAAGCTATTCTAGACTATAATCTATCTCTGTGCCAAATTTCATCCAGATCTGTTCTGCTGTTCTGGCGTGAAATAGGTAGTAACAAACATCCATCTATCCATTCTTACAAAGTTTCGCGTTTATAATATTAGCAGGATAGGATAGTCGGATAGGTGCTTAACACATCACCCTGCCTCTCGCTAGAGAAATTAAAAGTTTAGTTTAATTTCTCTGAAAGCTACTGATTGCTGAATGAATCTACTGAAATATGCCCCGGATATTTGTAGTACTTTCACACCGCAATATACCTAAACAATAGAACACAAGACATGCAGAATTAAGATTAAGATTAGGCTGGTTAAATTTGAAATGTAAGTAAAACTTAATGTAAGTAGGTAATTAAGATAAACATAGTAATTACTCGTAATAGCCTCATATGCACGCCCGCGATGGGCAAACTGTTGAAAAGAACACTTTTTGTACACAGTTAATGCAATAAAAATATTCTATTCTATTCTATGCATGACAACCTACACAGCGACGCTTCAGCCTCTAGACTAGCGAGTCTGATGACTAATCAAAGTAACTCAACTTAAGTTGAACATTGCGTCTAGAAATCAGAAATCAGAATTTATTGATAACTCCAATAGTTACACGTCACAGTTCGATAAATGTCAAAAGTGTATACATGTCAAAACAGTAATTACATAATTATGTCAAATGAAATAAATAATTAATGTCAACAAAATAAATTGCATACCTATTATTCTTAATAATATAACTATCATTATATAAAATAATAATAATAATTTAAAAGTCTCTTATTTTAAAATAAGATTCAAGGTCGTAAAACAGATTATCTAGTAACCAAGCTCTGAGCTTGGTTTTGAAGCACGCGGTAGAAGGTGCATCCCGAACGGTAGCTGGTATACGGTTATAGATTGCGGGCCCTAAAATATATACTAGCATTAGTTCTGGTGCCATCTTCTATACCTTCATAGGAAACTCGTATCTAAGTCAATGAGTCTCAGAAGCCTGAACGAATTGCAATACTTTGCATAGAAATCGCTCATTATGAACTATCTCTATTGTTAGCTAGCCTTCACGGTCTGTGCTTATCAGACTTGCTTGCGTCCAGCTAAACATTAATTAACCTAATTTCGATTTTTACGTTCACCTAAACTAATTTATATTTCGATAAGATAAAATCTAACAGTTGATCGTTAAAAAGTTTTAAATTTAGACTAGGTAGGTATAAAATGCATGCAAAAATTAAACATGGGCTTTGGTTGCAATAGTCATGTAGCTTGGTATATTTTATCCGTTCGACACTATTGTTCAGAGTTATTTTGTTTGTTGTTTTTACAAATCGGAAAAAAAATCAGCTATTTTTATTTATTCTATATTTAGGTAAGTACTTACTTATACAAATACGTGTGTAGTAAGCACGTAGCCATATTATTTATAGGAATGGGGTTGTACCATTACGCGTTGGGCTCTAGGTCAGGGTATTTCCAAAGTATTATTACTACTGTACGTATTAGGTATTACCTACTATACAATGTTTCTATGTTGGATCTAAATATAGCCCCATCGCCATTGTCACGTCGGCGACGCTGGGGTCTCCCGATCTGACAACTCCAGGCAACAGGAAGTATCTAATATTCCTAACACTCCCTCCATCACACTTACACGGTCCACCAACGCGACACAAGCCGCGATTCCCGCCCGAGAAACTTCTGGAAACGCAGAAAGAGGAGAGCCGGGAATACGGATTCGCGGTGTCGCATTTTTTATGGACAACAATAGAGAAAGGTTTAGAATAACCTTTTGCATCGTCAGGAACTAGAAACGTGTTCAACTATCGCCCGGATTAGCATGTCTACTCAACGGGAGCGCCGCTAGAGTAACCATGAAACGAAAATCCTAAGACGCTTTGCCAGTGTGCATAGCAGATGGCCACCGATTCAGAATAGTGCAAACGAAAAAATAAACGATCGCACTGCTGGAATGGGCGGCACAGTCACCGTTTGCGCAGGCTAGCTCATTGCTTGAATATCTAAGCAAAAATGCAGACAGCACACCCCGGGTAATAAGCGTGGATGCGATGATGGTCGAATACCTATATGAGAGCGAAAGTTGTAGACCGGCAGTCATGGGTTGCACCAAGACCTCTGAAAATCATGAGGTTGTCGTATGCGAGGAGAGAAGAGAAATTAGGTTAAGACTTGACAACTAACCCCCCTGCATATGCCTGTATTCTCCTAATATATTAATAACTAGCTGCACCCCGCGGTTTCACCCGCGGTTAAAAAATGTCCTATGTGCTATTCTAGACTATAATCTATCTCTGTGCCAAATTTCATCCAAATCTATTCAGCCGTTCTGGCGTGAAAGAGTAACAAACATCCATACATCCATCCATCCATACATACAAACTTTCGCGTTTATAATATTAGTAGGAGGATTAAAATACCAGTTAACAAAAGTCACGGTCCCCGAAGTCCGTGGAGTGTAATTTTATGTTCAGTTTTTGGTATAGGTACGGGTTAGGTACCAAAGGCACACGATCATACACCGACGTCACCGGCGAGGTCGGAGCCTCCCGGGATCAGTTAGAATCTCGGTTAGTTTCTCTCCAAATAGTCAACCAGTTCAACCAAATAGAGCCCAAGAGCAAACCCTTTCTGGGTCGCCAGGGCAATTCGCCTCCCCTTCCCCGGTGACAGCCCAAGCGAAGGTCCGTACCGTAGAGGTGCCCTTAAGATAGTCACTATCTAAACTTAAGACCCTGAGCCACCTGCGCTTGCCTAACGTCCGGTAAGCTGTAGTCTAGAGGCCTCAGAGGCCAACAGATTTAGTCATTCATAAAAAAACCCGAATAATACTAGTAGATGTGTGAGCTAAACTTCGCGGCCGGTGTCTATCCTTCTATATAGGTCGCATTACTACTAACATACTCTCAAAATTTCACGAGAATCGGGTAAGAAATGCGACCTGTAGAGGAAGACAGTCAGACAGATTTCTAAAAGTAATCCGGACATACGAAAGCATTTTTGCCAAAGCTGAAGCATAGACGCTTCTGTCGCTAACACTCGTTCGGTCGACTATTAGGTAGATAAAGCAAAACAATGCGTCCATCTCTTTCAGTTCGTAAGCAATCTGATCAATAAGATCTGTATAGCGCTTGCCAACATATTTGAACTCTATGTTTTCGTTCGACTAGGTAATATCGATCAATATTTAAGCAAAACTACTCAAACATCGAAACTGTTTACATCGACGATGTACATACCAATGTTTGCTTGCACCGCATACAACGCATCACCAAATATTTATTTAATAAATGTCGCACTAAAATCGTGAAATTCCACAATACACAATGTCACTATTTCAAATAGAACTGTTATCTCGATTACAAACAATGCACACGCGCTGCTTCATGGAAGATTTTCCTAGGACACCTAGTACCTAACTACGTTAAATAGGTAGGTCTAGGTAGGTACCTACTGTAATAATAAAGCCAAAAGTCACAAGCTTGTAATAATTACCTACTCCAAGGCTCGTCTGAAACACTTCCCTACCTGCTCAAGTAAGTAGGTATCATTACAGTTTCAGTTCATTGCACAGCGATCATCCATCACCAGGATTAGCAAGTTTCAGTGATGTGCGTACACTACGTTGGCGGTTGAATCATAGTAATGTTACTTAGGTACGCTACGGCTACTAGCGTTAATGCGGTACTTATCTAGATGGAAAATAGACAAAAAAAAATTAAAAAACTTAACTAAAAGGTACACGTTACTGCTGATAAATAGCAGGTGAAATTGCGACTCGCATTTGAATTTCAAATATGCGCCTAACATCATGGGCAAAATATGATTATAAGTAAGTACTTACCTACCTACTTACTCATTAGCATCAAGAAAATCTTAAGAAAAATCGGCCATCATAAAAATCAGATCTGTTCGATACATAGTTTTACAAGATTCCATAAACAGCGTGTTTGCCTACAAGTGTAATTAAGTCTGATAATGATAAGAGTTATCTTGTCACGAGAGACCAGCATCATAGCACAGCTATCTTCTCCAAATACAATTTTCACTAGAAATAATTACATGCGTATATGTAGATTTATGATAAATTGTCAGAGCTAATCTCTAGAACTGATAGCAAGATTTCGTAATATTTCAACGTTACCACATTTTCTACGTTAAAAGTACACACTAAGTGATATTTTTCTGGTTGTGTGTCTAACGACACAAGGTCTAAATAGAGGGAAAACAGCAGCCAATAATGCATTCTTTTAAAAGTTAGGCCGCGTCCAGACGACACGCGCTCGTACGGGCATGACACGCGCGTCAGTGCCCGCGTCCAAAGTGGCTTTGAAATTCGTTGCATAATTATGGTCTTGACAAATAAAAATTTAATAAAATGCATTAGCTCTTTTCTGTCCTAGATTTAGAAAGGTTCGGTGGCTTTTTTCCTGCAGAAAAAAATGTTTTCGTAGTACCTGTATTATAGTCATACAGGTACTTTAGGTATTTTAAGAGACCTACACAAAATAAAACAAATCATCTTTCATTATAAACATTTATTGCTTAAAAAATATTCTTTAACAGTGCTAAAGATGCATACCCTAAGCCCCGCCCACAAGCCCACAGTCAGCTCAGATCCAGTCCACAACCGAAGGCGTTATGTCGTCAAAAACAACCAAAAACTGCGGCTAGCCCATATCAGATAATGAAAGGGTTCCGCCGCAGTAGCGCTGACCGTGGTTTAACAACCCGCGCGCTTCCGCTGGTCCTCTTTCACAGTCAAAATACGCCTGAAGCGATTTCGCCATCTGCCTCTCATGGTTAGTGGAACATCTGCTGTTTACTATGGCGTTTGCCCCAGTTGAAATATAACCTTAGAAATTAATAAGAATTTATTTACAATTTCAATCTTCCCTTTTCATGTTTTTTTTTTTTTTGTTGAAGTTTTTTTTCTCTATTTCTTTTTTTTTTTTTTTGATCGATTGATAGAGATATTTTGCTAAACCTAGTAGGAATACAAGCAAGACAAGTAACAAAACAACAACTACGAACTACTTCTACGATCAACATTATAAACAGATTAAGATTGTCTGTGAATTTAACTAAAGAAGAAAACAATATTTTGAACAAAACAATGCTTGTAAAAAACTTTTTTTTTCGTTCGATTTTATTTAAACAAGATATCTAATACTCTTTGCCTGGAACACGGAGCCATAGATGGACTTCACAAGTTCATGTATGACCTCCATACAACCAGGGTCAATTCAAACCAAAACGACAGTGCCCAGTTGCACACAAACCTAACATTTATGTAATTAACATAGGGTTTTAAATCCCGTTTACTCTAGCGACCGCACGCTTTGGTGTGAATTAACCTATACACTGTGACGTCATCAAAAATCGGCCCTCATATACGACCTAACATGCGAACGCGACAAAGATATGTAGACTCTTTTTATCGAGACAGACGTATGTTTACGCATAGCCTTGTCACGTTCTCGCATGACAAAAAGCGAAGAGAAGAATTTCGTCGCGCTCGTTTGCTACCCCTAGCATGCGAGCGCAACAAAATTTTCATCACTTTTTGCAGGCAAACTGCACTAAACACTGCAAATTAACTAACTAAATTATCATTAGTTGATACAATTCAGCTTAAAGTTAACAATTGAATTACAATCAAGTTACTGTGATACAATTCAAATTTAGAGATAATTAAGTTTTTTTTTTGTTCAATAAAGTAGACAATCAAAAAAATGTTAAAACAAATACGAAGGAATCTTCTTTCTTCAAGTTTCTTGCTGTTTGCGGTAATTATATCAATTTGTTAGCTCATTTCTCTTGCTAAATAATCTAGCATCACATATCATCTATAATCATGTTTTTGCATATCTGGTGTTTGCTTTGTCGTGGTAACCATTCATAGCTTTAGTAATTTGATTTTAAGTCCTTGAAACATAAACTTCTTGTTTTATTGCTAGCAAAAGACTATTTTAGTGATTTTTCATAACTTATCTTGTGGTGTCTGAGATTGTGTTGGCAAAATATCCAGCCAAGGGCACGTTCTAATTTGTTCATTGTGTGAACTGCGTATTAAACTGCTACACAACTGGAGCCTAATGTATGACGACAGGCTCGCTCCACGCCACATTTGTGACTGAATATCGTCCGGCGAATACACGAAATACACCACTGGAGCAATGCCAGCACCCCAGAGCCTCACTCTGGTATTTCGGGTAGGTGCTGGTAGGGGGAAATGCACAATACACCCCAAGTGGGAGGTCAGTGCATCATCTCGAATAAGAATCGTCCGGCGAAGTGTTAGTGTTGTAATACACCTCTGCCAGTCCCTTCGAGGGAAAGGCGCGACAATGTGTTATATTCAAATCAGCCACTCATATCCTTCATTAATTCTTCATCCTTTGCTATCCTTTATGTGGTTGGTGCTGAGATCCACAACTTATGTTTTTGTTAGCAAAGTGTGCATCTTTTATCTGTCTTGTGCAAGTTCATGCTTGGCTTTTATCATTTCTATTCTTCAATTTATTATCTAAATCGATAATTTTCTTAAGTAAAACTTCAAGCATTTAATCTATAATTTCAACCTTTTTCATTCACTCGTCTTCATTTTGAAGTTCTTTCATACAATTTGTGTATTTGTAAAAATATATCTCTTTATGTACAGTTCAGCTGGGATGGGGATCACTTGATGTACGCATCTGGTGGTATCTTCCCCTCGGATCGGAGCTGGTTGAAGATGAAGAGGGCTCGCTGAAAGTCCCACCCAGTTTCTTGGAGACAGCTGGAAAAATGGTAAAAAGGTTTTAAATTTTAATCCTACTTTATATTTTAAATAAGAAAGCCTGTGCTTGTTTGTTACTTCTTCACACTCTAATGGATCAACAAATTTTGAAGAAATTTGAAATTAAGATTTGAAATCTAAGAAGAAATTTGAGCTTACGCCCTGGAATAACAGACTACTTTTTAACCGCAGGTATAAATAATAACTACAGACAATAATAAGTAAATAAATATAAAATGAAATAACCTTCCCACTCATAGCTCCCCACTTGGTTTCCTCGCGTCGGGAATGCTATGTACACAGAGACATGCTAACATCCAGAAACAGAGCAGATATTTTTAATTCATCATTAAAACATCCGCCTAGCCCCGGCTACGATAGTCTCGGGTTTGATTCCCGAATCGAACCCGTCATCGAAAAAAAGTGACAAAAAATGTTCCTGCGAAAGTGACTTTGTTCGTTTGTTTGTTTTTTGTTTGCAACGCTTGCACGCCTTAACTACTCAACCGATTATCATGAAATTTTGCATACACGTTGTCAGGGATACAGAAAAAGACAAGAGGGTACTGTTGGCAACGATTAGTTAGAATAAGTTAGCAAGTTCGTACTTGTCATTTATAAAGGAGTCGAACGCTGACTAGTCTAGGGGGTCGTCATAAGCATGATAAAAAAACAAGGTTTAGCGTTTCGGGAGTTGACACCCGACTACGTCACTCGTCATCGTCTTTCTCGAACTTGTTGTATTTACACGTTCCGGTCTTACTTATGCATCGATTGACGTCACTGCGTGTCGCCCACGGGTCCTGTTTGTCTCGGACCGCTATACCTGGCAGAGTATATTATTATGCTATGGTCACGAGTAACTCACTTGATGCTCCAATGGTCGTTCATGCCAGTCTGCTGGCCCAGCATGGTGAGCATCAGCTTCTTGGCTTCATCGGACTCTCCGCCGGGCGCCGGCGCCGAAGAAGGGCCGGCGACGGGCGCGGGAGCCGGCGCCACCTCGGCTGCGTTCGTGAACGCTTTCTCTTCCTATTGACAAAATGTTGGGTGAATATTGTATAGGAATTGTGGTTTATTGTCGCAGAAGTGGGTTAAATTAAGGACCAACATTTCACTAACGGCACAAAAAATTTAATAAGTTTTTTAAGGTCCCAAAATACTCAAAGAGTAAAACGGGATCTTATTGCTAAACTCCGCTGTCCTTCGTCAGTCACCAGGCTGTATCTCATGAACCGTGATAGTTGAAAGTTGAAATTTTTACAGATGGTATTACATTTTTTTGCCAATGTAACTATAAATACTAAAAACAGAGTAAAATCAATATTGTTACTTGAACAAAGTTTGAAAAGAAAACTTCCGCAAAGTAACGCCTGATTCAATCAACTAAAATCAATATTTAAAGGGAGCATACCACAGGCATGATTTTGTAGCACCCTTTCTTGCAGTCTAGTAACTACAACGCACTTCCTGCCTCGGTGTTCCCCAGCAATAGATACAACCTGGGTTTCTTCAAGACAAGAGTAAATAGGCACCTCATGGGCAAGCATGCTCCATCTTAGACCCCATCGTCACTTTCCATCAGGTGTGTTGTGGTCAAACGTGAGCCAAATCAATTATTAAAGAAAAATTAAGTCTATCTTTACCATGCTAAACATCACTAACCTGTATTTTATCCGTGTTGGTTACGAAGAGCATATCATTGATGATACAGAACCCGCCCCCGGTGTTCGGCACGATCACAAATGTGCGGTGGAAGGAACGCGTTGGGGTTCCCGGGGTGGTCGTTTCTTTGTACACTCCATTCATTGTCAGCACAATCATTGTGGGCTGGGATGGAAAAATAACAGGTTCAATTTATCTATATAAATAGATCTATATAACATATCGTCACGCCTTTCCCCCGAGAGGGCTGACAGATGTGTAATACAACACCCACACTTCGCCGGATGATATTCAGTCCCAAATGTGACAGGGGGTGAGCCTGTCGCCATACACCGGGCTCCAGTCATGTAGCAGATGACATGCAATACGCACATAATTATGTTCACACAATGAACAAATTGGTGCGTGCCGTCGGCTGGGTTTGAACCCGCTCCCTCTGGCTTGAGGGGCAGGCCTTCTCCAACTAGGTTGTCATCGCTTGTATATCCATAGAAATTAATTAGTAAATGTTTTCTATGGACTCCAAAATCACTAGATAAATAGCTGGAACCCTGAGGAACTACGTAGCCCACGGTGCTCCTCACTTTAATCATTATCATCATCATCAGTCTTCATCACCACGCAGGTGAAGCCGCGGGCTGCAGCTAGTTATGATTAATTTGATTAGAGTCGAGAATTGCATGCGTGCGGCCTACGGGGCGTTCTGTTCCTAAAGAATTGTGGAAAGCGCCATCTAGTTACATTCACTTGCAACAAACTAAAATATAAATATGTATAACTCGTTGGTAGGTATAATATTTAACAAGTAAGTAATATGAATGTGGTTAGTTTCTGTGTATTGTCGATTACTTGCAAATAGATTCCATCAAATTACAGTTTGATTGGTAATGTTGAATTTTTAGTCTTTGAAGATCATTTCTCTACATTCCTCTAAGTAGAACCTTATTTCATACACAGTGTTATGTTATAACGACAAGGTGATAACTTACAGTGAAGACAAGCAAGTCGACAGCGAATCCCATCAGATCGTGGGTAGTTTTGGGCAGGTCTGAGAGGAAGGAGACGACTTGCAGTTTGCCGATGCGAAGGTGCCTCCGTCTTTGTTCGCGCTCTGTCACGCGAAGGATGTTTCTGCTATTCGATATGTAGCTGTTCAATCTGGGAATTAAGAAAATATTTGTATTAAAGAATTAATATTATATCTGGTCTTTGGTGGTAAATACCGTATAAAACGGGTTTCCACGCGGTAAACGAACGCGGGGATAAGGTCTCAAAGGGGGGCGAGGTAGTAAGAGTGGGCAGCACGGCCCTGCGCGTAATTTATGTGATACTACTATTGCTATTTGTTTTAGTTCACAGAAAAAAAAACTAGATGGCGCTTTTCATAATGTTGTAAGGACAAAACGCCCCGCGGGCAGCTTGAGGACCGCGTCTTCACGAAAAGACTTGTTTTCTATGTTTGTACCTCGATTACGTTATAAACTGAGATAATTTATTGCCTTTCCCTTACATGATGTTAAAAATAGTTCATATAATTATCTAGTAGGTGCATCGGACCCCATCAAGCATAGAATATTAGAAGAGGGGTAAATGATTAACAAAATAGTTTTAGTTCTATTTCATTGGTTATTGTTTCAAAGCGGTTAAGTAAGTTTAATTTCATTTATTTAAGTAAAATGTATCTGTTGAATGAAATGTAACTCACTTGTTAACAGAATTTCTCGTATCACTGATGGTAGTCAAGTAGCTGCTAGCCATTGAGCAGGCAGCGTGCTCGTGGTAGGCCTCGAGCAGCGGCTGACGAGACTCAGAGTCGAAGATAGCGAAGTACTGCGTGAGAAACTCTCGCACTAAATCCTGGCCCGCTGGGTCCACGAGGAACGATTGCTGTCGAGGCGGAAGAGTCGCGTCTTCCGCTACGTCGAACCCGATCGCCGGGGGAAGTTCCACGCCGTCCTGGTATATTTAGTTTGTAGTTTTAGAAATGTGTTAATCAGAATCTTCCTTAGCAATAAACGTTACATGTCCTCGGTAGATATTTTTCCTTTTTCGATCGAGTTCAAAAATATATCAGAAAGAACAAGACAAAACACTATCACTATTTCGAGGCTATTCAATGTCTATATCTAATTCTTAAACTAATGTTTAAGAATAGTTTCATAATGGAAAAAATACATTTCTTAGACTACGAAACAAGCGATGGAGAAGAGACATCTGACGATGTCTGTTCATGGTTCCGTCCAGCGATTGCACAACCTCTGCTTGTTCCGTAGCCTCTGTGAAAAAAATTAACTAAAAATGTAATTTAGAACCCTAACTTTTCAAAAAGGATTTTTTTACATAAATGATTTTTGTTAGTAAACAACGACTCACCAATTTGACCAGCTTGGGGAACTTCTTCCGCACTTCGCTGGAGATAATAAACAACATAGCAACAGATGTCAAAATAAACTGCTGAAACTCACAATCACATGTTAGTTTCAACTTTCAGTGTATCAGATAAGTATCAATATTTATAGGATTACCACACGCACCAGCTTCACCACACTTTTAACTGCGCAGGCCAGGCTTAAACACTGAACACCGCGCACGTTTGGTAAAACTGTACAACGCGCCAACCTTACGGTATGAAGATTTTCGACTTGCCTACGCAAGCCCGGCCTGATCGTGTCGTTACCACACGGCTAAGTTAAGCTCGCAGTTAAAATTGTGGTGAAGTTTGTGCGTGTGGTAACTCTATTGGGCTTGATAATCCTGTATTACATAAGTGGCGTTAGGTGAAGGCAGGATGCAGGCGTGGTACCGCTTCAAAACTTGATCATAAAAAATATATGAAAACGACGTTCCGTGCCTTGCTTACCTCGCGTTATGTGTAATTCAGGCCTTAGCACTCGCACCTCCGCACATCGCAACGCCTTTATTTTGGACAGAGCATTGTAATAAAGATCTTATGTCATATCACATCCAGTCAAGAATTCAAGTGACGAGTTTTGTTGTAAAGTCATTTTTATGGTCGAAATTTGTCATTTGAAATGTTAAAAAAAATGTAATTTGTTAAGGAAACAAACCTAAAAGAACGGCGATGATCAAGATCTTTCACTCGCACAGTTGCACAAAATTGTAAGTGCGAGGGAAAGAACATTAATAGCGTAGTTTCGTTTGGGTTAGTTTCCTTATTGATGTGGTACATGACACGATATATCAATGCTTTGCTTGTAGTTAAGTTGGTATGTTGCTGGTACAATGTGCGGAAGCCATTTTGAGTCTCATATAACATATAACATGATAAACTGAACGTTTTAATTTTTACAGAAACAGTTTCATTCAAATGATTTTTGTTTATTCAAATTCAGTTTTTCATGTTCCATTTTGAGGGAAAGCTTGATCATAAGACAGATAGCCAAATTGCAATATCTAACCAGCACCCCTAACATGCGCGCGCAACAAGTCTTCTCGTCACCTTTGTCATGCGAGAATGTGACAAGACTATGTGCATACATACTTCTGTCTCGATAAAAAGAGTTGCGTCCTTTCGAGACAGAGTCGAGACCTTTGTCGCGTTGCGCATGCAAAGCCTGCTGCTCTATTATAACCAGTTTTTAAAATATTTTAGGGTGCTATCACATAGTGATATTGCAATTTAGCCTACAGCGAGACATATCAGTTTTCTATTATGCTGAAGAGAGCTTATTAATTATCTTTAAGAACAACTTTTATAACGAGACTTACTCAAAAATTTGTTCTTTGAAAATATAAAATTCTTAATGATAACAATACAATGAGCGTTTTAAAACTTGTATGGTCGTTTCATGATAATTTCAATTTAGTATCAAATGTGTCTCAAATCAAATGTGTTTCATACTGTATGTAAAACAAAAATATAATCCAACATATTGTGCAGTGGCTGTTACTCGTGACCCCGTTTGCGTTTATTCAGAAAAAAAGTATCCGAAAACTTTCCTCGAGATATAATCTAACTAATCATCAAGATCCGTTTAGCCGTGAATTGCTTACAAACAGACAGACAGAGTTGCTTCCGATTTTATAATCATAGTATATATAAATTACATGTCACATTGTTTGTCTGCTATAGATTCCTAAACAACTCAACCGATTTCAATCAAATTTGCACACCGTGTGCAGTTCGATCTAACTTAACAGATAGGATAGCTCACATATATTTATATAAATCATAAACGCGAACGAAGTCGCGGGGTGACAGCTAGTATTAGCATGGGCGTACCCAGCTTTTGGCGTAGGAGGGGGCAAGTCAGATTTTTTAGGTCGGATCGTCCGCGGCCGCTTTGTCATACACACTACACAACACACCTACATGAGTCATTAGATGTATGTAGTGTAGTGTGTAGGGCAAACACCCGCAAATGATCCTGTTTTATAGGTAGTTAAATAAATAAAATTTTACAATCCTGTCACAGTAGTACATTTTACTATATTCTTAAGTGAATCATTAACCTAATTTGTCATTAAAATTTTGATGCAAGTTCCCTATTGCATCGTGCATTTTGTCAGTGTCTACTGCGCGGTTTATTTAAAAGTTAGAGCATAACTCGTTTACACTTTAATTAGTAATTAGGGGAGTTCATACATGTTCTGCGAGATTTTCAAGGGGGGGCAGCTGCCCTCCCCTGCCCCCCCCCTGGGTACGCCCATGAGTATTAGTATAGATTACATAACATCATCCAATACAATAAATAGCAGCTGATCGAAGAAAAACATGCCTTATCTGTTACAACTAAGGAACTATATCGATGGAGAACATGCCATTTTTGTTACAACAAATGAACTAGATTGAAGTGTAACATGCCTTATCCATTACAACCAAGGCAAGGAAAGGCATGATCAGTGGTTGTTGCACAATGTTATCTAACATAAAATCGACTTTACATCCTAACCAGAAAATGCGTATTAGTTTTTTGTAGATTGGAAAGTTAGACAATTTGGAGCATTTGGTGAATGTGGTAGCAGCACAAATACGCCAATCTCCTAGCAAGTAAAAAACCTGCAATAGGTAATTAGTTAAGAATCCTGACCCTAACTAATCACTTTGCCAAAATAGCTAAAGAACACATTTGGCATCCATTTGTTATACTTATTAAGCATTCAGTACACAATCCCAATTTATCTGAAATGTTAGCCGACACGTCTTCATAAATAAACCATGATATCTACCAGTTCTATTAATTCTATTACCAGGTCGCGTCATGTAAAAAGAACGCAGGCATTCAAGCTGCACATTAGCCGATTTACCGTTCTATTTGGTGGTATGAGGTAACCACCAGTAACACATTTACTAATGCGAGCGCAAGGATGCTTCAAATATAAAACAATAGACTTTTGTGCGCGAATGTACCCATGCGCAAATCCCCCCCCCCCCTAGTTTCTTCCAGCGTCCTTTTCACGTGACGAAAACTTATCCACCAGTTCTATCTCAAGTACATCCACTTGAGAGAGCACTTCTTTTAGATGAGCTGTTCTCATCTAAAAGAGACAATTCTTCGGTTTCTTAATCTGTGCTACCTAGGCACACCATCAGCAAACCAATCAAGGTCCTGGGTCCTAAGCATTAAGCCCATAGCCCCAATGTACCAGACAGACATTACCTGACATATATTTCGTGATCATTAAACCTGTTCACGAGTGGGTTTCCTTTCAGGTACAGTTCCAGGAGCGGCAGGCCTTTGAGGGGATCCATGGAGCCAAGAAATGGAACCTGTGAAAAGAATTAGATTCTGTAAAATAGTAGATTGCAACGACACTTGCGTTTAATGCAGCAATTAAAATTAAATTATGCTGATTAATGTGATAGTCAATATAATTTCTGTACTGCAAAAGCATTTATGCAATATTTATTTGTTTAGCTTAATTGGTACACAATTTAGGTCTGTCTGTTACAATTTGTTGGGTTGTTTGCAGTGTTGCTGCCTCCGCCAGTCTGTTCAGGGGAAAGGGGTGACAACATGTTATATTTGTTACAACTTACGAATGAATACCAAATCCCATTTACAATGGTTTGTAAATATAGACATTATGATACTGGAACATTTCAGGACTAGCACATAGACAGACACAACATCTTGCGAGGATTCCTTGTATATTTTTCAACTGCAGAACCAGAAAAGGTTACCCAACCAGGTTATCAAAAGTCTTACCCGATTATCACCCATGTACAAAATCTTCAAGTTCTTAAACTTTTGTGAGAGCACCTTCAGGTGTTCAATGCCATGTAGCTTGTTGTCATTGAGATTGAGAGCCTCAAGGTCTGGAATGTTCTCCGCCATTATGTCCATTGCAGCGGTCATGATCACAGGTCGAAACAAGGCGCAGAAGATATCTGAGAGATCTGTATGAATAACATGTAAGTTAGTATTTCATATTTAATTTCATGCCTTTGTCACTCAGGGATAATGTACCGTTCTATAAGTGAAAGAATATTTAGAATAGGTTCAGTAGTTTTGGAGATTACCCGCGACAAACAAACTTAGAAACTTACAAACTCACAAATGTTACCTCTTTATAATATTGGTATAGATTAGTATCAATGTTACCGGCAATCCATATAATTCATAGTTTTAGGTAATTATAATATCATATTGTTTTAGAATTGTGATTAGTTTCACGGATTTTTGATTTTATTTTTAAATGATACACTTTAAGATATGGATGATAAATATAGACCAAATCTATTTACTTTTATACATCGCCGCTGGACATGCAGGTACTGTTTACAATCTCTAGGTAATGTTTACATTACCTAGGCAAAGTATGTGACGGACAGTAAAATTATTAACATTTCATACATTGCCTACATGCTCCAGGTATTCTTTATATTGCCTAGGTTTGGGATACCAGATTATATGTACATATTGTCAGTGACATCTATACTAATGTGTAGTTCATATCTACATTTTAGCTTCAATTAGAATTAAGCTGACAATAGCAAAATATAGATTGGGATTTGAAAGAAACTACATTTAACTTATTAATTAATCAAAGTTACATATTTGACAATTACCTGGGTCAGCATGAAATTTCGTCAAGTCCAAAGCTTTTGTTGTAGCATTATATCTTTTAGCCATTGCCAACTTCATTTTTTCTTTCATTTCTGCATCAACCTGAATATTTGGTACAGCATTCCTCACAATTACACACAATCTGAATCCATCAGACATTGTGATCTTTCTGTCTGCATTGAAAAGCTTTTCCGCTGCTTTGACATCATCTACGTAGAATACTGCAGCATTGCCATTGATCCGATAATAATGAGGGATAAATATATCTGGTGAAATGTAGCTCAGTAACGTCCGCAGTATGAGATCTTTCTCGTGTTTTGCTCCATGGGGAATAAGAACTTGGTACCATGGCAGTAAACCGGCAACAAACTTCTTTTTATTAGATATAAATCTTGGGGCAGGAGAGTGCATTCGCCCCCCTCTTCCTCTCATCGGTTTCCTGGGCCCGTAGCCATCTTGATGGTGCTGCGCTCCCATATCGATGTCGTCATCAAGCATATGCTTGGCGGCATCATTCCATCTGAATTTGTTTTTCCCTTTGTTAGTACCAGGCTTAAAACTAACACGCCTTGTGTTGTTTGAGTGAGAACGATCATCGTGTTCTGCAATTAAATACGTTTATTAAACATTTCTGCTGAAGCACAAGTTCGTGTGAATTTTTTAACAAAAATAATGCTCACCGAAATGGTCGTTGTCAGCTTTCCAATTTCTTACTCTGCCTCCGCCGCCACCACGTTTCGGCATTTTAGGTCGATTTACACCAAGTTTTCCTGATAAAAACATTAACTTTCAATAAAATATGGCAAAAATCTAGCTATATTGAGGTTAAAAAAGTCTATGACGCAGTTTTTTGTCCTTGCTGAGCAGTGAACAGTGCTCATGGTATTAATTATTACAAAGGAATAAGGATATGATACCGCAATTATAAAACAAACCTTGAAATTATGAATGCTTTGTGCTGTTCACTAATCTAATGTTTAATTGCCTTTATTTTCACTCTTTCTTCCTCGATATAATTTCGCTTCACAGTTCACACAAAAGTTACACTAAGATGGATGGCAACTTGGCAATTAGGGCACGGCAACAAGGCAGGCAAGCGAGGCAATACCAATAATATACAGCCCGCCAGCTGCCCGTAGCTTGAAGGTTACGAGTACCCCGATATTTCATGTCCTTTTGACTGGGCAATGCGTCCAGGGGGGCTATTCCTACGCGTGAGATAAGATGAGATTTTATCTTGGTTACTCTCACACATATGACGTTTCAAACGAGAGCAACAAGGACGAAATAAGTGAGATGAAAATCTCAAATCTCCGAATAGGGTCCCTGTAAGTATTGTTATTCAGGGACCGCGGAAATATTCCACGACGTTGGAGGGATCAATGAAAATCTCAATCTCGGAATAGGGCCACAGGTTTTAATTAAAACGAATCCAAATAAGCTAAAGTACGTTAAACGACACATTTTACTATAGAAAAAATAATTTGACATTTATCTGAAAAATAATATCAGCAATGTGGTATCATAAATACTGATTTATATAAAATCAGTAGGTATCTAAATATGTGATGATTTTTTTTTTTTATACCAGTGGACATGGATTTTGGCTGTGCGCAACATTCCGCGAAAACACCCAGTTAACTAAAACTTGTTTTGCATTTCCGTTTCACTCCCATATTTAACCTAGATCCTAGAGCCTAAGGAGTTAAGGATCTGGGTTCTAACCCAGATCCTTAACGTTTGCTCCAGGTGAGCTGCATGAAGCGAAACGAAAACAGAAAAGTTTTCGTAGCTATTAAAACTCAAATGGTAAGGGTGCCGGTTTTGGTCCATGGTCCATCTGACAGTCCTATCCGATAGTCTAATGATTAGATTTGGATTAGACTCTATTCCATTGTCAGAAGGCGTTTGTGCCATAGTTTGTTTGAACACTCAATACACGTCCGATCTGATAATCAACCGAGTGAGCGTTAGCGGACGAAGCGTCTACGAGCTTCGTCAAAAATGCTTTAGTATGTCTGAATTCTGTCCAAATCTCTGTCTTCCCTTACAGGTCGAATCGGCTAACGCCGGTCACGAGGTCTCCAGCTCACAGAGCCACTAATTATAATAGTAATTAGTTTTTTTCATACTTATGTATCATGTGCAAGGCATAAGTACTTATTCTAACTAGGCTAAGTCAGATCGGACCCACTTGACGCTAAACGTAGACCAGGGAGACCACACAAACGCTGGAGTGACGATATCACCAAACTGGCAGGCAGGACGTGGAGCAGAGCAGCAAAAGAAAGAGCGAAATTGAAGCAAATGGAGGAGGCTTTTGTCGCGGAATGCGACTCTAACACAATATACTCTGAAGGTAGTAACTGAAAACTGAAGAGATTATAAAATTATACATTTAAATATATTTACATACTTGTAATAACTATTTAGAATGTGTTAGAAAATAAAGCTTTATTATTATTATTATTATTATTATAAGTCAGATCGGATACGCATATCCGTGTATAAACGGCGTGTGCTAACAAAGATATCTCTATGAACTCTAGCTATCAGTTGGATAAGCTATGATATATGTAGAAGTTATAACAAGAAGTTAAAAGAGGTTACACGCGCAGTTTATACGTGTGCACTCGGGAACGATCGGTGTCACCAAAATCGGGGTCAAGAGGAACAACCCCGTATTTTGTGTTCAAGCAATTAGCACTTAAACGCCTTCAGATAGCCGGAATAGACTATCAGGGGTGCGAACGCGGACATTTAAACTGACGTTTGAAATCGACTAAATTAATAAATTTTAATGGAAGTTGCCGATTTTGTCATTTTGAAACGTCAGTATATATGTCCATGCTCGCACCCTAGATCCGACGATGGCGTTTCTGCCATTCTTTATTTCAACCATTTCCCATCCTACCAGTGGCCCTATTCGGAGATTTGAGTTTCTCATCTCATCTTTTTTCGTCCTTGTTGCTCTCGTTTGAAACGTCATAGGTGTGAGAGTGACCAAGATAAAATCTCATCTCATCTCACGCGCAGGAATAGCCCCCCAGGTGTGAAGATGTCATACATTTAAGAGAGAGACAAAAAATGTAATTTTTTTTTTTTTTATTAATTTATTCATGACCATGGATACTTGTCCTTCAGTCGGATTCTTAGTAATAATTTTTCCTTCAGTAACAGATGATGGGATGATGATGATGAGGTGATGATGAAGACGATGAATCCCTCCCCTTTTCCCATTCCAGTAAAGTTATGGATACTTTACTGAAACTTTAAGTGAAGTTTTGTAGAGAACACGAAAAATCGCGTTTCGCGATGTTTGTATCATTTACCCACACTCGTGCACGTTGACGAACCGGTAAACGTTAATAATCCACCATTATTACAATTTAACACTCGAAGAATCACAAGTTTTAGAAAATAATACAAAAACACGTCACCATCTTTTCGGTTCCCGCCAAAACTCTAAAAAAAAAATGTTATTGACATTTTAATGCTGCCATAACTCCAAATAATTTTCTACCAGGTACATAGTACAAAATTGAGGCTTGGTTCTTGGTTGTGGTATTTAATATTACAGATGTAATGTAACCATTTTATTATTATTATTATTATAGCCTTATTTCAGACAAGACTATGTTTCTTTATTTCCGTAGATTATTTCTTTGTTCCACTTTTGCTTGTCTGTTTGCCATGTGGCAAAGGCCTCCTCCAATCTTCTCCATTCTGGCCTTTCTATGGCCACTCTACCCCATGTTATTCCCGCGACTTGTCTTATGTCGTCATCCCACTTCTTCTGTGGTCTGCCTCTCTTTCTCTTTCCATTTCTTGGGTACCATTGCGTGGTTATTTTACTCCATTTATCCTTTCCCCTGATCATGTGGCCTGCCCATTTCCACTTTTGTCTCTTTATTTTCAAAGTTACGTCCTGGGGCCCTATTCGGAGATTTGAGATTTTCATCTCACCTTTTTTCGTCCTTGTTGCTCTCGTTCGAAAAGTCATAGGTGTGAAAGTGACCAAGATAAAATCTCATCTCATCTCACGTGTAGGAATAGCCCCACTGGACTTTAGTCTTGTCTCTGATGCTGCTATTCTTAACCATCAAAAATGTAACCATAATAATATACTTATAATAATTTTGGTAGCACATCTGAAATATCGATAACCACACTGTTTCATTTCGTTTGGTCTATTGGGCAAAAATCAATACCTAAGTCAAATTGTGTCTGGTTTGTGTAAGCAAAGTTTAATGTTTTGCGCAAGAAAAAAAAAACTAGGTAGTATTGTTTTAATTTCAAAGGGACTGGCAGAGGTGTATAAAACCCACACTTAGCTGGGTGATATTGAGTTCCAAATGTGACAGGGGACGAGCCTGTCGCCATACACCGGGGTCCAGTTATGTAGCAGATGACATGGCAAGAACAAATTGGTGCGTGCCTTCGGCTGATATCGAACCCGATCCCTCTGGTTTGAGGGGCGGGCGTTCTCCGACTAGGCTGACATCGCTTTTTCGTATTTATTCAAAAAAACATAGAAGAATTTCTAGTGCTTGATAATGACCAAACGCCAACTACACTGCGAATGAGTTTAGTACAAACATGGCTGCTGTCTCGACGTGACTTGAAAAAAACTATAAAAGTGCCTTCGTGCCTAGTGAAGAGTTCTTTTTTAAAAGAGTGTCAATCCAGCAAAGTGTCAAGTGTGGAAATTCTATTAATGGCTAATGTTTGTAATTCTGTGTAATATTAAATAAAGCCTGTTAATAAACGTGTCGTGCTTATAACGCAGATATTATTGGAAACCTTGCTCCAACACCTAGTGCCTCCTTGCGTAGTAAAATGGTGCAACCGTCAATCACTTTAACGTAGAAAAGCTTCGGAAATAAGTTTTCACGTGTAAGTACATCGCCAAGTCACTGTTTTTTAAAATTATTTATAAAAATAAATCGTTTTTTAAGTTATCCTACTAATATTATAAACGCGAAAGTTTGTAAGAATGGATGTATGGATGTTTGTTACTCTTTCACGCCAGAACGGCTTAACAGATCTGGATGAAATTTGGCACAGAGATAGATTATAGTCTAGAATAGCACATAGGATACTTTTTATCCGCGGGTGAAACCGCAGGGCGCAGCTAGTTGTTCGTAGTTTCATGTTGTGTATCTGTTTTTATAGTAAAATAAGTTAGAAAGGAGGTTTTGTCAAAAAACTGCTTTAAGGCGCCATTTTTCCAATATGACGGCGTGAGTGGCAACAAACATGAAACGATGAAATTCGGAAAGCACACATCAAAATCTATAAGGTTACCAATTATACAACCACCAATACACCCATATATATTTACTAGATGCGCTCCGCGGTTTCACACGCGGTTAAAAAGTATCCTATCTGTTAAGTAAGATCGAACTGCACACGGTGTGCAAATTTGATTGCAATCGGTTAAATAGTTTAGGAGTCTATAGCGGACAAACAACGTGACACGTAATTTATAGTACCTGGATGGCCGAGCTTTGCTCGGTATTTTTTTTTTTTAATTGTTTTTTTTGGATAATAAACAATTGATTTTAGTCTAACCTCAAAGCAAACACTCATTGACTTCGTGTTACTTAACAACGCCATCTGCTGTTGTGTCGTTAAAGCAATTACTCGTAGTTGCTCACAAAAAATTGTATTATTGTTCGCCAATAGATGTCAGGAAGAGTCATATTTTTCAGTTGAGATTGATTATTGATAAAACACGAATAAAATTACATTTTCTAAAAATGATTCCTAGCTAGATCGATTTATCGCCCCCGAAACCCCCTATATACTAAATTGTATGAAAATCGTTGGAGCCGATTCCAAAATTCCAATTATATATATATATATGTATATATATACAAGAATTGCTCATTTAAAGATATAAGATATAAAATATAAACCTGGGTCTCTTCAAGATAAAAGTGAATAGGCACCTCGTGGGCAAGCGTGCTCCATCTTAGACCGCATCGTCACATTTCATCAGGTGTGTTATGGTCAAACGTGGCCCACGTTTTTTTACATTTAATCATTAAAAAAAGTTCAAAACTCCCTGAAAAATTTCTAGTTAAAAGTACCAAATTATTGACTATTTTTAGGTAATTAAAAAAAAAGTTAAACAATTTTTTTATTTTATCGAATAGGCGAATAGCTTATTGCATATTAGGCTTCCTCTTTTTTTCTTCTAAAAATTGCTCGCAATTGGGCCTGAAATCAGTCGTTCTGTTTGTAAAAACCAATGAAAAGAAGTAACGTTTTTCAAATCGTTGATACGGTTACAAAATCTTGACTCATTTATTTGCATTGCATAAAACATCAATGAAAAAAAAATTAAGCATCGTGCATTTTACTTGAAGAAATTCTTCTATGAAGTTTCCGTTCACCGATCACAAATAGAATATTATTATCACTTCCTCAATCTTATTCGAGATGGGCGATAAGTCCTACACTGACATGACGTCCTCTTGTAATGCGGTTTTGCGGTGTTGACTAATTTCACTTTTATAATTTTGTGGTTTTCAGTAGGTACTAACTAATCTATACTTTTACACTAATATAATAATGAGATTTCTGAGTTTGTAAGCTTGTTTGTGGGGGGTGTACTAAGTCTTATAATATAGACAACGCTTGTTCAACTCACTCAATTGCTGTCAAGAGTGCCGGTCTAGTGTGACTACGTCCGCAAGCTACCCACGAAAATACCCACAAAAAAAATAAAAAATTAAATATGCCCATAAATTATAATCATGTAATTATAACGTTTTTTTTCAAATGGATGTCTTTCAGGTTCCAGCGTTTTGCTTTATCAGGGCCGCGTTACGCAAACTAGACGAAACGCTCCAGGCTGCCTCCAACTAGTTTACAGTTACTACTATCAAATAGTTACTATCGTTCGCCATTGCTGAGATTAAAAAAGCTTATGCGTGTCAAATCAATGCACAAAGTATTAAAATAAAATTGACACCATTTTGTGTACTTTTCTACCAAATTTCATTTAAAACCCTAACTAGCAATACTTGACTTACTCTACTATCTATGATTAGTATAAAATTACGTTCCGATTCACACAATAGTTCAGGACAGACAAAAAAATATTATCGGTAATAACGGAGCCGACTGCCTGCATGCCGAAGAAAAAGCCCGTGTCGTGGGTGCAACACGGACATTTTTCTGACGTTTCAGATCGACTAGTTCGGCAAATTTGTTTGTGAATTGCCGATTTTTTCGATTTGAATTCTCATCGTCGTAAAAACTAGACTTTTTCAGAAAATGACAAACAGTCTCTAAATGAATCTTTTCTCAGACCATTTTATAAAATTTGACAAGAGATGCGATCGACATGTAAATCGATAATTTCCATACAAATTTGTCGAATTAGTCGATTTGAAACGCAAGTTTAAATGTCTGTGCTCACACCTCATTTTTCCTGGCTTGCATCCATGCAGGATTTCTTTTAATTGCGATTTCTAGAGTTTGTACATTTTTATGCAAGTACATACTTACTTCAGACATATCAAAACAAAAGCTTTCCTATTAATTCTCCCCCTTCCTTTCAAAAGCCTTCCCTACAAAGGACATGCCCCTGGGAGTAGCTAATACCCAGTATCAGCTTCAGACAGCTAAAATGTTTGAGCCAGCGAGCCAGCAGTAGACTGCTGTGTACTGATAATTAATGATGATGAGTTGATGATTGATGGTTAATTGACAGCTATTCCAACAACGCCCGGTAAGCTGGTCCCGGCAGTTGTCCCAAATGGTCCTAATAGCCAGTTTCAGAAGTGGAGTCTTGACACTCACTCTAACAACATTTAATGTGTAGAGAACTGGTAATTTACACAGACACAAAACCATTTATTTCATTATTATTTCAAAGCTAGTTATAACAATAAAATAGTTAAAACAACAAAATAAATCTTCAAATTTCTGCTAATCGTATAAAATATTTTTATTGACATTATTTTTATGGTGTTCACAATTTTATGATCCAAGGAACGTTTTCTCAGCGAACTTAGCATTTTAAAAATAAAACGACCATAGACAATTTCGTGTGCTTTTCGAGTCTGCCATGTTTTGTCCTATTTGTCGCGCTTGATCAACGCGTTCGTGTTTAGTGTTCGGAACTGCTATTTTCTGAATGCATTCCGGTGTGTGTTTTGTTTACAAATAGTGTGTAATAATGGTGTTACAATAATGCCATTAAAACTTATATTCAGTCGTCCACTTTTGATACCGATGTGTGCTACGGTGTAGTTTCCATTTTCATAAAAAATAAATTCGTTACCTGCCTCGCGACTGTATCTATTCAGAGAAATTTCGTCGCAAATCTGATAAGTTTGCATGGATATCTGTGCTTTCACAACATTTCGTCGGTTCGGCCAGTGACGCAACCCACGTGCACATGATATAGCGAGCATCTCATGCACATTTGTTATTATTTTGTTCGCGAGTTCGATTAGAAGGAGCAGTCAGTCAGTATCGGCTCGAGGCAGGGCGACAGCGCCGCGCGTCTCGCTCGCTCGTGTCGCTTATCGTCGAATAATATTATCGGTCGGTAAATTATCAGACAGTGATTTCTAATCGGGTGTGAATAATTTGTGCGGGATAGTGAGTGTGGTGTGTCGGTGCATCGGTCGGCGCACAGCGCACACGTGACACGGGCTAGTGTTTGGGTGTCAGTCGGTTGCGGCTGGCGGGCGCTACAGTGCGCCTGCAGTGCGGAGCGGTCGGTCGCGGTCGGGTGTCGGTACGAGGTGAATCACCGCTCGGTGTTTGGTCGTGCTTGTTTACCCGCGTGTGCAGAAGTGCGTTTTCCGGAAGTGCAAGGCATGTGCGCGCGTTCGCGCCGATGACACCGCCGCGTTTGCCTTTCCCACTCAGCTGTGTGTGATATGTTTTTCGGGTTATGAGTGTGTGACAAAGTTGTAGTGCACTGAGGACACTGGAGCCCCTAGACGGAGTTGGGCCCGCAGGGGCGGCCCTGGTGCTTCTCGGGGCTCCTCACGAAGGCAAAATGGCTGCGTGGAATAGGCACCACCACTTCAACATGCTCATGGATGAGAATGGCAAAAACAAATGTAAGTTCTTAGCTAAGTCTTTAACTTTAAAATATTTTTTCACAATTCATGGGCAGAACAATAACATTCTATGAAGAATCAAAAAACTAAGATCTTTTCCTGAAGTTTTGACGAAATAAATTGCTTTTCATTTTGAAATTTTGTAGATTAATTAAGTTTAAGATTAATTAAGATTAGTAATTTTGTTTTTTGTAAATAACATAACTTTACCTACTATCAAAAAGTTTATTTTTAAATAAACAAGATCAAAGATGTCCGCTTATAATAAGAGTGCTTACAATTATAAACAGTCTTTACCCTATACTAAATACACAACATATTCAATTACATATTATTAAGATTATCATTGTGTACATCTACCCACTAGATGTAAATAAAAAGGGGTTATGTAGACGGCCTCGAAACAAGACATGTGACTGATTCATAATAATAAATATTCTTTACATATTTCCACACACTGGCATGTGGCCCCAAACTAAGCAGAGCTTGTACTATGGCTGTTAGAGACTGATAAAACATTTATACAATATGAAAGAAGAATTATGATACTTATTATTTATTAGTATTGCCATAGTAATTTACATATACATAGTTTTACCAAAGTACCAACATGTGTACATACATGTATGTCAAACAACAATAATTGAGAAGTAACAGATTTTCTACACCACCAGCCAAAACGAGGGTAACATGTATTGAGTGTATTTTATTGAAGTTAGTTGGTTTCGATATGATGCCTAAATGGCTTGACTGTCTTTGAAATGTGAACTATTGATAGATTTGTTGTAACATTAAGAGTAGATATAACCCATATTAATTACATTGCACAAATATTGTATTTATTTCTTTAAGCCAAACAAACTTGTTTATTGACCAAGAACTACAAAGTGTAAGAACTCTCATTTTTAAATGCGGAGTTCTTGAATCACTGGTTGCTACTGTCATTTAATGCTCTGAAATACTTGAAGAATAAAAACACAGAAGGAATTATAAAAAAAAAACATACGGTAAACAATCAAATAAATAGTAAAGAATATCTTTTTAAATATTTCAAAGTAATTACATGTTGATATTATGTTTTATTTTGGTGCATTAGATTGTCCATAATTTTTTATGTTGTACCCAAATACAGGGTTATTGGGAAAGGTTGTATGAAGCCGAAAGGGGGTCATTGCAATCATCATTATGAACAATTTTTACAATGAAGCTAACCCCGAAACAATAAATTTTTTGAAACAGTGATTCATTTTCTGCGATTTTAGGGTAAATGAATGGTTGATGGAAACTGAATGGATAGGTTTACCACCACAAAAGTTATTGTGGTGGTTATTCACCATATTTTTTTCACCATTTTTTTATTCACCAGTTATATAATATTCTAAGTATGTTGTACTTTGGTACTTCACCAAGCAACTATAATCAACCTACACAGAAGACCCTATTATACCTCTATCATAGCCAAGCAGGTTATGTATGTACTCTAGGGTCACAACTCAATTTTCCACTCTGACAGGTCGGTGCACTCTCAATACTACAAGTCCCCTAGTTTTGATGAATGCACAATGCACAGGGATGAAGGGGTGTCTGTCTCTAAATAATCATTGAACAGTTCAATGACCTAATTCACCTACTTGCATGCGGTTATGAGTAAAAGTAGTTTGTGCATGTATGCTAAATTAAATTGCCAATTTTACCATTTTAATTTAAGAAAAAGTATTTAACTTAATTACTTAATTCTTCTAAGGCTCGGCTCAGATATAACGGAAAAATTCTCTTGCAAATAAAAAAAAAATGATTAAACCCTTGATGCAATAACGATGGGGTGTCATAAGTTTAATGTCTCTCCCTGTGTGTGTGTATGTGTGTCTGTCTGTGGCATTGTGGCATTGTAGCTTCCGAACAGATGAACCGGTTTTAAATTATTATTTTTTTTGTTTGAATGGTGATTTAGTTGGGAGTGTTCTTAGCTATGTTTGATAAAATTGGTGTGGATAAAAATCTGTGTCGCGGGTTTATAATTTTTTTAATTTATACTTGTAAAATCAATATGCAGTGCACAGCAAGACTAGACAAAAATAAAAACTTCTAGAATGACAGACAGTGCACCGGCGGCATTGATTACAGATAACAGTTATTGACGTCATTGAAAAATAAACCTTAGCTATCATAGTCAAAAATACAAAATCGCGTAATATCGAGGCGACGCTGACTTCTCTATTGAAATTTTACGATTTTGTATTTTAGGCCATGGTGATATGGTTCATTTGTCAATGACGCGACGTCAAAAAGTGCGCGACAATTGTTCCGTTCTGCCTTAGCCGAGCCTAAAATTGTCATTTATGTTCTGAGTTCATGCTTTGTTGAATTTATGTACTTGCCTATCTAGTGTTACAGATGATTATTAATAAGGATTTTCTATCAGTTCAATATTATCATAAATATACACCTGCATAATGTTATGTCAATTTAAACAATCCCGAAAATAATTTGAAAAAAAAAGCAGTAACTAAAAATCCAACTATTTTTTTTTTCGTGAATTGATAAAAAATAAATTACTTACTTAATGGTATTTAAAAGACAAAAGGCCGATCTGTCGCTTTTTTTTTCGCCCATTGTTTCAATCCTTTTGAGGATATAATTATCATGTCTTACTTTATTAATAAAACTAACTAACACAGCTTCTCTTTTAATTGCCATCAATCAAAGACAACTGTGTCTAACAACCAATTATCCAACTAGCGAAATTGCCTGAAAATGTTCCTTGCTTATTCGTTCGTGTTACTGATACAAAATAAATAAACCGCACATTTCCTGGTTTATTCTAGGTCGAGTTATGATCGGTCCATATAGCCGACCCCAAAGCTCCCCAACCTTTAACCTAATTTCATCCCGTCGCAGCCCTCACACACAGCTGAATGCTTACATTGATGCTTTTATTAGATGACACCACTCTTAGTTCCGGCATCATAATAAAAACGCCGTTCCGGATACAGAAATCCCTTTGACGATCCGTTGGTAATGTTGGTATAGAGTACAATGGGTACTCTACCTATGACGGTACTAATCGAACTGTCATGTCGTGGATACGTATACCTATTTTCATTTGTTTGTTTACAATAAGGAAAGCAACCCACAATAACCAATACGATTGTTCCACGATTCGATGATAGGCTAATCGATTGATAACTATTCACAATTGCGACACTTAAATTGCACACATTCGGAAACCATTGAAATAGTTGATTGAATTTTCCGGTTGCGGTGCCCCGAGATCGACTCCCACGCTCTTGGCACTCGGATTGGGCTCAGTGCATTCGCCCAGTTCCAAATAACACAAATATACCTACTGCTCTTAATACCCAGTTTCTGAGAAATCCGGGACAGTCTCGATTTAGATCAAGTCAGACCTTTCAATTTACCGATTAGTTAGTACTAAGTAGTACGCGTAACCGATGCGTTGAGTAACTACAGTCCAAAAATAAAACTTAGAATACATTTTGTAGTACTAAAGCTAGCTAGAGCACCTTAATAACTCACGTTGTTTATGTAAAACTGAAAGTAAACACCTTTATCATGACAGTTACCTATTCATAATGTACTTTCCCCCCATAGCATGAGCGGGCGTCGTGTCGGTCGTCGTTTACCGTTGAACGCTCTCTGTAAATAATCATTTGGGATTTCCCCTGGAGCCGCTAGGCTAAACGGGAAATCTTCCTTGCTTATGAGGATAAGGGACGAAGATCTCTGACAAATTCGCTAACAACCTCTTTGAAATTCATGAATGCGAAATAAAACATGCTAATTTATCTCAGAATGGTCGAGGAAACAAAATTTTAGTTGAATAAATCACAAGGAGCAAATCCGTCTCGCGACGAAAATATTATATTAGAGAGAAAGAGTCGCATTAAAAATTGGGGAGGTTTCGTGGAAATTGTTGCGGGGCGAGTCCCAAATATTTACGAGAGGTTGTTTGTGCCGGAACCGACGGCTACAACTGCGGACGAACAGTATGGGAACTGCAACTGAAGCAGCCGGTCTATCGGGTTGTCCAGGTGACAGCTTCAATGAAACATAAAATGCTATCTCTGACAAACCCACGCATCAATTTACCATCCTCCTACTATTATAAACGCGAAAGTTTGTAAGAATGGAAGGATGGGTGGATAGATGTTTGTTACTCTTTCACGCCAGAACGGCTGAACAGATCACGATGAAATTTGGCACAGATATAGATTATAGTCTAGAATAGCACATAGGATACTTTTTAACCGCGTTTGAAACCGCGGGGCGCAGCTAGTCTATTATAAGTGTATGTTAACAGACCAACACAAACTAATAGACATTAATCAAAAATGTATAAAATCTAAGGTGAACTTAATTCCATGATTTTTGACCCCAATAAAGTTCCCAAATATCAATCGCCCATACTCTTGAGTGCATCTTCGAGCTCGCATATTTTCCGGCAGCGGCGCGATCAACTTTCATTCAGTCGGTAAATGGTGTTGCTACGCGGATGCTGGCCGCTGTCATTATAACCAAACGCTCGCCGCTCGCGCACCGTCCTCATGTAGATGATATCGTGCTCTTTCGAAAGTCACTTAGTTTACTCCAAGCAGGCGCGATTTCTTATTTTTGATTGCTCGCTTAACCATATCCGTGTTGCATTATTCACGAAACTTGTAATGTTGGACGACACGTTAGATAAAGGAAAATCATTGCACTGGCGCATGGCGGAAGGAAAAGTTCCGCTTGTTCTAGAATCTTTATTTCCGACTAGGGACTTCATAATGTTCTTTTTTTACACGTTCAATAAATTGTCAAATTTCGCAATGGGCGTAAAGATGACCGAATATCCAGCATCCGGTGCAAGGAATGCATGATAACATTTAGTGATCGATAACCAGTTACCGCATGCATGTCTGTGGGAGCGGAGTGGCCCAGAGAGCGAGTCACGCCGGCCGGTGAATGGTCACCTTTCTCCGACACACTGTCTAGACGACTCCGGCCCGAGAGGCCGTGAATGAATTTCACATTGGAATGCGGAACACCAATTTGTGAGCCGTGTGCCCCCCTCCCACCGAAAATTTCGACTACGCATTCTGCGAAGAGAAATTGTCTTGAATAATTAGAAATTGCTCAGGTCACTCTTAATGAAACTTCCGATTTGGTTTACGACTTGTGACATTTTTGGAGTAGGTACGCGGTGCAAACAAGTTATTAGTACCTTGACCTCCTTACAAGATAAAAATAAGTAATTAGTTGCTAAATTTTTAAGTGCCCTTTGTAAAAGGCTTATAAAGCTAGTAACTCTCGTCGTAAAATACTAGTAAGTCTCGTAATATCCATGAGAAGCGGGAATAGTGCTCATAAAATGTGGAGCATCATTGTCTTCATTATAAGCAGCTAAACCAAAGTATATAAGCCAATGAAAGATATTCCAATGTCGAATCTTGTTCTCATCTCATCCTGCTTATAGATTTCAGGCTCTACCTTTCTTCCCTAGTGGAATTGTAACAATAAGCACTTTTAAATGTTTTACCAAGTCACAATCTTAAAATTGCTCTGCAGTGACTCTTTGCAAAGCGGTCGTCATTTCAGTTTTATTCTGTAGCAAAAACATTGGCCCGAAGGTATCATAACAGAAATTTATTTCCGTCGACACGTTCACTTCAAATACCAGAGTTCAATAACAATTGTGAGGCAGTTATTCATACACAGGACAATCCGTGGGCGAACTGGTGTGGACTCCAGGTACCCTATGCAAATGGCCAAGATTTCACTAACCACCCGCGAGTCACTGATTCTTCGCTCCACTCATTATTTTGTACAGCCACAATTTCAACATAGAATTTGCATTTTAATTGAATTAACATTCGCCTCGATTGTCCGTACCACACGGTAGGTATGTCTCTGGACAATAGCTAGGCTATGAGATGAAAATTAGCAACACGGAAGGAAATCACAGCCAACATTACACCTAAACGCAAATGTTTGGGAAATCGTCCAAGTACATTTATAGCTGCAGCTAGATAACAGAAACCTGCAAACCTGACACTCATCATTCATTCCATCAAGGAATATAACCTGCAGATGGCCATCCGAGATCGGAACGCGGTAGTGATGGAGGCTCTGAGTCGGGAGGAGGCCATGATGTTATAAAAATATTAATTGTTATAAAAATTGTAATAATTTCTGTTCTCGTTATAGTTTTTATTTTGTTATCGTTTTATATAAATTGTGGGTCCATCTCGAGCATTCATGCTCACTATCGAAGGCACCTTCTTGCGGCGGCGTCGTGTGTCGGGTCGTTCTCTTCCCTCAAATATGGTTGAGGAGAGCGATGGCTGGCACATGCGTCATACTCGTGATCGGGTGCTGCTTGCGGGTCGCTGGTCTGCTCGTGGTGTACTCACAATGCATTAAGTAAATCTGAAAACCTTTAACCTAACCTTAGATTAAGACTTAATAACTAACCCCCCTCTACCTGTATTTCCCTTAAATAATAATTTATGAATTATGTTAAAAAAAGTCACGGTCCCCGGAGTCCGTGGAGTGTAATTTTTTAAATAAAAAAAAAAAAAAAAAAAACCTGACACTCAAATATGAAATGATCATAGTCACAATGATTAGTAGATAAAATACCATTTAACCGCTTTGAGGTGTGCCAATGCTTTATAATTCTCATTTCGTATGTCTAAGGCCATAAGGAAAATTAAGCTAGTATTTTGATCCGAGTTGGCAGTGTGAAGAGCCAGCCCTAAAGTGCCCCACGGTGTCATCGACCGAACGCTAAGGTTTTTGCGCGTCCAACGGTTTTTATTCTAATAATTGAATGAGTATAGAAAGCAAAGCTTAACGGTAACCGTATGAATTGAATGTACGATGTTTCAGAATGAGATTGTAAACGTATGCTGGCAGCGCTTCCTGTTAAATTCAAAGTAAGCTCTGAAAAAGTACTAAAACTACAGTCTTCTCACGGTCTTCTTATTTGGTCTTTAATAATTCTAGGAAGCCTCAAAGAGACAGTCTTGCACTGCTCTGACGCACTACTTTCGCTTCACTTTCTTTCATCAATCGGTTCGTACAACTGGAAAACCTGCAACACGATTTTTGCCAGAATTATTCATGACTCGCTCTACACAAGCATCTGTACGTATTATGGCGTAGGTAGGCGGTTACTCATTTATTTTTCCGACCTTCACACTGCGAATGTTCATTGCCCTTACCAGACTTCCTGCTCGAGACCTTTCAAGACCGAACTAAGTTGATCGTCGTTTAATGGATATCTGAAAGCGGTCGCCAACTTCGGGGCCCGACACGGAAACATAATGAAAAGGTCCATTATTACATTAGCTGAACAAGGTTTCATAATTCAGGGTACAAGTGATGGGTTGACGCAATTATAGCTTTTGGCTTCCTGCTCCGAATAGATGTAAATCTCAAGCTTCCGCTTTTCTAAGTCTGTTTGAATCCCAAATTTATTCTAAAATCCCTGCCTGATAAATACTTCATATTTTACGTCATGAAGTTTGACTTAGAAGACCTAGCGTGTATCCTAATTAAAACAGGTACGAGTAAGTATGAACTTTTATTTATTTTTCTGAGTAGAGGCTCTTTATCCGAACAAGGCGGTCGAGTCTATTTAAATAACTTGGACGTTCATAAGTGTATCTTTGATACCTAAATTGAATATAAACATTTTGACTTTGACTTTGAAAAAAAAAACATTTGGTTTTCTATACTAGGTAAAATCGCAGGGCGCTACTAGTCTTGCATAGACTTCAATAAAATCTCCCAACTTTGCACAACCTGTTGTTTAGCCGGCCGACAGGCCTTGAAGCCGTATCTTCACCTTAATTGCGTACCAATAACTCAATCCCTCACTCGTCCAAACCAGGTAGCTACAATTTATTATTGTGTATGACTAATATCAAAAGCTGAATTCGGCATGCTCTGGTTGGTGGTGGCACAACCCCATCGGGCCCCAGTCGATGACCGGACGGTTTTTGCACTAGACCCCGCTACGCCTGCACAATCTAGAAACGACACACTTATCTCGTTTTGATGCTGCTCGGACAATGGATAGGTTTACTTAGTGACTGATGCGTGATCTGTGGAACTAGGTTGTTGTTACCATAAAGTATTCTGTTGGTCTTTGGGAAGGTTGATGCAGCATCGGTAGAGATAGAAAGAGTTGTGACCGAAATACTTAATACTCTGTCTAACGAGGTTTCCGATTTCGACTGTTCGTTTATTTAGGCACAATGTTAAGAAGGCAGGGTCATCTTATTTAGTATTAAAATCAGTTCAGGAAACATCACATCAGTATCTAATAGTACGTTCAATCCCCAAAGAGAAACCGAACCCTTTCTCCTTGGTTTCAGCCAACTGTCACCTAAGTGCGCATGATCTGCTTGTGTGCTAGCCCCATAGTTTACACGCTTAATTAGCTACAAGAGATACATGGCTGATTGCACACCAAGATCAATTCTCTTCACAATAAGATTTTCAAGTAAACCTTTAGGAGAAAGGATGAGGCGCGTCTTTGCAGATTGGTGAGACTAAACAAATTGTATTAGAAACTGGATGCTATTGCAAACTAACCCCTTCTGCGTTTCAGTTGAATCTGTCGGCTGAGCTTTCTCTTCCTGACCCCGTTATTCTATACTAACTACTGTCTAATCTATGCTTCAGTTACAATTGTTGGTTGATCAGTCGATGAGGAAAATGTTTGACAAATACTCTGGCTAGTATCGTAACGTCATGGTTTCTTAATGACGTCTCCGTCTAAAATAAATAATATTATCGTATCGAGGACAATATTGGTTAAAGCTTGATTTACTTAATTGTCATTTTCCTTGTCAAATACAAAACAAGCTTTGTTTGTTATGGCATCGTGGACTATTCGAAAATTTGTTCTAAATATATGTTTAGTATAAATATGTATGTACTCACATATCGATATTGGTTATGTAAACTATTCAGTTGCTCTAGATACGAACTCTTTAGTACCACCCAACGTTCTTGAACTAAGTAAGTACATTAATTCATTAAGCATTTTTTTTTTCAATTTTCTTAATCGAAATATCAAATAAATGAACACCAATGCAATTATTAAGCAAAAAAAAAAACAAATAAATATTTGAAAATATCACATGAATTTTTCGTAAACATAATTAACACTGGTATCGTCAGACTATGCCTGGACCTCACGGTGGATTTTCCCGTTCTCTGACCGATCGGTACTGAACGCTTATATCACAATTTCTATTGGATCTATATTTCTGTACTCTGCTTGAAGTTACGCTAAAACAAATATATTTAACTAGCTGCGCCCTGCGGTTTCACCCGCTGTTAAAAAGTATCCTATGTGCTATTCTAGACTATAATCTATCTCTGTGCCAAATTTCATCCAGATCCATTCAGCCGTTCTGGCGTGAAAGAGTAACAAACATCCATTCTTACAAACTTTCGCGTTTATAATATTAGTAGGATAGGATTAGAAACTAATTAGAAAATTAAGTAGAAACTCCTAACATGATTGGGTTTTTGTAATATTGATCACAAAATATGCGTCAATGTCTGTTCCCAGTATCACATCTATTTAAAACATTCTTGATAAGAAAAACCCACATGTAAGTAGTCAGTGACGTCAGCAAACAACATCCAAACAAAGACAAACAGCGTAAATAAGAAATCGAATGCTCCAAAGGCAAGACCAAGACAATCTGCAACATTTTCGCGCGCTCTGTACCATTCTGTCTTACTCATCAGCATGTGAATAGAACGAGACGCGTGATACAAACATTTGGGCGCATTGCCGTAGATTGAATAATAGTTTTATCGCCACAGCATAGTGTAGAGTTGTTATTGCGCGGTCGCAGATTAGTAGCGAGTTATTGCGCGGTATTGGTTGTGTAGTGTCGGTATCGGAGGCGATAACGGCGCGGGCGCGGCGTTTTCGCGCACGTTTCGCCCCCGCGCGGGCCCCGGGTGAACGGCCAGACAGGCGGGCGGCCGGCCGTTAAACCTGCCTCGGAGACTCCGTGTGGTGGCCCCACAGCCTTAACTAACACCTCCAAATCCTCTTACCACGCGTCACCGAATTCAGCGCCTTCGAAAATTGGGCTTCGCTAACGCATCAGCGTCTTTGACATCTAGGCTAAGTAGAACGTCGATAACTCGACTAACTGTTTATGATTTGATGATGGCGTGATGTCGTTGACCGATATGTGCTTTTTCGCGCGGATTCGATAACTTCAAATTGTCACAACAGTTTCCAGTACGAATGCGTAGTAACGACAAAGGTACGTTGTACATAACAACAAAATGTATGACGTATGTTATAATATAAGTAACAATGCAATGCATAACAATGTTATCTGAAAGGAATAATAAATGTCCCCGCTTCGTAGTTCACGAATAAAATGAAATATAAATTCAAGGAAGTTCCTCAAGTTGACTTCGATGGAGCTGTTAACTACGTATACGGAAACTTACTTTGACCTGTAAAACTATAAAATCGTTTTAATGTCGCTTAATAATGACTTGCGCGTTTCATAAAACTTTATCCGCTGTTTCTAGAATAACTAGGCGCCTTCATTAAAGTCGCCAGTTCGTCACTGATTATAAACTAATTGGTGTCATGAACTTTAAAATATAATATATTTAAAAAAACCTAAAACGAGCGTTATCTACAATATGATAACTGAGCAATAATGCTAATTGTAAAGATTATCAGCTTAATTTATTGCCAGCCTTATTTTACGTACAAGTTACGTAAAAGCGAACTGTTGCTATGCCATTTGCAAACTCAATTAACAACGTGAAAAATCATAACACCTTGGAAACCCAATATGCTGTCAATAAATAAACTTCCAGCAGCGTACCTACCTAGTTCCACTTCATTTTTAATACAGTTTTGCACGAAGCCGGTCAAGATTGGGCCAAGGTGATGCAAATCGGACCTTCCCCTTAAGTTTATGCGTCGGTACCGCCGACCCTGTCGCTATGAAAATCTACTAGATGCATTATTCTTCCAGCTAAGTGCTTAATAGAATACCCGCTGAATAATTCACTAGCCGAAGACGGGCTAATAAAAACGTGCTCGACAAGGCGGCGGTCGATATGTAAAGAGATGTGATGTATTCAAGAATAATATCCTGAGTCGTGGTTGTTTACGGTGCGGCTTTCGCTGGGATTGCGACGCAGAAGGGCGCCGGGCGGTGCAGTAGTCTCGAACTATGGTATAATAATATACCGCCAGGTATAGCATTCCGGGCACGTGGGCAACACGTAGTGACGTCAATCGATGCTCAAGCAAGACTGAAATAAGTCATTTACAAATAGTTCGAAAGAGACGGATGACGATGACGAGTGACGTCATTGAGTGTTTGCTCCCGGAATGCTAGACCTTGTTTTTTTAGATCGTGTCTCGAACCATACCAATGTTTCGTTACCCTAACCAGTTTGAGGCCTTGTTTTTCTTTGTGACCAGTACCAATATTCATAATCGTTCGGAAATGTTTCCGCATTCCAAAATTTTTAATCTCAAATTCTTCGAATTCATGATTAATTCTTCCGATAGGATTTATACTCGATTTCCTACTCCAAGAATTGTAAAAGTAGATTCGAGTTAAAAAATTTGGAATTCAATTCAATTCAATTTCTTTATTTGCTCGTCAATGGGTTACAATGATCTTAATTTAGGTTTGAACAGCCAATAACTACCTCACATTAGGTGTGCAAATTAATGATGTCAATAAAATGTTATGAAATTAAGTAAATAAAATGTCAAATAAAAACATATTTAAACACTTAAAAAAATGAAATAATGAGAATGTTAGCAAAAAAACTTAATATTTATCGTGATAAATATGGTAGCGACACGATGCTTTGTCCAAGAATTCTTTTGTCGTGTAAAAACTTTCGCTCACTAGCCACTTTTTCAACTCCGTACTAAATTTATCAAAAGGCAAATCTACTATTCTATTTTGAAACCTATCGGAAACGTTTCCGAATGATACTGAATATTTCTCTTCAATTTCAAATACATAATCCATTATTTGATTACTAGCTGCGCCCCTCGGTTTCACCCGCGGTCCCACAGGAACCGTTTATATTTTCGGGATAAAAGTACCCTATGTCCTTTTCTGTACCCCAGACAACATGTATGCAAAATTTCAAGACGATTGGTTGAGTAGTTGAGACGTGAAAGCGTTACAAACAAACGAACAGACTCACTTTCGCATTTATAATATTAGTTAGGATGTAAACCGATTTTGGGTACAAAATTCTTCAAATAATACCCATACTGAATTTTAGTGGAGGACTATAGAGTTCACATTTTGACGTTCGGGACCACAGCGGGAACGGTCGCTAGTTTGCCCGCAGCTCAGCGCGACGGGACGGCCGCGTCGCACAGGTGGGATGGAGCAAACGTCTGCGTCGGTGCTTTTTCTTCTTTGTTTGCGCCGAGGATTTGCATACAATCGGAGAAATTGCGTGGCTGGCAGCAGTCGGGGAAAAAAGGAATTCGTGTAGTTTTATGCATATGATTGTTCGAAGTGCGGGTCCTGCGCTTTTCCCCTAATACGTTCTTTTCTCTCCCCGGAGCATTGCTTATAGATATTTGAATTGTACGAGGATCTGGTCGGGCGTGGATGTTGTTTATAATTTTCTATGCATTTTCTACGTACCCTGTAATGTAAGCTACTAGAGTTGAATTTTATTTTTGTAAATGAATCCCAGGTGCAAAAAGACAAAATCAGAACGTCAGATTTCACTATTTATCCATCTATAGTTGATAAAGTTGAAGGCTACAATTAACCCGGCGTCACAGATTAATCACTAGGCAGTATGTAACGTTATCGCGACAGATTCAAACAGGCGCTATCATCTCGGCGATAAGCGAACCCGCCGTTGTAGTAAATCGTCGATCGTTCACCGATAATGACGCCTCGATCGGTCAATGTGGAGTTTAGCGTCGTGTTTGTCATCTGTCTGAATCACGTGGCCTTCCGTTCGGTTATTACTAGCAAGCATTGGTTTCGCGCGTTAGTTGTGGCGGGCGGGCCGCACCGGTAGAGCGTCCTTATCGAGCGACTCGAAGTGCGCATCAACACCGCCACGTGTATAAACATTGTTTCACAACAAATAACAAGTGGGTGACGCGGGCAAGGACGCGCCGTCGACGGCGATGCCGCCCCGACGCTCACAGACAGATTGATTGTTTAACAACCTCGTCTACTGCGCGTCGACAATACCTTAACAGTATGTGTGAGCGCATGCAGACTTCGAAAAAACATGAATGCGGTTGCCGCGCTAAGGCCGCGTCGGCCGATGATTAACAGTGTTTGGATTCCTCGTGCTAATGAGCTGGCCTTGTCCGGTCGCCGAAAATCTGGTTTAATCGATAAATTATTTGTGTCAAGTTTTGTGCAGTGTTTCTGTGTGAGTGATGTCCGTAGACACGGAGCCTGACCGCGGTGAGTTTACTCTGATTATGCGAGACACGCGAGCGCATTGCTCTCCCTCTCCAGTGACATTGCTACCCGAGCAATGCGTCAAGGAGATCGCCATAATGGATTCCTCCAAGTGTCCGCTCGAGAATTGCGCAGTTACATCGGACTGCGACCGACGGCCATACATTTTACTTAAACTTCCATGTCACGGTTTTAATACGACCTTGTGCTTAATACCACTAAATTGAAGTACTCGCGAGATCTGATGAATTGATTGACGATGACGTGATTCAGGCTTAATTTTATTTAATTATTTAATTACTTACCCAGTTAATGTTTCAATCATACGAATAAAGATTCGATTATTTCAACGTGATTTAAATCCAAATTGTTGACAATAATTGTGAACTCGACGATTCCATACCTAAATCTGGAGTTCTAGAGAGATGAGAATTAAATTAGATAAATGAACCTCGCATTTTATAATTGATTAATTAATTGATGTGATTATTGTTTTTTTATTATTATTTTAGTAAAAGTTTTAATACGAAACAAGTAGCAGCCAATTAACATAAAATAATCGCGAACTTAAAAGTCAATTAAATTTACATAAAATCTTAATTGAATTCACCTGTGAAAATGGCGAGGAGGGCTGGTTAACAACCGCGCGTGGTACTAGCGCCTCCCACGCCCATCTACCGGCCAGCAGCATTCTTAGCATTCCTCGCTACTTGCTTGTTGCCATCTGGTTTACAAAACGAGTACGAAAATTGCAACGTGATGTGCGTGTGACGTTTAAGAAACACAAAAAAGTGCTTACTCTTCTCCAAACGCCGACTCATCGCTTATTAGTCCCGACTAATTACCATTTGCAAAATTATCTATCGCCATTTATAACGATCTGTGGCGTCATAAAGTTACCTTCATTCAAAGCTCTAAAAACTGCATCACATTGAAATGATCACCTTGGACTTTGTACCCGTTTCTGCTGCTAGCTGCATTCTCGGCATACTTGCCGCAGGTTACCGGCCGGCTCGGAACGGTTGCAGAATGCACTGACGCAGCGAGTCGCGACCGTTCGTCGGCCCCGTCATAATGTGGCCTGTGCCCGTTTTACACCCTGATAAAATCCTCTACGTTATGCTTATCTAGTCTATTTTACTTAAAAAATTGACGTCGTTGGGATTTCATTGCGCACAATTTTAATCTTATTATTTCGTGTAGCTGTAAGGCACTAGTACTCAGAAACTACTAATCTTCGGAGGATTCTTTAACATATCTTAGTGAATTTTAAAATATTTTAAAAGAAAACATTCAGAAAAGGCGTAGCCCAGACCATACACACCATAAATAATGCTGTCTTGCTGCTAATACTGAATTTATTCTCTTCCCCAACGAGAAAATAATCTATTATTTCCCCTTGATGGCTAGAACTACGCAGCATCAATATAAAGTTGTTGTGATCGCGTGTGCCCCTACCTCGTGGTGACTTTCTACGCAGAACCGACATCTGCCCCATAGTGCACGATATCTTCATCTATTTTTGGCATAACAAACACACAAGGATTTCTTGTAAATCGATACGAAGTCTTTGTTTTCAAAGCTGCTAGCTCTGATAATAGTGATGAGTAGAGGCTGCTTTCGATCACATGTCTATTTAGGTTTCTTTATCTCTTTGTTATCGGACCTATTTATTGGTTCTAATCTGCCGGAAATGTGACCGCATCTGTGGCTCCCATACTTATCGGCTTATTTCGCCGCAAGCGGAAATGAAACCCATCGGATGGTACATAAAGCATTACAAGTAGGAATCTTTAAAGCTTAATGTGTACCGCTGTACAGCTTGATTACTTTTAAATAAGTAACCTGCAAATCTTCCAAGTTGAAACAGATACCTACCTGTACATGTAATTAAGCGAATAACGATGATTGCTCTAATCAAATGGCGATAGTAATGCCAGGATCCATCGCCTGCTGCCTTTACGCTCTAGAGCAAGAATGCTCGTAACGCTAATACGCGGATGTGGCCTGATTTTCAATCGTGCCGAGCGGCGACCGTTTACCATCCATCTGAGCGTCCGGAGAACCAGACGGATGTTAATAATTTTCAGCATTGCACAAGAATGCCACCGGATTAATGATTTTCGATTTGATTCTTGACAATCGGTTACCGGATATTAAGATTAAGAAGAAAATATGAATATGACCGAATTTAAGTATCATAGTTCCTAAAAAAGCTAAAATCGCGTATTTCTCTTTGATGTCTGAATTTAATATAAGGATAGCGCCCGCTGATGGATGTCCTCTCCTGAGATCCTTTTGTGGGTCATTGGACTCAAACAGGATGTCTTATGCCTTATTATCAATACTACGCTTTTGTTTACATTGCCACACGGGCAAGTTTACAGATTTTTTGCACACATCATACATAACGTTTCACAATAAACTACGCAGTTGCATGCCTGACGTAGTGTGCGTGTCGTTGCATTGAGCGTGCATGAACTGAGCATATGTGTGTATGTGTGCTGTTACGTATGTATGCCCTGATAAATAGGCCTCTGTATCGTAAGCCCATGTGAACATAGCGAACAGTAAGAGTTCTGACGTACATGCAGCACTTAGGTACTTTGATAAGATTTTTCTCAGAATCATAGCATTATGGATGGGACAAAATAATATGCGCACAAAGCAGTACTTTCAACAGTTCAAAAAAATATGTTGAATACATGAAGGTCCAAAAGAATGATGGTCGTTGATGGTGAAAGAAACAGATGGTGTATGAATGCAAACTGTTTTTTGGTTTAGACCTATCCTATGCCTAACTTCTTTTCTAACTAAAACTGTAGATAAATGTGAAAGTGAGATTATTTACGCTTTCGTTTTCATGAAATTTTGCATACACGTCCAGGGTACACAAAAGGACATAGAGTAGGTAGTAATTGTATTTAACGATTCCTGTGTGACCGCAGGAGTTAGTTAGACCATAAAATAGATTTTGTTCCACATAATTGCGACCTTGCTCTTTGATGCTACATTTCCGTTGTTCCCATTGCATCGGGAGCCGGTCGTGGCGGTCAAACTGTAATGAAGGCTTCAATGTGTGTGTGAAATGTAGTGTAATAATGTGATCGTAGTTCCACTACTGATTTACCGCGTGACGTTCTCAATCACGTGATTTCACCTGTTCACTTGTACTGTAATTCTGAGTTGGCGAAGTACGCGCAAACTTCTCAAGGTTCATACTCGTGGTCAACTTGGTTAACACTTTGAAATTGCTAAACTATAAACAATTTGTGTAACTATCTGCGTTTATGAATCGATTAGGGTAATTGCGCTCTACCCGGCTCTATTGCGCGAGGTTCGTTTTTTTGACTGACATAATGGCAGAAACTAAATAAAATAGCCCTTGACATCTATGGGCTGGTAAAAAATCAGGCAAAACACAGATATCGGCCTTCAGACACATATTCTTGCGTTCAAAATGTAGAGCCAGTTTTGTGCGATCGGGAGAAATGACTACTTACTAAAGAGTTGCCAAAATCATTCATTGATTCAAGATAATCTTGTCATTTATAAATCATACTTGTAAAAGAGTTAGACAATGTATCAAATTTGGTTACACAATCGATGTACGTATTGTGCAATCACCACAATCACTTGCAATAAAGAAGCTCTACTAAAAAAATCCTTCAAAATTATTTCAGTAAAAAGGTTCACCTTTGTTAATATTAATTCATCCAGGGTATGCTAGACGTTCAACAAACCAGCCCCGAGCAAGAGTAGCTACAGCGTCGAACCGTCGTTGTTTTATTATGAAATGTCACGTCGTACCAGACAGTACATAAATAAGACTGAATTAACTTGTCTGCGACCTCTAGATTAGCCACTGTATAGTTCACATTCGCACCTTGGATTACGTGGAGTTGACTCATCGGCGCTGTTACTAGCTGTGTTGAAGCAAGGTGATAATGACTTTACTCTCTCTCGATACGAGAATGTTTGCAAGTAGATCTGAATTATTTTTGTATTTTCTTGTTGCTACGCATGTTATTAACAATCGTTAATCCATGTCGGCTGTTGGCCTTCGGCCCATACAAACATTTTTCCACCTATTCTATCTTCAGCTGGGCAATAGTCTTCCCCGCTTTCATCCACAAACTTCAGTCAAGTTCTATCCCCTGCCAACCCTCCCGGAATGCATTTAGATCGTCACGTCACCAGTATATTCTAGTTCCACTCAGACTTTGTTTCCCATTAGGCACCTAATCCTACTAATATTATAAACGCGAAAGTTTGTAAGAATGGATGGATGAATGGATGGATGGGTGGATGGATGGATGTTTGTTACTCTTTCACGCCAGAACGGCTGAACAGATCTGGATGAAATTTGGTACAGACATAGATTATAGCCTAGAATAACACATAGGATACTTTTTAACTGCTGGTGAAACAGCGGGGTTGCAGCTAGTTTATCACATTTAAGAAAAGAAGCTTAGATTAGAAGCAGACGTCTCTTACGTGCTCCTGGATTGTGTACCTTATGTTTGTAAACAAAGTATTCACAAATAATCTCTAAGGACAGCAGTTATTTAGTTTATCCATCCAGATGAAATTTAAATAATAAAAATATCGTAAAGAAATAACATAACTCCAAGAGCCTTGTTTGATGCAAGTACCTTGTATAATTTTGCTAGAAAAGGTAAAGCAGTTTTCCAAAGAGAAGCAAAGTTTAAACCAGACAGACTCATTAGACAAATTGAAGCTCATATAGAATGAAAAGCTAAACAGTCTGCACGTAACGGCAATATATAAAAATGAAAAGGCAAAGTACTCATCACAGGTTTCAGACATCTTACAACACCCCCAGGAGGGGATCTTCGATGTGCGAACTTCGCCTAAACGATACTTAGGGTCTTGTAGAACAACTTTTTACAAGCGACTTGAAGACGCATTTCGGCATAGAACTGTCGAGTTGCCCAAGGAGTTTACGCTAAAATTAGATGTTATACTCGAGATGTAATACATGTTTGTTTTCAAATTTTATCGCTAGAGATAGCAGGGGTGATGCTTGTAAGGGTGCGTAACTCTTGTTGCGTAGAAATAACGGAATAAGCAAAAAAAAGTAGCGTGGTTCTTGTGATCGTTCGTGGCACATTTTTACTTTGAAAGTTTCTTTTCCAGATTTTAACTCACTATATGTATCAGTTAGATTTAGATGGCAATCATCTTGACGTTTTCATGCCCTACGTGACGTAACAGTGACCTCATCTCCAATATTTAATGGTCACGTCCCGTACATTACAAATTAACATCATCGATTCGCGGAGGTTATATCTCTCACCTTAAAAGCGGCTAGGTGACGTAGCCCACCCAGTCACGCCGTGATTCATTCACCTCTACACAAAATATTTAAGCCAACGCGTGGGCGACTATCAGGTGAATAATACTCGTTCACACGGCAATTTCAACTATTATTATGATATCAGATTGATTGAGATGCCCGCCCGGTCCATCGGACTATTAGCGGTTGAGATTAATAATGAAAAAAACTGGTTTCCCGAGAACTTGAAGTACCTACCTACCTAGTATACCTAGTTATGTTTTAGGTTTTTACACTGCCTCGAACATTTTTCTAGGAATTGTGAAGCGGAACACCGCCTTAGCCTGAACTTGACCTTTAGAGGCTGTTATGCCACCTAGAGTAGAGCTAGGTACTAAAACAGGACTTAAATACATATTTCTTCGAAACTTGGATTAAGTATTTGTGTAGGTGTTTGCTGTTTTAGTTCGCGGAATAGTAAGTGGTAAACCACTGAAGTAAGCTATAGTCAAGACTAGCTTCAAATATCAACTTGTTTATTATTTATATTGTTGTTTGACTTCTTGCTTTGTTCATATCTCATTCTGTAAATTTTCTAATGGTGTCCATTCATTGTTGCAGTGGGTGCGGTGGGCGGCGGCATGCCCGAAGCCACGGGCGGCGAGCGGCGGCACATGCCGCTGTACGGCAGGCTGGTGGCGGAAGACCAGCTGCCCTCCATGTCCGCACCTTCAGACATTCAGGTGAGCGCCGTAGTGCGCAACCCACGAGCTTTCTGCCGCTACCGTAACCCTGTCCAGGTAAATGATGCACGAGGCAGTTTGCTCCAGAGCTGAACGACTGGACGTAAGCATTGTGCAGGCCGCTTAACTCCCGACGTAACTCAAGTTTAACACTGGTGGGTAATGAGAATGACCGACAGGTGGTAGGATCAGCAGGTAGTGGATTTCGTTGCAAACGTCATTTCATGATCTCGTATGAAAGGGCACTCGTCGCGTTTGTTTGAAATGCAAAACATAAAGCCTTAGACTTTCACAAAGCGGTAACTCAAACGCCGACCTCTAAACGGTCTCACTACCATTTGTTTTGTTTGCAATCTCTAAAATACAACGATTTGTTTTCCAAACGCTTTCTCACAATCCTCTAAACATTTAAACAGCTAAAAAGCAGCAGCAACGAAAAAGAAAAAAAAAGGTTGCATTACAAAGTTTCTTAAACCCCGTGACCCGCGTGTGCCACTCCTATTGTTTCACAAAAGAACCATTAACAAAGCGCGTCTAGACATTACGCGCAAGTAAATAAATTAGTCGGCAAAGTGCCGCTAATTACCTTGTACAACTCGAGTTCTCTTTCACTGGAACGATAGTGATGAATTTATTCGCCGTTGGATACGATCGATAGCGGTGTTGCCACTCTGGTTACTAGAAATCGTAGTAAACAGCAATTTCTCGGACAAATACCTAGTAGTATTTGTCGGGTCTGTCTAGACATCGAGTGCTTCTATGTAGCAAAAACTTACCTTTACTTTGCACAAATACAAATTTGAACTCGTAACCTTCACAAGTTACAGTTTAGGTATGTATCGATCAAACAATTACCTACTCAACGAGAGTTCCAAAACAAAGGTTTTATCGATTGGCGCTAAACCATCGCCAAATTTGTAGGCATCCCCAATATGGTAACGTAATACATGCCCGTCTAGACTAGGTTAATTAATAAATGTGCTTGTCTACTGTTGCTCCCGCGAAAAGATTGAGTTCCCTTTTTATTGTGCCAGAAGTAACTTGTTTTGACAGAAACTTCGCTAACGACCTCTATTGGAATGTTCTAGTTAATTTAGTACGTCATCGACGTTATATTTGTGTCATAGTAGAGATGAGGAAGTATCTTTAAAAATTCAGGCGAAAGTTATGTAGTGTCAATGTACCTACTATCACGACAATAAATTTGTAAAAAATTTAGTTAAAAAATAAGTTGTCTCCACGAAGTTTAACCGTCTTTGCTAACAAAACCAACGTTTACTGACGAAGCGTGGAATGTTCTTATTGTGCCTACATAGAATAAAATTAGTGTGTGGCGACTGACGGTAGAAAAACAGTTGCAGAACATTGCTCAGTTGCGCTGTAATGTAAGCAATTAAATGAGTCTTTGATTTAGGTGGAGGTTGCTTGTTTGAGTAGATAGAACTATTTGTCTGAAAGATTAGTCAAGAAGAGTAGCGATAAACTTTAGATCAACACCAAACCGTCTCGTGTATTAAATCAGTTTGACATCCCTTTTACCTCATTTTTTTAGTTTGCAACATCACTTTTATTGTTTCGCACTCAGATCAACCTAGGGGAAAAGATGGAACACTGCGTTATATCTCGCTGAAGCCACTTCTTTTTAAACCTATGTGCGTGGAAAACATTTACAATTGCACGAAAACTAATATTAATTCCCAAACCCTACGTTAGCCATTTCCGTTCCAATATATGGATATATCCCTAGTCGATTTAATATTCTAAAACTGTACATATTTGTAAAAGTTTAATGTTACGGGTTTTTCAAAATTGACTTGAAAAAAAACTGCACAGTTTTTTTTAAAAAAACCTCAAAATGTAGTCCTGGCCACACTTTTATAATGCACTATGTAAATTTATGTACACGAAATAATACCATAAATCAATGCACTTAATGTCGAGATATGAATGTTTGCGTGTTGTATACATATATATACGACAGTGTAGTTTTTAGCAGGTTTTTGGCTTCACTTAGATCATACGCCGTGCGCCATCTTATTCTCTAGTTTGATCTGAGGTTTCGCATAATTAGTTATCATCACATCATTTGCATGGTCACAGTAATCCTCGCTTTCAACCCTCGCTTGTTTCGCTTTATCGATGTTTTTCGCTTCTATGATCGTCGTGAGGACTAACCCGAGATTCTCGCTTGCCCAGGCTATGCAGGCGCGAATACCGCACCACTTTCGGGATCCCTCCACTGCGCCTCTCCGGAAACTCAGCGTAGACCTCATCAAAACCTACAAACACATAAACGAGGTAAGATCTTATTTTAAGTTAAGATTTAAAAAACAATTAAGTATGTTTTTTTTCTCAGGTTAAAGAAAAACAAAGTGAAACTTTTTTTTTGTATGGGTCGGACGAGAAACTACTCGACTCACTGATAGAAAATAATGTACGACTGTATACTACACATATGTATTTGTAAATGTATTAGAAACACAAACTTTTACATTTTTCTTTTGATTAAGCAATTTTACACGTACCAATTTGACAATCAGCTGAACACTCTTCCAAAGCAAAGAAAACCCTCAACTTCCATAATCTTTTAAGTTTAACTGAAATGTTATGTGAATAAAGCCATCATCATTAAAATTAAATAAAGCCATGCCGAAATACATAATACTAGTATTTTGTGTTTCATAAAAAACTGCCCGCGAAATAAATAGGCACTTAACAAGTTTCAATAAAACCTTGTAGAACATCAGCTCGGCAGAGAGGCGAGCGGAGACCATTCTCCGAACAGCAGCATAACAATCGATCATCGCGTCGCATAACATCCGATTGTTCGATTAATCCGGATCGGGCCGGTCGGTGTCACCTGCGGTTATTAATTTACTTAGCCCGGCCCTATGGTACTCGTTAAGCCGCATACAGACATTCTGCAACGCAACACGTGATTTTGTTGTAACTGCAATATGAATAGGTGGAATGAGTGCATGCTATGGGCTGCATTTACGAATGCAAATCAAAAAATAATACAAATCTAAGCGATGAGTCGCAGATCGATAATTCGTCCTCGTAGACGTGTTCTAGATTGTTGACGCTACCAATCGGATAGACGTAGGGCGCCTATAATACTGCCTGGAAACAAAGAGCCAAAATCAGATTGAATTAATGAATAGAATAGAATGAATATTCTACTAGATTAGAGAAGCTTAATAACCAGCAATGGCATTATGACTACTGATTGTCTACATTTTTTTTTTTTAATTTACTTTTTTGCGAACATATTGAAATGTTATAAAAACACTTCATGTGTCGTGTTGCAGGCTGTGAGTACGTAACTTTATAATATCCTCGCACTCACCATTGGCAAAACTCGGTTCGAGCGAGTGCTCTCATAATTATTGTTTACATGTCATACGCGGAAATTGCTCATCAGCCCTGCATTATGTTTTTATTTTCAAATCACTGTAATGTTGTGTTTAAATTACTAAGTATATGCGGTTTCCCAGCGTGGACGGTGCCATTGTATTCTCGCTGTCCTAAGACCGACATTTACTCCACGCGGGTCACAGCACTGATGACGTTACCACCCTGCCCTTGAAGATTTGATAACAATACTTACTCTAATCAAAGCAAACTAGCTAATTGGACATTCGGTTCAAGTCACTGAGAGATCACATGCGATAGTACATGTGTATACATTTTCTCTATATATAAAAGAACAATGTCGTTTTAACTGCGTGCCACGTGTGCAGAGGGCAGAAAAGGTGGAAGTAGATAACACCACACGTTGTCAGTTCAATTGCAATTGTGACCTTTTTCAATGGCCGTGGGTGGTCCGATAGGGGGCGGCGTTCGCGTAGGTGCACTCGAGCAAAATACATTGCGGCAATAACAAAAATGACAATGAAACGACCCACTGACATGTTATGAGTGAAAGTACATGTATTTCTAATTTCATGAATGCGTCACCGCATCGTTTATCGAAATGAATTCGCTCAATATGAGCGCGGGTTCATCGATCTTAAGAGTACAAACGTCCTCAACGTTTCAATTGACCGCGGCAGGTGAACACAAAGTCACTAATATTAATATGCATTTAACTGAATGCAATTAATTATTAAAATAAGTACCTAATTATTTCACACTTTGTCTTGAAGAAAAAAAGTACGCGGTGAGCTAATTGGAGCCGAGGTTTTGAGATTATCCAGTCCAAGGCTGTCTTGGACGTAAATTAAAATTCTTTTGTTCGCGGCATCCCTTGAGATGTCGCCGTGTGAGCGTCCTCGTGAGCGACAATCGACACTAATCTCATGTAACTGTAGTTAAGATAGATCTGTGACAGAAAACAACAATCATGTTACATGGTTATTGTTCGTCAATTTTGAAGTAGAGGCGAACAATCATTATTATTTTGTTCAAGGACTATTATGTTTGTAACAGAAAATCCAGTTGTAACATAACATTTTTTTTTTAAATTATAAATCTCAGTAATAAAGAAAGATTGTTATTTCCGTATCGATTCCCGCTATTTCACGGGCCACGGCCCATGCTGTTATGCCATTCAGCCTCGTGTCGCAAATAATGCTCTTCTTGGAAAACGATTTCCCGCTCAGGCTACGCAAATGATTTCTTTCCATCTATGTCTTGTTTACGGCTCGCGTTCAACCATTTGCGCTGACGTGACCTTTAGTGCTGGGACTACACATGCATGTTAAGGTCTTGCGAATTAATTGTCTGACAACAACGTTTCACTAAAGTCTATAAAAATAAGAACCTGTACAAAGAAGAAGCAAGAAATCTGTATGAAATTTAAAAAAAAGAGAGCTAGATTAGGATGATCCTAAAACATCTGTCCAACAAATTTATCTCTATCTCGAATTGAAATGAATAAATACTTCGATTCCGCAAAGTAACGCTCGATTAGCGTGCAGTAGAAACGTCTCCAGAGCATCTAATCATCATCATGCCTTAATCCAGTGTTACGCTTATCAGCGTCACGAGTGTAGACACGGCACATCAGTCACGTGTCAGTTTTCACTGCGTCGTTGGTGGTTCTCAGAGTAATAAACGGCGGCGTCATAGTTTTCCTTGTGTACACTGCTCCGTTCACGGCTGAGTATGACGCCTCAAGGAAAAAGGGGAAGTGGAAAGTTTGATGTTTTGTTCTAATGCTGTTGGTGATTATGCTCAGAATGTTGACTCTGTATTGTTGGCATAAATAGCGCCTTCTTTTTTTATTTATTTAATAATAGACTTGCGTTTGCGTTTTGCGTTTAAATATTTTCATAACATTAAAAAGTAAATTTTTGTCGACACGACACGACGACGACAAAGATCTTTTGAAAGTTTAGATGCAAATTGGCAATGTGAACTTTGAATTCTACTGTTCGTATATAGAAAAAAAAAATTACTCTTTAGCCATAGTGCGACTAAACCGAACATAGTTTTCATCAGGTACCTCAGCTAATGACTGATCATCAAAATTCAAAACACCGATAGTGTACTGTCGCACCACAGGCGAAGCGATTAATCTTAGCATTTGAGACACGTGGAAACTCCCCTCTCAGTTTATTTTAGAATGCGATTATAAATAGAACATTTCTATTTGCGTTCTAGAGCTGGTCATTGCCCTATTTGGTGGGGTGTTTACATGGCGCCTTGCCAGCGTCCTCCTGATGACGCGTGAAAGAGGAACTCTTTCAATGACAGTGCAGTAGGTGAAATTGCAATCGTACCTCGAGGCGGTAAAGTCTTTGACCGTACGCAAATAAAAACACGTGGGGCAAAGTTGTGACGGGACATAATGTTTCAATTGATGTTAAAGCGCTTTGTGTTGTTTAGTACTTACTTGATTGAATTCATTGTTTCTGTTTTTGAGGCAAGATCTCTGAGCTCAAATTGTGTTGTTACTTCTACTAGACAACCTAGCCTGTTTGCATTTTCATACGACAAAACGTAAAAATATATTAGAAAAAAAAATCTTAAATCTTTTGTTTTCACTAACATAAGCCTTTCCAAAAATATTTTCAGAGTTAAAAGTAGCATTTAATCAGAATCCTTCTTGTTACGCGCCATAAATAAATAAATCATCTCATTTGATTCACCATTGAGGTTATCCTATAAATCCACTACATCTCCGGATCTGTGGTTTCGCCGTGATCGATGATCAAAACAAATAAACTGACGGGCGTTTAATAAATTACCGGTTTCTCTTTATTACTTTGCTCCCGACCGTTATTTATATCTTTGAACTATCTCCAACGAGTAGTTAAACTTCCCCCGTTATACTATTTGATATCTGTATTGATAGACTCTTGTTAACTGACTTTTTTGTTTGACATTTCATTGAGCGACGCGACCGACAGAAGTAATCTCAAAAGTTCTCCGTGGTTGGCATAAACTCGATTGGTCTAATAGTCACATGTAAACTGTCCTTTTCGTAGCACGATCTTCTAATCGTAACAAAAAGCATTCCGATTGCTTTATTATTGGCCCGGCAGTACCTAAGCCAGTGTCTGTCGACAGTAGTCTATTAATACCTTTGCGGTTTCGCCGACCCAAGCTATTGCTTTCAAATGACCCAATTGCATCATATTTTTTGCATTCCGCTGACGGACAATAGGTTTGTACATTTGCTGTGAAACCTAAATTGCCATTTATTGTTATTTTTCTTTTTTTCACACTTGATAGGTTCGCGTTTGACCAACATTTCATGCCAATACCTCGCCTAATGTTAAACGATACCGTGGACGATGAGGCGTGATATATTTTCCGTTTTCTCAAACAAAGAATTCGTATAGTTTTCTTGGCCGAGTTAAATTCTCTTACAGTCTACAATGGCTTCCAATTGGAATCTCACACAGAGGTGCGAATTTGTTAAGATTTGTTAAGGCCAGTAACAATGTCCTCTCTAGTTATCTCGTTGGTGACAATACCTCATCAATTTGATATCGAATGTACATAATGCAGCATGAGGCAACAGCCAGCTGTACTGGATGTGTTTCTTATTACCTAATCTATGACTGAATGCAATAAACGACAATGACTAACGCCGGCCCGTGGGCTGCCGGTTTCGCAACTGACCTGACGATGCCAATACGATTCGAGTCAAGGAGATCTCGAAGATCGAAATCTACAGTACGGTTAACTGCGATTGCCTTCTTTTTTATCCTTATTGTCTAGACTGTTCGATTAGATGCGCTGTGATTTCCTTAAGATATATTTTTCTTGATTGTTTACCGTTGTTGGTCTTCTGAAGCATGAATGAGGAAAACTTTGAAGTAACAGCCAATGGTTGGATTGTCGAGAGGCGGCGCTACGCAGATACTCTACAATAAATATTTTGCATAGCTATGCAGAATCACAATTTGGAATAAAACGTTTTATCGAACTCGACGTAATTACAGCAAAGAAAACAGAATTACAAGATCTCTTATAACCAGCGTGGAATCCAAGTAAAAACCAGCGCTCGTCGTCACTACCACGCTTTCATCCCATGCATATTATCGTGATGATGCGACACGAATGGCGAACCATCAGCTGTTCGAGCTATCTGGCAATTAACTGAGATATCGCCCATTCACAGAGGTTTCACGAGAAAACTATTCATTTCTATTTGTGTTGAAGAAAACTACGCACGCTCTTGCCTTGATTGAAGAATCACGCGATGATTAAAGGCTCTGCTCGTGTAATCCTTGTGCTAGAGTTAGTTTTAGAGGTGAATTCCCTATTCTTTGATCTACTGATCAGTCAGACAGATAACAGTCAGTCATCGATTTCAAAGAAAATAAGATACTAATTCTTGACGTCGTTTATCAATTATCAATATCAAATTATCAAGAACATCTTTTCAGGGTGCAGTAACCTGTCTTGAATTTCTAATTTGACTGCTTTAAAAACTAGGACTCTTTATCAGATTGATGAGAATCCATCACATGAAAGTCACAAGCTGTCTTTTCTCTAGACTAATCATCACGAGTGCGCGGCTAGCAAACAGTATAAAAGTATAATGCAAACGGGCCAACTAAAGTGAGTCAAGGTGAGTGCGCGGCGTCACGCTCACGCTGTTGCCACCCGGACTGTACACGGCAGCCGCCGGCGCCGCCAGGGCGGGGTGCGGTCTACCTACACTTGGTAACTCGCTATTCCATCTTACTTGTACCTAACCTACTTGGACTAGTTACAGAACCCGCCAAACTCTACCCTTATAATGCTCAAGTTGCTTAGATATCGCCGAGGCTTTTCGCCGAAGACGATTTCGCGACAAAGTGAGCACTTAGTAAGACCTTTACCTAGTTTATTGATGACATACTTTACTAGTTGTTGGTTGACGCAATGGAATGCGTGGCATGTAGAAAGACCAGTTGCAGCGTGCAATTACAATGTGATTTGTCATTATGCAAATATTCTCGAGTCCTCTTTGCATTTCCGTGTCTAATTTTAATCGACTAGAAACTAGATTTATAAGTCCTTAGAAACAACACTTAATCGATTTCTTTAATTAAATAAGCCCGTGCTAGTTATCGTCGTTTTATTTATGACGTGTTTCATAAAAGTCCTCTCGACTCGCTTATAATTTGTATCGAATATCGCAAATGACACGCACCTCGCTCACGCAAACGCCATACACTTGTTTAGTGAACACAACATGAAAACGTGTGGTGGTTGATATAATTTTGTTATTGAAAAGAATTAGAGCAGCGACGAAAAAGTTTCGCTACAAGAAACGTAACGTAACCGACAGATTGCGTGCACAAAAACAATGATCGACATTTGTTACCAAAGGCCTATTACGGAAAAAGGCGCGTTAAGCACCCGACAATAAAAATATCCACGGCCCCGAAAATATCGTCAAACTCAACCCTGTGTCGGTATTGTGGCTATGCGAGGGAAATTCACCGGCTACCATAGCGTCCCTGAACCACCAGTCGATCCGTGCCAAGGTGTCCGTCGAGCTAGTTAACTGCGTGTTAAAACTTACTCGACATCGCTCAACCTTCATCGACTTCCTCTAGATCTCTATTACCCGTATTTCTGCCTAGGGAAACAATGCACTTTCAGAGCTCTACCGACGTTGGTTATCGAGATTCAATCGGAAACGTTTACGATTACGTTGTTTCTCAGGTGGTCCTCCGCTTACAACCTTGTCACAGATAACCCCAATAATGAGTGAGGTATTGAAACTTTGGCGGGAATGAGGACACAGTCTGTCACCGCGGAGTAGTTACTTTGTTTAATTAATGAATGTACGACGATGTCGGTAGCTTGTGATTCGAGGTTGACTCGATATGAAATCTTGTTTCTTCGAAATTCAAGCCATCTGTTACTGTAATGAGGTTTTATAATCACGTTAATTATTATAGGTCTTGTGTATTTACACCGTATTTGTTTGCGTTTAATAAAAATTCTGCAATTCAATCAAAAGAGCTTTCTTTGAAATAGACTTACCAGAAACGTGGAGTCTGAAATCTAAACAAAAATCAAAATAGAACCCGTGCATTTTCTCGGCTCAAGTTAAAAATAGAGGCAATGTATAACGTAAGCTAACCGTGTTTACTCGTGAAATGTATGTCACGCCCGTAACCCGACTGATAATAAAGTGTTTCAAGGAGACGATTAAGTAACTTTATGACTTATTAGAGTTAGGTACAACTTGACACAGTCATGAATCTGCTGGATCCTATTCACACCTCCGCAAGGATTGTTTTCGTTTGCCTCTGCGGCACTGTTATCTTCATAATTTGTTTGTGTGGAGCGTTTATGTTGTCATTTGTTGCGTTTTGATAGGTTAGTGGACCAGTTTTAATTGCATTAGGCTGCATGTCCTCACTAGGGATGCCGTTTGATGCTATTCAAGACTTTATTCCTAACTTAAATCATGCCTTATTCTAGAATGATGCGGATTTTAAATATTTTACTAGTGTAATCTGGTCTTCCATATCTGTATCATCAATTCGTCACAAATGCATTGATTTACACAAGTAGGTTTATATTCTTGTTTTATAAAAATACAATATGTCCATATCCATACTTTAATATCATAAAATCGACAGAAACTCTGTCTGCCTATCTATCTGTTTGTAAGCTTTTCACGGCTTAAAGGCTTGAACGGATCTCGATGAATTTTGATAATTAGGTACAGTATTTCACTAAGAAGGTTTTTGGATACTATTTTCTGAATAACCCGCAAGCGTAGCAGCTAATACGAGTATATGTTAAATATAATTCTGACGTCAATAAATATGTAAAGAACCACATCACTATTATACTCTTGAAATATCTGTTCTGGGTCTGGATGTTAGTGGTCTATATCTCTATGTGTGATCAATGGCATCCCCTACACTCGGAAACCTAGTGGGGATCTCTTGAGTGCGAGTGTGAAACGTTATTTATTTACAAATATATTGCAACAAGTAAACAGTTGCGAAACTTGTAAACTTTACTAATCAACTTGAAGACATACATTTTCAATTTTATACGACTTCTCCGGTTACAAAACAATAAACTCTGTACCAACGCGCAATATAACCAACATTTTAATGCGCCAGATTAACAGTTAAGATTATAAATAATTAAGGATGTTAAAATTCGGGTGTACAATTATGTACAGGTAGTTTGCTCAGCTAAAATTGATATAAATTGTGGGTTATATTTAAAGCGCTGTGTTATTATAACGAATTAAGCACTGAAACGACGGAATTCTTGTACGTTTGTACAATGAGCCCTTCGAAGTTGATCTGCTGTTGCCAACCGGCTGCGGTTTAACTGGCGTTTTGGAGTAAAACAAAGATTAGTTTATTCTATAGATTACTTGCGCGCTAGTACGAGTAAACTTTATGGCTTACGAAAGTAATTACTATTGTATCATATTTTTAAATAGTATGGTATCTGATGTAAATAATAGTTGAGTTTCGTTGTTAGTGATGTACTCGTATTGCCGAAATATGAGTAAGATGTGTGCAATGCACACAAAGTTATAGTAAGGTTAAGTACTGTTACGCCAGTCGTAGAAACTATACGCTAATCTGGGGCGATGTTGTTTACAACTACCGATAGGTAACGCAGATTAGACAATAGTAGTCGCTCGAGCCGCGCGTTCCATTGTTAAATCCGGAACAAAAGAAATCTTTCTGGAAAGCAATTATTGTGCACCGTTTTTATGATGTTTTTATCTAGTTAATAATGGGATGTTTATTTGAATCCGAATGTTCTGGATTGAACGCGTGGCTCCGCGTGATAAACAACTTTTTGTGTGTTTGCGCTATTGTTAAATCGAATGCTCTGGATATCTTAAAATTGTATAAATACGCGGACGACCGACGACTAGTAGTCAGTTTTGATTACGCGTTCAAAGTGCTAACATCGAAGTAACTGTACGAGTAGTGTTCAGAGTGCTATAGTGCAAGTGTCTAGTGTAGTGTAATAGTGTTTGTGTTTGTGTAACTGGTGAATAAAGTGAATCTTCGGATACATCGACGTTTCATTCCTTTTATCCAACCCCGCTCGTAACATTTGGTGTCAGAAGTGGGATCGATGTCAATCAAGGAATCTTAAAGTGTAGATCAGAGGAGATCTTTATGGAAGGTGCTACAGCAGGAAAAGTGTACTGTCTGAAGAGGACTATCCTTCCACCCAAGTCGGAAACCGTTGTGGTAGTAAGACTACCACCAAAGCTAAGACACCAACGACGATGTGTGATAATTGAACAATTGGAAAACAACCATCCATGGATAGTGGCACGGACTCTAGTGAAGACAACTAATACTGGCGTAGTGCGTGTATTGAATCCCAGTAATGAGGAGCATCTCATAAAAGGTGGAACTCTAATGGGCACTTGCGAGGAAGTAGATTGGATGCGCAGATGTCAAGAACTACCGAGCAAATGTATACCTCGTGAGAATTTCGACGTGTCCACACTTTTAGAAGATTGTGAGGATCTTACTGGAAAAGAGCGTTCAATGGCAAGGAAAATGTTACTGCATTACGCCGATATTTTTGCTTCAACTGATGCGGACAATGGGAAAACCGGCCTAGTAAAGCACACGATAAATACAGGCGACCAGCAACCGATACGCCAGCGGCCACGAAGAATACCAGTTGCTAAGGAAAAGGAAGTGGAGACCATGATTGAGTATATGGCGAAGAACGAGATCATCGAGCCCTCATCCAGTCCATGGTGTTCTCCTGTGGTGCTAGTAAAGAAGAAAGATGGCAGTATGCGGTTTTGTGTGGACTACCGAAGACTTAACGATGTAACTAAGAAAGACAGTTACCCTCTGCCCAGAATTGATGACACATTGGATACGCTGACGGGAATGAAGTGGTTCACAACCTTGGATTTGAAAAGTGGTTACTGGCAAGTGGAAATTGACCCCAAAGATAAAGAGAAAACCGCATTTTCTACGGGAAAAGGGCTTTGGCAATTCAATGTCATGCCATTCGGATTGTGCAATGCCCCTGCCACTTTTGAAAGATTAATGGAGCTAGTGCTTGCAGGGTTGATTGGAGATGCTTGCCTGGTCTATTTGGATGACATCATAATTGTGGGAAAAACTTTTGAAGAACACCTCAGAAACCTGGAACTAGTGTTGACGAAAATCCGTGCAGCCAACCTTAAGTTGAGCCCGCAGAAATGCTCATTCTTCAAACGACAAGTTAACTTTTTGGGCCATGTAGTTTCTGAAGATGGTGTGCGGACAGATCCGGAGAAAATCAGCGCGGTCAAAGATTGGCCGGTTCCAAAAGACAAGAAGGAAATCAGATCATTTTTGGGTCTATGCTCTTACTACCGACGATTTGTGAAAGGCTTCTCTGATATAGCAAAACCGTTGCATAGACTAACTGAAGAAAAACGAATCTTCCACTGGGATGAAGACTGCGACACCGCTTTCCGAGAACTGAAGAAGCATCTGTGTGAAACACTAATCCTTGGATTCCCAGACACCGAGAATGAATTCATCGTTGACACCGATGCCAGTAATATTGGTATAGGCGGCGTACTATCACAACGAAAAGGAGATCAAGAGGTTGTGATAGCTTACTACAGCAAATCCTTATCCAAACCAGAAAGGAATTACTGCGTGACAAGGAGAGAACTGCTGGCAGTAGTGAAGACTTTGCGGCATTTTAGCAAATACCTGCTAGGAAGAAAATTCCGTCTGAGGACCGATCACGCTGCATTAACTTGGCTGCTTCAATTCAAGGACCCTGAAGGACAAGTAGCAAGATGGATTGAGCAGCTGCAGGAGTTTGATTTTACAGCGGAGCATCGCAGTGGCAAGGCACATGGTAACGCGGACGCATTGTCTAGAAGGCCTTGCCCGGAAGACTGTAAGCATTGTCTAAAGCAAGAGTCTAAGGAAATTGTACCCGTCAGGATGCTCAAAACAGATCTTAGTGATGAATGGAAGCAAACCCTCCAGATAGCACAGCAAGATGACACGGACATAAAGCCAATTTTCGAGTGGATGGAGTCTGGTGCCTCTAAGCCAAATTGGAGTGATGTGGCTGGCATGAGCATAACGACGAAGAGTTATTGGGCACAATGGGACAGTCTTCTTATCCATGAAGGAGTATTGTGCCGCAAATGGGAAAATACACGAGGCAATCGCTGTCATCTACAAATGATTGTGCCTAAAGCGAAGGTACCTGACGTATTGCATCTGTACCATGGATATTCAGGAGGACATCTGGGAGTAAAACGGACGCTGCTAAAGATACGAGAACGATTTTACTGGATCAATTGCAGAGTCGACGTAGAAGACTGGGTGCGAAAATGTACAAGCTGTGCTGCAGTGAAAGGCCCACACACCCGTAGCAGAGGTGCATTGAAGCTGTATAATGTCGGAGCACCATGGGAACGAATAGCGTTAGACGTGGCGGGCCCATTTCCTGTCACTGATAATGGCAACAAGTACTTCGTGGTTGTTATGGACTATTTTACCAAGTGGCCAGAAGTCTTTGCAATTCCAAATCAAGAGGCTCCTACAATAGCCGACAAATTAGTGCATGAAGTGTTCTGCCGTTTTGGAGTACCACTGGAAATTCACACCGATCAGGGAAGGAATTTTGAATCTCAACTGTTTAAGGAGGTATGTCAAGTGATGGGTGCTCACAAAACAAGGACTACGTCATACCACCCACAGTCCGACGGAATGGTGGAACGGTACAACCGCACTCTTGTGACCCATCTAGCAAAAGTGGTCGAAAATAATCAGCGAGATTGGGACAAGCACATCCAGCCATTTCTACTGTCGTACCGTAGTGCTGTTCACGAGAGCATAAACGTTACTCCTGCCTTTGCAAACTTTGGAAGAGAGTTGCGGTTGCCTGCAGATTTAATAACCGGTATTCCACCAGACTCGCCACAACCAATAAACGAGTACGCCAGAGATCTACGGAATAAGATGAACGACATCTACGAACTTGTTAGAAATTCTGGCCAACAAGCATCGGAAAAGATGAAGACTCGATATGACAGGAAGTTCAATGACCCTGGGTTTGATGAAGGATCGCTAGTATGGCTTCATAATCCTGTACGCAAGAAAGGGAAATCTCCAAAGCTGCAACCCAAATGGGATGGACCATACCGTGTGGTGACCAAAATCAACGACGTCACATATCGCATACAGAAGGGTCAGCGAGGCGCACCTAAGATTGTCCACGTTGATCGACTGGCGCGATATCACGGGACTAACGATGCTCGGGACGAGCATGTCTTAGGAGGGGGTAGTGTTACGCCAGTCGTAGAAACTATACGCTAATCTGTGGCGATGTTGTTTACAACTACCGATAGGTAACGCAGATTAGACAATAGTAGTCGCTCGAGCCGCGCGTTCCATTGTTAAATCCGGAACAAAAGAAATCTTTCTGGAAAGCAATTATTGTGCACCGTTTTTATGATGTTTTTATCTAGTTAATAATGGGATGTTTATTTGAATCCGAATGTTCTGGATTGAACGCGTGGCTCCGCGTGATAAACAACTTTTTGTGTGTTTGCGCTATTGTTAAATCGAATGCTCTGGATATCTTAAAATTGTATAAATACGCGGACGACCGACGACTAGTAGTCAGTTTTGATTACGCGTTCAAAGTGCTAACATCGAAGTAACTGTACGAGTAGTGTTCAGAGTGCTATAGTGCAAGTGTCTAGTGTAGTGTAATAGTGTTTGTGTTTGTGTAACTGGTGAATAAAGTGAATCTTCGGATACATCGACGTTTCATTCCTTTTATCCAACCCCGCTCGTAACAGTACTTAAGGTTTTCCATAGCCATTTCGTCTTGAAAAAGATGACGAGCAAAGAGAGCAAGTAAAGATACTAACGAGCCTTTAAAGTTACTTACAGAGTGACAAAGTGCAATTTTTTTTTATCACTTTCGCACTTCTCTAATCTTTCGTAAATAACTAAGAATGTCCCTTGTATTATGGATTCATTTAAAAGCTAATGATGTAGACAACCTCCCTATGCAAACGGATTTTTGATTTGCTTTGTCTATCTATTGAATAAATCAGTCAAAAGTGACCCCTTACAAATGCGGATATTTTCGCTTGAGAACGTTTTTTAAAAAAACTAAGAACATAGGGACGGAGATACTGATAATTTTATTGTACATGCTAAATGTCATCATAATCTGACAAACGGTTTTCATGAAATTTGAGAAGCGCGTTTGTATGGAAATTTCAGAGCGTTGCGGGGCTAATAACTAATAAACGTATAGCTTCGTAGTTGTACAGCGTTTTATCTTTTTTCTTTCCTTAAAATTTTTAAACCCGATCGGTAAAGACAAAACACTTCAAATCTTCAAAAAACTTCAAAAACAAAAAACTTCAAAGTTTATTAGGAAGGGGGATGTGTCTAAATGGATGTAAACATTTTATTATTATCAAATTATATTTTAATAACAGAATTACTTATTGTTTATGTTGCTGTACAAGTAATGAAATGAAACGTATCTTGGCATAAAGGGTACCCGCCTAGTTAACTGAGCCACGAAAGCAGCATTATAACCGTCCCATTCCCCCAAATTAACATTACAAAACAACCCGCCAGCTTTTATATCTCCCCTGAAATAATATCTTCATACAATTCGGCCGAAATATAATTTGTCGCGCTTTAATTAATTTTTAACTTAGCCGGATGTTGCTCTCCTAATTTCGGGATTGTATCAAGTTAAAGTTAAAAAGTTTCACGATTGACTATTCGCTTTAGTGAGTCGTCATTTTAGGAGATAATAATCGAACAATGCCGGAGTTTGCTTGAAGTAATTATTTTTACAAAAGAAAGAATTTCCTTTGAATTGGTTTTGTTACCAAAATAGCTTTTCAGCAAAAGTTATATTTGGTAGCAGGAGGCAAATTTCTGTGAAATGAAAAAGTTCTATTTATACATATATTGTAACGGAAGTTCATAAACGAAAGTGTCGCGATACATTTGTAATTCCATTTCATACTGCCGAGGAATTGTAACCCTTTTGCTTTTGGTAATTCAAAGAAAAAAAATAAGAAGTATGACAATTGTCAAAGTACCGCTCTGTTGAAAGAGTGGGACACAACATGCACGTGGCACAGTAGACAATAAACAACCTTGCGTATATTATATCTCCATAAATAGATGTCACTGTATCGTGTTGTTTATATTAATGAGGGTCTGGAAGCATCAATACATGCTCTATTAAATAGACGTTACAAACTGTTATTTAGTCACTTGATCTGGTTATTTTTAGTTACAAGATTCATTGGCTGTATTCCCGTATGTATTACTCACTGGGACTCTAGATTCATCTTCCAGAGCTTCCATGACCTTTTTTTTTTAATTTGGTATTTACCGATCAATGATGGTAAACATGTAGCCCGGAATAAGATTTGGCTCTGAAGTGCGACTTGGGTTCGCTGTCCTCCAATTCATTTGCCATGCATTGATTTCATTGTTAAAAAACGAATTTAAGTTAGTCTTATTATAGCTAAGTAATTCCAGCTTTACTTTTAAGAGTTGTCATCGATCTCTTTCGGACTTGTAAATGACTTATTTTGGTCTTGCATAACCATCGATTGACGTCACTGCGTGTTGCTCATGTGGCATTCCGAGTCAAAAATGGTCACATGAGCGGCGGAGTAAATTATTATACCATGGTTCATCCCCAGTGTTCGTATTCGGTTTGTTTTGTTTTTGGAATTTTAATTACCTACCTGCCAGCCAAATTTTTGTGAGACGACCATAGTTGGCCGGCGCACAAAACAAAAAATTAAACATCAAATTAAGAATAGTCCCGCCAAAGATTGAGAATGCATCGAAGTAAGTAAATTAGGTAGTCCTAATTTACTAATATTACTACTACTATTTTTTTACTTTAATTTACTTATATTACTATTACCATTTCTTCTAACTATTTCTCCCATGAAGTAAACCAAGATTCCAACAAGTGATCGCAGTTTTTCCGCGTGTGTCCATTTCCGCCGAGCGAGGGTACGTGCGATCCGACCATAATCTCGTTTGTTCGTTTACCGGGAATTAGCCGCTGCCGCTGTCCGCCCAGCCGCCAGGCGAGCCATCAGGGCGGGCGGGACTGTCGCTTGCCCTTACGCATGGACTAACTGTTACATTAACTGTAACAAACTATACTTTTCAAGTTTATTTCATCAACCTTTGAACTCTAATCCAACTAAATGATCATTCCCAAACACTTAATAATGAAACCAAACCAAACTGATAGAAATCGTAAAGATTTTCAGAAGCCAGGCAGTTATTTCGTGAGTTTATAGATCCGTATTTTATAAAGAAACGAAAAATGTTCACGAGAAACTTATAAATGAAGTGTTAATTGACTAAACTGTCTCTTTCATTAACGTGATAAAGTAAACAAGTTCACTTATAAAATTTACGATACCACCTAACGACTGGGCAGCTCGCGACCACACTAGGGACGGGAGACTTTTAATAGTGTTGATTTTATGATGATTACTAAGTACTAATATAAATGTTATCTCGGCGTTTCTCCCTAATAAAATAAGTCTATTAGTGGTGCTGTAAAAGGAATGAAACCGGGGTGGTAAACAGAGCCATCTCCGTTTAGTGCCTCTACAGTGAACGTTAATCACGTTTTTCGCAATTAGTTGCCGTCTGCCTTCTATTGCCGCCCCGGTGGGGTAAACACGTCTCATCTTTTTATTTTTTCATTTTGTATTCTTTAAACCGAGTGTTTTTTCACGCCCGCCGCATCGTCCACTACAATGATCGCTATTTTTTATACAAATCGCAATGTCGCTATACAGTCAAGAGTTTCGTGGGAATATTCATTCACTTTTTGTTTTTAATTAAATTCATCCCTCCACGTCGATCTGATTATATTATCATGTCCAGATAGCGCATTGAATAAATATTTTTTTACATGAGTTTTTTCAACGTTGAAATGTTGTTCTCTATCGTTGATCAAGAGAACTCAAGTGGAAAAGGCAACGAAAATAAAATGTTGGGTTCGACGAACTATTGTAATACTGGAGGCGCGCGGGTCACCTTCGGGTCATTGATGTCACCTTGTTTCCGAAACTTGATCGGCGACAGTTATCGCGTTTACTAACTTAGTGACTTTCATTCATCATTGTTATTTCTACGGCGCGCTACGATTCTTTACGCCTTCCACTACTTTCTGAAAGCGTCATTGACCCCGATGGACAAACTCCACTGCACCTCCATCAATCTCAAACTGATGTATCAGCTGAAAATAGTTTTCGATTTCCACAAGATTTGTATTCGAAATATCCTTCGCTTATGTAGGTGATTAACGTTACTTGTGTATTCATTCTCACAGTGTCGGCGCATGCAAGGCCGCTCACCGGGCGAATGAATCAGCTGATGCCAGTCACTGATTCACCGCTACGCTGTGGCGCACCTTGCATTGTTTAACAGCTGACTGTGATGTACCTCTGCAATTTTCGATTCGAATTTACAACCGTGAATTCTGATCCCACGGAAGGATATGTTATGCGCTGCAACAGGAAAATGTATGTTTAACTGCGCGGCGACGTTTTCCTGGTTGTTAACATTGGGATTACCACCGAACGCGTTGTAAGGTAAATGCTGTCATTAATCTCGAAGTTACGAGCCCTCATTAAGGGCGCAATTAGACAAGGATTCGAATCTCTAACTCATAAATAATGACATGCGATGCGCTCTCATCAAAGCGAAAAATGTTGCGACAGAAATAAATTTCGACGAGTACAGAGAGAATTCGCCGGTTCCGTTCCGTCCAGTGTTAAATACGAAAATAGGTTTGACCTAGCTTCACTGTAATCGCGTGGGACTGCGGATGTGTCACACGGGTTTACCCGACCGGAAAAAACTGAATTCATCTCTCGTGTTCAGGTAGAAGATACGTGGTTATATTCGTGAATTTTCATAAACAAATAAATGTACGTTTTTGCGTTGACATTGCATAATTTGCTGGGAACCTTTCCGAGGCTGGTCAACAATGTGAGAGCAGATTTGACAGATTACTGTTTGCGAATGACAGTGACGCATCACAGATGTAGCTGGATCCAACCCCAAGAGTGGTGTGGTTTGTAAGTCGCGTGACATATCATTAGATTAAGGAGGCAGACAATGGACTTCCATTAGCATCCGGCGGTGGCTGGTAAATGAGTCAGCTGATGTAGCAACGGCCTCCAGTGACTCACTGCGCGATCGCAATCACCCAACATATGGATAAGCCGGTTTATCTCACTGCCGCCGTCTAAATTTGGAAGTGGATTAAACTTTGTTTGTTTGGGCTTTCGCTATAAAAAAAGTTATAACGGCGATCGATACAGTCATGGTCTCCCGGTATTGACAAGTGGACTGAATATCGTCCGGCGAAGTGTAAGTGTTGTACACCGATGCCAGCCCCTTCGAGAGAAAGGCGTGACGATGTTTTATTTTCAAAGATTTCGTGTTTTTAAATATTTTTCGAATGTGAATCTCGGGATGTTTTAAATTTTTTCATTATTTTTTTGTAGATTTTAAAATACCACATCCGCTGCATAATGTTTGTTCTTAGATTCGGTTACAGGCGGTTGCCCCTGGTTTGTCATCGTCCTTGTCGTTAACGACGTTCTCGGCGCGATTATCTTCTCAAACGCTAATCATTGCTTAGTTTCTTCCTTCTTCCTATCTTTTTACTCAAAAAAACCTATTAATAGTTGATTAGTTACGCGCTCTTTGCCACTCAATTTCCCTATATTTGTTTAAATAGTTATTCCGAGTGATCTAACCAAGGCCGTAAGACTAAGTTGCGTCTGAGACTCTAAGAACTGCCAAGTCTGTATTAGAGACATTCAAATAATGGTATTTCCATTGTATCACCCTTTCTATCAAACGGGTGCGTTATCCATTCGATTTATCTGCAACTGTATCGATGTAGGTGATAATGGCTTCTGATTTTTGCGGAGGCTTACGCAACGTTGACGCAGCTTGTGGACTCAGGCTGAGTACGTGACGCGACCGAACGCGGGCGCCGATAACCGCCCACTCTCGTTTTCACTCTGACGTAGATCTTGATAAGCAGATCAGTTGCGGCCTGCATGAAACTAGATTAGCTTCATGAGTAGACCAGCTCCGTTCTATGACGGTGGGAATCTATGCGCCCGTCATTGATTAGCTAATTTTGTTGCCTGCATCTTAGCGTCATGAGTAGAGTAGGTCCGTTCTATGACGTCGGGAATATGCGCCCAGCATTGGTTATGTAATTTTGTTGCCTGCATCTTGAATAGTTCTTAGACTGATCGAAGGTAAAGCCTAGTCTAAACTAATTGTCTTTTTAATATAATCTTTCAACAAGTCTTGCAGGTAGGTGCTACAAGATTGTATCCATACTCGCGGAAAATAAAGTACAAAAAACTCGGAAGCGATGCACAAAAAAATAATTATTGTTTTTGTAATACGATGCAGCGGCTTCTCCGAACAAACATTTATTAAAAAGAGGTTGTTTGCAGCATAACCTGCAATATAGTGGCGCAAAAAGTGCACAGCTCAAATCTTTAATAGATGTCTGGAACGATTGCAGCAAAAAAACCTAAAGCACGCGATCCAGTTTATTGATATTTATTTTACGAACCTACCTGTATCAAATGGAACTCGAAGCAACAAATAGTTGGCATAAAAATTGCAATGGAATGCAAAGTCAAGTAGTTCAATGCGCTAAGGAAAAAAAATCACCTATCTGCCAACGTAAACATCCGTCGCGATACGAGCAGAGTGCACCTCTATGGCGGGCGGTCGTTGGATTGACCGATAACCGATGTACATTCGCAATACCTAGGTACAGAGGAATTTGTATTACTCTGAAAGTTATTTTAAAAAAGGTGGTCCTATTTTATAAGTTAAAATGTTTTTTGGTTTTTCGGACGACCAAGTAGCTAGCTAGATATAGTTGATAAGGTGGTGTCAGGTGGGTGCTATGTTGCGTGCTTTGGGTTGAGAATGGAGGTCATAGACCATTATAACCTACCATTTATTGAGACTTTGATAGACCTAATTCAGAGGAGCTACGTAGAAGTTAAATAAAATGAGTTTATTGTTTGTATATTAATAAACTATAAATATTATTGAAGATTATCCATAAATTCAATACCGACACTACCTGATACTGACCAATATAATGAAACAAATAGTTTGTTTTTAGTTTCTGGGAAAGCCTTACTTCAATGAGCATAAGAATGAAAGGAAATGGTTTTAACTAAAGCGAACCAACTGAACGCAGACTGGTGTAATATAAAACCATAATTGTAATGCACGCAACTTGATATTTTGAATAAGTTGGCAGAAAAGTAAGCATCTACAATCATGAATATTATGGAGAACGACATCCTTCCTTATACCATTCCAATTTATGAAATCATTGAAAAACCAATATTTGATACCAGTAAGGAAAAGGATATGTTTAAACACGTTTCCTTAGTGATACTCTATAATCATTTCGTACTTACCCATGTCATATGGAAATACATATTTTTATTACAGGATACATAATAGTTCAAATTTATTTTCCTTTCCCGGAAATAAATAAAATCAATGCGTTTCGCTTGTTGTATTACAAGCATTACAACGGTCGCGTTCGTGTAAAGTAAAATATTAACTAAATGTTGTGCTCCTGGCTGATCACAAAAACTCGATAAGAGTTTGTACTACTCTTTTTTCGTCTACGAATCTGTTGAAGTGAATTAGTTTGGAGGCTTTAATAGTTTGTTTGTCCACAAACAATGCGGCTAATTGTTTTCTTTTTATTACTCTCAGCAAAAGTCAATGGGCCAGTGTGAACAATGCCACACACGGCCAAACATCCGGTCGGTTATCGCGCGAAAGTTCCATAGAAACCCACGAGTTGATCTCTCTGCAATCCTCTGTGTATATGGACGGTTTTATTGCTTTACTTGTCGCCCATATCCGGTGGCCTTTACGTAACAAACCTTGACCATTTTTTCGTTGCCACTTTCGTCAGAAATATTGTTTTGCTAGTTTTATTTATGATACTCGTACTGATATGTAATATAATGTATGATTACGTAGCAACAATTAATATGCTCATAGCAAAGTGTCGTTTCAGTTATATTTCCGGTTAGTTGTCATTCAGGTGGCATAATGGCTCTGCTATTTTCCTGCCGCCGGCATCGCATGTCGGCCAATGCCACCTGACCATAACTCTGGTGAATCCGCATCCTGTGAATAATCTCCGCCGACTCATCTGCGGCAATAAAATACTGCAAGTGTCTTGAGATTAATGCTCGGTGTGTTGCCAAGCGGGCTTCGCGTCGGATGAATGGCAGCAACGGCGGTAACCATGCGCGTGAGTGGATTGCGCAACTCGCGGTGACGTAACGCGCGTCGCGCCCGCGCCTCACTCGGAACCGTTGCCTGTTAGTATGCAAAATAAGCTAAATATTCGTGTCGGCTGGTCGCGGCCGGCCGTGGCATGCGCTTACGGTTCACTTCCCTAGATGCGTGTGTAATTGTTTGGCGACTTCCTCATTGTCGAAAGTTGATAATTAAAACGCGATGCTATTGTGACGTCAAACACAACACGTTTTGGAGAATAGGCTGAAGACAGTCTCTCTCATGACATGCCATCTCTTCTAGTCCTATTCTAATCGGTGTCCGTTTCATTCCACAAAATTCTGATTACATTATTTTATTACTAACTGCGACCAATGGTTTCACCAACAGTCCCACAAGAACCTTTATTTTTTTTTGGGATTAATGTCCTTTTCTACACCTCTGACAATGTCTAGGAAAATTTCATGAGGATCGAGTAATTAGTTAAGCCGTGAAAGCTTAACAAATAAACGAACGAACAAACTCACGTTCGCATTTGTAATATTAGTTAGGACTAGGATAGCATCCTGAATGAAATTATGATGTTGAATTTTTCCAATGAAAAACATACTCAACTGTGTTCGTACGTCTCGTACCTCCAGCTACAAACGTGTACCGAGTTGACGTAGTTGCAATAAAACTATTGAGTCTCGATTCAAATACATAGAATTGAAAGCGTGTAACTGGGCTAAACCAATAAATAAGCCGGCGTGACGCGGCACGGCGTCGGTGACGGCGCGGCGCTATCGCGAAATTGAGAAGAAATGGACTGCGTTGTGGGAATTTTCTTGTTCTATCTCAAAGTAAATAACATAAAAATTGTTATTTTTTGTGCATGTTGATAATACCCGTTGAGACTGCAATTAAGAGTCAAGACATTAAATAGTCACAAGCATAAATTAAAAATTTAAAGAACCTACGTATTGATTAACATAGCTAAGAACACTTTCGACTAATTCGACTTTTAAACAAAAAAAAAAAACAAAATCGGTTCATCCGTTCGGGAGCTACGATACCACAGACAGACACACACACACACAGAGACACGTCAAACTTACCCCTTATATATTGTGTCGGTGTTAAAATAGCCAATAGATAAAGATTAAGCATGCTAAAACGACGCTCGTTAAATCTCGAATTAAAACTTCTTCCATACATAAAAACAATTTTAAATTGAGATTCATGACTTACAGTATTTTTGAAAACTAGCCTTAAAGTTTTGTTTAATTTAAATTTGCGTGCGTTTCTCCTTTTAGTGTTGTTTGTGTTTGTGTAGTTGGCACAAAGAAACTGCCTAGACTACGTCGTACACTTATTCTCAAATTAAATATATTTAGAGCAATGTAAACGCAAAGGTATAGAAGTAAATACTCATATTACACTGAGTCTGCTTTTAAATTTAACTGAACGCACTTGGCGACAGAGTATTTACTTTCATCCCTTTAGATTGCTCTACATTTAAATTTAGCTAAACGCAGTTGGCGACAGTGCGTGCGTCCGACGCTGTCTAGCCGACCTCTCTTGGCCCCCTCTCGTAGAATAAATTCCTAATTGTTACTACGCAACATCTGTCTTTAGATTTGGCATTTAGATGATGATGAAACACATTGGCAAGAATAACTTCTTGCAAACTATAGCCTGTTTTATTTACATGCACTAAAATAAGTTTGACAAATGTCGTTGCCTCTTCAACGGGAACCGGTAGAGCAATTTCTTACATCAAAAACGATCTTATCTCTTGGGAAACCGAACGTGACCAATATATTTAAACATCAATATTTCAAGCGCTAAGTTTGCGAAACGCTAAGTGAAATATGTTTCTGAAATCCTGTCACACGTTTTACAGGTGAAAGTTAGCAACTCATAATGCGCCGTTTCGTCATGTTTCACGCCCCGTCGGATGTTTCACGTCACGTCGAAAGCTCTGCGACACGTGAACAACTTCCGATGGACTTTACTTTCAGAATTTGTTTGCTATTTCAACGCCATAACAACTCTTTTAGCGTATTTGTTACTAAATTGTTATTGTCATTGATTCTCGAAGTAATAAATTATGTTACTAATTATACTTATTTAAAGCCATCAATCAAACATCCACTTCGTAATTAACGGCTTTACTACAAGGAAAAAACTCAACCGATTCGGTTCGACCATAACACAAAATTATTGCAAAGGAGACCGATGCATTCTTGGAACTGCATTGACGCGTTCTCTATAGGAGGAGACCGATCCAACTATCTCGTAACGCGCCAGGCTATTCTGAGACCTAAGCTCCACAGCCTTGGTGCTATATTCAGTTGGTCCTGCGAAAACGCAAGGTGGGGCGTTGGCCTGTTGAGAATGTTTGCCGCTGACCTAAGTGTTCAATAATGATCTGTTATACTACGCATTTTTCTTTACCGTTTCTCGATAAGAGGTATTATTTTCGTGAGATCGCACTGCTTTGATGTACCGATAGCGATGCGATTCTTTATAATTTAAACACATTGCTTCACCTCCTGTTCTTTGTAATTAAAACGGAATCACGAGCGAACTTCATTATGAGACTTAATCAGTGCACAGCGAGACAGTTACCTTACTAAAAAGCTAGTATGCTACATGAAATAATAGTTTCGCTTTTATGGACCTCCTCATTAGGTATTCGATGCGCCAATGTCTTTAAATACTTAGTACTTTCACCGTTCGGTTTTAATTAAAAAGTTATTGCAAGACATTTACTAGTAACTATTATTTTTGGTTTTTGTTGTGGCTCTTCCATTCAAATACTTAATTGAGATTTTTAGGTATCATACTTTGACCCTATTTTACCTATCTACTTTACCTTACCTACAAAAACTGTCTTAAGAGGCAGTCGCTAATGATGATGGTGATATCGCAAAACTTATAAGATAGTTAAATTTCGCAAATAAATTGTACATTCTCCGCGTTAAACCTGCAATTCAGAAATCTGAAAGCGTGTCCTAGATCTCCCGACCATTCTGGGTGGTCGGCTAGAGATGCCAATTCACGATTCGCCATTTATCTGTTACCATTGAGAATCATTTACAATTCAAACTTTTAATACCGATATTTTTACTTTTCCTTTGCACCAATTAACTACCCCGTCGGTATCGCAAATTAAAATGGACCATTGAATCATTAAATTCGATTTCGCAGCTTCACTCGTTCAGCTTCCTTTAATCGTCTAACCTCTTTAGTTGCTTGGTTTTTCTACGTTTATTTTTTAGTAGGTCGAGATATGATTAAAAACGTTCATTTTATGTTTCAAGCTACCTACATCGGCGCCCGGCCGGTGGTCTGAAAATTAGCGGTTAGCTGTTTTGTCGTTAACATTGTGACCGTTTTCTCATGGCACCGACTCTCTACCGTTTATTTTTATACGCCTCAACAGCTTACAAAATTAAATACCGCTTTATAAATTTATAAACGGTGCAGTTGGTCTCCGATGAAAAATCACCGAAGAGCGTTTTTAATATTACGATAGTGTTAACATTTTATGATTCATTCATGCCTCCTATTTACGTAAACTCAATGGGCATTGTAGCAGATACTTGATCTACACTACAAAAATACATTTGCTCTACTGTACGTGGAATCGGCACGCCACCCTGGAGATCCGTGGGCGTACCACGCGTAAACAGAGTCTGAGCTCAGATTAAATTCCATTTATAGAAGATAAATACAGGGGAAAATACGGTCACGCTATATTTCTTACTCTAATTCAGATCACAGGTAGGTGTCGATAGGTTATTTGTCGCTGTCACGTGGGTGGACCATTTAAGAGCATGGAGGCCGGAAAGCACTTGGCGGGAAACCTTTGGCCTTTATTCATCATTCACTAGTATTAATATATTCAAAGTTTTTTTTTTTTTATAATACGTTTTGGTTTTGGTAATAATTATGAACCAATATGTGTAAGTTATTTATTTTAAACATTAGTTTTTCCTTGGTAATGTGTCTAAAGCGACATGCGCTTACATTCTCGCTAAGACACTCTGAGGCTGGGCGACATTGGCAGCCATAATTGGTTTTAAATAAAAATGAAATTTCTGGCATCATCGCATCCTCCTTTGAATTTTCGGCACAATTTGGAAAGGAGTGGTGAAGCACTTGCATGACAGCACGTTTCATCCCCTTGCCATTGACGTGTCGTCTCGTCTGCCCTACGAGTCCAACGGCCGGGGCGCGTGGGTCGCGCCAAATGTATGTATAGGCTCGTTGGCTCACCCATTCGTATTCCACAAACCGTGCGTCACTTCACAACTACAAGCGCGTGACGCCAACGATTGCTTATTACACGCGTCACTTCTCGCCTTTATCCCAGATTTCGATGGCACCGCAACCTCTTGATGTTAACACTGGTGTTCCGTGAATGTACTTCCTTATTGTGCCATAGCAATAAGGGCTTTTCTCGACGTCTATTTTATGAGGAATCAAACGTCGTCGTCGTTTACCTCTTCAAAGGCCTGCAATTTATTTGTTGATGCGACAAGAACGTTTACGTACTATGTTTGCTCACTGGTTGACTGAACAATGTAGGAACATATTTTTAAACAAGTAACAAAATTAAAAGAATAACAAAAAACCCGGCTGCAAATGTTGTACGCTATGTCACTTCCACTATCAAGACGCTTCAAATGATACCTCTTGCGAAATCCATCAAGCTGTTAAAGCGTCAAACACACAGAGGCGGCCTGGCGCGGCGGCTGACAGAGCGGCCAGTTGTATTTCATTGAAATGTATGGGAGTCTTCACACAGGCGCGGCCACCACGCGGCTTGCAGGCGGCTGGCCGCGCGTCGGAAACATTTTTGGGGTTCCGTACCCTAACGTTGTAAACGGAACCATATTATTAAGCTTACGCCCTCTGTCCGTCCCTTCGTCTGATTGCCTGTCCTTCAAAGACAGACGGATGAGTGAGAGACATGAGGTGATGGTCAGTTATCTTTGTTTGAAATAAAAAAACGAGACATTTTTGCACACACAGTCATCTGACCCCAAACTAAGCAAAGCTCGTAATTTGGCTGCCAGAGACTGAAATACGTACCTACATAATATTTTTTTTTTTAAAGTACTATAATATATATCAAGTTACGTTTGTGAAAAGATAACTGTAAAAGTTTAGGTAATTACTAATTGCGCAAGACTCTAGTATTGTCTAATTTTCGAAACCAACCTTGTACTTTTGTATTTTATTTGGTATGCTGGAACGGAACCCTTAGTGCGCGAGCCCGGCTTGCACTTGACCACTTATTACAACAAGCTACGTCAGCCGCGGATACCGCGTAGAAATGGGATTAAACGTTAAAAAAAATAAACTGATAACTGTTAAAAAACATTTTGAATAAAATGTTTAAAATAATTATCATGTTGTTTAAAATTGCTTGGTCGATAAATCAACGTTTCTTTAAATATTTATATTTAGGCATAATATGGCATACTTAAGTTAATTAGGCGTGAGAACTGTTTGTCCTAGACAAACCGCATTGGTTTTAAGGGCATATTTAGTTTAAATTGTAGTTAAATTGTAGTTAAATTTATGTTAATAATAAAATAAAACAAATTATAATAATTATAACAACAATTCGAAGACTTTTGTGGCCCAATCAATGAATGATGTACCAATATTCTCATAGATGACGTTAAATTCTAAGAAATGCAAACCGGAAATTGGTTTTATCGATTAACGTTTTGAAGAATATTTTTTAACGATGTTAATGTTATATTTTTTCAACACGTTAATTTAACTGAATAAAATTATTCATTGCTCATCTCTAGTACCGCGTTGACAAATGGTGAATGACGTTTAATGTTGCCACTTTAGCACTTTTCGGGCTAGATCTAGCATTTTTAATGTTGTGTTTTTGTAATAATTTATAAGTTGTCAAAAAAAGCAGATGTCAATCAGCCATCAACTTGCTCTACTTCAGCCAGTAGATATTATTTTAAGAAGATTTTGATGAAGATTCCGACTTTTAACAATTTAATAATAACTTAGTTTTTCGACCGAGCGAGCGTTAGTAAGCGAAGCGTCTATGCTTCGACAAAAGTACTTTCGTATGTCCAAATTCCGTCTTACTAAATAAAAATCTTATTCTTTGTCTACAGGTCGCATTTCTTAACCGATTCTTTTGAAACTTTGTGAGTAGGTTCAATGATTTTTTCGAATCATATCTTCGCTATTTTGAAAATTCCAAGAACTGTCTCGACGCAAATAAAATCGGCATAATTATCAAACCTGCTCACAAAATTTTATGAGAATCGGTTGAAAAATGCAACTTGCAGCCGAGACAGACTTAGCCTCGAGCTCTACAGCTTACAGAGCCACTAGCATTCGTTTGTTACATTTTCTGAAACTACTTATTTTAATAAATAAATAAATACTTGGAAAAAGTACTGGTCCTTAAAATAAATATTCAAAACATGCCAACAAACATCAAAACTGAAGTCATGATATCATGCCTCCTACCTTGTTTAACCTATGCATGTCAAACTTGGAAATTTACGTCCAACTTAACCTGCCAACGCGGAATAGATAGCGTATGCTCAATATTAAAAAGATGCAAAAAATTCGTCCCACAAAAATTAGAGAAACCACCAAAGTGACGAACTAAAATGGAAGCGGGCTGGGCACGTAGCGAGGCTAAAGGACGAGAGATGGACCAACAGGCTAACAACGTGGAAGGGTCCAATCGGCAAACGTCTCAAAGGCAGACCCACATGAGATGGGCTGACGAGTACGAGACTAGACTGATAATAATAGCTGGTACCTGCTGGCCGCAAATAGCTCAAGACAGAGACACATGGTATTCTTTAGAGGAGGCCTTCACCTTCACTGGAGGAGGGGTTCAGGCAAACAAACTTCATTATTATTGTTGAATTAATTGTTTTTTTTTTCAAAAATAAGTGAAATACGTGTAAATAACATTTTTTTTCTTATCTTTTTTTTCTCTTTCTTTAAGCTTTGTGTGCATCTTAGTTTTTGCATGGATTAAAAGGCTTTTTATTATATACCTAGTAAAAAAAAAATTACCTACTTTCAGAGATCAGACCGACTCACCAGACATACTGAGATTTCTGTAATCCGGCAAGACGAACACCATGCCCAACCTCGTCCGACCGAAATATAACGTGTTCGATTGGGGGATGGTAGTTACGTATCGGTTTGTGGTTTGTCTTCTTGATTTCGTCATTTGTTGTCAACGACAATACATCTTAACTTTGGCAACTTTAGTAACTTAGCCACAGAAATATTGTATAATTTTTTTTTCTGAAAATATGTAAGTCCTTACCTACATAAAATAACAAAACAACTATATTTATTCGATATGATTAATTTGCGCCGGGGCTGGGTTAATTTTGTATGGACCGTGATCATTCTTCGAAAATCAATTTGTAAGTAATGTATTTGTAATTGCCCGAAATATACCTATGTAAATGCGAACACAAAATGCAGATTTTCCCCCGTTAAAAGTGTTTATTTTTAGTCCCTTTTTTCTAGCACCACTTTTGATGCTAAAATTTGGTATATCTAGCCCGTTCTACCTTGTCCAACTAGGCCTTTTCAAAACCCAATGTGGCAACACTGCTGACGCTTCCGGCCGCCTCTGTCAATGGCCGCGGCAGTGTGTTGTCGCCGCGGCTGGAGCTGCGGCTGACAGTCAGTGACAGTAGGCCGCCTTGTCAGGCCGCCTCTGTCTGTTTGACGCTTTAGGCTGTAGGGCGTGCCAAAGAAACCTCATACGTACATACCAACCAATAAAAAAAGCTTATTTGGCCTATTAATCCTAATCCTAACTAATATTATAAATGCGAAAGTGAGTTTGTTTTTTGGAACGCTTTCACGCCTTAACTACTCAATTGATCACCATGAAGTTTTGCATACGCGCTGTCTGGAATACAGAAAAGGACATAGGGTACTTTTTATCCCGAAAAAAATAACGTGTACGTGAAACCGCGGGCCACAGCTAGTTAGATATAGAATCATATGGTTGTTAATCTATTTAATTAAAAATAACAACACATTTGCGCTATGGTTAACCTACTAATAAAAGCTGACGCCAAAGGCTGCTATGAAATTACTAGTCTTTCTAAGCAAATTACAGTTGTCGCCTTGGTACCTAATCAGACACTCGCATCGATTGGCCTGTATTATTGTTTTTTATTTTATTATTTGAGCTGTCAAAGTAAATTTAACGTGCTATCATCATTATCATTGTGATTTTCTTGCTTGAATACCGACTTCATCCTGATTTGGACTCTTAACATGCTATTAAAAAATATATTTTTGTACTTAAGTACATTTAAGAAATACGGTTGAAAAAGAAACTTTGATTCTTCATAAGAAATTACTTAGTCTTGCCGCTTTTAGATTTAATTCAATCTCCTTTCATAATTAACCTCACAAAGAAAACAGGTACCGTGTCGTGTGCTACCGGTAATGGTTTCCGAGAATTTGTTAAAAATATATATATCCTACTAGGTCTGATAATGGTGCAGTTTGATTACCTAGAAGTCGAGGGGTGTTTATTTATGAAGTGGCCGCCGGCGCCGACAATGACTTATCAGTTCCGATTACTGCTGACATTAACACACTAGTTCGCTATGTTGCAGACCGACTTGTAGAATATGTCACGTAGTTAAATGTCTATTGTCTACCTATTTTGTTAAACAAATGGTGAGCCCTGACTATTAAAATTTTACCTTTTGGGGTTGACTACCTACTCAGTTTCTAAGAACTTTCTTTTAAAATACTAGATGCGCCCCGTGGTTTCACCTGCGGTTAAAAAGTTTTCTATGCGCTATTTCAGAATCTATCTCTCAATCAAATTTTATCCGGATCCGTTCTGTCGTTTTGGCGTGATTGTGTAACAAACATCCATCCATCCAAACTTACGCATTTATAATATTAGTGTGATGTGATGATAGTGGTCTTCGTCACGGTGTTGTATCGCCTAAAAGATGTAATGTAGTAGAATGGAGGTATAACGCTCGTTATGGATCAATAAAAAAGTCCATCAGGGCTATTCACAAACCATTCGGAAACGTTTCCGTTCGGATTTCAAAAAATTTAAACCTAAAATTTTCGAATCTGTCTATATTCATAGTTTTTAAACGTGATTAATTCTTCCGATCGGATTTATACTTGATTCCCTGTTACAAAATATACAAAAGTAGACTGAGATTCAAACAAATTGAGTTTGAAATTTCTGGGATCGGAAACGTTTCCGAATTATTGTGAATAGCAGCGCAACTAAATCTTATTCGTACCTGGAGTTCTGGACACAATTTATCGGAACTTAACCCTACACGATACAATATGGCCAAACGTAACCACTCGCATCAAATAATGTTAAACATTTTTAACAGTACATACATAATTATGCCCAAAATGAGCTGGCCACTTCATAAAATACTACCACTTTTAGAAATGACTGGCCACGTCATGATGTGGCCAATTTTCCAATCGGTCTACGACAGCTATAAAGTGCCGCCACTCGCCACCCTTTCGAGCTTTCCCTTTGTTTAAAAGCAGCGCTTGTGTATTTATTTCTGGCTTTATACCGCAATAAAAATTGTATTACATTCCGACCTGCGCCCCGCAAAGGTTGAAGAATACAAAGATGCTCTTTGCAGCTTTTTACATGCCGTTTTTAGAATTTGGTATCTTTAACTAAATCGCGTGTCGGTTTTGTGTAAATTATAAAATCTTGTTAAATTGCAGTTTGGGTTATCATTTCCGTGATAATGATTCCGTGAAGTGGTACTTCACTATTTTTACTTAGCTATTTTTGATAGTAAACTGTAATATATTTCTTAATATAAAAGTATGTTTATATTTTCTTTAATAACTCACTCCTCCTCTTTGTATCTGTTGTTGAAGTTAGTTATCTTTTAAAGTGAAGATTTTTTTATCTTTATTTATCACTAGCGATCCGCCCCGGCTTCGCACGGTACTTCCCTTCAACCTTCCGTTAAAAATTGTCTAATTGATAATGCAAACCGCATTAAAATCCATTGCGTGGTGGAGGAGTTAGCGGATATACAGACAGACGCGGAAAGCGACTTTTTAAATGCCATGTAGTTATGCCATTATTTTGAGAACATCCAAAGTTCGCCTACAGTTTATTTTATGGCCCCAAAAGCGACAGTACTGAAGTGTTAAAGTTTGCGAAACAATAAATCAAATTTTAATCATCTATTCATTTACCCTGAGCACGGTAAATTAACTGTAAATTCATTAACTCTTGACATTGAAGACTAACAGCCTTAGAAATAAAGTTTTAAAACATGTGTACACACATTGTGTAACACAAAAGCTGAAAAATAAAAATATTTTTGACTTAAACGTTGTGTACAGTTCGTGTACAGATTTATCAAAATCAAAGGAAAATAAACATTCGTTACACGGCCGGGTACCCTTGTTTAGCGCGTGTGTACGGGGTCAAGTTGGCGGATTTCACTATAACAGCTGATCTAGACTCAGTAACTATGATAGAAACTGTGTAATGTTTTTGTATTGTCAAATTAAAATCGTTTTCATTTGGTAATGAGACATTAGACACATTGTAGTGTTGACATTGATTGTTCCGTTCAGAAATTTGTTGTTAGTCTCCCACTATAACCAAAAGAAAATGTTTTCCTTTAAAAAGTTTATATCGACGAATTTTGGACAAGAGATTCAAAAAACAACATAGTTTATTAATATTCCTTTCCTAAAACGTAAATTGTACGTGCAATATTAAAAATTAGGGAGCTTTCTTAAAAAATAATTACTAAAAAACTATTTGGACGAAAAAGTTTCTAAACGAATTTACCAAAAGTTGCCAGACGAAAAAGAAAAAAGTGATAGGCATGTGTGTAAATACCCAATGCCGATTCACACTTTATTGCTCAAACAATAGTTACACGTTTGTGTAGCGCTATTTACTGACTACTCAATGTCTAACTGAACATTGGTTTAGCAGATGTTTATGCATTTTTTTATTTCTAAGGCTGTAATTGTGTAGCCTTACAATGTAAGGAAGGACGTTACAAGTTCTGGTTTAACTGACATTTAACTGAATGCTCTTATAAATATTGCAACTTATACCGTAGCGCTATAAAAATAGCACAAATAATGCCATACATTTAAACCTGTCATTGATTCAAAGTAGTCTGAAATATGGTCACTGTAGCGCAGTCAGAATGCCACATCCATTCAAGACACTTTATCACTCCTCAAAATTAAGTAAACAAATATTTGTCTCTCAATTTTAAACTTTTTTCAGCTATTCGTCATCGGTCTGAGCGGCAATTTAGCTGTCGCGTAAATCAGACTTGTCTCACTCCGCTGAACGCTAATTCCAACAAAGTCTAGACTAGTCAATAGCTTAGATATGCAAATGGCCGGTGTAAGCGCACTCTTGTAACTGTATCTACAACTAGGGTTACCACCTTTCTGAATTGCACGTACACAGTATAGATTTGCCGCGAGCTTTGTTTTCAAGAGATTTAACAATTTTTAACAATATGATTAGAATAAGCTACTATTCGTTGTTGGGTGGATGATTTGCGAAATGCGGTTGGTTTGTCGGTTGGTCCCAGGATGTGCATAAAGCAGGTCGTGTCGTATAGTTTAAAAGTCGTTCTGCTGCGCTGTGCAAACAACAAATATCGTCACGCCTTACCCCGAAGGGGCTGACAAAGGTGTTTAAAACACCCACACTTCGCCGGGTGATATTATTGTAATTCGTTGTTTTTTATTCAAAAAATTACTCTCCTCGGACTCCTTGGACCTTGACTTTTGTGTTAAGTATCTTAATTATTATTATTTATTTTGGGGGCTGAGCTACCTACGTCCGTAGGAGTGTACTCTATTCTGATTCCCTATATACGTGGTCCCCGGGTAGTGCTAACCGGGTAGCAAACTCTGGTGGGAGGCTTCGGCCGTGGCTAGTTACCAACCACCGGACCAAGCCATGCCGTGAAATGACCTAGTCGTGTTTCGGGATGTAGTCCGGTGTAACCGTTCCGAAGACGGGTCTGAGCAGTAGCGCACTTGTAGCGCCTCACTCAACTGCCGTCTTTGTACTTCTTCACTCTAGTAAACTTCAAGGCTAGAGTGAATAAGTACCTTCTAGGTCGTCGTGCTCTATCTTAGACCACAACGTCGCTTAACATCAGGCGAGTTGGTGGTTAAACGCCGACCTATTACATAAAACAAAAAAAAAAAAAGGAATACAGGTAAAGGAGGGCCAGTTGTCAAATTATTTTTATTCTAGTAACCTTCGTAGTAACTTGCGAAGCTACTTCAGGTAGGCACCCCGTAGGTCAATATAGCCACTAAATGCATTGATTCCAACTGTCCATGCGTCTAGCAATCAACCGATTTCTACTTGTTGTTCAATCAACGTATAATTGATGATTGATTGGGAAGATTGGATTTTTTTACTAATTTAAAATGCATCTCCCTCAAGGATGCTTCGAGTCTTTTTGCTTATTGCGTTATTAGGCAAAAGTTAGTGTTTCCTTCGGTTAACCATGTTTGTATATCGTCCGGCGAAGTGTAGGTGTTGTGATACACCTCTGCCAACCATTTTGGCGAAAAGGCGTGGCGATATGATATTATTATGTAATGTATATGGAAAGCGATATCAGCCTAGTTGGGAGAAACCCCGCCTCTCAAGCCAGAGGGAGCGGGTTCGAACCCAGCCGACGGCACGCACCAATTTGTTCATTGTGCGAGCAGATGTGCGTATTGTATGTCATCTGCTACATGACTGGAGCCCGGTGTATGGCGACAGTCTCGCCCCCTGTCACATTTGGGACTGAATATCGTCCGGCGTAGTGTGGGTGTTGTATTACAGCTCTGCCAGCCCCCTCAGGGGAAAGGCATGACGATAGTATGTATGCATGTATGTATATTGGTTTCCCTCGGCTTGAAAGTACGGAGTAGGTATACCTCATGAGTACTCCAAGTTATTTTTAATTCCAGAAGATATTTTAATCCTAATGGTATGTGATGAAAGCCAAAAGCGTGACCTTTGGCTGAGAGCTTTTAATGGGGATTTGTGAGGTCTAAAAATGACTTTTGGACGGTTAACCTTAACGGTACATTATTAATGTCCTCAAATAATACCGCCGTGTATCATGTTTCAGCTCATAATTGCCATGTTATGTGATTAACTAGCCGTATGTTTACCATTCTCGTTCAAAGTAGTGTTTTACGTAATATAAGTATGGATTAGGCTGGTTTTAGAGAAACCTCAGATATTTTTGTTGTCGATTCCATTGTACCTAACACTCTCTAACAAATGCAGCTACGTAATTTTTTTTGACTGAACTAAAATTAACACATAAATTGACAAATATTATGATCCTAAAAAGAATTAGCAACAAAAAAAAACTGTCAAGTTAAGTTAATTGTAGAAACAGAAGAGTCGACACCATTAATTAGTTTAAAAAATGCAAACTAATTCAATCAGGTAGTTAAGCCAATTGTAATAACAAAGTTACATTGTAACATGTTTCCCGTTCTGTAGTTTCCTTCTATGAGGGTGCATTTACGCTTATAAAAACTTAAATAGCATCTTTTGAACCGGAATCCTGTTTTTAAATTATGTACCAATAAATTAGGTACGCTATTTAAACACCCTCCTAGCTCTACCAACATACCACGTAACATGATATTTTAAAATAGTTAACTTTGAAACTCAATAGCGCCTCAACGACCCCGGAAAAGGCATTAAAATTTTACATTGCCCTCTATTACTTCCGAACTATGAAAGGAAAAATGAAACCTTGTTAAATTAACTCCCTCTATGTACATAGGTCTATAACATGGTTGTTAATTATGCGTAACATAGTAAGCTGGGACCCCACACGAAGGGCCGTTATGTGTTCCCTTAAATAACGCTCATTTTCTTTTATTTTCAGGTATGTATTACACGAAGTTTACAGTTACTTTTTTGTGTTAAACGTCGTCTTAGGACTACGGAACTGATGCGATTCATCTATTTATAGGTAAGTGATAAGTCCATACGATATTCTTTTAAATAGAATGTTGCTATCCGTTGTTGATAACTCAGTTTTATCGGACACAGTTTTTTAGCGGATTCCAGCGTAAGATTTCAAGTGTTTATTTTCATTGCCTATCTTCAAGACCTCCAATAAGTATTATATCAATCGCTAAACTCCTGATTCATTCGCTAACCGCGTGGTAGTTGCATGCTCCAACGTTTGTGCACACGTGAACATCTAATCCGGTACCGAATTATTATCAGCCAACAGACGTGTTTAGGGGCACAGCCCTCCAGCTTGCGCGAAAAATACGTGTGAAAATACACCTCATACATAAATTACATAAACGCCGTTTTTCTTCGCACAAGCGTTTGAAGAGCTACATTGTGCTGATAAAATTTATCACCGAAAATAGCAATTGACGACAACCTGTTGCTACAACGTTTATCAACATCGTACGATATCGTGCATTCCTTACCGGATAATAGCGATATTACCAGTTTTTTTATTATATTTTTATCTCGATGTAGGCCAATATTTATGATGACGAGAAGATGTTTGTTTCTGCCTGACCATAAACGATTGTAGTATACATCTTTTTAGGAGACATCCTCCAAAAATCTATGAAACTAGCATGAAACAGGCATTGGCAGAATTCTGACAAGACAACTAACCACAGAAAATATTAACCAAGAATCTAATCTCCTTTTGTAACTTCTCTTCGATCTCCTTGATTTAATGCGATTTATTTGGAAGCCTAAAATCTAAAAGTCATAAAATGAGATTGCTTATACTATATAGATGAGTGCTTTAGATGTCCGTCTAGTTTTGCAAAAATGTGCCGTTTCTTTTTCGCCGATGAGGTTTCTCTTCAGCAAGAAGTTGACAGAGCACTTTATTACCATGAGTTAGCTTGAAGGTTTAGAGGTTCTAATTCTATGATAGAATAAAAATTGACAATTAATCTGAAACCACATAAAAGTGAATTTAATAAAACGCGGCTGACGTTTGATGCATTGTGAGTCACTGCTGTTATCGGAATCGGTTATCGACCAGCGCCACTCCTTGTTTTAACTTTCAACTCCAATACCAATATATATCTAGTACCTAGCATTGATTAGACAGAGTCAGAAAGAAAACTTACGAAAAAACGCAAAAAAATTAATCAATTCTAAATTCCATCCAGTCTCTGTCCTCAGTAATTCTGAACTAACAGTTTCCAGCGTTTTTAGCGATTCTTTATTCCATCTTAATAGTGATCTGCTTCGTTTTCGTTTGTTTTTACACAAAATGCGACACATGTTACAATCTGTGCCTACCAGTCAGCTCTTCTAATTTTCAATAAATAGTTAGCTCGAATCTCTAAAAAGTTTTTCATCGGTTTATTTGTAATCTGTGCAGTCCGACACTGCAACATTGAAGTGTAATCACTTTGATTACCAGTAAAGCAATAATCGCATCCGTCTAGCATTCCTGTTAATCTACGACTACACGACGTGAAGTGTTCCTGCGAATGCCAGTTGGCTTGCTAAGCGTTCTTTTAATGAAATTGATAATGTTCTTGTGACTGTGGGTTCCTAGTAACAATGTATGTTATGACTATCTGTTGCCTGCAACTTCGTTCGCGTTTATTCAGAAAATAGTATCCATAAACCACAGACATATAATACAGTAGCAGACTAAACATTAGGTATTTAACAGCGTGGTATGAAAACACACATAGACATGTAGCTTAGAAGGGGCCGCATTAAGGATGTTCGTTGTTCCTTGTTTGTAATCCAGATTATAAGACTGGTGATCTGTGAAGATTTTATGTTCTCCAAGTAAGCATAGGTCTAATAATTGCCCACTGGTTTTTAGGCGGTTATAGGTTTAAATAACACCTTTCAAGTTATAGGTAACGTAGAAATTAAATTTAAAGTACACATACAACACTCGTTTATTTGTTTTGGAATAATACAATTGTATTATCTTAGGTCATAATTAGACAAAACTGTTATACCTACTTAAAAGGGGAGTGACTAAATACTTTTATATATGGTTACTTACTTCCTTCTGCAGCTATAGGCAATTCAAACAAAGTAGAAATTGTTCCAGGACGGAATCTTGTACGAAAATTACTGAAATCAAGCCAGTGCTTTGAGTACAGTACACTAGCCAAACTGGGTTGTCAATCCTGGATCTTCATGTTTTTTTTTATTCAGGCATTCCACTACTTTTATTCGTTGAATATCTGGAACAAAGGTTATACTCGTATGTGACTCAGTCAATATCTTTTAATTATACATCTTTCAACCTATATTTACTCTATCCAAGGTAAAGGTTTGACACTAAGCAAGCAAGTTCGTATAACCCGAGTGGCAAGTCCTGATGTCAGAGTTTCTAGGCCGCCCAGTGGCCTCTGCCATGGCTGATACTGACCAATGGACAAAGGAAAGGAAGGAAGTTAAGCAATCCTTTTATTTATTCGTTATTCGTCATTCGTTCGTTATTCGTCTATGTTATCAACTTTATTCCTATAGATTCACAATCCGCTCCCTGTTTTTGTAAATGGTACTTGAGCTGTCAAATTTTGTCCCACCCCCAATAATTTTACTTATTACGCTCTTATTACTCTAATTCAAATAAAAAAACACTAACAAATAGCATCTAAGATAGATTATCCGCGAAAGAAACCCTTTGGTTTGAACATATATTTAAATTTCTTGGAGAAAACGAATAGAATTCTAAGAGCAAAAATGCAACCATCAAACTCACCGATAGAAAGAAAATCCAATGGATGATTTGCTGTATGAAACACTTTCACATCGGTATGCACTGCACTCTACCATGTTCACCGATTTTCTTGCAATAAAATCATCAAAAAAGCTATATTTTGTTACTAAAATAAATGTCATCAAACCAACCAAACTTTCACGTGCTGTTGTCATGACAACCATCCTAAGATATACATGGCGGCATGGCTACGGATGGTCTCTTGTGTATGTGTGAGATAATGTTGCAATAGGTAAGTGAAAGAGACACCATTACTGAATTGTTACTGAGGAATGAAAAGGATAAACTGATTATCTATATGTATAATAATAACTAGCAATTTATGTTTCGTCTGCTACTGTATTATATGTCTGTGCCATAAACCCTCCTCGTGACATACTGTAACTAATTATCAAATTATGAATAAAAAATAATCCGTTACCAAAGAGATCAGAGTCTAACATTAAAAAAATACTGGCTGGTTTTGAGCGGAGTTTTGATTTTAGTTGTTAGTTGTTATTTAAGTACCAACTACGTACTATTATGTGATGTTGTATGTTATTTTTTATTAATTTACAGAATTTCATGACAAAAAGATTCATTCAGAAAAAAATATCCAAAAACCTTCCTTGTGACATACTGTAGCTATTCATTAAATTTCATCAAGATACGTTCAGCCGTATAGCCGTGAAAAGCCTACAAACAGACCGACAGACACAGTTACTTTCGATTTTATAATTAGTAAGGATTACTTGTCTGTACCTACTGACGATAGAAATTTTTGTGAATAGTAATCGGATAATCGTAGCCTAGGTCACTTAAATAGCTATGGTAGATATGCGATTCTAAATCACGAAACCAAATAAATCCTACTAATATTATAAAGGCGAAAGTTTGTAAGAATGGATGTATGGATGTTTGTTACTCTTTCACGCAAGAACGGCTGAACAGATCTGGATGAAATTTGGCACAGAGATAGATTACAGTCTAGAATAGCATATAGGATACTTTTTAACCGCGGGTGAAACCGCGGGGCGCAGCTAGTGTTCTTATAAGTATTATTTTATTTTAGTGGGTTGGGACTGAACACTTAGTTCAATTCAAATCCACTAAAAAAAACCGATCACCGGTCCTTAAAAGGTTGTAAAAAAAATATTCATTAAAGGACGGTACGGTCAGTCTTGGGATGGGTGGCCGCGGCTGGCATTTATAACTGAGTCCAACCATAAGTCAGGTGATACGTTATTTTGAAGGTCCTGGTTGTTTGTCCTATATAACAACAACCGCCATACCATATCAGAATACTATACCATAGGGCGGCTTGAAAAATCATGACATTAGGGCTACCTATACGCCCTATACGAAATTACTAACTGACGCATTCACATTTTTTTTTTTTTTTAATATTTTTGCTTTTTAGTAATCGTGAAGAAGTAGAATGTTTTCTTCGTGTTAAAAAAGTTGTTTTGTAAGCGGTAGTGGCGTTCCAATAAATTACCGCGTAGTAATTATGATTCAGGCATATCGGCATTTCGGTTGGCGCCAAAATTAATCTTATCATTCGTGGAAACTGGTTCAAAACAGTATCTGGTTGCGAACGTCAGGGCGTCGGCGTCGCGTCGCGTCGCGTCGCCAGGTACGCTCCGATAACAGGCTATGTGTTCATTGATAAATGAAATATATTGCACAATATATTATAGTTTGTTTACTTGATAAGGTCGACACGACACAATTTCGAACCGCGATGCCAATTCAACACGATAGCGTTTTGGTATTGGCAAGCAAAAATGTGGGAATCAAATTGCAGAAAAAAAAATGACGAGAGTTTTCTGAAGACCTTTTAATTCTCTATTTGCTTGTATACTATTTCAAACTCGTTCCATCAATTATTAACAGCCCTGTTTCGCTCTCTTTAAATCAGAATACATTTGATGATATTTTCCGGGAGCAATTTTGATGATACTTTCAGGCAACCTTCAGATTAGCCCAGCGGGTGATTTGTGAAGTTTGGTAGCAATCAGAGCAACAGAAATAGGGTAGACGCGAGTCTACTTACACGATAAAGAAGAAAGATTAAGATAAAATAATATCTTCACGAGACCTGATAATATGTTGTCTTGTCATGCTAATATTGCAATAACTTAGCGACAGTCTCTATTACGTCGTCACAACAAACAAATTCATGCTTAAACACTTTAGATGCGTTCAATCCGTCTTCAAACAAGCTCTAAGCCTTTGATGGAGAAGAGGAACAAGTTATACGTTACAGCGGCTAAATTTTTTATAGCAAAGCTGAGTGGAATTCTTTGTTACTTATTTATTAAGACTGACTCCATGACTTGTGCCTTAATACATAAGCAAGGTTTTGTAAATGTGTGTCTGGGTTAGCTCGCCCCGGTATCAGAGCTTTAGGATTACACTGTGATTTTTTTTGTTGTTGTCTGCAGCAATCTTAAATATGTTCTCCACTTGTTGGGTAAAAAAATAAAGCGAAATAACGCATTATTACTTGCATTTGTTTTTTTTAAAACAGTTTTTATATTTTGCATCGCCAAAGCTTTAGAATTGGACCCCTACCTTTGCCTCCTCTGTACGTCAAACCGCCCGAGGGAAATTACTTGGCACATAGCATTTCTAACGCGTGCTTCTGTAAAATGTAATTAAATTTCGTAAAATGTTTTATTAAATTTAAAAACAATGAACATGATCTCAAAGAAGGCTAAAATAAAAGAGCCGTCACGTTTTTATTTACTTTTGGTTTGCCCGATATCTGAGAGAATCACGTGACATCTTTCAACGTGCCCCTCTAATTAACTCAAAGGGACTTTCTTTTTGCAATTAAAAGTTGCAATTGACTCTAACCGACTCTAACTGACCTATTTAGCCGTTAAAAATGCACTCAACTCGGACACTATCGCTATCAATTTCATTTTTAATTGATCATCCTGTCAAAACTAATTGAACAGGCAGCGCCGAATGGTTATTTTTCAATTATTTAAAACTAGAAGACTATCGGTGGCACGCTTAAGGTCGAACCTATTACTGAAGAAAAAAGTACCACAAGGTAGGAGGAACACCTGTCTTGGAGAACAGGTTTGTTTGTGTGCTCCAGTTATTGAGGTTCACAAGAAAACACTCAAAGTACGAGTAGGTACTTAAATATCTTTTAACCTACGACGCGTGGTAGACTGCGTAGCAGTGCTACGAGCTACGAGAATCCACGATAGGCACGTCAAACTGAAAATTTTAATTTGATGGTTTAGTATGTTGTTGCAATGCTGCATCAGCACTTATTACTAGTCTTCAATCTAGATCAATCATTAAAGGATAAGAATTTTATCATTTCCCTGATCCAACATTAGGCACTGTCTACATCCGTAGACAATAGCGCTTGCGGCGACACCGTGTGAATGGACATGTCGAAGCTTCTCATATTATGCGTCGGAACTGGTTTCTTTGAGGTTTCAATTGACCTATAGTCTGACAAGATCTATTGTTAGCTTTGGATTAGGAAATAGTAATAATTTGCATTCTCAATTCTCATTTCGAACTGAACAAGGGGACAAGATATTAAAAAAAGTTTTGGTCATTCATGTAAGAAAATAGATTTGATTAGATACAACAATAGATTAGATATGATTTGACTTTGATCGACATGCATTTTTAACATTGTTTAACTTTCGTAAACGTCCCTAGGTAAAAGTTTCCTAAGAAAATCAAACGTTACGATCCACATCCACGGTAGACCTATCTACGCTAGTTAATCGTGCTCTATCATTATCAATCATCGGGTAGGAAAGGGGAAAGCAGCTTGACATGTTGAGAAACATTACGACAATGCAATAAAATTGTCACAGCCGTCCTTACCCACAATGTTTCCTTACAGTGATTCCTGCAGTATCACGATTATTACTTACGACCATCCATCAGGGCTCCCTGCGTTCCAGGGCTACAGAAAATGGTTTGGTTTATTAGTAAATTTTCATCGTTATTTCTACTCATACTCGTAAATTGAATCCATTTAACTGTACTGTAAACTTTGGGGATTTAAACTATGTATTTGTGTCTTTTCTCCCTTTTCTATGTATTTGTGTGTGTTGATTACTCCCACTGCCATCACAACACTAGTTGAGTCCGCTGTGTCGCAAAACGATACTTTGCGGTGTTACTTGATTAAACTACAACTCAAAACAAACGTCTTGAAACCATCTGCGGCCATAAATATCGCTGCATAGGCAATACATACATTACTAGAAGGTACAGTAAATTGTACGTGAAATGTAAAATACCTATTGGCGGGAATCCCCAGCGTGGCGCCCGCCGTCGCGTGGCGTGACCGTCGTATTCTGGCGGGCACGAAACTCACTGTTTCGGCTGTAAAATTTAAATAAATATAAACCACTTTGTCCTATTACGGTTAATTGCAATAGTTCAAAGGGTTATTGCGAAAATTTGATCAATATCGGATAATATTGTTTGTAATTACTTTTCGATGGTTAGTAATTTTTGTTGCCTCGATGTAATGTGGGCTGTTATTGTGAGCGGGTGAAGCGATTATGTTAATAAATACTTATATTATCCCATTATTGCAAAACATTAATACCCACAAAACTGTTCATGGATGTCTGTGTCTTTTTATAATATAGTAATGTCAATAGATGCAATTTGTAAATGTTCTGAATTTACACAAACTTCAGAACCAAAACATAGTAAAACAAAACGTTTAAAGATTTCCAACATTGCCATTTTACATCAGGAATGTATAAATTCAACATCAATCTTGCTCAGTGTCGTCGTTGTCGCACAACCCATAATTACCGGAATATGCATGCGGTGGGTTTATGACAGCTGTAATCGTGTTGTTGTTGGGACATCACTACGTGTGGACAGGCTCTAATTTGTGCCGCTGTTTTGCTCTTTTCAATAGTTACACTAATGTCACTTCTGTGAAAATTGTTGTGTTTTTTTGATTGAGCACCAATTGCCCCTTTTGACGGAGTAGCATTTAGCTTTTCCAATTTGTGTTTTGTTTCTATCTTTTCATCGCAGACTGGGTTTTATCAGAATTGTTTGTACTATACTCTATCCACAAGAACACACACAATTTCGATCAGAAATATATTACACACATATATATCATTAAAAATCAGGCCTCTATAGTGACACCTCATCGACACTTAGCTTCTATTCAAAATAATGAAATACATTTAATTTCAGTTGAATCTAAGCCTTATCATTCCGCAATAACGTTAATGATATTTGCATTTAGGCGTCGTGACACCAACGCGATCAAAGAGCGACTGACACCGAAACAAGGCTTACACTTGATCTGAGCCTTGTTTTCAAGGTGCCAATTTTCGTATTGCGACTTGACATCATGTACTATATCTATAGGGTTATTTATGGTACACCATAATCGATTAGTTAGACAGTGTACAATGTCGACAAGCAATAACTTTGGCGAAACGTTTCTACCAACAGCATACAAGTACATTTTCATTGTACATTGCGAACTGCGACCGGTCGGGAACTAATAATTTAATCAAACTGGCGCGCAGTAGCTCTAAGGCACAATTACTATGGGAAATGATTACGTTGAGACAATCTAGATGGCGATGCTTCTCGGCTCATTGTACTGCTGAATATTGTATTATTGTTATGGGTAGCAATTGACCAGCTGCGCACTTTTCCACTTGGGGAGTTTGAACTGCAGGCAATAACGTTTTTCGCAGCTTCTCAACTTTAGCGTTGTCGCTGGTGCGCTCAGTTTGCGTACCTGCTCATAATCTGCCCCCTCAACTAACCAATTGTTTCAAAGCGTCAAATTGACACTTTCTTGTATGCTAGAAGTAAATAAAATAAATAAATTCGGGACACTTCCACACACGGTCGCCTGACCCCAAACTAAGCAAAGCTTGTACTATGGCTGCCAGAGACTGATATACATACTTAGATATTTTTAAATACATACTTAAATACATATTAACACCCAGACATAGACAAAACACAAATGTTCATCGCATAAATGTTTGCCCTAGGTGGGAATCGAACCCACGCCCCCAAGCTCAGAAGGCAGGTTCACTACCAACTGAGCCACCGAGGCAGTCAAAATAGACAATTCTTTATCAATTTAAAAACAATTGCTTGGTAGAATCGGGACCATGGATTCAATAATATTTCTTGGCTCATCTTCGGCCTTGAGACTTAGTCTCATCTGTCATTAACCGACTTCAAAAAAGAAGGAGGAGGTTCACAATTTGCCGGATTTTTTTTAAATGTATGTTCCCCGATTACTCGAATACGCCTGAACCGATTATGGTAATTCTTTTTTTGAAAAATCGATTTTTTTTTCTTCAAAAAAAGAACATCAAAAATCTTTGATGACTGAAAGTCGGCTTACCAATGTAATATATCTATATATTTTAATATTTCATGATTTAGTCACATAATATTTTTGTTAAATATTTTTATGTTGTCATACTTATTAAAACAAGATTCAACATTCTTCTGTCTTCCTAACCGCCCACCCTTTCTTCGTATCTGTTCTACTTGGTTCTATTTAGCAACAGTTGTAAAGATTTCAATCACGCTTTAATTGATAGCATACGCATGTTCAATTGATGATCCGATGTGATGTAACAGTTACATCATGTCATTACAAAGTTTATTGGCATTTTGTGTGGTGCTACCGGAAATGTATGAAATAATATTATTTATAAATATACCGAAGTATCTAAGTAACCTACATCACCTTACCATTTCATGTATCCATACTTCCATACTAATATTATAATATTGAAAGTAACTCAGTCTATTTAGAGGTTAAACAGCTAAAAAAAAAGCCTCTTAGTTTCTTGCCTGTTCTTCCGAGTAGTGGCTCTTTTTCCGAACATTGCGGTCGAGTCTATTACAAAACTTTGACGTTCATAAGTGTATCTTTGATATCCAAATTGAATAAAAACATTTTTTTTTTTTTTAAGTGGCTTCTGCCCCTAAAAACATTTTACTTTGACTTTGAACAGATCTTATGATATTTGATAATAGTGTACAGTATTTCACGAGGTAGGTTTTAGGATACAATTTTTTTTTTAACAAACGTAAACGTCAAAAGTCACGGGTAACAGCTACTACTAATAATATGTTTATCTAGGCATTGTACATAAAATGAAATTGTATTCATTTCCGGTTACATCTAAATTGTTATTGATATGTATGTATTCAACACATTGAATGAGCGTCATGTGTCACATTACCTGTTAGAACACTTTAAAGGCTGGTAACAGTTTCGGCGCTATACGATACCGATATCTATCTATATATATGTGGATACCGATAGCTATCCGATATCGATATTTTTGTAAATTACTCTCGTGTTACATGCGAGCACAACGGGGCTTCTCTCTCTACTCGTTGTTGAAGTCGAAACAACTTGGAATTTTGTTACAGTTGCTGCATGTATCAAGCTTCTCTTTTGTAACTAACTTTATGGAACGTATATTACGCAAACTTTTGAAAAGTAAAAATAACACGTTTTTCTTTGAATTTGTTAAAGTCAAAGTCAAAAGTCAAAATATTTATTTACTTAAATAGGGTAAGTACATAAAGTTCTTCAATATATGTCATAATTTAGTTCTGCCTATTTGTCAGATAACCTGACATGTGAATGTGTTACAAGTAATAAAATTACAATCTAAATATTAGTATATTAAAATTATTTAAGTTATGTCAGTCAATTCAAGTCAAATTTAAAAATTGTATAATACTAGCTGTCACCCCGCGACTTCGTTCGCGTTTTGAGCTATCCTATCTCTCAAGTTGGATCGAACTGCGCATGGTGTGCGAATTTTATTATAATCGGTTAAGTGGTTTAGGAGTTCATTGAGGACAAACATTGTGACACGAGATTTATATATATTAAGACTAGCTGTCACCTGTCACTGTTAGGTTTTAATCTAACTTATATGTGTATGGATATGAATATATTGCTTTCGTCTCTATCACGTTTGTAAAAACGACGGGGTGTTATAAGTTTGATGACTTGTCTGTGTGTCTCTCTGTGGCATAGTAGCTCCCGAACTGATAAACCGATTTTGGGGTTTGTTTTTTTTTTTTTGTTGGAAAGGTGAATTAGTTGGGTGTCGGGTGTATAAACCGTGTTTGATGAAAAGCGGTTTTTAAAATTAATCTAGTGTCATGTACAACAGTGTACAACTACATCTCATTTTACGTCTATTCCAAAATCTACAAATCTTTGGCCACGCGCTGGCTATTTACATGATATATTCGTTTGTCTAATACATTGACATTGTTGACCAATCGCATTACCGTTTGGCTTTCTAAGTATGTAGTTACCTACGTCATGTTTGTCTAAGTCTTGAAGCTCATTGACTTTCAAGTCTGTTTCGAGTTGTCCATCAAACAAATCTGTTGCCACGCCCGGTGTGGCTTTCATCCTACTTATAACAATGGCTAAGTAACAGTAGAGAGACACTAGCTTTAAGTGCGTCTGTCCTCTCTAACCAAACACTCGCGTCCGACCCGAATTGCCATCACTTGTCACTCAAGCAAAGTAGGCATGGCTACCTATTCACACTTCTTGCGTGACTCGCGAAAATGTATCGGTATTACTTACCCTTATTCCTACAAATTAGCCTTTTGACTTCGCCTCTTTTGTGGCTAAGCGTTCTCTTTTTTCTTTTTTTTTTTCAGCAAATGATAAATGGTTGCGAACTTCAGTCTCATTCATTTCACAAGTGTCTATTTTGACTACACATTGACTTTACTGTACATTCATATTTGCGTTAGTTTTCAATAAATTTACTTGCCTAAGTCAGCCAATAGGTATTTGTCGTTTATCCAATTATCCAGAAAATTAAACTGTTGAAAGCAAATAATAAAATTCTGAGAATTGTACTCATATACACGACGACATATCTCATTTAAATTTGCACAAATACCACAACTGGTTTTAATAGCATCTGTCTTCGAGACCATATAAGTAAGTACCGTTACTTAGACTTCGAGATGTCTCGAAATATTTTCTGTAGTGAGATAGCTTTTTTGCTTTTAAACTGCTTTTACATTTCCAATTACAAATGCCATTGCTTTGATTACCAGATAGATCAAACGGCACTAACGAACTAGGTATGTGGTTGTGGTTCAATCAATCTGGCATGCCTACTATGTGAGTTCTATAAGCACGTTGCGTAGGTCTTCAAATTCTTCAATTATCATTCAGCAAATAAACTGTCAGGAATTTTAATGTGACAACTTTTATACGTAGTTCCGGAGTTTCGCCTCAACGGCGCCTCCTGCCAGGAGCCTCAGTGAACGTACTCATCGATATATTTATATTCAAACAGGATATATTAAAGGTACGTTGACTTGGAGACACAGGTGCTAAATCTATTCGTTTACTGCATCTTAATCGCCACTTGATTCAAATTATGCTCGGTGATAAAACACTAGACAGATACCTGTTCTTAACCGTCCTCCTGGTTCGAGGTAACTTCTAGGAAATATTTGTTTTTGTCGATGGGAAATCATTCTCGTGAATAATTTGGTGTTTATTGCATGCTGTAATATGAAGAGTCGTATATATACTACAAGTAATTTTTTTTTTTTTTGTAAAAAAAATAATTGCTTCTTCTATTTTATCTGATTTTTGGAATGAAATGTTTTGGATATCGCATCAATATAATAACATCGAGTTTGATCGGATATGGTATTGTCCGCGAGCCCCCGCGCCGCCGGGGCAGTTTTTATCGCTATTCGACGCGTCAGTGCGACAATTGAAACAGTTACTTAACTCTGTCGTACAAACAATCTACGTCTTGCACTAAGCTCGCGAACTTTTTACTATAGTTTCTTACTTTTGCCTGCCGAACGGTTTCTGTGGATTTGAAGTTTAATATTATATTGGCATTTTCCACGTATCAGATACTAGATACTAGTAATCCATGTGTAACTTAATAAATCGGACATTTGCTTTAACAATCGAGTCTTGAAATTTACTTTTATTGACGCTTGGGATAATACCTATTAAATTTTTTAAATTGTATTTTAAACAAAAATTAAATCAAATTTTTCGCATTAGTAAAATCTTCGGACCTTGTGTACTGTGTGTGGGTGGCGACGGGTGTGTCGCTAGGCGTGCGGGCGGACTGCGCGTCCTTGACTCGCTCGGGTCGTTGACGCCGGCGCCCGCTGGGAGGCGCGCTGGCCCTACATTATGCACACGCGACTACCTCCGCGCTCCCTTCGGGGGGCCTACCATCTACCTAGAGCGTGCTTTTTAGACTCACTTAGCCTTTATCTCTGAAGCAGAAACGACGAGATGAACTTCATTGAGAACTTGAAATAAGAATGGTTTTGGTAGGCCCCTTGATCGGCACTCCACGCTCCTCCGTAGGAACTGGACTGCCGACGCGCTGCGGCGCCGCCCCTGGCAACAACGCCCACGCGGCGCCCGATTCCATAGGCCTGTCTGTGTAAGCGGTACTAAATGGGCACGTGGTCTAATGAAAATGATTGACGCGTCCGTACGAAAATAAAATCATTCATGAAGTTCCTAACTGAGGAATTGAGGCCACTCGTAAATAATTAACCGGAACCTGACGTCGCCCAAGGTTTCTTGACGGATATTTGCTGTTTTTACCCGACTGCGCAGGAAGGAGGGTTATGTTTTTCGAGTGTAAATGTGTAGTGTGATATGTAAGTACTAAGTCTGTATGTATGAGGTTTCTTTGGCACGCCCTACAGCCTAAACAGCTTGATGGATTTCAACATGTGAGGTGTCATTTGAATCGCCTTGATAGTGGAACTGACATAGGATACCTACAACATTTTGCAGCCGAGTTTTTCATTTAATAATGTTACTTGTTACTTATGTGAAAACAATAGTACATAGAATTACTTCCTCAGAAATGAAGCAAAGTAAAAGAACTCCCAATGCCCAGTAGCGAAATATGGAAGACTGCGCACATGATGATGGTTTGTTTTGCAAAAAAAACCGCAAAAGCCGCAGCAGACCGAAACTGGAAATAAAATAGTCCCTAAAAATAAACCCAGAACCGGTCTCACATTGACGTCGGTGTCCATAGACAAGGATTTCCCGAGGCGGACCTCATCCCCGAGGAAATTAGCTTCTTATGTATCACGCGTCCCGCTCCCGCCGGACAATTGGATCTTCTCAACGCAAATTGATATTTTTTGCGACACTCAGATTGCTCAGTGCAATTTCTTAGCGGTCTTTACACCTGCGAAGTTGATGGGACGATGAGAAGCTTTTAATAATTTGAAGATGGTTATTTTTTTTTTAAATTTTAGTTTGGAATAGAAGTTAATTGTTGTAAAATCTGAGAATCTTAGTACTTATCTATCAAGAGTTACCTAGTTGGTCTTAAAAGTTTGTTGTATTTATAAATATGCAAATGTGACTGCAGAAATTTCGTTGAAAGACAATTTTGTGACCTTCATTATCTTCTGACCATAGATGTTTACACACCACGTAAAATTTATCTTAATATCCACTGTCCTGAATGTTCTGAGTAGTATAGTCTTTGGCGTGTTCTAATTTGCTGCTCAGACTGCAAGTAGTGAAACCACGTTCTTAAATATCCCGAGCCTCTTTCACTAAGCGACGCATTCGACGCCGAAGTATTTGATCAATGCTTGTAACGTCGTCAGTACGTACCTCATTTTACGATCCATAAAATACTTTTTTGTTCCGTGACCCGTTTCAAATATCGGAATAACCATACGATAATCGATTCAGTGCGCATGTTACGTGTTTCAGGGACCCCCATAAAGCAGTGTTTCCGCACTGCGCCTATTATAACTGTTTTATGAGTGCCGACTAGGCATCCTCGGCCGCATGCACGTACTGTTTCCACGGAGGGGTTTCCAGAACGCCCAAACTCGGTCTCGATTCTAACGTGTAACGGCATAATCGCCTCCCGCTTTATGGAGGTTGTATTCGTGGTAATTGCGAACGACGCGCGACCTGCCCTAGGTAATGTTTCAGCTAATGCCGCCGCTTCAGCACATTCCCCCAATACCAAAAAACGATTTAATTCCACCACGCAACGAGAAACAAAACAAACATAAACTAGAGCCTTCCTCGGTGTAATTGTGTGAAATTCTCTAGATTTCTGTTTCAAATTTCTAAGTCTTTGTCGGCGGGCCGTGGGCGTGTATTCCGACTCCACCTCTATTTATCGCGAATAGATCGAGATATAATGGCCCTTACCTAGCCGACACTAGAACTTGTTTGACCGTACAGTCACTACATCAAAGCGATTGCTAAAACATTAGGACGGCCCGCGGTCAACTCACCGCCGCCGTCCAGGCTACCAATAAATTTAGAATCGGACGACCTTTATCAAAATATATTGTGTTACGAATCCGAGCTCAAGAGAGCTGGCTGGCCGATAACTTCCGACAAGGTCTATCGGTCGGCTCTCTTGAGGTGTTTGTTGGAACAACAGAACCTGACGGGGAACGTCCACCATGCGATATGGAAGTGGTGTCGCTATTCCTGGAATGCGTATTCGGGAAGGCCTGTTACAAGCAACAAACGGTAGGGATTACGCACGTCGTATTAGCATATAATGGTGTTATTTGCATTCGGCCGTTCGGCTTTATTTTACGCCCGTTTATTTTTCAAAAATCCAACTCGTTTGCTGCAGTAATTTATGCTAAATGCCTCAGATGATTGGACGGCGGCCCCTGACAGCCTTGTTTTATAGTTCGCCTAAAGTAGTATCGAATTTTCCTTGGTAACATAATAGCGAGCTATAAACGGTATAGCGTCGTCGTCGTCTGGCCTTGATGGCCATTGACCACAAGCATGTAAAGTCTGATAGCGTGTGTTGACATTTTCCCTTAAATATGGAATTATCCGTAATTTATTTTTATTCTCACATGACTTCTTGCTCTGTTAATTCTTTAATTTCAAGTTTTTATATTAAATAGTATAGTTTTCCCAGTTTATGATAGAGATGATGATATAAAGATATAAAAATCCAAAGAAAGAATAAGCATGATTATCGATAAGATCAGCATCAAAGACGAAAAACGACACCAAAAAGTCACACAACAAATTAATATCCATGCAATACACAGCAAGTATTCGATGTTCGAATATTTATTAAGGCTAAGATCCTCAGCTGGCGTCTGCGAGCTGGGAATTTCAGCGTCAACCCGCTGCCATGGTGAATATCGCGGATGCTTCTTGCGAGCTCTCAACGCGGCGAGCCGGGAAAGAATTTCAATAAGTTGTTTTCATTTGCAAATTGCACGCCGCGGCGACACCTAATGGAAATCTTGGGGCCGCTGCCTGCCTTTGCCGCCACTGCTTCCGATGGAATTGGAATCTGATATGTGATCTTTTTTCTAATGTTTGTCTGGGTAATTTGTTTTTTCTTGATGCATTATTTAGTCATGAGAGCTGTTAAAAATGAGAGCTTGCTTTGTCACGTATTGTACTCGCTTGATAGAAAAATCTCAAGGAACTGACATAAATGTATTTATTGAGAAAGATTCACAGATGACACGGCTTGAAGTGCAGAAACTCCATTGAAGTAGACTTATTGCAAATATTAAAAGTCACATTAATCTGGTAAACTTTGTCAGCAAGTATTTTTCCTCAGTTCAATAAGTAGAGCAAGTGCTCAGTTTGCGTTGTCGAACAGCGACGTTCCTCGACCAATGAAGAAGGATCCTTGTCAGGAGTAACGTTTGTGAAAAATGCTCCAGCCGCGTTATTACCATCTCAGGGACAAATTGGTATGCCGCTAGCACTTTCCGTTCGACCGCCATTATTCATTTATTCATGGCGCTCTTGTACTAAGGACCGCCGGGTATTTGCTATTATACTTTGGTGTATGATAAATATGAGAGGACTAGCTCAAAACCCATTAAGAAAACAACGGGAGGCGGTTCAACGTACGAGGAAAACGAGCCTGTCAGTAAATCACTCAAACACACTTCTGGTTAGGAGTATAAGTGACCGTAAATTTAAGCTTTGTTAGACACCTTTTCAGGTGAAATGTGTACAAAATATATTACTAACTTAATAGTAAATAGACGTAACAACTAAAAATAAGGTTTTGAGGCACATACATTGGCTAAGCTATTCTTGTTTATTATCTTCAGACTTTGCAAAGTTATTCATAAAAAGATAATTGTGAAGCGGCTTCCTGAACTTGTTTCCGGCACAGCAGTACGTCATTGCAGAAATCGACAATCGCTTAACGCCCACGCGGCTTATTACCAAGCCGAACATAATGATGATCCTTTGAGCCATAGTCGCATTTTGTCGAGCATTATGCAAATGAGTAACGGTATGCCCTGTGCCAAGGAACGCGGAAGTGTCTCTTCCAATAAAGCGAGCAATAAACGCGTCCGCGACCACAGCCACATCGCGGCCGTACTCAGTTGACACCACTGCCACATTCCTATTGCTCATAATTCTAATTCCGATAAAAACACAAAATGAAACAAAACGCGCGAAATTATGTTGTACAGTTGTAACGTAACGCTTTTGAACATTTTTCATAGCACAAATGCTCAAGAGGGCGCTCGTAAACATGTCGTCAATAAAGTCCTGGAGTGACCCGCGACCGCCCCGGGCCAGACATTGTTCCCGGCTTATAAAATTACACGGCAAAGGAGCGAGCATCTCAAAGGGGCCGGATATACATACGTGCATGCGAATGCTGTGCCGCCACGTTCCTCTATATCCTGTGTAGAGTGACGCGCGGAAATGTGTCCGGTGCAAAGAATAATGAACGTACAAACACTACGTACGCACGAGGTACCTGGGGGACTTGAACAGTTTTAATTGTTATTCTGTACGTGCGTACGTTGTAAATAAATAATGCGAAATCTTTTCTTTAAACGTTTGTTTACATTTATGATCATGATGTTGTTTTCAAAGGAACGACTTATTTTGCAGTTGGCAAACCCCCAACCAAGTCAATGTAAAATATTAAACTTTTTATTGAATTGACAGTAAAGTTGTAACAATCGCAACCTAGACGACAAACAATCAAAACATAAATCAAATGTCTTCATTCGTTTGGATATCGCAGAGACACTTATGAATGTTTTTTAAAGTTATAAAAATGACTAACTAAATACTACCTCCTTGTGCGGCAAAAGAGCCACTACCCACAAGAATAGGCAACTGAGCGGCTCCATTCTTGATTTTTATTATATCAATTAAACGAACTTTATAAACTAATTGATTCAAGATTCAAGATATTTTATTTTCATCCATACAGTACAAGATGTACAAGATTCTGGGACTTAAACTCTTTACTAAATCCTAAAATACTTCTAGCAGAGAAAACTTGCAAAACCGCAACCTGTCGCTTGTCTGTAAAGTTTCAAATAACCTACAAAATATCTTTCATAAATTTCTCTCATAAACACAACACTAGTCATTTGTTGTCTCTCTCGAATGTTATTCAAGTTCTTCTAAAAGTCTAGTGTTGCAATTCTGTCAAAATAACTAATTTAACTATTCGTTCTCGTGCCTATTTTATTTATAATTTCCCTTGAATTATTCGAACCAGATCATGCGATTTACGTTTACCGATGTCTAAATTATGTTGGAAGCCTTGGGGTGACATGTTTTTATGCGCGTATTGAGAACCGGTGTTACAGATAAGTATTCGATATATGGCAACATAAATTAACCAACAGGTGCTCCATGAAATCAACATAATAAAAAAAACGGGTGAATGTGAGTAAGACATCGCTTGATCTGACTGGGTTCTGGTTTCTGGTATTTAATTTTTCAGAAAGATTGATACGTAACTATCGTGTGGACTTTAAAATATTGTTTTTTTTTTGCGACTAAAGGGTTTTATTTTTAATCCCATCGTTATCTATTTATCGAATTCGAAACGAGGATCGCTCATCTGAATACTGAGTGCTCTGGTTTACCAATACACGGCACGTGTGACTACTAAAAAACCCTTTTTTACATTACAATCAAAGTATGTACGTCTTTTAGCACATATCAACCCCAGCCTTGACTCCAGCTCGTTTTATTTCACCTATCTTTATTTAAATCCAGTTCAATATATGGTACCTAATAGTCCGAAACGGGATGTCGAATGACAGGAATAGCTCTGCGCTCGTCACACGACAATTTGCCCCTACAGTCGTTTCAACGGGATAATGCGCGCACCGAGTTATTTCGGGCCCCATTCAAGGCACATTTTGTGACCAAACACGTGCATTTATTGTTATAAACGCAATAAATACGCTCCATTGGAAATGCACCGCCTCGCTTCGTAGCCCGCGGCCTCGTTGCAGGGAACTTTGCTAACGGAGAAAAATCTCTGAACTTTCTCAAGTTTTAATCAAATTATGAGTTGCGCCTTAAGCTTTGAATCACATCGTACTAAAAAACATAAAACTAACTGATGGAATAAATATAATGATTATCTCTGGAATGTACTGAATAGCATCCCAATAAATTAATGTGGTCACTGTTGCTATTTCTTTGGATAGGTTTTCCTCGATTGCAATTCAAGACCATTTATCATCTTTCTTTGATATGAAAATAACACTGCATTCAAAGGACTTTTCTTTCAAGTGTCGAAGCCGAGAATATTCCAAGAACTTTTTCAGAAATGCACTGCACTGCTAAGCCGTCGAAGACATTAAAGCCTCGAGGCGGTTGCGTGACATTTACATCTAGTGCTAATTGTCTCCGCTCCACTGCGGTTGTTACGGGAACAGACTGGTATCGAGTGTACTTTTGCTACGGATTTCTCTTGTCTGCATCTGATTTGAGGCTGTGCAACTTTCGCTACGGGCACGATCTGGTTTTAACGATAACGAACCGTTGTCTACCTTCGATTCTGGAGCGTTTGTTATTTTTTTCAGTTCTTCCTTTGCTAGTGCTTTGTATTTCAAAGACAGCTGAAATCCTGACACTTTAAGCTATTTTCGATCACTGTACGTTTCAGTTTTTTTCTTACTCATTAATAACTCTTTCATGTTTTAGGCTTCAGCAAACAGAGTAAACTTTTGCCTTTCTTGGACCTGTTGATTGAAGTGTATGCTATAGAATTTCGAATATTTTGATGGAATAATTAATACTTACTATCAGCCAGGTTCCTAGCATACCATAACGTAGAACTAGTAACCGAATGACAGTAATGCGAACTTCGATCGGCCGTTCTGCGCGGCGCGCCAGACGTTGCCCAATCGGCCCAGAATGCAGCGGTGTCGTCTGTCCGCACGGCTTTCTGCGTGGGACGCCAAATGCCAATAATAAACGGGTTCGGGAAACATAATGCCTACTAGATGCCTACTTACACAAAGCATCGTTTCGATTTCCTTACAGCTTGAGGCTTCACGACTTCAGCGGGTAACGGCGTCCGGCGCTTCATCATGCTAATACATTGTAGACTAGTAGTCATTGCTTACTATGAGCTCAGATAGTGATTAAACACGAGCTATGACAGTTTGAGACAGCTTCGAGATTATGCAATAGACTACAATATGTAGGAATACTCTATTATGCTGACATAATAGAGTATTCCTACATGACTCAGACCATGACATTATTTATCACATCCTCATGCATTCTCGATGCTGATTTTTTCTGTTCCGTGTATTTTTGATTTAGTAGTTATCTGTTTTTTAACAGAAGCTGTAACCACCTTATAAACAAGCCGTAGAAGAGCAGAAAGGAAGTTTATTTACTCAGTGGCTGTAGAGAAAAACCTCGTAACGTGATTTTTCGTGCCATTACGCACTGCATATTCATTACCCCATTATAAATGAAGCTCTTCCTATTCTTATGGGGCTTAATATAATCCAATCTGCAGGATTTCTTTCGTAGTGAACTTAATAACCATAATCAGTTCCTGGATAGCGTATGGTAATGAGTAAAAAATAACATTGTATTTTTAAAGGTCATCGTTATGGCTCATAAGATACACGCTAAGCTACATCGCGCTATCGCTTTGCTTATTTTAGAAAGTCTATCGTTTCTGAAATAGACTGAGATACAACAGCTTACTTGAGTTATCAATGGAGACTGGTTTTTTTCAACCACTAGAGATTTCATCTTGGTACAATATGCTGCAATAGCTGACATTTTCTCCATGAATAAATTATTGTGCTAATTTATATCTCCCAAATTGTTCTGGACTCTTTAACTCGTACAAAAACGCTGTTTTGTGACTCGTCATGGAATGCTGAGTAATCCGGGTAACCTCTTATGACTATTATTAATAGATCAACGTGTTTACTGTCTTTGCACGGAAATGTTATAGGTGAGGTTTATGCGTGTGTAATGCTTTGACACCATTCATATTTGCATCACCAACACAACAGTCATAAGCAACAAAGTTTTTCATTTATTTCATGTTACATTTTAATTCATTGTTGGTAATTTCGGTTCCGAATATCCAATAACGATTCACCGAATCGATCTAAACCTCGAACCTATATAAACTCTCTTTAAAATATAAATCGCATTGTAAGATTAGCGGAATGGGTATTCGAAACTGGGGGTCGCGGGCGCCCGGCCCGGGGTGGCCCTGCCCGAGGGCTCGGGATAGTTGCCATAAAACGCGGATATTTAGTAGTTGCGCCCAAGTTTTCCCAGTTAGCGATCATGTTGTATCCGGGCCACAGCGCACGGCGCAGACTCTTCAGTTCGCGTCGAACTTGTACTTCTTTACTGAATAGTTGGAAAATGAAATAAAGAATCGCGTGGATGGTGCTTCAGGAAACTGTCAAAGAAGTTAAAATACAAAACTTTTAGTTAATCTACTACGCTACTAAATCTGAAGCCAGTTAATGTGCCGTAATATAAGTACCAGTTTATGTAGAGCCTTTTCCCGCGCTTTTCCTTCTGGTAGCAACTGTGTCCTAGGGAGCCAAGTTCCCGTAGAACCGCCCCGGGCGCTCTTCAGTAATAACGTTTTCTTTCCCACAATCTTTGCGATCCCGTGATAATTTAAAACGTGTCTGCTCACCATAACGGGGACCACCGTGATTCTCTTGATCCCGGGTGCGAAAATAACCTTAATGACGTTAATTTTCAACTTGGTGTCCTTTAACTTTAATCAGATGGCTGAAAGGGGTCACAATTTACTGCAATTTCTTTGATACTCTTTTTAATTCTTTGTCGGACTTGGGAAAGTAATTTATTTAAACGGAAGGGTAGCAGTTTCAACTTGATTTCGGTTTTGAAGGAAGATTTAATTTTCTCAATGGAGGAAAACGAAAATAAGAATATGATTAACTAATAAGGTTGTTAGATAGCAAATTGGAATAGCTCAGTCAGTTCAGAATTATTACTGTCGTATCGACCCACGATATACCGATTGGCTATTATGATGGTTGCTAACTAATTGGGCAAGATAGTAGTGATCGGTTGGCAGGACGCGTGCTCAGAGACCGTTACCCGCCTCGGCGGAGACAACCACTCATTTCAATTTGACGAGCCCAACCTTATTTCTTACCGACAAATAAAACCTTATTATGTGAACATCTTTCATGAAAGAACCGAATGAATTGAGAAAAGGATTTCGATACGATCAAATCGCTACAGGGTTCCTATTGAAAGCCTAAAGGAAATTGTTTGCTCTGCCAACGTAAAAACTGATCAGATATTTTGTAAACCAGATACAAAAATCGGAACCATTGATCCATAAATAGCGGCAAGAAATTACACAATACTATATTCCACTATCTGACCTTTGACAGGATTAATAAGGTAGGTGGAAGTAAAAACAATGCGACGGAGGCTTATCGCGCTTCTATTAATACATTAGCATATAAACTAGCTGATGTAGTGAACCCAACAAAGCATGTCCACGATTCTACATGACAATTCTAATAATAACTTTCTCATTGTGAGACTGTACTGCATATCCTCTTCGTAATAAGGTTCATTGTCACAAATATTTTACTCCTGCAGTTTTACAATTCCTGTAAGCACAACCTATTCAGTGATGGAGCTCGAATACGTACTGCCGTGTTGAGTGATGTACGCTTGTTTTTGTCATTAATTAAAGGACTACGTTGTAACTTTTTCTTCGCTTTGATTGGCAATTTATACGAGAGAGCGAGGAAATAAATGAAAACATCGATATTTTCTTATTTATATTTAAATTCGACGGATGACTTAAGCTACTATGGGTCTCCTCTACCAAAGGTAACAGGCTTGATATACTGCGTTTAGAACACGAAACATCTTCTTGTTCTATCAATAAAATATCGTCCATTCAAACTGCAGCTACATAACACCGGAGTTGAACCATTTAAATCCATCGACTGTCAAATCTGTCACGGCGGTTGTCAATAATATTCCAGCAGCTTCGCCCCTTTGGCTATCTCCTAATTCTATTACGAACCCGCGTGTACTGTGTAGTGAGTGGATGCGGGCACGTCATTGCCTACATAAAACTCGTCTGATAGATTAGACGATTCATAACATAGGGTGCGCGGGCGACCCCTGTCGGACCGCTCGCTGCGAGGCAGTTTGGTGTAATCATCGGTGCCCATGCGATTTGGCAGCTACGTACTTAACCGTGTCAGCAGTGTTTAAACAGTAACTAGATAAATAGGTATAAATATTCTAGTCTAGATATAATTTTACGAAACCAGTAGCGTGGAGAACTTTGAGAATGCCATGGGGCAGATTGAAGCCAAAGTTAATTTTATTTTGAGGTTTTGTTCGTGAAATACTTTGAAACCTTTTCTTGGAGCACCCGTTCATTTTATTTGATTTAGATTAGATTTTATTTAGTAGATACAACACTGATTGCTTTTCTTGTGCCCCACCTTACATAGTGCATCACAAGTCTTATTGTATTTTTAAAATTCACGGTTTCCTAAAAATAACCATCGATTTTCTTCAACTGTGCTGCACTCCCGGAATTGCTCGAGATTAAAGAATAGTGTTCTTGCAATCCGCCTCGCTACATAGTGCTTTGCATATTTGCTCAGTTAGTCACCAGCAAATTAGTTGTCTGCAATTTTATTATTGGCATCGCGCGTACTTCGGCGTTTTTATGTTTATGTACGCGTCGGAAACAGCTGTGTCTGTCTCGATTTATTGAACACAATGTAGTGATGTAGTGTTCGATGTAATCTCTGATGCTTGCGCTCGTTTTAATTTGATAAAACTAGTTGCTTCAGTGTAATTAGGTTTTGTTTGTACTGCTATTATATCGCTATTTCGCCTGGAAGAGATCGCTTTCGATATAGTGATAAAGCCACCAGTTGTTATACATACTTACTATTTAATAAGTTTTATTATAATTTTTTTCTTGTTTTGTTATTTGTGGTGTGAACAATAAAGAGTTTATCTATCTATCTATTTATCATGATTTTCTACAAAGACGTCTGTTGCTGATTTTTCGTTGTTTCTCTACGTTCCGCTTGACGTTATGGCTTACTGTGCATAAAATAGTTGAGTAGAATATCAAAACAGTTTAAACGTTTTGTAATCTTTTTGATGAAGCATCACTTAATTCCTTCCTAGTTACTATTTCCCGTTTAAATTGTTTTCTTTCATAGGACAATGTTTACATTTAAAATGGTCTTATCAGAGCCCTTACCTTGTATGATACTGGTTTACGGCAGTTATCATACTTTAATCGCATCGCCTGATAACATTAACATCCTAGTACATATTTACAATATTTCAGTTGGTCTACGAATGATCGATAAGTCTGTTATTATTGTCTGTTTGTTAGAGATTTCATTGTTATCGTAGCGCTCAATCGATTTATGAAAAGCCACAGTAAAAACTACAAGTTATTGTTTAAAACGTCGAAAGTAATAAGCTTCTCATCCCGGACAATAAAAACAATCTTTTGACGCCATTATACTAATAATACTTTGTGGTAACAGCTATTCTGACAATCTTTACGCCTACACAAAAATAAAGGAAATCATTGTATTATGACAAAGTTCCGCGTGTTGTATTGTGCGGTGTAGCTGCGTCAAAACACTGATGTTGATGACCCCCATGACTTGCCATATCGATTCGACCACCGATCCTTTATTGATACCAAACTAAGCCCCGTAGAAATTCAAACCAACGGAAGTAGCTATAGATATTTTTGGAATATATTAGTCATTCATTTTGCATAATGGTTTTTGAGATATTTGTTCATTTTCGTGTTTTTCTTGTTTCAGGTAAGACACAAAAAGCTTTGGCAGTCAATAGACGTTGAAAAGAGTTACAGGAGTAACGGTATCGTATTCGTATGCAGATAGAGCGCCACCTTCCTGAGCTCTGACTTTTAGGTCTAGAAGGTTAACCTCATAAGTCCTAAGTCCTTTTATTGTAACAGTAAAGTTCAATATGTACGAAAAATATTTCTGCTAGTCATTTACTGCCGGCGGCGTGCTTATTCTCTGCCAATAAAAACTGAAACGCAAAGAATTTCCGGAGGCAAAGCTCGTGCCTCCCCACTTCTTGGAGCCACTCGATTTTATTGTGCCCAATTATCATAAATCAGTAATCAAGTTTACTACGTCATGGGTAGCTCGGTCTGCTATCGATTCCTTGCTTGGGACGATGATTGGTTGTCTACAAAGACGGATTGCTTCTCTGTATATGTTTGGTTTATTTTTGGATTAAATAGAAGGGAAATTTTCAGTACTTTGGTCGATAGGTACTCGAGGTCAGATTTTGTTTTGGTTACTTCGAAAGATTTCTTGAAGTTATTTTTAGGAATTATTTCTGTCCTTACTTTAGTACAGATAAGGTCTAACTGAACCATAAGTACCTTATAGGTCGTCGTGCTCCATCTTAGACCACAACGTCGCTTAACATCAGGCGAGTTGGTGGTCAAACGCCGACCTATTCTAACATAAAAAAATAAAATAAAAAAAATAAGAGTCTGGAAAATGTACTTCAATACACCAATGCTGGTTAGGCTATCAAAACAAGCTTATATTCTAGGACATTAGCAAACAAAAACGAGCAGCTCCACCATCCAAAATGGAATATTCATCACTATCCGCAGAGTATCTCAACAAATGAGCCTGTACAGATTGCTGATACATGTTCATCCAAACAAATAGGTTTGTTACCAGCCGGGGAAGCCCTATTTATAATCCGTCCTTTATTCTAACCGGGCGTGCATCAATACGCTTCGTCATGTGAGATTATTTCGGCTTGAGTCTAGTGATGAGACAGGTGGCGAGATTCCCGGGGTATACGTTGTACGCACTCTATGGATTATCTGCCTAGATATAGTTAACCGGTTCTAGGCAAACAGACGATCAGTTGATTGATAAAATGATATGATAATATTTGTATTCAAAGTGTTATCAGTACAATGATAGTTGACTGATTTCCGGATTGTCTGAAGGACTGCCGGCAGATATGACAATTAAGCCGATTATGACATTGTCTATGTAGTTGTTATCGCGCTGTTCCTAACACCTGATGCTATTTTCGTAGTGTTTTGACGCGCAAGTCAATGTTTCTCGTCTTTCGTCGCGTGCTGCGCGATTTCCCCGCGTTTTCCCACCACTGCGCGGCTGTCACGTGGTCTGCAGATATTTCAATCGGCCGGTCAAGGAACTATTACATCGGCACCGCGCCGCCATTATCTTGGCCCGGAGATTGATGGCCCAATATTGCGATGGACTAGTCCCACATACGCAAATGTACAACGTGCAACTTGCGGGAAATGTGGGCACACATCGTTGTGTTGAAATTATTTTTTGAAAATGTTTTAGTTTTGTATAAGGAGTAGTGTTTTGAAAGTAATACTCGCGCATATAGGACTAGTGTAATCATCTTATATCGTCACACCTTTCCCCCGAGGGGCCTGGCAGATTTGTAATACAACACCTGTACTTCGCCGGACGATATTCAGTCTCAAATGTGACAGGGGGCGAGCCTGTCGCCATACACCGGGCTCCTGTCATGTAGCAGATGACATACAAATTGGTGCGTGCCGTCGGCTGGGTTTGAACCCACTCCCTCTGGCTTGAGAGGCGGGCCTTCTCCAACTAGATCATCATGAAGAATGTAATACCTATAAAAAAAAGTCTGGTTCGTAATTAAAAGTGCTCACGAACTCATGACTGTGTTTATTAAGTAAATTTGAAAAATAGCGATTAAAATTTGCTTTCCATCTCGGGCCCTATTTCCAGAATAAAAATATAGCTAAAAATATGCACCATGCATGCATGATGTGTGGACAAACGTTTCGATTTAAACCGATTCTCAAGTTAGATAGTTTTTATAGTTTATTACTCAGATATAATCGCCTGTGACACACAGACGGACAAACATACACCGGAATCTCACCACAAGGGTACCATACCATCAACCATCACCGTTACCTTGTACCATCTTGGTACAGAACCCTAAAAAGATTTGATTATCAGATCTATGACGATTTGGATTGAGCGAGGTGAGACCTTCAATATTAAAACTCGGCGTATCTTATCAGGGAATACCTATAAAAACTGATTTGTTTCTTCTCAAAACGTAATGCCTGTTATTTATAGAAAGCAATAAAAACGGCCTCCAAATCACTAACATTTTATGTTTCTCGTTTGATCTTTATAATCAAATATTGGTTTTACTGTTTCATGACTGTCTATTTGTGGGGTATCTATCAAATCGTAACTAACTCATCAACTTCAATTTGCATAAGCAATTTCGGTAGTTTTTGCTCGCTATTATAACTTTATTACGAGTATAGCATAGCGGTACAAGATAAGAGACAGCAGGTACAAAAAAAAAAAAACAATAAACTGGTTACTGCCAAAACATTATTATAAATGGTTAAAAACTTCTCAACGCTTATTTCAATGAACGACATCTAAAAAATACAGGAACAAAACCCCATAAAAATTCAATAGCCACGAAATCCCTCACAGAGTCACAACTTGTCAGTGGTTAAACAGTATTCAACCCTGTCAATCGGCAAAGAGGCGACGACAAATTCGTCGTCTCTATTCGAATAAAGTTGATGGGGGAGGCCAATATCGTAATGCGAAACACGGGCCGGCGGCACCGGGTGCCGGACGACTATTTTGATACGGTATCGCGGGCCCGATCTATTTGATGGACTCGCCGGCGTGGCACCCTGCTACACCGCACTGCCAGGGCAACCATCGACGCTTGACAACAGACCGGCAGAAAAACCAGAAAATTTAAATATGTTTTTTACGTAGTTTAGCAAGCAAAACAAACTTTATGATCTGATCTAATGATGAAACTGATGGTAGTAAGCAGAACCGTGGGCTGATCGAAATTAACCCAAAGACGGACATTCTACTGTTAACTATCGCGAAGTTTTTATAACCACCTTTCGAACTCCATCATCAGACATCACCAGATCACCTCTATGGTACCATGTTATTGCATTGTCACCGAAGATACACAAGTATATACCAAACATGAGTCTAGTTGAACGTCTAGAGGTGTTCTAATTAAACTTCCAAGATTAGACCCAAACATGTAATAACTGACACGGCAAATTGTAAAAAGATCATCGACACTAGAGCTAAAAACAAATATGTATGTCGCTACTTCACAATCGTTGTCTTGCATCATATAGATGATAGGTCTTCTTCTTATTTTCTTCTTTTCTTCGTGGTCACTCAGAAGTCTCACCCACGCGTTCCTTGCTATCTTTCTGATGTCATTGAACCTTTTTTCTTCCATGTTTCTTCTATGCTTGCTTTCACTAAACTTATCTAAAATAACCATGTAATTTTTGCATTCACTTTAAAAGCTGTGAACATTCTTCAATCAATACCAAGGTTTCGTTTAGCAAGCGCAATCCTATCCATTCCTGTACATAGGGCACCCCTACACGACCCGATGCATCGGCCGCTAATCACTTTATGGGATCTCACTTTGGTGTTTTGAGTAATTGGGAAATTCCAGAATGTTTTATTATACCGTTCGCGTTCGGATATTTGAAATGGATTCCGTTGATAATTTTTATGTTTCGATTTGGGAAAATTGGTTTTTAACGCTTTTGGGGTGGAGACGGTCAGAATGTGTTTTGCTCCTTGGTATTATTGGAAATCTAGTTGAAACTGCTGTAGCTGACATTGTATAAGGTATAATTTTTGGTGCAACCTTGCAAGGGTTGAAACAGTTGGGGCATCGCTAGATCAGAAAAAAACATGAGAAAGCTTCTAAAGGTAAAATTTTAGAGCGGTCAAGTGCGGTGATGACAGCAAAAGCAACATATTACCCGCCCAACAATTTTATTTTTAATGCCGGGCATTTTTCATGCTTTGACGACCACGGAAATTACAGCTACGAGCCACGTAGCTTATTCTAATTAATGTAAACATTTATAAAAAATAATCTGTCTGTTACTTGTAATTGACACATTATTCATGTGCGCAGTCGCCGTGCTCTTTGCATGCTCTCCCGTAATGAAGCTCGGTAGTCGATTCCCTGTAATTTATATCCCAATCAAGAACGTCGGTGCTTCTGTATGTACACATTATTTGCAATTATATTAGCTATTTGAATTTCAAAGTGGTCGTCTTGGTAGCGGGATTGAGACAATAAAACTGCGCGTGCGCCGCCGTCGCTCGGCCGCCTGCGTCGGCGCCGCAACGCTCCAGTTGGCCCCCGTCTGCGACTGTCGACACTCGCCCGCCCAATCTAATGAAAGCTCTTGCTGCTGCTCATTACTGCATACTGATAGTAGGTAATTTTACGATGAAATGTCCATAGATAACTGTCGCCTGTTTACTTTAAAGTGCAAAGCTGTTATCTTGCTTATTCGTATGAGACGGTTTACCGACCTGATAAAGGTGAGTCTATATGCGTCTAAAGTGAAAATTTAGTACAATATTATTGTAATAAACTATCGAGGAGAAATCTTGTACTTTGTTCAACAATGGCACGCCAAGGAAAAGCTACGCCTCAACAATGATATTTCAACGCCAAACAAATCTGCGCCAAATATTCAATTGAAGGTGTTACTCAAACGGCTGTGATGAATCAATTCGTCTATTATTATAGCAACTAAAGAGTAATTAGTTTTTAAATAGCGCCGGTCTCACAGCGCCACCATTTGCAAATCTAAATAAAGAATCAGTTTTACTCGACGTTCCCACTCAACACTCGTGCTCCAAAACATGACGAACAGCGACACCTCGTCCCCTACATCTTACTGTTTTTATTTATTAACCAACAAGTGCCGCGAAATGCTGACGTACCTCAAAAAAGTAAGAAAAGTTTTACATTCTCACACCGCGTGAGTATCATGTCGATAACATTTTCCTGTTTTCTAACATTCTCAAACCATTACGCCACTTTACCGTTTCTGTAACTGCACCAGACATCTGGAACGCCGCACTAAAATGAACAATTCCAGAGAATAATTAACCAACGCTGATTTAGTATTGTAATAAAGCAAGTGCGGTATAATTAGCACGGAAAAATAAAAGCTCGTATGTTTACGTCTCTCTAATTTTTCACAACAATTATATTTCTGTGCTCTCTGACCGCGTTACAGGTTGTAACGGGGACTGGAAAATCACCAGCCGCAAAATTATCTGGAACATGACATGTGTAAGAAAATGTCCAGTGATTTATGCTCGCCGACGGACTTTGCGTTTCTCAACTTTGGGCAGTAACGACTCCCTCAATTAAATGAACGCTTAACGCGCGAGTTTAACAATCTGCCAAGTTGCTACTTGTTAGTGGAGTTCGCAAACAGTTGACACGATTCGTCGCAGCCAAGTTCCGGTCCCTCTTATGTGCATTTTTAGTCTCAAATGCCTTCCGCGGAAACTTTCACGGGCCCCAACTGCCGAGACGGCAGACGCCATGTCGATATTGTGCAACATAAGATGCTGTATAAATGGCGTCGCTTTTCAGTGGCTCTCATTTCGGTTTCTCCTCAAAAAATAATATGATTGAGTATGCAGCTCTGCCGATTTGGAGCGTCGTTATCTTTGGATAAATTAGACAAAGGCTCGAATCGGTTTCGGCGCCATTGTGATGTGCGCGACGGGTCACAAAAAGGGCACAGGTCGTCTACCGACCTTGCGGGCGTATTCTGAGCGAGCGCGGATTCTATTTCGGCGCCTCGGCGCGACATCGATCCGATTGCGATGAAACTGGAGCAGCCTCATTGGCACCTGCGATGCATCTCGCGATACGGCCAATGATTGCAAGATCGATGTCTTGCAACGTGAACGGCACTCGAAACGACGCAGATGGATTCCCACCCACCGTTCTATGCACTCCTGAAATATTGCCGGCACTCAGCTGACGATGAGAGCGCCATTTCCATTATGAGAAACAACCGTGATGAACCTTCATTGGACTGAATTGCAAATTCTGAGTTATTTTTGACGTTTCCCCTTACTTATGCAGCCTTAAATTTCATTAGCCTCCAAAAATAAACATGACGCCATAATATCATTTTATTATAGCGTCGTCTTATGACAATGGAATATCTTGTTTGCCTGCTTTTCTCAGAAAAATATACCAAGAATGTTACACAATTCCACACGTCAGTCTGATCACAGCTAGAGTATATCGCTGCTTGTTTATGACGTATCTCCTTAATTTTAGCGCCTATGCGCCCGCGTCACCAAACAATACACTACGTTTAGCGCCGCGTTGCTAAGCCAACGAAATTACTCATGTAAATTTTATATCGCACGTAATCAAATAATCTAATTGGTGTCAAAGTCTTTTACAGCACAATATAACTTGTGTAATTACAGTAGCGTTCTGTTTACATACGTGTGCGTTATTTTTACAACGCCCGCCTTCACGACTGTCTTAATTACAATATTAATTCATGTACTCGTAGCAGTGTTTATACGTTTATCGAATAAGTTTTGTTGATTACCCTAAAATGAGGCTATTTCTATGTGTAACTGGCGCCATTGTCACCTGAGTCGTTAACACGAAGTGGCGTCGTGTACTTTTGTTTCCTGCTCGCCTGCCAACAGTCAATCTCTTCCATCGCCGATCGGCCCGGCCGCGGCCTCCCGGCAAGAACGTTTGATCTCTTTGAATTATGTGTACGATAAGATAGTATGACATTGGCCAAAATTCTCTAGCAACAGTCGAGTGGCTCGCGGCCTCAAGGTGACCGGTGCTGGGTGCGTTGACATTCAGACGCCTTTTATCAGAACTCGACGCGGGTTCGCGACGTCACAACCTATTTAATAGAACGGCTAGCCCGAGCTCGAGCCGCTCGAGTTCTGACATGGATTTGGGATAATCACAAAATTGTTGAGTACACAATGCTGGTGCCCGCCGTCCTGCGATTTCATCTGAGGCTGGGAGAGGGCCGACGTCTGATTACTTTATTATTTGCTGTTGCTAGGCGCCTACCAATCAATAAGATCGTTTTTCACATCTAGCCTGCTAATTATTAACTTGTCTAAAGTTAATTAATGATGTTTGCTTTCGATTAAATTGGAAGTGGTTTTATTCACCGATCGTACGATTTATTCAAAGTATCAGCTAATGTTCTAGACCGTAGGTAGGTAATTATTACTTTGTAAAACGTAGATTATAAAGTAATCAGTATTATGCAATATTATGTAATAATATTACGTGTAATTATGTAAACATAACAAAATTACTTATTTCAAGACATAACATACACATTCGAACGACGTGTCACAAATGCATTAAACCTTCTTTATCACCATTGTTGATTGGATTCATTGAACCTAAATAAAACTTTGTCACAAAGATGATTCTCTTGCACGTGCATTCGTGCCATTATACAGAAGACATTCCGTACAATTTATTGTTGCAATTTGCTGTAGGTAATGTCTAATGTTTGCATTTCTATTTCCATTGGAGTCCGAAGGCCGAGCGGCGGCATACGTATCTGCAATGTGCTGCATCTTGTCTAGCGCTGAGGACCAATAGTTTAAATATTTATCCCAGGTCTATTTATTAAAAACTGATTTTATCCTGTGCTAATATAAGATTTGATTCCGTTACCAGTTTTGAAAAGTAACCGTTAATCGCGAATCAATTTTCGAAATTGCAGTCAAAGCAGCAAAAACTGCTGATATTTATATCCCCCGACTTTTTTTAACAAATATCAGAATAACCCATTTCCCCGAACTGCAAAAGCTGAAAGGGTGCAGGTGCATCCGCGTCTGCAAAGGGGGCAGAGACAGGCAGACCTCACATCGTGCACTCGTCCAGGTCGTTCTCAGTCATTAGCCAAGTCGTTTATTCACAAAATTGCCGCCATCGATAACTGTTCCTGAGTAAATGTTGTTCTTGTGATGCAGCGCGCTATTTGCGTCCTTGGTATTTGGTGGTTTAAAGTGGACTTACCTTGAAATTTAAGGTAGAGCGTAGTAGAGTTAACAATTTCTGTTGTAACCAGCTAGAAAAAACATAAAATATATTGCAAAGTAATGTGAAACATTTTTTGTCTTGAAAGAGAAGAATAAACGTCAAGTTGCTAGGATAAAGTTGACAAAAAGTATTCTTTGCTCCTTCGAAATATTGACTTCACCAACGAGCTTCAGCTTTGTCATTTACCATAGTTTTCCGCAATTGGCTTCTAACTCCGAAAACTTTACCTAAAGCAGGTGCATTCAAGGCGATCCCACACGACTCACGAGGCTCTGAATTCCCAATCATTACCGAGTCATTTATTCGGCAAATTGGCTCCATCGATAACCGGGCGCGGATCGCGCCGCGTCGCAGCCGCAAGTCATTTCCATTATTTGCTTTGATCGCCGCGCCCGCTGGCTGAGGCGACGCAGACAACTCTACTTTAGCAGCCTAGCAGTAATCGGTACTTGGATATGGATTAGGATATGAAACATGCCATTAGTCGTCTTCATTATCGTCATCGATAGCTGGTATCAAGCCTAGGCTAGGAATTTTAAGCATCAATCATCATGTCAGGCCGGAAGATATCCACTGCTGGATGAAGGCCTTCCCCAATGATCTCTATAACGACTGGTCCTGCGCTGCCCGCAGGATTTTACCGTTTTTCTTGTCTAGGGCAAGTAACTTTTTTTACATAATATCAATTAATTCTATAATTTTAAATCAAAAATATGTTTTTAACAAGAATTGATGCGTGGTCTAATTTATTAAAATTAGTTTATAGCGTTCCAAGTAGTGATATTCGAAAGACGAAATCAATTATCACTTGCTGAAGACAAGGCAAAGCGTCTTCGAAGTTTCCATAGCAATTTAGAAATAGATAGCAATAGCCATCAAATGCCATCAGCACACGTAACCGCGCCGCGATTCGGATAGGCCGCAGGCGATAAGATCCCGTGACAGCCGAGATACCGTCACTTTAATAGAGTTCTTCGCTGCACCCAATCATTGCCCCCGGTTCCTAGGCCGGCTGCAGACGATCGCAATTCAAGACAAAATCGATCAGTCTTCGATGTCTCCCATCAGAAATCGAAAACACCGCAGAACCTTTCTTTGCAAAAAATTTAGAAGTTAATCTACGTCTCGAGATATTCTGTGGTTACGAGTTACGTCAATAGAGGTGTAGAGTCTTCTTAATAAATCGAGTTATTTGACTAACCAAGAACAATAATTCGATAAGTTCGACAAGTCAAATTAATTTGCTTTAAATGAATTACTGGCCAGGATCTTGATAGAGGTTCTGTTTGATTAAGTAGTCGAATTTTGAATATTTAGTTAACCGCCATGACCTCTGTCAAAGGTACAATCGAGTTGGGCGTCTGTTTATTTTAGTTTCCTGATAAATTATTATGTTAAAATTCGAAAGTACCGTAAAGAAAAAAAAAGCAAAAAAATAATTTAAGCGGAAGTAATTTTTCGACGACTTCGCACATAAATTAAAAATTCCTCAACAGTAAAGCGGAGTTGACACAAGAAGTGTTTATAAAACACATTTAGCTGCCGCATGAAAGGCGCGCAACTCAATGTAAACGAACCATTGTACGGCGTTAAACGATGTTATCAAACCCCTAATATTTTGACATGTAATTATGTCCGCTAAATTACGCAGCACGCCATGTCGACCCCGCCCGGAGTCGGTCGGCTGGGCTCTCGCCACACCACCACCAAGCCACCACCGTTATAACGCATTTCCCTGTTTGTCCACGACTATTGTTAACGCCCTGTCACCCCTAAGAAAATTTGTGTAGTGTCAAAATGTTAGTCATGACGAAAGGCGAAACAGCTGCTTTATTTATTTTATCTTTACCATCTTAATTAATGTTATTATTTCGGGCTACTTTTGAGTGTAGCTTGGTATCTTAAGTTTTTATTTTTAAAATGAAACTTTTGAAATAATCAGCTGCCATTTCCCCTAACTTTCAACGTCCATAATTTTCTCGTGCAAAAGAAACGACCGCGCTTTAAACCTTATGGGCCTGGAGATATTCCGCTGTCGTGGTTCCAGAACAGTTCCATACAAATACATACGCATGGCGTATAATATACTATTGCCTTGCTCCCATTGCCTCTGCGTCTGCCCTTGTCACCGCTTCCCTAAGGTCGGAAACTTGGCCTTACGAATTGCCCTCGACTTCGATAATACTGTTCAAAGTAATAGCAAAAAATCTGCATTTATAAATCAATATTCTGTCAGGATAGTTAAAAAATTCCCCATTCTAAACGGCACAAGCCCGATAAATAAACCCCCGGCAGCGTCCCGAGCCATCCCCGCAATATGTAATCGGTACCGTACAATGAAAATTGAATTCCGTTTAATCTGAAGCGGATGAAATGAAATTCTCCAAAGTGCGTGCTTTATCTAGAAACGGTCGGGATGCTCGACTCGAGACTCTATAACTGCGGTAAGGGCACTCTACTGCTTTCACCGTACACTGTCACAGCAGATAGTGCTCCTACTTAAGAGCCTAACTTTTGTCCGTGTTCCCGTTCCTTTGGCAACGCTTTGGTTCCCTTTTACATGACATGTTTCTCTGCTTATGCTCTTCTTAATATTTCCCTTCCCTTTTCTATATCGTTCCTTCCATGGTTATGATGAAACCATCATGTCATACAAGCAGGAAGGACATTAATTTTCTGAATAGTACGATGCCATTAATGTTAGCAAACTACAGCCTTAGTTATGGCTCTCGACTCTCGAGGCTAATTTAATGACTTACTACCGGTTCTAACAAACCTCCCTAATCAAGTTAAAGACATTAACTATTGCATGATCAATTAGGCAGCTTCCGTGAACATACTAAACCATGGCTCTATAAAGCCACAAGCTACGGTAAGCCAGGATTTTCACATTCTAAAATTGTAAAGGGAGTTCAATTGATTCCAAACGCTACTGAAGTTTAAACTAATCCTAAAATGTTCTGAACTAATCCTAAAACAACTGTTTCGTGCTCTTTTTTAAGTTAGAAAAGAAACCCGTGAAGTATCGTACTGCTAACGTAATGTATTGTAAACAGAATGACGACGTCGCCCTTTTGCATTTCCTATATTTATGCCACTTCACACGTGTTACCGAACCGTCTATGTATTGGAATTTATATTCCTTTTAGACCTTGTAAATGCTATGAAACTTTAAACGTATGCATAGAATTAACAACAATTGCCAGCAAATAACGTGGTATTTGGTGAACATTACAGTATTAATAAATTATTGAGGATCGAAATTAGTGCCACGGTTGTTGCAACGGTCGGGTTAAATAAATCAAAATCGTTAATAAAATAAATAAATAATCATCGTCTAAATTAGTAATGTTTGCGTATAACTTGGGACGACAAAAAGTTTGATAATGGATCCAATATTACTGAATACAAAAAACGTTGACAGGCGGTGTTTAGTCTCTCTAATTCTCTTCGACGAGTTATGTTAATATTATGTTCATAACTCTTTGTAGTCGAATAATGCTTTGAAGATTTGAAAATTGCCAGCGTAAGTTTTGACGTCAAATGTTTCTGGTATGCAGAGAATTTTCTATCCGATGACAACATCATGCTAAACACAATGGGTCTTATGTTTAGACAAAAATATTTTTATTATATACCTGCCATTACATCATATTTTAATACACATAATAGGATAGGTAGGACCGTATTAGAAAATCTTATGTCATGTTGACGTACTTGGGAAATACGCCATAGCCTGGATGGTTAAAATAATTGTTCGAAGGTTCTCTAAAGTAAATCTAGTTGAATGCATGTGCATGATGTGCATATTTCCATGAATACTGTAGATTGAGATCAGGTACGCAATTTCAGCAATTTGTTTGATGTTAATGGTGTTAAGGAAATTACTTTAACGTCACATCGTCCATTATAAACGACGTCGAGCAATATTTATAACTTTTTCGGTCAGCGTTTAAAGAATGTGAATACCGGAAAAATGGCACTGCCAACGACCGACCTACCACCAGATATAGTGCGGACTGCGGACCCCGTTACATATCCCGAGTTCCCGAGTGATCGACCTGGGCTCCTGCCACGATCCCGGCGCCGGCTAATTATAAACACCCGCGCATACGATAAACAATTCCATGCTAATCGCACAAGGAAGAGAATAGCTTACACCGATCCCCTCATGCCAGCCGATTAATGAGTACTCCGGAGCTAGTTTATCATCGCAAACGACGCGCTAATTGTTCCAATACACTGACTTCTTTAAGCCGCTCAGGTCAATACCTCGATGCATTCCTCGCGCCCTAACATGATTCTCTAATGTTTTGTTTATACTAGCTTCGTTAAAATTGCTCATGACACATCTTGTACAGCCCCATTCAGCTGTCGTCGGACGAAGATTAAAAGCCAACTAACTTTTGACGTGACATCTCGGTATGTCCACTCTATGCTCTATTAAAATTTCTTCGCGGTTAGTGTGTTGGCGTGAAAAATTTGCCCGAGTTTCCCACAGTAGCACATTCGGGACGCGCGTCAGTACCAACACAACGAGGTCGATCTCAATTCACATACGCGGAATCATCTACTTTAGCTGGAGAATAGGTAAGTATAGCCGCGATAACGAGCCAGTCGTGTCCTCGCGGCCGATTATTGCGGTTGCTACACAAATGTATTTATTCTCGAGTTAAAGTGTCGACCGGTGGTCGGGTTACGCTCGCGCATCTTCAGCCTTGCGTTTAAAACTGTCAAGGTGGCGGTGTAGAGAGTGCAGCGTTTGCTCGCATCCAGAGTTTGTGAAGCGGGTGAGCTAGTGCAGTGACCCATCAGCCGTGCGTGAAGTCGGGACGATGGTGCGCAAAAGGGACGGGTCCACTCGTTCCCTCATCAGGACGCTGGCCGACACGCTCCGGTGGCACTCTCTACGAGCCTTCTCATTGGTATGTTTTGTAAATTACTTGTTATGGCGTTTTGCTTGGCTAATTGGTTGCACAACTCTTATCAATTCTTGTGATCAAAACATCGACAGCAACACGAGTAGATTTTTATGCTGTCAAACTTACTTAGGGACTAAACGCTTTTACTGAAAACAGTAGGTATGTGTGGAAAGCAATTGAAATTATTATGCAAACGCTTTAGCATTTTACGTCTTCCATTCTCTTAGTTACCTCAGAACCTCCTCGGTTCCTATCAGAAGCGTCGCCTCCGTTTTGTTAACAAGTCTTTGGTATCTTGTCGTGGACGAAACGTGCGTAAGATGATGTGCTCTTTTATCAGATAACAATCGATAAGTTCAATGTTTATATCTCCGTACGTGCGATAATGTAATGTTTTGACATGTGCTCGGCGCGTCCGTGTGACCGTCCCGGGTCGTTCACGTGTCCACATCGGAGTCTAGCAATCGCCGCCGATGCCAAGGTCGGGAGATCACGTTGCGCCCGCAATCGAAAACGATACCGTGCCGCTGTGATCTCTCATAGCTTTTCTTATGAACCTGAATTGATTTATCACGTCTCTCGATTATAAACCTCGTTGAGGAAGCAGTTTGTTTTTCTTTGAGTTTAGCTGGTATAGTGTAAATTACCGCAACAATCATCTTTATTTGCATATCTTATTTAATAATTTTTCCGCTTCAATTTGTATTTAATGTAACTAAGATATTAGCTTCTTAAAAGTATTCAAACTTTAACTTTAATATTTCTGAACATTTTTAGAGCATTCGTTGCAAAAAAGTGTGTTTTAAGTAAAAGTAGAATTTTAAAATAATTTGTACTTATTCTGTGTCAAATACATTGAATAGTAAAATCAACAAAGATAAAAATAAATGTTGATTCCATCGCGTTTTTGCGATTTATAAATGGACCCGCAGTCGTAAGTAAAATGGCGTTGATTGTTTACTACAATGTGGATGCATATACGTAGATTAGATAACAATATTTACATCTGAACACAAACGTTTGCCCGATGACCCAATTTCAACCCACACTAATGTAATGAGGTACTTTGAATGCACTTCAGCAACCACTTACTATTCTTTCCCAGTCTTTTCAGCAGTAATCTCTTAAATGTCTGTATTCTACGAAATCGGGAATCACGGTTATAGTGGTATCGGGTCTCAAGTTTCTAGTACTGTCCACTTTGCTCCCAAGTCCCACCTTGTGTTTGCAAATGTTTGTGCTCGGGACGTAAGTAGTTAAAGTTTCGGCGTGTTGAAGACCACTCGAAGACTCTTGGACGGTCAGAGTTTACCGATAACTTCTTATGGTTTTTGCCATATTCGTTGACTTCGACTGTCGTTTCATACATATTTTGAGTGCTTAGATTCTTATCAATTTCTTATGTTGACTGTATGCCTGCTTCTTTATTGTGTTTTTTGTTTTACATATCATTTCGATGGTCGTGATCTAACGAGTAAAAATTCTCTTCTTTGTCACCGTTCTCACAATACTCGAATGTACATCCTTTTCGATAAATTTAATCTTTCCTACTCTCCCGTCGTTTGTCACACAGCTTCTCACGAGATGTAGTGTCGCGCCGTCTGAATGCTATATAAATAAACCTCGGAATCACATACCAGCCGTCCCGTCAATCTTAACTATGATTACTGAAACATGGGATTCTTCATTCTTCTAAGAGGGCTTTTAAACTTTTAAATGTTTGAAATTTAAAAATGAATGCGTTCATAATATTTATCATCTGCTTGATGAAGCACAGTCTTTTAGTTTTTCGGTATTTCGAGAACGCCGTTTTGTCAAATTTTTATTGAGGTCTGTATTTCCTGCCTGTCCTGTATTTCTTAGTTTTGTTGGTAGGGAGTAATGGAATTGTTTTTTGTATCTGTAATTAGATCCACTTAGGCTGTAGGTAGCTTTGATGCTTTTTCTCCACGTGGAGGTTGATCAGGTTTTTGTTAGCAACCTAGCAATGAAACTGTCGTAGATGAAACATTACTACTGAATAATAACATCAGTTTAATGTTATGCGATATTGTCTGTCATAGCAGAAGCACGCTTGCCAGTAGACAAACTTTGATATTGATATGAAATATAGAAGCCGGCCGCAACTGTGCTACCTACGTCAACAACAATTTCGTTGAGATGTAGAGCATGTTTATTTGGCATGTTGGTTTCCTTCAACAACATTTAATGCGGCTATTCTCAAAATAAAGTCATTACCATAAAGTATTGTTTACGTCCCGTTTTGATAAAAGTATTAAAATGTATTATTTTGAACTTTAAACTTTCCAAGTCGCGTGGACGGGAAAACAGAAAGTAGGTGGCGAGGTACCTGTGAATTAATATTTTTACGTGGTGTATGCCACCTACTCTCCTTATAGAGCGTGGGAGTAAAATATTACTAAGTGACATAAACCAATTTGTTAGGTAATATAAAGTTTTTTTTTTGTATTTCGCTTCTTGGCGGTAATATCTTGTTCCATAGAATTTGAGGGTGCTCGTTGTGATGGGGTTCAAGAATGCCTAATAGCCGCATTAAACCTTAAACGACTCCAGTAACATTTTATTTTATCACAATTCTTGTTTTGTCATCCTACCGTTATCTGCGAACATTTCATCAACTAATTTAGTTACTTATTCTTGGTGATTTGTAAATACCCTAATGAAAGAGCTTCTGCAATAGCTCACCGTCTTGAAATTAGAAAAAGAAAACCTAAATGCGAATGTAGCAGCAAGCAGTTGCGGTGTGTGGGGGTTGATCAGAGGCTGGTTCGTTATCGTGGCGGACAGCAATACATTGGGTCGGGCGGCGGAGTCTCGACGGCGGCGGCGGCTCGTATCGGCCGAGCCGCCATCCGCAGAGATGACTACGCTCAGCTCGCTCTCATTCATTAGAGGGGCGAGGGGCGCAAGACGTCGCGCGCCGCCCGACGATATCGATTTTGTCCCGGTTGCCTCCCGCGCGCCGCCCCCGCACTCCCCGCACTCAGCATCCGACCTCGAGTGCTCTCCTCTCGCGCCTACCGACACACCTCCGACAGAAACTACGCCTTAACGACATGATGTCACAGCTCAAAATGGCGAACCACCTCGCGCGACCGGCGCTAACCCCGCGATCCCTATTGGACCCTCGGGCCGAAAGTCACTCGGTCGAGATTACAACGACGCGCCCGCCGTCCGTGCAGCTGGAAAAAATAAGCTTTTTGTTACAATTAAAATGGTAAATCAAACCAATTTTAGTGATTGCGAGGTCAAACTTTGAAGTGGCGGCGCGCGACAAGGGCGGCCTTTTTAAACGCGTATGATTTTTAATGGCTTCGCTTTCGTACTTATCCTGTCGCGTATGAAGAATTACCACGATTACTTTTAGCCACATCCCGAAATAAATAACTTCCGCATTCTTCCGCTGTCGTTACGAAGTTTCACTATCGCTCGAGACCGGGCTATTAAATCTTAAGATCCAATAAATATCCTCCGGCGCATATTTTCCTGCTAAAGTTGGTTTGTGAAGTTCATCTTTTTATCTTGGCTTAATGTATAAGTAGTAGTACTAATTTACTCGCTGGCTGATTAATTTGAACCCTAACCACCATAATAATAAACGTTTTATAGCCTCGGAATAGTTTCACAGTGTTTTGTCTTTTTCGATCGAGTTAAAAGTTTAAAAGAAAGAAAAAGACAAAACACTGTATAACTATTCCGAGACTCTACAATGTTTATTAGTAAGAAGGTTAAGGATTAAAATCGTTGATGCACAGACGATAAAAAGCACTAACATCTAGTCTACTAGTCTAGTTTATTTTCAACTTACTTTAAAAAGGATTAGGGTCTCAATTCGTCTGTATATTTTTTTGTATGTACATATGTAAACGCGATTATTCCGCCAATTATGAATCGATTATAATGATTCTTTTTTTGTTGGGTAGATCATACTTTAGAGATGGTCCAGTATACATTTTGAAACGAAATCGGTGAAGCAGTTTTTAAAATATAAACAAAAGCCAAAATTACGGGTGGATGACGGGTAGCCGATTTTTAAACTTTGCTTATAAAAAATGACTACATTAGTCGTAATAAGGAAGAGCAACAACTTTTAAACATTCACTGTACTAATCCGTACTCCTACCGGATTTCTATAAATAAATAAGTAAATTCGAGACACTTCCACACACGGTCGCCTGACCCCAAACTAAGCAAAGCTTGTACTATGGCTGCCAGAGACTGATATACATACTTAGATATTTTTTTTAAATACATACTTAAATAGATATTAACACCCAGACATAGAACAAACACTAATGTTCATCACGTGAATGTTTGCCCTAGGTGGGAATTGAACCCACGCACCCACGCTCAGAAGGCAGGTTCACTACCAACTGAGCCACCGAGGCAGTCACTATTGCTAATATATATATATAGCCATTTGTTACTATTACTACACTTCCACTGAGCGCTCCGATAATACCTAACCTACAACTTGCACTATGAAAAGCCATTTGTTACTAGGAAATCTAGGAATAGAAAAATTCGCTCCATTCTCGGACATAGCAGTGAGACTGTTCTGCTATTCGAGCGCTAATTTTGCACGACACTAACATCCAACCGGACTTTAGTCTCGCTCGTACATATCCGAGGTACTAAATGCTGGGAGCTATCTAATATTAGCTATCATTGAATTTTTCGTACAAATCCATTCGGCTTTATTCTTGCATCTTCTCTATTCTTCATTCTTCTATATTGTTGTGTTCTTCTTTATTGTGTACATTTACTCCAACACGGTAATATTAAAGAGGCTGTATGCAGTGTTTTTTATGGTGCGGCTACATTAGCGCGCGATGATTCGTGTTGCGTTGTCGCGCTAAAATCATCGTTATCGGTTATCGGCGATTTCTTGTGTACGGTAGCGGTCAACTAGTCGTCTTTCTGCGTAAGGCGATAATTCGCCTGATACATTGCCGAGTCACGAACTAACCGGCTGCACTTGGTGCGATAGCCCGAATTATCGCCGAAGGCAGCTAATGTAGCCGTTCCATTACACACAGTTATACATCTGACAGGTGTCTTACCTATCGAACATCTACATCTGCCAGATTTGTACAAGTAATTCGAGTGTAAGGCAGCTTTCTACTGAAGCCAAGCTGAGCGGAGCAACGCAGAATTGACCAATCACAACGCTCAAATCACTACACTTCAGTGGAAGCATTGTGATTGGTCAATTATGCACTGCTCCGCTTAGCTACGCCTCAGTGAAACGCAGCCTTAAATTTCGCCCGACATGTTACAAACGTGGACGTGTCATTATAATCAAAATTCACACTTTCTTCGTTATCTCCACTCCAGTTTTTGCATACAGGGGCCCTATTCGGAGATTTGAGATTTTCATCTCACCTTTTTTCGTCCTTGTTGCTCTCGTTTGAAACGTCATAGGTGTGAGAGTAACCAAGATAAAATCTTATCTCATCTCACGCGCAGGAATAACGCCACAGGGGCGCTATTCCGAGATTTGAGATTCTCATCTCACCTGTTTTTGTCCGGGTTGCTCTCGTTTGTAACATCATAGGTGTGAGAGTGACCAATATAAAATCTCGTCTCATTTCACGCGTAGGAATTGCTTTCAGTTCTGACCATAATGCTCCTCATAACTTCTCCATGGCAAATCATTCACAAGCTACTACCTGCTACAAACACTTTTTTTTTTGTCAAATACGAGTACCTTTAATGCCCATACATAAAATCCTTTTATCTTTTAAACGGTCTCAGTAAAGATCTTTCTCCAAAACAGTGTAATTTAGTTAAGACAGACTCTTAGAAACCCTCTTTATGATTCGGCTTTGAAATTATATTAATTGATGATAAATTCTAAAGGATTATTGTAGACGGTAAAGAGTAACACTTTGAATCAGTATTTACAAAACTTTGTGAGTAGTAAAATATTTAATGAACTGTATGCCTGACCTATGAGATAACGCGGGCTTCGTTGCGGTAGGTCTGGCTCATGCACAGTTTTCATTACTGGCGGCAAGTAATAACAGTACTATCAACTGAATATCTTATAATAGTTTAGTGTAGTAACATTTACACGATTATACGAGTAATTCCCGTTGCACAAAACGATAAAGAAAAACATATGTATCAAGTCCAAGAGCAACAAAGTTGACTTTGAAAATATATTGATATACATTCGAGTTTATTGATAACAAATTGTTAACAGCTGTTTCGATTATCATCTGTACAGTAAATATGAACGAAAAATATTCGCTTAGTTAAAATGGAAATGCCCCATCAAAGGCGTCTGCACGGACCTGCCTCAACGAGGGGAAAGCTAGGGGCAGGTTATGGCATTGCATTCGACGATTCCCCGACTGCAAGGGTGGTTTTACACAAGTATAGCTCTCGCTTTATAGTTTACACCCCTCACTGTGTCTGTCTAACCGGCGGATTTATGAATGCTGCGGTGCAATTATTACGTACCGTTTGTGGTTTATGATATTCCGATTGCTATGTAAACACGGCGAGCGCCCGTTTATGGACGCTGCTTCAACGGATCGCTTCCTCTATTAGGATCCTTAGTTCTTGATTATAGTCTAGACTATACCAAGTACCGACTATATTACAAAACCTGGTGTAGAATTACCTACAGCCGAATAAAAAAGATACTGCTGGTAAAATGGTCAATTGTATTTGATAATGCTGGTTGAAGTGGCCTCGTTAGTTTCACTAACTGTTCGTAATAAGGGGTTAGCAACCCCACCAGTCTATCTCCTCCCTTTTCAACATATAAGTAACTAATTATTATCGACCTCGGCCGTTTTCGGTCGGTTATAAATTTTAAATCAAGTTATCTAGACCGGCATCGAGTCGAAAATAAACATCAGATCGATAGCGTTCGCCCGAAACTTGCCTCGGCTATTTCGGCCCGCATGCTAAATCTCTATGAAATAGCTGATGATGATGTAGCAATGCAGGAGGATTGGCCGGCGCGACGGTTTTCAAACACGATAATGATTAAAAAAAGCGTGCCCACTTGACGCATACCATAGTGTTAGTATTTAGCATGTGTGGTGGCACTAATGAAACGGGCCCGGGAGAGTGGTGCACCGTGCGTCGCAGGCCTACGTACGTACGCAGCCTTGCATTGGGTCGGGTCGACGAACCCGCCCGCCCACTATCGGGGTAAATATGCCGAATGCACACAGATGCGCGCGCTGCGCCCGCCCGCCCGACGACGCCGCTGCACTCACGCACACACCCCTATACGGGGGGTGTACCACCGCTCCCTCTTAAAACTCCTAATTGATTGCACAAATTTTCTCGCAATAACTGTCTTTTTATGGTGTTAATGATGTAAACTTGCGCAGTTCCACCGCTTTAATTGATACTCGACGACTTGATAAGTTGTAAACCGGAGTACCTAAAGCGATGTACCCTCGTTTGCATATCACGACAGTCTCCCTGTCTACACTGTGAAAAATTAATTAGCATACGGCGAATTCGCTTTTCGATAGTTTGCTTTCCTAAATGTACTCGTATATGTATGGAGACACCCGTGTAATTTTGTAGTCACACACGTCTCTCTTATGCGTATATTGGTAAGTACATTTTACGACATATTATATTATTTTATAACATAACATACCGTCACGCCTTGCCCCCGAGGGGGCTGGCAGAGGTGTAATACAACACCCACATTTCGCCGGACGATATTCAGTCCCAAATGTGACGGGGCGAGCCTGTCGCCATACACCGGGCTCCAGTCATGTAGCAGATGACATACAATACACACATGTTCACACAATGAACAAATTGGTGCGTGCCGTCGGCTGGGTTCGAACCCACTCCCTCTGGCTTGAGAGGCGGACCTTCTCCCAACTAGGCTGCCATCATTTTATAAGTCTTTACAGATGGGGTACTAATCTTTTTAAATTAATTTACTATCTCTCACTAGTTCAACTGATGAGTTGAACCGTTGAACTATGACTTTTTAGTTCCAGTAGTTCTACCAACTACGTCTTAGCGTAGAACACAACTTTCAATAAGTTCATTAAAATAACTTCAAAATTTTGTAACCGGGACTCACACCTAAGAACTAGAGTGCCAGTCTTCAATACTTTTCATACTATCATCATTCATCATCATCCAAAACGTTCCTTATCCTACTGTAAGGTATAGTGCGCTATTTGCCTCTGTGCTTGGTCAAATTAAAGATAGTTACTCCATAGATTTAGATTCACCAGATTCACAGAATACTCCCTATTTACCAGATTTTGGCATGAAGAATGAAATGAAATTACAGTTTGAAATGAAATGAAAGTTTAGTGAAATTAAAGTATATTGGTGGCAACAAACGTCACATATCAACAAATTAAGCTTGTTCCTTAAATGTTTATGTCAGTGTTGAGAAGCATTACTATCCAAACTAGGAATAAACCTGTGTTTTGGAATAGCAAAACCCCCCGCCGGACGAAAAGAAACGAATCATAAAGTTCTTATATAAAAAATAGGTTACAATTTTGCTAATCTATCTATCAAACAATTTGGCAATTTAGTGGTACTTAATATTAAGTAAAGTAAAGGGAATTAGGAAGTATGACAACTGATTAGGTAGTCCATTGGACCGGCTACAACACTAAAATCAGCACAGACCATAGTAACACTTGTAATCTCCCTTCACGTATGCGACTGAATGCAACAACTGCTATGACCAACTTTCCGATGATCACATCGTTGCATCACCGCGTGCACTCGGATGATATCACTAACATTTGCGGTGACGTCACTCCGCATTGCGTATTGAGTGCAAAAAAAATTTCCATGCCATCCAAGCCCCATGCCAAGTCAGCCCCATAAACACGATGGAAACAAGCAATAAAAATCCCATCGTGTGGAGTCGTATCCGAGTGCATTTTTGGCATGATTGCCCCTCATTGTCCAATCGTCGTCATATTTACAGTTTAAAAAGCCTTGGATCACAACGGCTTCCATATAAAGTGCTTGCATAACTCACATGAATTTTATATGAGATTCTTGCGTCTAAGAACTGCATTATCCCAAGGTAGACTCGATTCTATTTATTAGTTTCTTTTAGATTGCAAAATGAATTTTTTGAAGCGTATTGGTAGAGCGTCTTATTTTGTCAGTTGGTTTTCTTGTATTTTATTTTTTAGCGCAAAAAAATTAGATTTTGGTTGGCCTCTAGTATTACGGAAACGTGGTTTACAAAAGTCAAAGGGCCGTGTTTAAAAACGTTCAGTCATGAATCTCGGTTTAAAACTGTTTTTATGTAGGTATGGTAAAACCAGTTGTTTCAAAAAATTTCGAGTTTTAACACTGAGCGTTGTTTTACCATGCAGGCCTGAAAATAATGTATATTTGGGCCATAAAAAGGGGAGAGACGTAAAGGAAACAAACATTTCTCGTCTTGTTTCTACTTCAGGATACACATTTACGAAATCTACATGTATGACAAATTTGATGCCATACAATAACTTTTTAAAAATGTTTAAGTACATGGTAGCCATCTAAATACAATAAGAAATGCCGGGTAAAAAAAAACAGAAATGCAATCGCGGACCCTACACAACCTTAGACCCAAACAATTATCTTCCTAGGAAACTTTAAAATTTGACGGATGCCATTTTTATCTTAAATCTGTGATCTTGGATTTTCGTTTCTCAAAATAGATATGTAGTCCTTATTAACTCCAATAAAATTTGTTTTAATGCGCCTTGCTTTTCTTCTGCGGTTCCAAAGGTTATCAAATTTGTATGGTGATCAATTTTTTTCTATGGCTGTTATCTTTTTTTTTATCGATAAGGTCCATAGTTTTTCTACATTTTAGAAGTAATACTAGAGGCTTATTTTTTCATCATCTGTCGTTATTATTTCTTCGATTTAACACACAAAGAGTCAAATTTTAGTGTTTATAGAGCTTATAGGATTCAGCAATATTAAAACCTCTTTTGAAAACGAGAATTTTGCTGAACAGGATCACTATAGCAGAAATTGCCAGTTTTGTTCCTATTTTTGCAATTGTTATTAGCATATCTTGAAAACCATAAGCCATATCAAGATGCATTAAATGAAAGATTTGTAGATAATTTTACGATAAACTTGTCAGCTCTTAACACTTTTCTCATAGCTAGTACTGTTACGGAAATTAAAAAAAACTGTACTTTGGGACACAAATGAGGAAGAAACTGGGGGAAACAATTAGTTCTCGAGGGGTATCTACTTCGAAAGTGAAGAACATTTATGAAAGCTAAATGCAAACTAAGTTTCAGACCTTCTATCAGCGACCAAAATCTCAATTTTCTGCTCTAAACACAACATATCGTCACGCCTTTCCCCGAGGGGTCTGGCAGAGGTGTAATACAACACTTCGCTGGACGATATTCAGTCCCAATTGTGACAGGGGGCGAGCCTGTCGCCATACACCGGGTTCCAGTCATGTAGCAGATGACATACAATACTGCAGTGCCGTCGGCTGTGTTTGAACCTGCTCCCTTTGGCTTGAGAGGCAGGCCTTCTCCAAGTAGGCTATCATCGCTTAAAAAGCACTAAAAAGCTCGACTAGTATATAAACGAGAAAGTTGTACAATACATTTCATAAGTCTAGAACATGCTAAATTACAATCGACTTGACGCGGCGCATAAAATAGGTAGGTACATAACCATAATAAAACCTAACTGTGACTAAACTTTTCATCCTCTGCATTATTAAAATCTTTAAAAAATATATTTTCGAAAGATGTGTGTTATCGTATGTAAATAAATTCTAAAGTTGTAGTTTCATAAAAAAAGTGAATGTTGGTTCGTCCGCCCTCGCCTTTGGTGGGCGGCTAATAATTGACTAACCGACCACTGTGTAATCCATATAAAGCTAGCTTACTAGAACTCAGGTGTATTATTTCTACATTCATGGCTGTTTGATTTGTGACTAGGTATATTTTTTTATTGCTATGTCCGTTCCATCATACATGAAACACCCTTTATTTATGGTATACTATACTAAGCGCTTTATTCTCAAGACTTAGTAGTGAGAAACGCTTTCACTATTGTCAACTAATTAATCAAAAAGCATTTGTGTCAATCAAAGGGATACACGCAAACTAATCTGTCTATTTACCAGAACCACTTTATCTATCAATTAATTAACTAGTTGTTATATTCCAGTAACGCGTCTAACCTATTCAATGTAGTTGAGTCTGTTCATACGAGACAAAAGCACTTGTATTGTTTACAATAAATCCGCAAAGTTAGCGACGCTCCACGTTTATGAGTGAAACGTAGTTAGCGGATTTGAATCGCGTCGTCAGCCGCGACTGCAACCCACCTACAGGTTGTACAAGTTTGCTCTTCACGTTTCCATCTCGGAGTTTGTTCATTAGATAGTTAACCGGCGACCGAACAGTGGATCACGTCTCGCTATCAGGCACCGCTGCAAACAAAACGCTGAATAGAGGCCGGGTTAAACATGCACGACGAGTGTACAGGTATAATTAAAGTTTAGGAGAGACTCACGTCGCCCGTTAACCTCGTTATCGGGCGCTGGAAGTGGGTGAGACGCGGTGGGGCGGGAGTCAGCCTCGGGCGGGGGGAAACGGGGAAAATCAATGACAGCCGCCGTCTCTCCCCTGCCCGACGCGCTCATCTCGCGACCACGTGCCGCGGTCACTGGCCTGACTCACCACTTACCACTACACCGCACCGGGTCTTCCACCACCGGCGATATCACACCCCATTATAATGCTAAATCGACCGAAAGTAAGCGACGCCCTCGAAAAACGAAGCCTTGCAACTACCGATTCCACCAGCTTAAAGATCAACAAACAAACCGTATCCGAATCAGATAGGTGGTCGACCGAAGCCTCGCCGGCAGACGGTGAGCGTCCGTTCGTCTGTAACACGTACAGTAGGTAAATATGTAGGTCGCTGTCAGAAATTTGGGTTATCGTTCGGCCGCGTCGATACGCGACACTTCCGTACCGCCACTATGTGAGCGCTATGCAGTCGCCAATATTATTGCCGATGCCGACATACCTACCTCAGTTACATAATTGTGGTTTCTGGATACCGGAGACGTCGGATTGTTGCTCGTGTTACGTACAAACAACACATCAAACGTATTCCTGTAAGATGCTATAGCGGGTTTAATGGACAGTATGCGGTAGGCATTGAATAGTAAGCAAATAGAGCCGAAGCGAATAGCAAAAATGCTAATAAATGTACAATATTTTTCTGCAGACGTGATTAGCATAATTTCTATTATGCTAATTCCAAGACATAGATAAATTGTGACGCCTCAAAATAAATTGTCTAAATATAGCCTGTCGATTTTATTTCTACCCATAATTAGCCAAACAAAACAACTGACTGACGTCCTTATCCTAACCGCAGGACATTCACTCAGGCCGTATATGTCGCAAAACAATGACTCACGCTACGACCGCGACCTGGCCGAGACTCGCAATAAAAAAACTCGGTAGCAATGAACTTCCTAGTCCCAAATGCTTGCGCTCGTCTATACGTATGTTCTGCTCTACATGTACTACATGTACCGATGCTTCGTATAAGCATATCGCGACCCGTCGTCGATCAATGTCAACCGCATATTTGGGTCAACGCCCGAATTCCTGCCGTCCACCATCTACTCTTCATTTCCTATAACGCATGCTGGCGCTTTATTACGACTCGATTTTGGCCTAAACAGCTTAGGAAACCGACTCTTTATACACAAATATAAGAATATCGTTTCTCCATTTCGTGTTTTATCTACGTTTTCTCTTTTCTTTTGTCGAATAAAGGCTGATATAAGTACTCGAGGAAAATAATGGAAACTTTTTGTTTTGCCAATATGTATAACCTTTTCAGAGATGTGAATGCCGTATCAACTGTCAATTTCGTTCAAATAAACGATCGAAAGATTTGTTGGTAAACAATCTGTTTACGTTATTGAATTGCAAATATAAATACGCTGGGAAATTGTAAATCGGCCTACAAGAATGAGGGGGTCGGTAAATCCTGCTTCATCATTTTATAACTTGAAAAGATAATTTGAACCGATTCGGTATTATCATACATCCGTAGCATTCACACTGTCTGAAATTTTCTACGTTTGTGGTCTGAAAATAATAATTGTATTTTTATTGCACATGGATGTAGAATCTACGTTCATGGTCTTGCACATACAAATACAGCATAGATGTAGAAGAAATAATGAGTATTCTGTGACATGTAGTTACTCCATGGACTCGAAGGCGTCCTACGCTACGCTTGCCTGTTCATGGTCTACACAAGTAACGCAAGCTAGGACACGTAGCTGGATGTAGTACCGGAAGAATTTTCCGATTGTGGTTGTCGTTTTCGAGCAAGCTCAGAACAGAGAAAGTCTTTCTCTATTCTGAGCAAGCTAGTTGTCTGTAGAACTATTGTCGACCCGATGGGTCGAAGATAGCAGACCCATAGACGAGATTGGCCTGAGAAAGGGCACAATGAGACCAGGAAGAGGAGGGCCTGTACAAATCAGTAGATCTATAAACGCTGATCATAATTACGATTATCCTAACAGTTATCGGTTCCGTTTGTTAAATGTTAAATGCACTACAAAATTAACTTGATACCAATAAAAACTTTAAAGTTAATCAAATGTAATTTTTTTTTCCAGGTATATTACGCAAAGAAAAAACGGAGAGCGCAACAGTACCTGGGCGAGGATGGCTCCCACAAGAAAGAGCGGAAGCTCTACAACGACGGCTACGATGATGATAACCATGATTACATCATCAAGCAGGGGGAGAAGTTCCTGGACCGGTACGAGATCTCGTCGCCGATTGGGAAGGGTTCTTTTGGACAGGTCAGTTATCATTATCAAATACGTATATAATATGTATAATATAGTATATATAAGTATAATATGTATGTAGTAAGAGTAGTACAATCCATCAAATGTTAAGGAAAGAGCAGTTTGAAAATTCGTTGAGGCGAGTTTGCAAACCTTCATCAATGAAAAAACTATACCGTTGCAATGGGTAATTTACAACGGAGAAGGCATAAATTAGTTGTTACCATATGCAATCCTGCCAGTCAACAAATTTTTGAGCAATGAACATTTTAGTTAAGTGTGGAAACACACTTAACTAAAATGTTCATTGAATGTTCAACACTTAAGGCAGATGCCATGCCAGATGTTAAGCCATCTGCCTTGACCTGTTCCTGAAATCTGCTTCGAGCGAATATATCCATAGCCGTGTTCAGAAATGAACATTTTGCCCATCGTCCAGATTTTGAGGTGGAGAGCTGTACCATACCTCAGAGTTCGGATTTAACACGCGATATCGATCTCTATTCTTAGAAGAAATAAAAGATTTACATGGCTGCTAAAAAGTTGCAAAACGCCTGCATACTACTACTACCTAATTGCAAAATTAAATATATTTGTGTTTCTTTTTCAGGTTGTGAAAGCGTATGACCACGAGGAACAGTGTCAAGTAGCGATTAAAATAATTAAGAATAAGAAACCCTTCTTAAATCAGGCACAAATAGAAGTCAAGTTACTAGAAATGATGAACAGAGCAGATGCAGAAAATAAGTATTATATAGGTAAGCAGGAGCATAACTTTATTATCCTTAGGACCAGACTAAATAAAAAGTAAAGACGGAGCTCTGCGAACACCGACGTGAGGCCGGTTTTTAAATCATGTGATTTCTTAAATACCGTTCCCAATTTGAGTAACGTTATCACATGATAAAACAAAAGTGTCCTGGTTAGCTATTCCGATATAAAGTGTCTGTAAAAAGCAAAGGCGGTAGTAGAAAAAAAAAGAAAAATATTAAAAGAAGGCATAACGTGCAACGAAACTATTTCATAAGCTAACGAAGTGTAAGTACACGCCAAGGCATAGTTTTAACCGGCTTCACTTTGCTGTTAGCAGAGCTCCGTCTTTCCTTCTTAATTTGGTCTCAGATCCTTAGTAACTTAGGGAGGCATTTGACCACAATATTACCTGATGTACCGTGACGTGTTTGAAGTAAAAACGCCCAACGTTAAATTAAGAACTGGCTCTCAAGCAAGACCCTTGGGACGTACCTTTACTTAAGCGCTTGGTGTCAAATTTTCGACTTGAACGTGCAGGTTAACCAAGCGAGTATGCCCTTGTAACCGTGCTACGGTTCCCTAACCATATTTTCATCTACCGTAAACTGAAGCTAATTTTCTACCACCGTATTTGTGAGGAGCTATTTGCCTGCCCAAAGTGTGACCGTGTGACTGCGTAATCACTGAAAATGTGCGAGGTAAAATGAGCGGTGACGATTAAAACCACCAATGAGAATCATTTCATTGGCACAGCCATGTAATCTTGTTGGTGAGTTTTTTTCTTAGGCACCACTCGAATTCTTTAAACATCTCCTGTGGCTCCTGAATAGGCTTATTTAGCCACGAGTGCAGATCCAACCAATCGGCCTCCACATAACTGTCTTGTCTTGTAGATGTTACTAGGCCAATGCTGATGATGATTTGTGAGCTACCTTCCTAATGTTCGTACAATGTTTGTTCCAGTAAAACTGAAACGTCACTTCATGTGGCGGAACCACCTGTGCCTAGTGTTCGAGTTGCTCTCGTACAACCTGTACGACCTGCTCCGCAACACTAACTTCCGCGGCGTCTCGCTGAATCTAACGCGCAAGTTCGCGCAACAGCTCTGCACCGCGTTATTGTTCCTTAGTCAACCTGGTGAGTTAATGTTACCTTTACTTTAGTTTAGATAGTATATCACATATCGTCACGCCTTCCCCCGAAGATAGTACAGCCCAGAACAAGTGGAAACTCTTTTGAATGTCATTGTTCAGAGAAAAAAACCTCGATACTTCGGGTAGAGCAGGTTTTGGGTATCTAAATAGAATCTTTACTAGAACGCTTATCTAGATTTTTGATCTAAGTGCCGTAGTCGGTAAGCCTTAGAGCTGAAACACACCAAATCCAATTGCAGCTCATTCCGTGGGCGTGCTGTCAGTTTGTCGTTGTCAACGAGTAAGTGCGTCACGCAACAACTGTAACGGGCTGGAAACAGATTGCTTTCGGTGTGACGTCTTTCATAGAATTTCACACTTTACTTGTCCTGGCAAACCTGACCCTGAATGCACACGGACTGCACCTGCATTTGGTGTGCTCCAGCCCTTATTTTCGTCGTGGTAAGGATAGTAATCCGTCTTAGTCTGAATGTCTTCTTCAAAACACGCAACCAATACTTTACCTGCACAATGTACAGAAACTCGACATAAAAACCCATCAAGAACGTCCTACCTGCAATCTGAAAAGATTTCCATATCTTCAACAAGTCATTACACATCTCGGCCGGCCGGGCCATTGTTCGGCGACATACGATGACATTCGGCGATCGGCCCCAATCACCCTCGGCTCGAGTGATTCATTCTCTCCACTCGAGGCTGGCCCAAGCCGAGGCGGAACGTAAGTGCGCGGGAAAGGTCCGATTTCGATTACAACAAGGAAATAAATGGCGGAGTGTGTCGATCACTTGATTCATGGTGGAATGTTTCTTTAATGTACCTACATATATGAATTCTGGTGTTTGTTTATCTACTATGTGTTTTTTCGTAGTCAAAAAAGATCCCGCCATTTACCAGTAAAAACTCGTAGGAAAATTGTCTTTAGCCCCAGAATAGGATCCTGCATTTCAACACCAAAACGTAGTCTTCCTCCTGAGTCTGACAGGTGTCAGATTCAGAATACATACATTATAAATAGTATTACACCGGCTTAACACTATTGCCGCGAATGCACCTATTCGTCGTCCCTATTGGTATAACAACCAATTGCCTATATCAACCGATAGAAACACTTGCGGTCGTTCGCGAACCCTGTCGCGGCAATAGTGGGTATACGTAACATTACAAGTGCTTGTACGTAGACAAAAGTGTTGGAGGTGTAATCAATATGATATAGATATGATCCCGAGAGGCTAGAGCAATATTCCCAACTGCAACAGTAACGCAACAGCGATCCCATTCTCTGTTCACTAGTCCGCACTATCTGTCTGTCACGCTGGGGGGTCCACGCAAACAGATCTATTTTAAGCATCCCTCCCTCACCCCTGTTTATATTTATAAAACTACCTATACTTGAACTAATCGATATCTCTCTTCTCTTTCAGAACTAAATATAATTCACTGTGATCTTAAACCCGAGAATATTTTACTATGCAACCCGAAGAGGTCGGCTATTAAAATCGTGGACTTCGGCAGTTCGTGTCAACTAGGCCAACGGGTGAGTCTGACAAGGTTTATTTATGTGCATGCTAGCTGTAGGGTCGTCTAGACTAGGCTTTACATATTTATATTGGGTGCTGTGACCGTGAGTCAACTCCAGTTCACCCTAATTGTTTTAAAAAGAAAAATAGTTAAACTAGCTGCGCTTTGCGAAGTTAGTTTAAAAGTAGTCTATGTTTTTAATTCGTGGATATAAGCTATCTACATAAAAAAAAACATCAAAATCCCGTTTGAGCGTGAAGAAGTACCAATCACGCCCACCAAACACACACACACAAACAAGCTTTTTTTTTGTTTGTATGTGCGTGGTGAATATTTTTCATGCTATAAAAAACTACGGATCATGGAAGTAAAAAAAATGCCTTATTATTACGTCAAAGTTAGTCAATATTATACCTATGCACCGGTGTATAGAGACTCACTGGTAACATACTGCACTGGCCCAATTACCTAATTCGAAGATTAATTCAGTGTTCGCTAATTAACAGTATGTACATATACATAATTATAATCACATCTGGGGCGCGCGCGTCATCCCTCCATTCACGACTCATGCGCTAGGGGTTATCAGGTTATCACTAATTGCGCCTCAAATCTACTACGATTTGTATTGAAGTCGCTTGTTGCTTCCTAAAGGTTGTTGGATGATAAAACCCCATTCACGTACTGGAAACTTTTCGTGATAACGAGGGTTAATGATAATGACTAGTGTTTAATTAATGCTTTTATTGCGTTTCTGCAATTGTAAATATCCTATATATTACGTTGTATCTTTGTGTTTCATTATAAATCTGCAGAATTTCATTGTGCAGAAAATGTTCAGTGCTGTTTGTTTTGTGCAGAAAATGTGCCTTGTCTCGTTTTAGTAACGCAAAGTGAAGCATAAATTACGTTGTACAGCGTTTTTGAATAAGAAGCTTTTGAGCCCGTTACTAATAAACATTGGATAGATTCGGAATAGTTATACAGTGCTTCGTCCTTTTTTTTTACCTGACTGAGAAGAAGGGTTATGTTTTTCGAGTGTATGTATGTATGAAGTTTATTTGGCACGCTCTATAGCCTAAACAGCTTGATGGATTTCGAGATGTGAGCTGTCATTTAAATCGTCTTTCTAGTGGAAGTAACAGAGTACAAAATTTTGCAGCCGGGATTTCGAATTTTCTTTTAATACCGTTACTTGTTTCAAATTATTATCTCTACAGAAAAAAAAATAACCAATTACCGAGGGTATACATCGCTTACCAGTAAGTCGGGTGAGCCATTTACTTGCTTTGTCATTTTAAAAGACATCAAAAAATATTTATTTTTTCTGATTCTATCTCACCTTTGTTTGCCTGGACAGACATCTTTCGATCCATACGTGAAAGCGGGTCGTCGGTTCTATCACTAATGCCCTTTGTGGTAATACTTTATGTATGAACTATAGAGACGTAAACGTTGTGGTACACGAAACGGCACTCGGATTTCTAGACTTTTTGGCTAATTTATTGTAAGTACTTTTTCGCGTACGAGGACCCTTCTCTTCTAATAGAATAACTAGGTTTAGGTTAACACAATATTCCACTCGGTTTCCAAATATTTTAATAACATACTCGTATTGTCTAGAAACTTTGGAAATTGAACTTAATTATGTTAGAGGTGGAGTACAAAAAATGTTGCCGTAGTCTGTGTTAGCTGTTTATTGGTTGATTTTTTTTTTCTTTATTTTTGACAAATATAGATTTTTTTGTAAATTATTTGTGGTAACAAATAGCATATCTTTAGAACAAAAAGTACTTAACTTAACTTTTAAGTTCAATGATTGCATACCTACTGAATGTCGTCGCTCCCCATATTTGAGAAGTTTCGATGTATATTTTGAAAAATTGCTTTCTTTGGACGCTACGTCCTTTTTAGAACCTTACTTACTTCCTAATATAGTGTAGGTAATGTTTGTTTTTTAATACACGTAGGTCTCTCTTAAAGCACATCCCATTACACTTTCATCTGTGGTTTACCACCGGTCGATTTTAGCTGATGTCTGTTTGATTTAATTAAAAATAAAATTTCATAATCAGAAATCAGAATGTGACAGAGAATTTAGTATATAACTCCAATAGTTACACGTCACAGTTGTGTGACCGTGTCATAAATTATTTCGTATGACAAATACATGTCATACAAAATAATGTATTAATGTCAAAACTTGTACTAATATTAAAATTCACCTCTCCAGATATACCAATACATCCAGTCAAGGTTTTACCGGTCACCGGAAGTATTACTAGGCGTACCGTACGACCTGGCGATAGACATGTGGTCGCTCGGCTGCATACTGGTCGAGATGCACACGGGGGAGCCGCTGTTCAGCGGAGCCAACGAGGTCGACCAGATGAACAAGATCGTCGAAGTACTAGGAATGCCGCCGGATCATTTATTAGATCAGGTAAGGGTTTGCAGTAAAACCAATACCTCGCGCCAAATGGATTGAGACAAAAATTAACTTTTATTTTAGCGGCGCGTTTCTTAGTTAGCCCTTAGTTATAAAGTATCCAATGTGATATTACAGGCTATAATCTATCCTTATGGCAAATTCCATCCTAATCCGTTCAGCTGTTCTGACGTGATCTAGTAACAAACCATCCACCCATCTATCCAAACTTTAATTTTTTCGAAAAATAAATTTAATTTGTCTGATAAAGGTTTACAAATTCTGATTTGACGGTCGATGTGTCTATAAACTTTTGTCTCAATCAATTTGGCGCAAGGTATAGTGTAATTCATGCTAGGCCTCATTACATCTTTCGTCCATAGATAGACATGTCATCGATACTCGATAAACATATTAATAAAGGATGTAGGCAGGAAAGACGTTGATGATTTTCAAATACTAGTCGAAATGTATGGGCAAGTTTCTAAAGTATTTCTTTTGCGTTTCAGGCACACAAAACTAGAAAGTTCTTCGACAAATTACCGGCGTCAGAAGGCGGCGGCTATGTGTTGAAGAAAGTCAACGGGAAAGAAGGCAGCAACAGGTAAGCTTCAATGATTTATCAAAATATGCTTTTGCACCGAGATGCCACCCTTATACTTATGTCCTTATGGCATGGAATTACTTAAAGGTCTCAGAGGACCTAAAAACCACTTCTCTAGCTAGTCTTTTCAGTGCTACCAGCAGGCCTAGCATGCGCAACGCGACAACGGTATGTCGACTCTTTATCGAGACAGACGTATGTTTACACATAGCCTTGTCACGTTCTCACACGACAAAAAGTGACGAGAAAAACTTTGTCGCGAGGGCATGCTATTAGCTCACTATTTACTTCATATTGTTGTTGTTTGTCTCTGACATAATTACGCACTGCTGTAGCCATATTGGAGGATTTTGTGTCTTGAAAACTGACGTTACAGCTGCATCGACGACGGTCTGTTACCATAGCATACAAACACAGACTAGGTCGCTCTATGCAGCGCGATTTGTACTTACGCACAAAATGTTAAGAGGTCATTGTACTCATCAATATGAAAAACTTTTACTATGAAACCTGAAATTCAGCTGTTCCATACATTTTATCTCAGTCAAATTCGCAAATCACCGCTGTTCTCCTATTGTATGTATTTATGTTTATCTCCTAAACCTATGTACAGTAGGCGCCACGTAAGTAGAATCTGCGCAGTAATCGATTTTAGGTCTCATTGGAGGGAGGAAAGAGGGGCAGCGCTGCGCAGAGGGGCGGCGCATGTTCCCCGCGCACTACTTCGTCTGCCTCTCTCGCTCGCACCCTTAACGTGCGCGAGTGTACATGCGCAGTCGGCGTCATATTGGTTCTAGTCATGTGGCGCATGATGGACATTTGAAATAATAATAAACTCCGCCAGATATAGCATTCCGAGTCAAAAATGGTCACGTGGCCAACACTTAGTGACGCCAATCGATGCTTAAGCAAGACACAATTATGTCATGTACTACAAGTACGAAAGAGACGATGACAATGATGAGTTCAATTCAATTTATTTATAAGGACCCTAGGATATTTCAAACACTTGGTAACGTCGCGTTTTACAATGGATAATACAAATACAATTTGAATTCATAGCGGCTATAATGTCTTGTCAAGGGCCTTGTAAAAAAACACTTAATTCTAATAATTAAATTATTAAAAAAATACAATTAATGAAATTCTATAATGTCATATTAAAAATCATTCGACAAAATCATTGTAAAACCTGGTTTTCTTGGATTATGATTTTTTTTTTAGAAATTTAGATGACAAAAATTTAGTGACAGTAACTTACATATATAACATAAGGTGTACACTGAATCTCACACTAGGGTGATCAGCGTCGTGGGCTCCAGGGTTATGGTGTTGTTAATTGTTCCCTTGTTTGACAGGAAGTACCGCGCGCCGGGCACGCGGCGGCTGCACGACATCCTGGGCGTGGAGGGCGGCGGGCCGGCCGCGCGCCGCCGCGGCGAGCCCGGACACTCCGTCTCCGACTATCTCAAGTTTAAGGTGAGCACTTCGCTTCCCTTACAGGTGTACATTAGCGGCTGCAGGAGATGTTAACGGGCTCGAGCCCTTCTCTGTATTGGCATTCAGGCATAGAACAAACACTAATGCTCTTCACATAAATGATTTTTTGTTTTTGATGCTTGTGTTTTTGTAATTTTCTTAATTTGATTGTTTATTTATTTGCTTTTGAAGTGAAACTTCTAATGCGACTTCCAACAAGGTTGCGTTAAACGTTTAACGCTCCTGGGGAGGGGGAATAGACAGATACAGAGCGAGAGTTAATGCGTGGCACTCAAACGCGTGCGCGCAGTAAGAAAGATACACAGAAGTTTCACTTCGTCCGCGCGGAGAGACTCCACGCACAATTTTTTTTGTACTTGCTGACATTTTGATATCGTCCATTCTTGTTTATTAATTCAATTTATCAATTAAATCTATTAATTATCAATGTAGTGCAATTTATGACGATAATAATGTAACTACTACTCTAATTTTTTAAACTTGTATGAGTCTATGGTACTTGATGAATAAATGATTTACTATTATCATCAGGACATGGGTTCGATTCTCACCTAAGAATCGAACCAACGCCCTGAAGCTCAGAAGGCAGGTTCACTATCAACTGAACAAACTGAACTTAAAGCCACGCGACCACTTCGGCTAGCCAGCCCACGGCACGCACCAATTTGTTTAATGTGTGAACATATGTGCGCATTGTATGTCATCTGCTACGTGACTGGAGCCCGGTGTATGGCGACAGGCTCGCTCCCAGTCACATTAGGGACTGAATATCGGTCGGCGAAGTGTGGGTGTAGTATACAACGCACCTCTGCCAGCCCCCCTCGGGGAAAGGCGTGACGATATGTACAAGTGTCAATGTTACCGTTCCAGGACCTAATCCTTCGCATGCTGGAGTACGACCCGAAGCAGCGAGTGACGCCGTACTACGCGCTGCAGCACAACTTCTTCAAGCGGACGGCGGACGAGTCCACCAACACGCAGCAGGCGCAGTCGCACCACCAACACGGTTAGTTCACCGCCACCACACCCCCCCAGGTCTACTGACATACCCCCTTACCAATACACGTTGGATAACCTCGGAATAGTTTGACAAGTGTTTGATTTTTTCGATTGACTACAAAAATTTAAAAGAAAAAAAAACAGCTCCATCGGTTGAAAATCTGCTTCAAAATTGAGTTGCAAAATTCCACCCGAACAAACATACTCATACATACATACATACATACATACATTGCAAGCTAAATTAAAAGCTTGTAAAAAAGACAAAACACTGTACAACTATTCCGAGACGATGCAACGATTATTGCTAAAGGGGCGATTGGTTTTAAATTGTTAATTAATTGATTGAACTATTTTGTACCTACACTTGAAGCGTTAAAAAATTGACAATTAATTAACAATTTAAAAATGATTTGCTTAGTAGAGTCAAGGCCCTGATGACTAGGGTTGCTCAGAGACAGTGAATGCTCGTTGGATGTTGTGGGCGCTTGGGGTGTGGGCTGGAGAAAGATGGGCTGATAGAGTTTAGCGAGTGATTCGAGTAGGCCACATCATTGCTTTGCCTAACACCAGGCAAGATGGCGGCCAAACGTTACCGTAGCGTAAGCATTGATGGTAAAAAAAACGAAGGGTAAATTTACGCTGCAGCGAAATCATTACGAATTATGCTTCGTCGTAAACTGAGACGGTGACTGTCCGACTGGCTGACTGAGTCGAGTCAGCGGCGAACTGCAGCAAACAAAATGCGAACGGCTGCTCACTGAATGAGTCAGCAAGTGATACACCGTGTACTGCGTACAGTACGCGCTGTTCGGACACTCAATTTAAAGATATATAGGGTCGGAGGCAAGCAGTCAGCCGCTGACAGTTTGCTTAGTTAGGACAAAGCCTAAGATTATTATTTTCTTGCCTAATTAATTAAACATTGGCTCTAAGGAAAAAACTCTTCAGTCCATCCATGTCAAGAAAACCCATCTTTCTCCAACATAAATTTCGGGCTTATGTGTGTAAAGTACAGATTAAAAAAGTACTTTTCAATGTTTTTGTACTTCTAATAAGTCACTTTGTTCTTGTATTGTGAAGGTAAATGTGTATGAGGATTTTGAGAATGTATGTGTTTAACTGTTTAATTAACTATTGAAGAATGAAGATGTTCAATTTACGTGTTTTTCGATGTAAGCTTTAGCTTAATCTTTAAAAAAAAGCACTAGAAAAGACTAATCAGTTCTGATTTATAATTAAAATTATTTAACTCAAAATTTAACCTTATAATTTGTGAATCATTGGCATTTTTAGATTAACATTGTACATGATCATCGCGCCTTTGTCGTGTGATTTGCTAACACATCGCTTCATACCATCAAATCCATACTTTGATCACGATGTGAGGCGAAATTCTTTGGAAAAACGCCCTGTTCAGTTTTTAAAGTACGCTGAGTACTAATCTTCAGTTCTAGTGAGCAATGTTCTGTCGATCTGTGATTCTATTGTTATGTGTAAAATTAGCTATGTGCGTAAACACGCACACTAAGATAAATCGACCAATCATGTGTAGAACCTGGCACATTGGCACTGTGGACAAATATTAGAGCGCGTGTTCATGGATTGAAATTTTTATCGGAATAATCCTTATATTAATTAACATTTAGTAGCTTTCAAACAGTTATTCTATGTTTTGTCTTTTTCTCGTTGCAATTTTGGATGGGCTCGAAAAAGACAGAAGACGAAGTGACTGATGGTCACTTGCACTAAATATAAGAATTGCACAAGTTCTTGCCTAACTAGTTTTAAATTACTTCTAGCGAAAAATTCAGTCATCGGACACATCAAATTAAGATTCTCCTGAGCAATGGATTTGGCTCGTGTAAAAAAATTTAGGAAGGAGCTAGCTAGCAGATTAAGCTAGTTAAGTAAAAACTTAGGCAGTTCTTAGTCCAAGTGGACATTAAAGCTACTTTATGGTTATTAACAGGATACATTTTAGGGATACATTTTAGTCCCCATGTCTGTACTGTAACTGTTGCCATAAAGCCGTCCATATTAAATGTGCAATGTTACCTAACCGATACTTATTGTGTGGACATTCTAATATCAGATGGGCCGTCGGACTCGCGATGACTAGAGCGGTCCGGCGCCCGCGCGCGTGCGACCAACACTAGTGCCTAAACTTAACACCAGGTCTGCCTTGTACCCTCAATGGAATGTTTTACTAATACCTTCTCTATCCCCTGTATGTGTAGGTGACAATCCATTACAGTTTACAAAAAAAAAAACTAGTTAAAAAGTTACTCGAAACACTTTAAAGAATAAAAACAATTTGTGGTGTCTTTAATGTTTCCTTTAGGGAATTTTGAACTCTGTAGACCAGGGATCCCCAAACTATTTTGGACAAGTGACCCCTTTTCCAAAAAGAACTGTTACCCCAGACCCACCATGACCAAATTACCCACTTTTAAGACCAACCCCCTTATTCATAATGGTCCGCTAACTTAAAACAGCTGCCACAGAGTGTTATTTTTCATTCTGACTTAGGTCAATAGAAGAAGACAGAGTGAGAATAAGCAATGCTTTAAGTTAGCTTAAAGCTAAGTGCCAAGTTAGTTAAGAACTTCTGTACATTTTTGGGAATCCCTGCTGTGGACAGTACATATTGTCATCTATTTGATTGGCATAGCAAACAATTCAAAAAAAACTGAACGCTGATTGGTTGGTGTGGGGTCCCCTGATTTTACAAGTGTGTCATTGGCGGGTGAGAGTTTTACAAACGGTAATTGTGTCTATGTCTTGTCTGATAAGACAACAGGCATTTTAGTTGAAAATTCAACTTGTGCCACTTATTTATCAGTTCAAGTTTGCTTAATAAAATGAAAATGACTATTTAAATGCTCTTGCACTTTTTTTATAGTATAATTTTAGAAGTCTTGGATTGTCACTCTACGGCCCTCGTGTCTCCCATCCGACGCATGTCGTTGTCGTTCATGCATGGCTTTCATTTATAAATAACTCTGCAGTTGTGTGAGTGCGGATCCAATGCATAAAAGTGAGGAGTTGAAATACTGATTCTTGCCATATGCATAATTCAGAAATATAATTAGAGCAAGTTATACACAACTGTGGGTTGTTTAATGTGTTTCTCGTGACATGTTTTATTTATCGTCACTTTAGCATATTAATCACAGCTTAGTTACAAATTAATTTTGTAATCTTATTCAGAGATTAGAAAATTAAAAAAGATTTTATTTCACACACCGGATTGCACTGACAAACACTTTTCATGAATCTTTTTATTTGTCAGTGAAATCCGTTTTTATTCATCACAATCATATACAGAAACTGGCATTAACATACCTAACTAGAAATATTTAACCCTAGATTAGACGATTAGCGTTCGTAGAAAATAACATAATGACTAACCAATACAAATAGCGAAATGAAATATCCCGATGCCTTAGGTATCAAATAAGACCACAGTATACAGTATCTTAAAACGACGGACATATACTAGAATTTCATTGATCGTCAACAAAATGTATGGAAAAGCAAAATTTATTTTTCTTGATTTCAGAGTTGGCCATAAGTTGGTCATAATTTTATGAGTACAAACAATGATATCCTAGAATATGTCAACCGTTTAAAGATATAAGGTGAATTATCTTCATATTTGAGCTGGGATCAATTTTCAAATCATTATTTAATGTGATGTAATTGCCGTCCGTAAGTAGTGTCTTCTGTATTTTGCCCGCGAATAACATGACATGGTAATAAATAAAAATAATTCTTCGTCAGTGACGATACAGCATTAACATAGCCAAAAAGACAAATCAGGATAAACTGTATCAGTGATCCAAGCTCAAAATGAAGATCAAAAATGCGTAAAGCTGAAATTATATCAATGCAACGTCGCCCGACTTTGTAGCATTGCGGGTGTGCGACATTGTAGCAAGCATTCCTGATGCATGCCACAAAGTCGCCGCGGTTTAAATTTAGCTTTATAATCTAGAGACATTAAGAAATAATAGTATATTTCTCACTTAATCTAGAATCTACATAGATGATTATTTATAGTTCGTGCCAAATTGATTGAAACAAAAATGACGATTTTTGAATGATTGCAAAATAAATATAATTAGTGTGGTAAATGCTTACATCCCGCGATCAGGCGGTCGATCAGTCAATTAACTTCCTCTCCACAATTAAACCTGAAATTGTACTCAAAAAGGCGGAATGCGACAAAGCCTCCAATTGAAACGTTCAAAGTTGCTCAAAATGTTTTAAAGGTGAAAGGTTGAGGTTGGAATTCTTTTATCAGTCCATATGGCACGCACGAACCCCAGTAATATCAGAGCATAGGACAGCTGTTGACGTTTGTATTGTAATGTTGTAGTGGGCGGCGCGAGCGCGCGACTGTGGGGCGGCGCGGAGCGGATGGAGGTGGAGGGCGTGCGCCGGGAGGAGGACATCCTGCCGGCCGTGTGCCAGCTGCAGCACAGCCCCGTGGCCATCCACTAGCACGGCGGCGGGCCGCGCACTGCGCACGCGCCGGACTGAGGCCGCGCCGGCGCCCCGGACGGACGCTCTAGTGCCTGCGCTCCGATGACGGACTGCGCGGCGCGCGGGGACGCTCAGTATGCGCGCTCTAGTTCCGGGATGGGTTGCACAGCGCGCGGGGTTGCTCGAGACGCGCGCTGCAGTGCTGGCGCCCCGCGGATAAACTGCGCATCGCGCGGGGACGCTCGATGTGCGCGCTCTAGTGACAGTGCAGTGTTCTGTGACCGGCGTCTGCGGCGCGAGGAGGACTCCATACAATATTTATAATTCTATATTTTTATTTAATGCGATAAGTCTGACTGTAAAAAAATATAATGAGAAACTTGTTACGTCGTAACGTATTTGTATTATTTTCGTCTTAATTGCTTCACTCGAACAGTACTTAGGGAATTGTACCGAGCGATCGGCAGATCGTAAACACCACATCCGGACGCATCGAGGGCATGAAAGCTAGGTTTTTTTATTGTTACGCAATGCATATCAAGGACGCAATATGGTAGAAAATAAATATTGTATATAAAATTTAGGAAACCGACTAATGGATACAGACTGCAACATAACTGGATAATCTATAGTTTAGTTACGATCTATGCTAGTTAGGCTTCTTTCAGTTTTAATTATCGCAAGCTTTGTAATAATTTTAAAGTGTCGCCGACTGACGACTGAAATTCAAAGGGCCAATGAGAATTTGTTTATACACGAACAGAAACAGATATATAGTTTACTGACTACTTTATTTCGTGCACAAGTTGATTCGATTCAGATTTGTAAATTCGGATCGATCATTCGACAAACGAAGCCCTCGCATTTCAGAGTTGTTAAATGTTAACGTTCAGTTAAATCTCTGACTTACTGTGAAATAAATCTCAACGGTTACGTTAAAACACGTGAAATATAATATTTTTGACCCGTTATAATATTCAGACGATGTGTTAAACAGATAATAGTGTATAGGTAATTCTATAAAAACACAAAATGTACTTGTAGGTTACGAGAATGTTGAAACATATATAAAAATTGGGTATATCAGATAGGATTTAAAAATAAAATTGAATAACTGACTTGTTCAACCGTTTTGGATTTGAATCTACAATATTGAATCTACAATAGACTAACCTCAATGCGACAGACTGGTTGAAAAATTTGTAATGGAAATATTTTGTATAGCATTACACTGAATCACTGCCTTACTGTGCCGCAACTGTTCGGAAGGGCCTGCCACTGACCTGACTCGAGAAGCGTAGACTATCATGCCACAGTCCTGTGGGTGTATATTGTGATATCGCTACGTTACTACTAGAAAATTTTGTATTGTTTCTTAATAGAATAAAAGGGGCGTTGGACCACGAAATGTGAACCTGACACGATGTAGAAATAGATTTTGAGTTTGATTCGAGCTTTATATTAGATATCGCTCATGCTAGTTTAATTTTATTTATTGGGCTTTTATTTTGTGGACTAACGCCTCGGAGTCATCGAGGTCGATAATTGTATGGATGTGGTATCTTTAACTGATCATAAATACTATGTGAGTGGCATCGAACGCATTGCTATCCGATCATGTCACGAACGCTTCCGTGCTTTAATGTGTCTCTGATCAGATGAAGTCTCCGCCTCGATATGCTAGTAACTCTTTAAATTAATGGCCTTTAAGACACTCAATGTGATCGAGACAATCCAACAAACTGTTGGTAATTTATAACTTTTCAATGATGTGGAACAATTACTATCCAAACTAATTGCAGTGGATGTTTCTGCTGAAGTTCAAAATTAGACCTTACGGCTTATATTATATAGTTTAAGATTGGAAACATTTGCTGTGTCGAAGCTATTAGTTTATTGTCACTTTCTAGGCTGTTTCTAAATGTATGTAACCTCCGGGAATCGTCATCGAAAGTTCACAATAAATTGCTCCACACGCTTATTTTAGAAGAATTTATAAACAATTTGAATAATGGTAAAAAGTCTCAATTTTATCGTATCTACTTCCTGTACGCATGTCCATTTACGGCTCGGTCACACGATGTGTGACGACAACGCAGTGAAATATTTTAGATGTGTTCACCAGAATTTTGTGATAAATGATCGTCGCGTGATAAATGATTAGCAAATTTGTCTGTTTTGTATGGAAACTGTCGTGGTTCACACACATGATTTTCGCAACTATAGTCGGAGTACTAACTCAAATCGGTTAAATAATTCCTGTTTCATCAAATAATTCATTTGTAATTTGAAATTCTGCTATATGTTAAAGTACTCTTAGACTGGCCATATTTTATTGTAACACCAGCCCGGCAATACTGGCAATATTGCCGACTGTAGCCCGGCCATCATCGCTAGAAATGTATGACCATATAGCCGGGCCACACTCAAAATACCGTCGCAATATTCCGGGCTAGTATTGCAGTGAAAATATGGCCCGTTTAGGAGCACCCTTAGCTAAATGGTGCAGGGTTCACAGTTACTGTTCACTGAGTCATAGCAAAGCATCGTGTGACCAGCCCTAGGTCGTCTACTTATTTGTACAGTTAATGGAAGCTTGCCCAATATCTAAAACTGTCAGATTAGTGGTAGGCCAACATTATTAGCTGCTTTATCCTGTTCATGACAACTTTTTAGCAAAATTTATGTTCAAATATTTTTAGTTAATGAAAATGACTGAAATGATACAATGAACAGAATAAAGTTCCTAAATTAAATAAACGCAAAACGATAGCTGAATTATTTCTTATATCGCAATGTGTTATGATGTGATTTTTTATAACTACCCGAAAAAAAGTATTTTTAAAACAGCATGTATGGTATTATAGCCATTTGGTTGTACATGAAGCATTAAAGTATATTTCGACTAGATACCTTTAATTTTCTTTTTATCTATTGTACGCTGTCACTTTGGTTCCAATGTAGATTTGAATCTATTTCTAATCTCGCTGTTCTATAAATTTTTCGAATATCTGTATAATATTTACTGTAATACTTTTCTGCTTCATGAGGTATAGGATTGTTAGAAAGATTATAAAGGATAGGTAACCGATACATGATTAATTTTTTATAAGCAATAATAATGAAGAAAAAAAAGTGTTTATTCAGGCAGGTTTCCCTAATTTTTCGTTGACGTTTAAAATTGTGTTCAATTTATGTACCTTATTGTATGATATACTTCACTGTAGTATTGTTTAGTTCCTTTTGTTTTATTTATAAAGTATATATAATGCATGTGCCGCGAATAATGAATATCTAGTGATATTCTTTAGGTGAATTATGAAGAGAATCATCTTCAGAGTTGAGAGCAGAATGAATTGGAATTCCGTGTCTGAAGGACGTTTTTGTATTGATGTTTGGCAGATTGCTTATTTAGGAGTCGGTGACGTCAGTTTGTTTTGTTGCAACGTTGTACTAAACTGAATTTCGACAATAATATATTTTTTTGTCATGGCAACATCGTGCATTTTTTTGCATGCCACAATGAGGCGCTATAATGCTAAAGGTACTATTCCGAGCCCAATAGGTCTAGATAGGTCTGCTGTAATTGCCGCTGGCTTTATGTCGCTCGCTGTGGACCGTATATTATATACAAATACATACAAACCAGTAGTATCGTTGTCTGCTGCTGTCGGGCGCGGAACGGTACCCTAAAGATTGAGTGACAAGTGACAACTGGTGCATACCGCATCAGCGTGCCTCAGTTCAGATCGTTTCAAACTTTGTGGGTCGTTTTTGACACACGAGAACATTTTAACGTTAGTTGTTTCATAGAGTTGTAAAGTGAAAAATATTTTAATGTGATTTGTTTATTGCGATGAAACTGATATTTTGAAGAATTGAAACGGAACTGACATGCGATGCGACGATAGCTGATGTTGCCTTGGTAATTTCAAATTAGATTTGTCTCTAGTAATGTCGAATTTTAGTTGATTAGAGAATGCAACAGAATCGACACCAGACTTGTGCATTAGGAGTTGGATTAAATTAGTATTTTGAAGTTAAATGATTGCTGTGGCATTGACATGCAAACTAAATTCTATTACATTCCTGTTGCTGTGTTACTCGATGTCTCGATAATAAATGTTATTAATTTTGTTATTGCTCAGATATATCGGAATACTTGCAATCTTAGTTATTTACAAACGAATCTCCTTACAAATAAATGTTGTATTGTGCGTGCGAGTTAAAATTTTAAAAGAAAAAAAAAAGACAAAAATACCGTACATATAACTATTCCGAAGCTACAAATGTTAATTTAGTAAGGGGTTCGTTTTTAAACATTCAACGTTTAATTAGTAAGGGTTAATAAAATTAAAAACAAAACAATAGTTGCATTCTTATAACTATTATGTTTTGTTTTTCATTTTGTTTCATTGTTTGTGTACTGCAGTGCAGTCATCTCGTACGCCACTAAAATTTATACTAAAGAGGTTGCCTAAAGACATGCGGTCATCATAGCGTAAAAGCGGTGGCGATCAGAGACACCCAATCAACGTCTGTACGTCACTGATCATGCGGAAAAGTTGATTGGTCGTAGCCAATCGCCACCGCACGATGTTTGTGATCACTACAGCTGACATAGATAAAATTATAAAGTATGTATTATGTTATGTCAATATAAGTATTTTTAAAACAAGAGTCTGCCAAACAATACAAAAACAAGAACCGAAAAGATCCAACCGATATGAAATACCCAGAATGGCCCTAGATGAATGTGCTTGAGTATGTAATATACTGTATTTATTTAAAACAGAATGGTATGATGGAATGCGAGATACTGGAATGGTGCGATGAGCTAAAATGTTTATTTCCTATCGGATTGTCAGTTCGCAGGCACTGTAACAATAAAAGGATAGAGCTTTATGTCACTAAGTTTTGTATTTTAAATCAATAAACGATAGCAATGATGTATTTACTTTTATTTACCCCTGATAAGGATTTAGAAATCTAGAAAGAATCGCTTTTTTTTTATTACTTAATAGGCTTGCGTTTGACCGCCAACATGCCTGATGATAAGCAGTGATGGGGCCTACGATGGAGCACGCTTGCCTGGAAGAAACCGATTCACTCGATACTTGAAGACACCCAGATTATAATTGTCAGGGAACACACACTCTGGCAGAGTATTCCACACTAGCGGTCCTTATGAGAAATGAGGAGCCAAAGCGTTTCGTGCGTATTGTAGGTATGTCGACCATAAAACGATGCCGCTTTTTTGTACTCTTGGTTCCTTTATAGAAGAACGGGCTAGGGAGAATAAAGCTACGTACAAATAACGCGCGGCAATCCGTCGAACAATGGCTCGCGCAGCGACGCCTGTGGAGACGGACGCCGTCACCGCCGTTTCTTCCTCATGCCTCATGTACATGTCCTCGTGGTGTCCGCCGCGGGTCAATGTTCTAGGGTTTGCCGCGCGTTATTTTTTACGCAACTAGGGCCGGCAGCTCCACATATCCCTACTGGTAGAAAAGGGCCACTCGTAGAAAATATAACTCGAGGTTAGCTGTCAACTCTCGGTGACTGTTTTGAACTGTTAACCCTTTCCTAACGGCTAGCTGTTGGTTTCACAAATAACGAGATTTTGTCTTAAAATCCTACTATAGAGCTAATAATGAAATACGTTTTTTTTATTACTACTCTAGGTAATGTTTTAACCTAAAACCTGAACTTTTTGGTACCGTATGTTGGTAACCTCTACTACAGTATTGGTTTTTGTATAAGCATGGTGTGACCAGGGGGTTTATCGTGGGCCACAAAACAGTTTGTTCGGTCTACCGACGGGCGGAATATATATATGTATAGATAATGTAACGCACTGGTTAGGTAGATAATAAAATATACATAAGCCCACAATACAGTTACTGTTACAACAATTACAAGTCAAAAAGGACATGAGGCTTCGGCACTCGTGTCGATAAACGCAGCTATGCGGTAGGGATTGCGGTCGGCTTAGAAGTTCAAGACGGGAAACCACACCATACGCGCTACTAGCGCTGCGCGGGACGCGCAAGCAACTTATTTTCAGAAGGAGAGTCGATGATTAGACTATGGGCCCACTGCTGCCACTATTACTATTTAAGGAAGATAGGGCCTTCCCACTACATAGGTACTCCTCCTCTAGGTCCCGATTACGTTCATGATCAGCTTTTGTCTCCCTAGCTTGTGTCCGAGGGCGACCTCGTTTCCACTTTGGATTAAGTGGCTTCGTTGGTTAACTGCCTCGTTCTCCAAACGGGGTTAGTTCACAAGCATGGAATTTACCGAGAAGCTCATCATCTCCGTCATTCGAAGCTATTATAGGTAAGTAGTAGGACTCCCTTTTTCCTTACGACGTACGGTTCATCCCGTCTCGGGTTATAGCGTTAAAGTAATCATATTAGCGCGTTCTGTTCAACGCCGAGGCGCTACTTCCTCTGTATCTTCCAATTCCTTAGCTTTTGCACGTATAGTTAAGTGATATCTCGCGTAGATACATCGACTATTACCGAGCATATCCCACAAGCTTCGCGTGACTCGTGTTGTAGCAGTTGACAAGGGCCTCACGCCGCTCTCCTTGGCAAACGAGAACTGGGCGCCAAGCATCACATGGCTCACGAGTTAACCGCCATGTGGGATGTTGACTCGACGATCATTGTCCCGATAGTCTTCACGGTAAACGGTCTCATAGCGAAGAGCCTCGAGCAACCCCAAGAGGCTCTCGTTAAACGGCTGGATCAAGGACCAGATACAGTCGGCAGTGATCCTAGACACGTGCCGTATCATGAGCGTACCCAGGGGGGGGCAGGGGAGGGCAGCTGCCCCCCCTTGAAAATTTCGCAGAACATGTATGAACTCGCCTAATTACTAATTAAAGTGTAAACGGATTATGCTCTAACTTTTTAATAAACCGCGCAGTAGACACTGACAAAATGCACGATGCAATTGCCAAAAAACCGCGCGCGACGATTGCGGACCTACCTCCATTACCGAATCTAGCCGAGCGTTCGAACGCTCGGCTGTATTCGGTAATCTTCGATAAGGACTTGCGAGCGACTGGGTACGCCCATGTGCCGTATTGTCAGGAGGTTCCTCATTCTGCAGCCCTAACCACCAGTAGCTTGGGCCTCGCCCCGCCCCGCTACCCTAGTTTTTAAGTTTTTTTAGTACTTATGTGTTGTTTTATTGTAATTTATAGTAAAAAACTTAAAAAATAAGAAAGAAGAAAATAAATACTTATCTTGAATAATAATAATAAAACTTTATTTTAGACTCCGGGATCCATAAAACACTGTCACAAATAACATACTAAGTACATTTACAGTAAAAAGTAAAATAAAAAAAGAATATTAAAATTAACATTCTTTATTTTCTGCATAATGCAGTTTTCACACCTGCATTTAGCATAGCATATAGCATATAGCATTGAATGTATTTATACGCATTATATTATCACCTTATCATCAGTACTCCATCATCTTTAAAATACCATGCATTTTTTTTTAAATTAGTTTTTTTTGTACATAAAATTCTTCACAGCTGACAGCAGTTCTATTTTTAAAGTTCATTCCGGCCCTTAGGTAACTATTAGTTTTTCCCTCACTACGGAGAGAAGCAGCATTTTCCACCCAATAATCAGATCAAAACGACACTACTTTCCGAGTATGAGAAATGAAAAACCTATGATCATACTTGTGAAACTGTGGTACAGGGGCGTGGCAAAAAGCCGTCAAAAAAGATCGTCGAAGAAGTTTACTTACTAACGCTTAACGAGGCAGGTTCCGCCTACCTACTTCCCTCTTCGTTTTTTGAGGGAGACACAAGACTAATAATAGCAGCGTTTTACCTGAAATAAAACGCATATTAAAATACTTACCTAACTGGAAGCTATATATATGAGAGTGCATTTCCGTTTCCGTCGAAAGTACCAGCGTTTTCGTACTTTTAATGCCTTCTAACCGGAAGTCCTAGGTGGCGCCACCTCTGCATTCGCGCTTTGTGAAAATATCGCGCGCCATTTTTTATCATTGGCTTAATTTTCCGAATTTCCACCAGGCAGAAATTAAAGTGATAGCTTCCAGTTAGGTAAGTATTTTAATATGCGTTTTATTTCAGGTAAAACGCTGCTATTAAATAACTTGACCGTAACTGGAAGCTATATATATGAGAGCCTGTTTGGTATTGCCTGGTGGTGCCACCTATAGTAGGGCTATTAAAACTTATTGTTAAAAGAAACGCCAATGTGAGCTGTAAATAATATTAAAAATTATTTCAATCTACAAAAATGTTGTTGGAAAACAACTTAAATAAAAGGGTTTACATAATAATAAACGAAACCGGAAACAAGGCATTATGTTTTCTCTCTATTGGTCTGAAACAATTACGTATATTACCATTAAATAGTACATTTTCCATCTGTAAAATGTATGTCACCAGCATCTGTATAATGCCGTATTGTATAGAATGCTTTGGGAATACATTCCATAGAATGTCTGACACGTTCAGGCAATGTATAAATAATTATTTATGTCATACTTTCCCTTTGCATTAAGTTTGTATACAGAACCATACATAATATGTTGGTGGTTAAAATTGTTTTAAAAATCAACAACAGGTCGTTGATCCAAAAGATTTTGTAGTCTACTATCGCAGGTGACCAACAAACAACTTCTTGGACAAGCAGTGATACCATTTTTTCTGTAGATAGTGTTTAAATAGTCAACCATAACTAAGTGGTGTGACAATTTAAGTGACAGGTTAATGTCCAGATCGATAGAAATATTTTTCAACCAGACCGACTCTGGTAATCGGCAATTGTTTTAAAATGGCAACAACAACAATCGTAAATCATGTGAGTAAAAAAGATGAATCCGTAAAGCCAGTTCAATATATGTATTTCAACAGTTCAGTAAATTTAACGAAAACCAAGAATATTTATAATTCTAAAAACTTTACTGACTTGACAAATCAGTTACACGTGGGAGACAGCTAATATTAAATAATATACTAAAAATCAATTACATCAAGTTTTAGGCAGCTTATGCCAATATTAATGTTTATAGCGAAAATTAGGTTTACTTTCACATCTCTTAACTTCAATAGGCATGTACTGAATTTTTGATAGTGAGTTTCCAAGTCAATGCATTAATCATCAGTGTTTGTGATGATTTTGTAAAATATATGTAAAACATGAAAATCACGCTAGACTTTCAAAGATACCGTAATTTTATCATGAGCGTAGTCTCATAAATAATCTATCACTTTAATAACATTATTTCGTTTAATATATAATTATCGTTATCAAATGCAATATAGGAAGGATTTCGGTTCCGATACCTATTGCCCTAAGAAAATTGTTGGTAGTTTAGTTAAGCAACTTACGATAAGCCAGTAATCAGGATTTATTTATAACTAACAGTTACACGTCACAGTTCGCAGTGAAAGTCTTTACATTGTAAGATGAGATAAGAAACACCTTTGGAAGAAGGTAGGTAATTAAAAGGAATGGGCGATGGTAGTTGCGAGCTACTATCTTAACTTACTGCAAACATTATATCTTATAGCGGTAGGTAGCTTTTATGGCAATTTGAAACATACAATTTTCTAATGATTAAGTCACAGTTGTGCGAAAAATAATTGATATAAGCACCCACGCCCTACTATTTTTTCTCTCAGAGTCGTAAAAATATTTAACTAATTTCATATTTTAAATTATAATTGTGTAATTCAAATCGTTCATTGTGAACGAGAGGTTGCTAGTGTCAATGCGATAGCGCACTGAGTATGACAGACAATATTATAGGCCACACATTCAGGTATTACGAGGCTGTTCCAAACAAAATTATTTAAGTAATTAAAAAATAAATAAATATATAAGCATATAATTATGTACTTATATTCATATGAAAAAGGGGACACGCGTGTGACCTTACTTTGCCTCGAGTTAAATGAGAAAATGAGATTTTTAACATAATTAGTACAACATTCGTTCTCGTCACATTATCCGTAACATAATGTCGTTTTAAAAACGACCTAAATTGCAAGAATCGACAAGATAAGACATCGTTTTAAACCAAATAGCAGGTATCTCCGTTGTGATTGGAGTCGCAGGAAATACTGCACGAACTCTTAAGGTTATTGTGCTCATCGAGCACTTTTGTTCAATAAATAATCAAGTAAGGGGTAAGACTCACTTCGAAATTTTGAAAGAACATGTTTCACTTTGCAGTTGATTCAATACTATGCAACCCACCTCGAGGTGGTGACTTACTTCTAATTAAATTAACGTTACACAGGGAACATAATAAGTTCATATCGAAAACTTCTTGATCAGACTGCAACAAACTGGCCTGAAGCCTCGCTTTGAGCGTTTAATTTATCAGTTTCTAAAAACTTAAAAGATTGAATCTGGATTCAGCAGTAATAGTAAAAAACTACGTTTAAGACTGTCTAGCTGTAACATAGAATATTTTCACGATCTGTAAATTTATTGATTTGGAACCTGTTTCATTACAATTTTATTCTTATATAAGACATTCCCGCGAGGGTAGTTTTTGCAAAGGTATATTTTTATTTTACCTTGAAAAGGTAGTTTATTACAAGCAAGCTAGAGTATCTATGTTAATAGTTTCATGAAGAATAAAAGACAGATTAGGCATTACAACAACAATAAAATATGTTTGAAATATTTGATCCAGCATAAAACTAGGTTTTGTTATGAACATACAACATTATTAAGATCAAAAAATCACCCTGTTAGGATGGTTTGTAATAAGCCTACGATACTTACTTGATACAATGAAATATTGTATTTTTCAAAGAGATGCTCATCGGGTGAAGATGGTTTGTTACAACCAAACAAGTTTGTACTATGTTTATCATGAAATTGATATTTTGCAAATACATTTGCACAACTATAGAGTTTTGCTTTATTTATTACAAGCATACATTGTTTGTTGTATTAATTGCTTAATACTATGAAATATGATATTTGCAAAAAAGGTACTCACCTGCAATGGTGGTTTATTATAACCATAAAAAATATTAAAATACGTTCTGTTAAACGCTTATAGCAATGTAATATCTGTCAAGAGATTCACCCTGCGAGGGTCGTTACAAGCGTACTAAAGAATAGTGTATGTATGGATCGCTTGATTCAATTGCAAATAGGTAGCCTCCCTGCGAGGGTGGCTTTTGCAAAGATTACCTACCCTGCGAGGGTGGTTTATTACAAGCATACAATGATGTATGATGTATTGATTGCTTAAAGCAATGATTCAATTGCAAATAAGTAGCCTCCCTGCGAGGGTGGCTTTTGCAAAAGATTACCTACCCTGCGAGGGTGGTTTATTACAAGCATACAATGATGTATGATGTATTGATTGCTTAAGGCAATGTAATATGATATTTGTAAAGAGATTCACCCTGCGAGGGCGTATCGTTTCAAGCATTTCAGAGTATTTTGTATTGATTGCATAATTCAATGTAAGGAGGTACAAAAACGGTACTCCTGTATCTCCCTATTATAACCATGCGAATGCACTTTGAACTGATTGTTTGCATAACAATATGGTAAAAAGGAATAAATTCAAAATGAAATACTTGTTCCTCTAAACTTAAACGCAATGTCAAAAGGTCAAGTGACATTTTGAGTAATATATCCACAAAAGAAAATTAATTTAGAAATAATTTCAAAAAAAAAAAGGTTAAGAAAGCCTTTATATGCATTTATTTAATGAAAAGTTTTCAGCATACGACGTAAGATATTTTCTCCCCCACTATTGTTTGTTCCTAGGTCTGTGATACCTAGATTATGATTATTTCTTACGTCCAAAATAATAGGCATTACCTAGCCTCTAAAATACATGTATTCAAATAATTTGCCATGATGTATCAAAAATTTATAGTAACTAAAGCTATAAAGTGAACGAACTGATAGATCGCTAGATATGGTCGAGTCGTTTGTATGACTCGTAGTTAAGCAATTGATACACTGTTGCAACATTTGAAAACCATTATTTTTATAAAAAGGATTTTTTCACTCACCAACTTTCTTCAATTATCGGCCAGCACGTCAACCAATACCGATGAATTAGTAGAATCGTAAAAGCACGCTGTTACGCACCTTTCACTGAACCACCGCCACGGCCCGTGCTCTGTAGCTTGGGCGTTTGGGCGGCAAACATTTATACGTTTCTGGAAGCAAAACTATGTTAAAAACTGGTGATAATCTTAAAGGCGATGACAGCCTAGTTGGAGAAGGCCTGCCTCTCAAGCCAGAGGGAGCGGGGTCGAACCCAGCCGACGGCACGCACCAATTTGTTCGTTGTGTGAACATATGTGCGTATTGTATGTCATCTGCTACATGACTGGAGCCCGGTGTATGGCGACAGGCTCATTTGGGACCGAATATCGTCCGGCGACGTGGGTGTTGGATAACACGTCTGCCAGCCCCCTCGGGGGAAAAGCGTGACGATATGATGAATAATCTTAAATATTACCTAAAAACACTTCAATAATGACAAAACACTGGTATGAGGCATCGTTTGACCCCCATATTGTAAGCCACATATGGTTAAAAACATTTAGGCACACAAAAAAATTTAAATATCAAATTAATCGAACGGTAAAACCGTTAAAACAAATTCTACTCACTCATTTTGAACAAATGAAATGAAGAAATGAAATATAATGTGGGTAGGTACTTACTGCGTAAAATGTATACTTAACACCGAGTTATTTTAGGAATATAACTACATTTCAGTATTTTACCACATAATTATTAACAAATTATCACTTTGTATTAACTAATTATGCAACACGACGCAAGCTGCTAGGGCTGCGGCGATGTTACTTCGACGAAACTTAAAACGCCAATGATAAAAAATGGCGCGCGATATTTTCACAAAGCGCGAATGCAGAGGTGGCGCCACCTAGGACTTCCGGTTAGAAGGCATTAAAAGTACGAAAACGCTGGTACTTTCGACGGAAACGGAAATGCACTCTCATATATATAGCTTCCAGTTACGGTCAAGTTATTTAATATTACCAATTTGTATTGTAATTAATTGTAATTTTTTGTAATTATATTTTTGACGAGTCCATTATAGGAGCATCCTGAATTAATTTTAGCTAAAATCTTTAAGGAACTGTTACTAAATGACAATAAAAATTATTCTATTCTATTCTATTCTATTCTTCGATGACTTGGGTCCCGTACCGCGTCTCTTTGCCGCGCGGGCGAGGACTTATAATTTGTACTACAACTTACCTATAAATAATCTGTAACATTAGCGAGACTTTATAACGGAATCACCCTTTTAGTGTATTGGAGTTAAAAAATAAATGTGTAGAATGTGATTCGTAATTTTGACACTTAATTCATCGCTCCGATAGCCGTGATCGTCTAGTGGTTAGGACCCTACGTTGTGGCCGTAGTAACCCAGGTTCGAATCCTGGTCACGGCAGTGTGAAGCACTGTCACGGCGGAGTTTATTTTTGCTTTTTCTTAATTAGCTGTCAATTAAAGTAATAGTTTGTGATCTTTTTGCTAAATTTTTTGCTTGTTTATAATTTGCAGTAAATACCACGTTTTTTTTTTGTCATGTATTTAGATTCATGTAATTAGACGTAAATTTTTGCAGTAAGATTTTCACGATTCTGTAACGAAATTGTGCTTTAATCGATTTCTATAATTTAGCTATTTTGTATTTAGCTATTTTTGCAAAGCTTTGTATAATTAATTTTAATAGAAATCCGCAGTGCCATCTGTGTTAAAATTATCGAACTAGAAACACTAGAAGTTAAATGATACGACCTACCATGACCTTTTTCGATGCGTTGGGTCATTGACCTAATATCGCCCACTGCTGCCACTAGATGGCGCTAGCAGTGTTTGTTTTGATACAAACAACCTCACGCCGCAGCTGTTCGCTATCACAGAAATCCGTGAGAGGAAAGGAGTGGTGATTAGGCCTGTCTTTGCCAAAAAAATACGTTTTTTATATGGTTCACGGACGAATTTACCTCTGTGGCCGTTATATGTGATAGATAAAGTAGTTTCCCATGTGATATATTGTTCGCAGTGCTCAAAAACAACGTTAAATAGTGTAATTAGCGATGTAAACGTTGGTTATGACGTTTACTACGGTGTTTGTGTATGTGTGCGTGAGTGTCAGCATTGCCGGAGACCGTTGGACCGAATCTTGTAACGGAACGGGTACTTACTAGATGTGAATGGTGTTTTCGGTAAGTTTATTGTTTTGATACGAGATAAACCTAACCTATTCTGACCCACGCTTGCACTACATACCTAGATAGGTACCAGCAGTATGTTTTGACCTCGTTATTCGCCGCGCTCCCGCTCGCTGTTTCCTTTGAAAGTCAATTTCTCGTGTTAGCAATTTTTTCTGCGGCGTTTCCGCACGAATGTGCTGTTTGATTAGCTAATTTATAGTTACGTTGAGGCTGTAATGTGAAAATGTACAACCTTATGTGATGTTTTGCAGGGACTGTTGTCACCCTTATTTAGAGGGAATAAGAGCTATTGGGGTGAGTTTCTTGATGCCATGCTGATAGGCTTACATTGTCAATGGAACGTCGTTGGAAGATGAAAGGATGTTAGGTAGGTAAGTACCTACCTACTGTTCCTAGGTTTACTTACAGATAGGTATTCAAAAAGAACCTTTTAATTTAAAAATAAACTCTTTAAATTAAATTCTACGACTGTCTAGACTTTATTCAAGAGCCATATGCGTCGATGTTGTCATAAAACATCTCTATTACCTACACACTAGGTAGGTATTCATAAAAATCCAGTTTTATAAAGCATAATAAGACGCTCTATTGGTTAGGTAGGTAGGTACCTATCCAGTATCTACCTACCTACATAAGTATAAAAATACCTATGGATGGTGTATTACAATAAAAATACCTATATAAGTAGGTACAAGCATAGACAAATAAGTAGGTGAGTACTTATACTAGGTACATACCTACCTACCCATAAGTCACTTTTGCAACCGTGGTTTTGGTCGTATCCATCGTACTAGGTACCTAGGTAAGGTATAACTCCACCTAGATACCTAGGAATTTAACCTCTCGGCGCACAATGTCACGTTCTCAAAATGTCACGTTCGCAGAACGTCACGTTTTTTTTTTTCACTTCACTTTCACCACCGAGGTAACTACCTACGAGTATACCTACCTACGTAGATAAAAAAATATCTCAAAAAAAATCGACTCTAGGTAGGTAGGTAGGTAACCATTTGCCTAGAAGAGATCGCTTTTAGTGATAAGGCCGCCAGTTGTTACACTAGGTATTTAATAAGTTTTATCATTATTTTTCTCTTGTTGTTTTGTTATCTGTGGTGTGAACAATAAAGAGTTTATCTATCCATCTATCTATATCACCTATCAATCAATAGCTACATTAGCTACCTATGTAAGATAGGAAGGTACTCTAGCGATGCGACCCAAAGTGACTCTTGACCTCCAACACCACAGAACGCCATTCATTCATTTGACTGCCTCGGTGGCTCAGTTGGTAGTGAACCTGCCTTCCGAGCTTGGGGGCGTGGGTTCGATTCCCACCTAAGGCAAACATTTATGTGATGAACATTTGTGTTTGTTCTATGTCTGGGTGTTGATATGTGTTTAAGTATGTGTTTAAAAATATCTAAGTATGTTTATCAGTCTCTGGCAGCCAAAGTACAAGCTTTGCTTAGTTTGGGGTCAGGCGACCGTGTGTGGAAGTGTCCCGAATTTATTATTATTTATTTTATTTATCATTCCGGTCTTGCGTTCTTTGGGCCAGTCTTCAGCTCAATTTTGACTGCCCCGGTGGCTCAGTAGGCAGTGAACCTGCCTTCTGAGCTTGGGGTGTGGGTTCGATTCCCTCTTAGGGCAATCATTTAGAGACGAACATTTGTTTTTGTTCCTTTGTTCTTTCTTGGCGTTAAGGCCGGGTATGATCGCGATTCGAATTTCATTTTCTACCTGCGCATACGCGGATAGAACTGGCGAAACGCACGGACGAAGGGGCGCGTACGTAGTGCAACAGCTATCTGGAGACCTACCACGATATCTTATGCTTACGTTTTGTTGTCGACGCTGCGCGACCGCTAATCGTATCGCCGCGCAGTAAGGTCCACAATTATACTCACATTTATTCACAAGGAACGTTGCATACAGTACATGTGAAACATGCAGATAAATCTTTTGATTGATTTCATAATCAATAACCGTTCTTGTAGGATAGAGGATAAAATGGGCCATTCCCGAATTCTATTCTACTTACTCCAATGGGGATTTCGGGAATTATCGTCACTAATATTTTTCATTATTTTACTTCAACCTAATATAGAATATGAAATAGATTTAGACACAGTTATAAATGTAGCAGAATAGAAAGTAAATTACCAATAATCAATGTATACGCTGATGAGAGTTGGAAGAACTCGACTTTATGTCATCATAATTATATAAATAAATAAATAAATGTATGTAGGAGATACAGATAGGAGTATAGATATGTATTATATAAAGCAAACTCACTCACTGCAGATAAGATTTGTAGGACCATCTGGGATTATCGAATTAACTATTTCAGGTGGGAGCTCGATGCTTACGCTACAAAAGTATAAAACATTGAGTTATTATTATTATTAAGCCAAACTATCCGACTACGCAAAGGTGTGCTTCATAAGTATTTACGCCTAGCATCCCTTAGCAAAAAAAAAGCATCCCTTAGCAGGTACTTGTACTGAGTATTCCTATTATGTGCAAGCATTTTTCTATAATCTGTTGTTTTGCATTTTCGCCAAATTTACAAAAGTAGGTGTACTTTACCAACAGAGCGCGATTCATTATAAAAATCATCACCAAAAAAATTAAAATTTTAGAAAATATATTTCTAATTAGGAAAACCATATGTTGTACGAAGTCGCGTACGTACACAAGCAAAGTACAGCTGCAGCGGGCCGCGGCGGCTTCTTTGACCTCACAACGACGTAGTAGCTTCTTTGACGGGGCCGGCGCGCGTTTGATACATAGAGATGTGTACTGTCTTTTTGCAATTTCTAGTACTCTAATATAAATTGGTTAAATGGGAACTTTTAATTCAATATGTAAAACGTAAACTTACTTATTATTATTATAAGCAACAATTGGTTCCACTGACGTCATTTAACTTAAGTCTTGATTGCTTGACCTAAAATTATGTAAAAAGTTATTTTTTTGTTAAATGCGTGAGGTCTTAAGTCGTTGTAAATTTGAATCATTATAATTTAGTCTCAACAAAAAAAGGTAACTAAAGACGAACGAAAGAAATTCAGATACAAATTTTACGTTGCAGTGTGTCTCTATCTAGTTTATTTTACACAACTTTGAACATGCCCTAAAATGAATGATCAACGTATTATTTTTTTGGCTTTATTTGAAAAATAACGATCGCACGATAAAAATGGTTAATAAAACTAAAGCTGTAGAAAGAATCAAATTTATAATAACTCAGTCCTGTTTTTTGTTGAAAACGATCCGATAAAAAAATATTTCCCATTAAATTCAAGATGGCGGCTACCGCACCGGCAGTCTTTGGTTGCCACTTTGAATGTAGACTACCAAGGATCACCCCTGAAGGTTAGATAAGCAAGCAATCAGAGCAATAACATTGCTGACAGGGATTATTTTCAAGGCTCATAAATGCTAGCCCGTCTGGGCTCGTAGGTCTATACATTACATTGGTCTATACATTAATTCTTCTGAGGTACTTGGTTGGCTAATATCAGTATTTGGTACCGTCATTTTTCGCTTCTCCGAACTAAAAAACATAGCTTGGGTAATAACAACGAGGTACATAACGTCCTCATAATGTATCTGAAAGTGTAGCATATAAGGTACTGTCATACCGTATACTGTCGGCGGCGGCGCTCGACCTCGCGAGGGCTCATGCTTTTGAAACAATCAATGTGGACTCTATTTATAGCGTGTTAAAGTGCAAAGTCATTTTACCAGTATGAATATTTAAAATATTCATACTGGTAAAATGTATAATAAAGTCACTATTTACAACGACCTACAATCTGCTATATTCAAGTTATTTATAATTTTCTATTATAATTAAAATACGATGTATAATTATGTGATCAAATTATACGCCGGATCGTGCCACAGAGCGGCCGGGAACGACCTTTCACGTCGAGCGCTGCTCGACGACTAAATCGGATGTCGTAGTCAATTTCTTACCTAAGCAGCTTCATTTAATGTTGAAAATCGCATATCATATTTATGGTAAAATGGAATCGGTGCCTAGAATTAAATTTTCTTGCCGTTTCTATTGGTATTTAATCGTAAAAAGAACACAAATACGAAAAAGTTGCTCGGTTAAAATTTAGAGGACTAATCTGGCTATTTAATTATCGAAAAAAAAGGCGTTGTAATCGCTGAAAATTTGGAGAACTACGCGCAAACAGTTTTTTTTAGGAACATACTTTTTGTGATTTTTTTTTTCCAAAATGAGAATGATTTTCAAAATTGTTCTTCGGTTAAAATTTAGTTGGTTGTTTTTTCTACCAGCTGTATTTTTTTGCACCTGATCATCATAGTTCTTCATATCAAACTAGGTGCAAACATAATACTTGTTTTCCTTGATTTCGTGATCATACGGCGCCTTAATTATCTATATACCTACCTAAATAAGGATGTATTTGAAAACTTATGAATGTAAAATCTGATTCTGATAGCCATTAATACAAGCCTTTCTTACCTAGTTTGACGTCACATGACCGTGTGTGCAAAAATGCTTCGTAGGTACTATCTTTAAAAAACCGGTCTATTTTTGTATGTAGGTAAATAAACAGAAGGATAAACAGTTAAACAAGTAGGTATAGGTACCTACTTACCTACCTTTTCATCCATCCTGCTAGGTACCTACCTACTAATATTATAAAATCGAAATGACCTAACTCGGTGTGTCTGTTTGTAGACTTTTCACGGCTAAACGGATCTTAGTGAAATTCGATAATTAGGTAGTCACAGTACCTATTTCACGAAGTAAAATAGAATGAGTGAATATCTATAAGAATTTTTTGGTCACTATTTTCTAAATAAACGTGAACGAAATCGCGAGTAACAGCTGGTTTAAAAAAAAACCATTTACCTACTTAGTTTGGAATTTTGGATCAGGGAGCCCAGTCTAAAATTAGACACACCATAACTCACAAACCAAACTTACGAATCGAAAGGTCTTCCTGCCCACATTGAAAGGTCGCTATCAAACACCTAAAAGCCGTGGGCAGGTTAATTCACGACGTTATAAATAACTCCTACTCTATTTAACTACATACATGAGTACCTACCTATTTAGATTTAGGTATTTATAACTAAAAATAAAGAGTTAATCTTTCTATCAATATTGTGATACAAAAACATCACAAACAAACCGTCCCACGCTATGACTTCTATATTTGTGTTATTAGTGAACTCTAAATAACCCCCTTACTTAGGTACGAGTAGCTCAGTGAGTTGTAGACCTCGCGGGCGGCGTTTTTCTTCCTCTGATGGTCACATTGCACAACCGATTCTCGTGAAATTGAAAAAAAAAATCGCCATTTTGAAAAAAAAAAAAACTGCCCCAGCAATAATATCTGTATAATTATTAAATCTACTCAAAAATTTTCAAGAGAATCGGTTGAGAATTGAGAACTGTAGAGGAAGACAAAGATATGGATAGAATTCGTACATGCGAAATATTTTTTGTCGAAGCTGAAGCAGAGACGCTTCGCTCGAAAACGCTCACTCGGTCGACAAACATTGTATTGTATAGCCTAGGAAGTAAAATAGTTTTTTGAGTACCTATCTAGTGTTTTAACTGCAGAGGTGTGGAACTCGTTACCTGCGTCTATCTTTCCACCTAGATACAATCCGAGGGTGTTTAAGAGTAAACTGAATACCTAGGTATCTCCTAGCGTGTTACACCTACGATCACGTCGACGCTTCCCATCAGGCGAGTCAGTGGTCAAACGAATGCCTAGTCTGTTAATAAAATAATTACCTAGGTGGTTATAGCAGTAGGTAGATACAACTAAAATCTACGATAGTAATAATTTTGTCACATTAAGTTAGGGGTACTGTAACGTAATTTTTTTTATTGATAACCAATATTGTACCTTGCAAGGGATAATAATTATCTTCCTACGTCCTTTTACCTCTGCCCACTGCGGTCCCGCTTGGTTGAAATCCTCGCTGCATTCACCGGGCGGCCCTGATACCGGGCTCTCTTTACCTCTCCTTGACCGACATCGGAGTATTGCGAAATATGCCTTTTCTTACAGCATAGATTGATATTTACAAGTAAACAAGTTAGGCATTTTAACTGATGCCTGAGTTTGAACTTCGCCAGTAACTGAAAGTTAACTAAACGTTTAACCATGTTAGATGCTTTCGAGAGGCCTAATAACTCTGACGACAGGTCTACCCACTTGGCTTATAATAACTGCTATATGTGAAACCAAAAAAGTTACTTAACATCGGCATCCCCCTCATCCATGTGCATGATAGAAAATATTTTGTACCCCCAGAACGCAGAAAGAAGAATATCATTCTGTATTCTGAGTTAGTGCTTATGATAAAAATATTTTCCAAACATAACCAGCTTCCTTGTTTCATTTCTAGTTTATTTTGCAACAAATTAACTGTAGCAATAGATAACGATCTAAGATTTAAAATGCTGGCAGCATTCTACAAATAAAACAAGTTTCTACTCAGACAACCGGAGATGAAGTACTGATTTCTCTAAAACAATACACAGAGCTAATACTTATTGATATTTTGTTTGTATTGTCTGTTAGTAGTATAAATGTTTTGGTCTTTGTGATTTTTATAACTTACAGAATAGCAGCTAAAATAAATAATATAATTGTGAAAATAATAGTAGAAGCTGTCTACTTATAGTTAAAATAGTTAAACCTTTTTCAGTCAGCGAGTTATCAAACTTTTTGGTATGAACACTGGTCTGAAGGGCGAATGACATACAATACGCTAAAAACATTCTAAAAATACCAAAATATTATATTTCAATTTTCTAATCTACTACCAAAATTTTCCGTCTTAAAGCAAAACGTTTTTCGTTCTTCGTGAGGAATGTACTAGACATAATGAAGAGGCTATCCTCAACTATGTCTCATAAGAAACCGCCCTTAAAAAAGGGTCGAGATACGGAGAAGCCTCCCGAACTACCCGAAGTGGCCTTAGCAGCTGTAGTTTCCTATAAGAAACAGAAAGAAGTGGCCGACTTCATAAATTACCTTCTCCCGGCTCTCGATCGAAACTCGGAGTGGCTAAATAGTGTAGTGATGAAACAGAACAGTTTCAAATGCGCGCTGATGGTCGGTGCTGGCCCCAACAGGTTCACGCTTCAAGAGATCATCTATCCGAGCGGCGATAACGAGATAAAACTCGAAGTGGATATGAAAGAAAACGAAGACCACGACAAAATCGGCATCGCTGCTCTGCTCAAACTAACCAATTCGGAGCTCGACAACCTTATAAAATTCCTTAAAACACGCATGATGGATAATGAAATCTTACGTGAAGATCTACTGAGAGGAAAAGCTTTGGGGGTTACCTATCTAGTCCTGAGACCCATGTCTGAAAAGCAATACCGAGTGATGGAGAGGATCGTTATCGGGAACTCTTCAAAGAATCTGGTTCCAGTTACAAAACGTCGCAGAGAAGAAAAAATATTGATCGGACCTCCAGTTAAAAAAACTAGAAAAGTCGTATAAAAAGTCGTAAAACTCGAACAATAGCTGCAGGATTGCACTCGAAATATAGTTCGGGACGAAATGGGTGGTCGTTATGATGCGCCGCGGTGTCATGTACCATGTAATGACATCAATTTGGGTCGACTGTAAAATGCGAAGCTCACAGTAAATTATACTCATTTTTGCAATGATCGTTTCCGATTACCTATGATGGATGGGGGCGCATTTGTGGCGAAATGACTATTACGGCTGACGGATATTCTTTTTTCTGGTTTTATATTGTGCCTTTTTATTTCTGAAATATATTTGGAGTAAACAAACGATGTTTTGCTCTGTACTGTACCCCATCAACACGTATCTTTTGTTGCGTAATAAACAAAAAACAACACGCATTTTTGCTTTGCCCCAGATTTAGGTCGCTAAATCGTTTGCATGAGGCATGAGGTGTTTATGGAGTCGTCGTGTTTTTGCCCTTTTACTTTCGGTTTCTGTCAGACAAAAGAGAATGAGGCAGGTTACCAAACTGAGCGCAATTATTCTCCACTCAGCAGTTGGAAGCGAGCCGTTCCCGTTTTTCTGCCGCCAGACCGTGCGGCCGACTTCCAAAGATCAATATCTGTGAAATCAGGCCATCGTGCGCGTTCCAACTTACATCCACAAATCCTTCCATAACTTATTACAATAGCACTTGGTTACGCAACTGCGAAGAGCGAAACTGAAACAATAGTTGAGCCATCCCGAATGCGAAAACTACGCAACCAGTTTTTGTGGAAAAGTTTTCGATCTGCTTATCGGTAGGCATAAATCAATTTGAGTCATGCCCGAGGAGTATAAGTCGGGTCGGTCTGAGCCCCTTTTTCTAACTCGGGAGACCCCGGCAACCATACGGATTAAGGGAAGCCTGGACGTTGCGTAATTGGCGTAATAGATGTGTGATTTATTGCCTCTATATTTATTGCTGTTGATAAATCTGAGCTGACTTCCACTGTTATTTATTCTGTGGCTGAGGTCGGGTTACAAGGGTTTGTTGATATAATGACGTTACAAATTAATGAGCTCCAGCTGTCCCCTTGTTGCTAGAAAATTGCTTGTATCTGAGTCTATAGACAATACTAATTAAGTCTTAGCACAACCGTTTCACTTTATCTACTCGTATGGGAATCAACGAAAATTATCAATAAGCTCACATATGTTAAGAAAGCTGGGCTTAAATGTCATATTTAATTTCTCATACTCGGAAAGTAGTGTTCTTTTGATCTTATTATTGGGTGGAAGATGCTGCTTCCCTCCATAGGGAGGGAAAAACTCATACAAATTACTTCCCACCTAAGGTCCGGAATGAACTTTAAAAATAGAACTGCTGTCAGCTGCTCAGCTGTGAAGAGTTTTATGTACAAAAAAAACTAATTAAAAAAATGCTGCGGCCATGTGACTTTTTAATCAGCCAGTGTTAACTTAGCGCAAACTTCTTTGAGCGGAATAAGCTACAACAATTACGCGATGAGTTCCATATTTAAAATTTAAAAAGTCGACATAAATTGGCGGGATACTAATCTGTTATGTATCTGTGACGGAATTCAATGTAATATGTAATAATCTTTTAATAGGTAAGTACTACTAATCTTCTTCTTCTTAATATTATATATATAAATCTCGTGTCACAATGTTTGTCCTCAATGAACTCCTAAACCACATAACCGATTATAATAAAATTCGCACACCATGTGCAGTTCGATCCAACTTGAGAGATAGGATAGTTTATATATATATATATATAAATAATAAACGCGAACGAAGTCGCGGGGTGACAGCTAGTATTATTATATATTATCAATTAACAGTTTAGATAAACAACTAGTTTTATTTTCCTCATATTCGAAATGAAAATCGGTCAACAATCTACTATTCCTCTATCCTCAGTTGTATGACCTTTAGTGTCCTTTAGTGTAGACCTAGGATCTTCTTTGACTGAAAAGTATAACATTCCGAGGTGTTCGTCTAAGTGCCCTATGTAGTATTAGTAGAATTATGTGCGTTTAAGTTAGAAAAAATAACCTTTTAGAGACGGACGTAAAAACACCGTGACGTCGGTAGCGTTTGTGAGCGCACGGTTTGTAAGGTATGTAAATATTCCGTCCCTATGGCACCTGTCAATAGCAGATCGGAGTCATTGTCTTTTTAAATGGCATAGCGTATTATAAGGCCTGAAAATACAGGCCGGACGCAAGGCAAGGATACGAGGACAACTTCCAGCTTCGCTCAGCAGTTTACGCAGTTAGTTTTGAAGCGAAACTTGTTTTTCGACCGAGCGAGCGTTAGCAAGCGAAGCGTCTCTGCTTCAGCTTTGACAAAAATGCTTTCGTAGGTCCGATTTCTCTCCGGATCTCTGTCCAGATCTTTATCTTCCTCTACAAGTCGCATTTCTTAGTCGATTCTCTTGAAATTTTGTGAGCAAGTTCAAATATTTTTATAGAACTTTTTTGTTGTGGCCGTTTTTGGAAATTTTTCAAGGTCTACAGCTCAGAGCCACTAGTATAAAATGTATGAAAGTGACGTGTTATGAATTGATACAAGCGACACGGCACAGGCACGCTGCTATCACAGTTATTACGCCTGTATCGTTTCCGCGCCGATTATACAGACCTTACGTCCGGCCTGTATATTTCAGGCCTAACTCCATGTCTGTTTGTGACTTAATTACAATGTAAAAGAACGGCTTTCGTTTCAATAATTCAATTTTATTAATTCTATTTTATTCCCTTGCCAACGTTTCACATTTTCTATCTTTGCGTATTAAATGGTATTACATTCTAAATTATCTGAGTCTCTTTATATTTCACTATGTGATAAAGCCCTTGTTCCATCTAGTCATACACTTAGTTCTACATGTATTAAAGAGATAGTAACAACTTTCGAGATGTGTAATTAGCTTTAGAAAACAGAAATACCATTACTTCATCGTCATCGATTGCTTTCTAAGAAATGTTTTTATTTAGTGTTTGTCTAAATTGATTGAACCTTTGAAGTGAAAACGATAGTTAAAAAAAGCGATCCGCCCCGGCTTCGCACGGTAGGGTCACCTCTATGTAATGGTTAGAAAATTTTAAATGGGTACCGTACGGTACCTATATAAAATTATCCGTAAAACCGCATCAAAATCGAGTTTTTAAGAGTTTACGAGTTACGAGAGACGTACAGACAGGAAATACAGACAGACAAACGCGGAAAGTGACTTTTAGAGTTAGTTTAGAGTTTAGAGTTTTAAACTATATAGTGTTCGAACAACGGTAACGCTCAGTTGTAAATGCCATCCGCGGTCACCCATCCTAAGACTGACCGTGTCGTCCGTTGCTTAGCATCGGTGATCGGCTACGGACACCTAGTCAAGCTAAGCCGTGCGCGCTACATGACTACTAGCGCTTAAATTGTAGGCCCTGGTTGTTTGTCCTATGACAACAATCGTCAAGCCATGTCAGAGGCCACCAGGCGGCCTAGAAACTCTGACATCAGGGCCTTTACGAACTTGCTTGCTTGTTTGCTTGCTTGCTTGCTATACTATGTAGTGTAGCAAGAGATGTATGCGAAGAAACGAATACTGAACTCGGTGGTATGCTTGTAACCGGCTAAGAGATGAGAAGAGGGAGGTCGATGCTCAAGCACGAGATAAACAGGCTGTCGATGATGAAGTACAAATTATCCCCAATTTTGAAACAAGATAGATTAAACTAAGTATAGAGGACGATAGCCCCCAATAATTGTAACGATAATGTTACCTATCTACAGATACGAAGGGACCTCTTCACAGCGAGTTATCTTATGACCTCAAAGTGAGTCGAAACAAAGAATAGATATCATGTCCCATGTTTCGCCTTCCGTCGCCGCTGTCTCCCGCGAAACTTAGTTACAAATGTTTGTTTCTTGCCAGTTTATGTTTGAAAAATGACGCTGTTTCTACATAAATATTTTTATTGTTCTATTGTAGCTTAATATTGGCTAGAAACGCGAATTTTATCTTTGAAATATCTGTCTGACTGTCGAGCATTATATCGATTCGGTGACCGCTTTATTGTTTCTATGACTATAATATTTCAAGAGTCATGTACTTGTAAATTGGCACTTTGCCCAAAAAGTGAAAGAATTGTGAAAAATATTAGAAAACTAGCTGCGCCCCGCGGTTTCACCCGCAGTTAAAAATATCCTATCTGCTATTCTAGACTATAATCGATCTCTGTGCCAAATTTCATCCAGATCTGTTTAGCCGTTTTGGCGTGAAAGAGTAACAAACATCCATCCATTCTTACAAACTTTCGCGTTTATAATAATATATAGTAGGAAATAGGATGTGGATAGTATTGCTAAATCCCAAAGGTAATAGTTGGTAAAACGATATAAGTATGCAGTAAGTTTAGTTTTTATCACCTTCTTCATATTCTAGGATCGATTTCGTCGTTGAAATCTCATAAGAGAAGTTTTATGAATACTTGAAGCAACTATCAAAGAAAGGGTTCGCTAAGTTCTCAACTTAGTTCCAGGCTTTAACTTAGTTGACGGTTGCGGTTGAGAACGTTTTTGGAGTGGGTATTCAGCACAAAATTGGAGTTTTACAGCCGCCATTGCTTAACCGCCCGCCCAAAAATTGAAACAAAAAAATAACACGAAATTCCCACCACATATGCTGGAATGCAAGAATGGGCCTGATTTAATTTACATTCAGCGAATATGCTGCTTAAGTGCTTACATTCTTTTCTCTAACTAAATTCTTTGCATTTTTAAAGTGTATTGTTTAGCCATATCTGCATGCTTAGTTTGGTGCTGTCTGTTTTCTTTTTTCTTTCATTTAAGAGGAAACCTTTTAGTAAGTAATTTAGTTAGTTTGGGGGCTGAGCTACCCACGTCCGTAGGAGTGTACTCTATTTTGATTCCCTACACGTGGTCCCCGGGTAGTGCTAACCGGATAGCAAACGCTGGTGGAAGGCTTCGGCCGTGGCTAGTTACCACCCACCGGACCAAGCCATGCCGTGAAATGACCTAGTCGTGTTTCGGGATGAAGTCCGGTGTAACCGTTCCGAAGACGGGTCTGAGCAGTAGCGCACTTGTAGCGCCTCACTCAACTGCCGTCTTTGTACTTCTTCACTCTAGTAAACTTCAAGGCTAGAGTGAATAAATACCTTATAGGTCGTCGTGCTCCATCTTAGACCATAACGTCGCTTAACATCAGGCGCTTAACATCAAACGCCGACCTATTCTACATTAAAAAAAAAAAAGTAAACATACTACATAGAAGTAAGAACAGTCTACAAATAAATATCATGAAAACAAACAAAACATACAAACATGCTACTGGCATTCGAATTTATAAACTTTGACCAGAAAAACATCAAAGAAGAAATCAGAAAATTCCAAGCAAACGTCTAATGAAAACATCGAGTGAGGTCCGCAATGCCCAGTCCCTCAAATGAAGCTTCAGAAATGATAAATACCCAACAAAAGATTGCGAGGAAGCAAACTCGAGCAATGAATCTAAAAACTCAAGAGCTCGTACATTATTAAATGGGAACATCCGAAGTTTTAATGCGAAACAAGCCGCCGATTTATAACGTCGTCGGCCTTGAAGGCAAGAAATTGCTGAGCAAGGTAAAAGGTAACACCCTAATAACAATTTTGTAAGAACAAATATAAATGCATCTACCAATATCGCGGGCCATAAAGTGGAAGCATGAAATGGAAGTGCTTTTAGGGTTAAATTTTTATTTTAAACATAGAAAGGGATTTTGATGGCCCTTACACGTCGTGGGCGTGCGTTACTTTTAGATTTAGGGTTTGCGAACAATAATGTGACGCGGTTACGGCGGCGGCTCGTCTGCGGCGAACGTGGAACGCTGAAGATATATTAATACCATTTTCGTAATTTACTGCGATTTGGTTATGGCAGTAGAACTGAATGGAGAAAAAATGTCTTTGAATTACGCTTTTGGGATAACGGCTTTGGTTGTGGTGAGTGGTTGTTGCGGCTTTCAGGTAGTCTTAACTTTTATTTATCAGATGTACCAAATGCGACAATATCGCTTTATTGAACACCAAAAAATACAATGAAAATGCTTTTTTATAGTTATATCTAGTGGTTTTTAATAGAGCTTCAGAGAAGTTTTGCCAGGAACAGCTAGGAATTTAGTTCCCATCAATGGATCAAGTAGTATAGGTCAAGTGAAATTTTTGTTCTTAGTTAGTTAATCTACTTATAATTTATTAAGTTTGTGTAAGGCTTGGTTTAATCTGAAGTCTATTCAATTAAAATAAAACCGGCTAAGAGCGAGTCAAACTCGCGAAAAACAGCAAAAAAAAAACACGTTTGTTGTATGGGAGCCCCCTTAAATATTAAATTCATTCTGTTTTTTAGTTTTTATTTATTGTTTTAGCAACAACAGAAATACGTCATCTGTGAAACTTTCAACTGTCTAACTATCCCGGTTCATGAGATACAGCCTGGTGACAGACGGACAGACAGACAGACAGACGGACGGACATCAGAGTCTTAGTAATAGGGTCCCGTTTTACCCATTGGATATAGAACCCTAAAAAAAGGTAATAGAAGAGACAAAAGTTTTAATTTTAAAACGGCCTTAGTATCAATTTTATAAAACTATTACAACCACAGAACAGAATTAAAATAGGTGTAACAGGTATCTGCAGAAAATTATAAAAACAACGGTTTAAAAAGCAGTTTAACTTTCTCCGTACCTTTCCCAATATTCAAATCGGCGTCCTTCTATGAGCTTTCCGGCTTAACGACCCTTGTCCAAATAAGCTATTACGTATAACTCAGGATAATGTTCCCTTTGTGACACCTTCCGACTTAATGTTTATATTAATTCAGGTAATAGCTATCGGTTCTGGGAGAACTGGCCTTAAGGACAGGGTAACCACCTATCCTTCTATATTACCTATACTAATAGTACTTAAAAAGCGATGATAGCCTAGTTGAAAAAGGCTCGCCTCTCAAGCCAGAGGGAGCGGGTTCAAACCCAGCCGACGGCACGCACCAATTTGTTCCTTGTGAGAACAAATGTGCGTATTGTATGTCATCTGCTACATGACTGGTGTATGGCGACAGGCTCGCCCCCTGTCACATTTGGGACTGTATATCGTCCGGTGAAGTGTGGGTGTTGTATTACACCTCTGCCAGCCCTCTCGGGGGAAAGGCGTGACGATATGTTATGTGTTATTTAATTATAATTATAATTAAGGTAGCAAAGTTTGTAAGTTTTGGATGTAGGGGTGATATTTAAAATTACTGATCCGATTAAAAAAAAAATCACACATTTAAAACTACACAAATCGTTGAGTGCCACTGTGAGTGACAGAGAGAGAATATGAAACGCAATCGAAGATGAGAGCATATAAGCTAGTAATGTAGTAAAATTAACATTCCAAGCAAGTACTTAAATGAAATTGTCACAAACAATTGGTAGTTTCGTTAAAAATCTTATTTTGTAACATCAGAAAAGTCTTTCAATGGCAAATTGTACGCCAGATAAGGGCTTACATGGACTAAACATGACAACGTCAGAGTAAATCCTGATACATGGTAACCCTATGCAGGTATTGGTTTAACGAAACGTTGCTAATTGACCGTTGATGTTTTCGTTTCGGTAATCAAAGCTGTTTTAATTAAATATAACAGCTTTTTAGGTTAGAAAATTGATACGGAACAATTTGATTTTACAAAGTGACCGCGGTTTGAGTCCTGCCTCATTAACTTACGGCTCTTTTCGATTTATTTTTGAACATTTAATAAATTTGTTGCAAAATAATTTTCAAGTTTTTTCTTAACATAAGTACAAGAATTTCCTATTGCAATTGTGCTATTTACGAGTAGCATCATATAGCGTAACGCCTCCGAAGGGCCTTGCAGAGGTGTAGTACAACACCCACACTTCGCCGGACGATATTCAGTCCCAAATGTGAGGGGGCGAGCCCATCGCCATATATCGCCATCCAGTTCCAGTCATGTAGCAGATGACGTACAATACGCACATAATTATGTTCACACAATTAACAAATTAGTGCGTGCCATCGGCTGGAATCGAACCCGCTCCCTCTGGCTCGAGAGGCGGGCCTTCTCCAACTAGGCTATCACCGCTTTTACGAGTAGAGCCTTTTTGATTTGTCATAGTCTTCGTAATCCCTTTCCACGGTCAGTTGAGCTTCAGCTTGCATTTCCCGGCTTCGCTCAGTGTTCAATTTCCTTGCTTATCCCGTGCAAAATAAAGAAAATCTGTCCAATTTCCCCATAATAACACTACCTCTCTCTCCGACAAGGGTTTATCGTAAAGGGTGGTACGGTGTTAGCTCCACATCACATACAAATTTGTCCTGTGACGAGATATTATCAAAAAACTAGGGACGTCGGACAGCGGTCCGATCAAGTGGCTCGTTTATCAAAAATAGGGATAGGTAGGGTGAAATTGGCGGCCCTTTAAGGCAGGCCTTTCAATGAATTTATTATAATACGTGTTGTGACACCAGACGAAAAGCGAAATATCTGCTATATAATGTACAAAAAACTACGCAGTTTTTTTTAGAGATTTTTTTTCTTCTTTTTTTGGACACTTCCACACACGGTCGCCTGACCCCAAACTAAGCAAAGCTTGTACTATGGCTGCCAGAGACTGATATACATACTTAGATATTTTTAAATACATACTTAAATAGATATTACATAATAATCAAAGAAACTTTCAAGAACTGTGTAAGGATACTGAAAAGTATATAGAATTAAGAGGACTTGATAAAAGCATGGGAAGCGTTCGCTAACAGCTCCACAAACGGTTATTTTCAAAGGAATCCAAATAAATTACTGAAAGGGAAAAACGTTAATTCCTCTTCGATTCGACTTCATTTATCAAGCAAAGAGACCTATAAATATTCTGGAACCCCCAAAAACAGGTAAAAGGAGTAAGTAGCGAGCCCCTTCGTCTGGTGACAGGAAGCAGGTGGACAGCTGAGACGACGATGAATGGTCTGAGCACTGATGTTGGGCAGGGGGACCGTATCACGATGTTGTCAACGGTACAACTTTTAAGAGTTTCGGAATTTATTTTAATACTTAGGAGCGTCCTGCGGTTCCACAAGAACCGTTTATTTTTCAAGGATGAAAAGTACCTTATGTCCTTTTCTGTGGCCCTGACAACGTGCGAAATTTCATGAATTCATGATCGGTTCAGAAGCTAAGGCGTGGAAGAGTAAGAAACGAACAAACTCACTTTCGCATTTATAATATTAGTGGCTCTATGACCTGTAGAACTCGCGGCCGACGTTTGTTCTCCTCTACAGGTCTCATTCCTCAACCGATTCTCGTAAAATGTTGTGAACAGGTTCGGTAATTGTACAGATTTTTTTTGCAGAGTCCGTTTCTGAAAATGTTCGAAACAGATCGAATATACTCACAAAATTTCAGGTTAAGTAATGCAACTTGTTGAGGAACACAAAAATCTGAAAAGAAATCCGGACAGAAATCGTAGAAACGAAAGCATTTTTGTCAAAGCTGAAGCAAAGACGCTTCGCTCGCTATCGCTCGTTGGGTCGATTACCAAGTTAGCAAGCATAGTTAGCATTAGGACTAGAATAATAATGTACACTGTGTGTACATATACCATACGTAAAAAATCCAAGAATTGCGAGTGAAATTAGAAATTAAAATATAAAACAACTTAAACCTAGGTTGATAAAATTACCATGCTGGGTTTCAACCGCTGAAGCTGACAGCTTAGAATTTTGGATAACGCTGCCACTTTTATAAATGCTTACAATACAATACAATACAATACAATACATCTTTATTGCACACCAAAAATACAAAGTAAAACAAACATAAAGAGAATATTAAAAATAAAATATCATTCGGCAGTACAAGGGCGGCCTTATCGCCTAAAGCGATTTCTTCCAGGCAACCTTTGGATGGACAGGACAGAACGAAATATGATAAACGGTCGGTGGCATACATAAATACTAAATAATATGCTTCACGCTTTCCATCGAGTGAGTTGCTCGCTTCATCACTGACTTGTATAAAAAGGAAGTAACTATCTTCAAGTATGTATTTACCGCTGCCTTTTCTAGAAAGATTTCGAAAGGAATTAGTGTAGGAAACCTTTATTCATGAAGAATAATCTTGTTATCGAATCTTTTGCCGTCCCCCAATCTCTTCCCTATAAAACTTTTAAATATCAAAAGAGACAGACGAGAATATCGCAAAGCTTTTTCTAGGCCATAAATAATGTTAGATAAATAATATGTATCATTGCCTCGTGTCGTACTCGCGACTTCAGTAAAATGTTCTCCATTTTCGGGGTGAAAATTCAAATAGTTTACCAAAATGAAGGGTGTGGAATTCAGCTTTGCGTGTTCAAAGAAAACGTTCAGCTTTTATGATACGTGTCGATTTGACGTAGTCATAACACGTTGTTTTGCGCAGCAGGATCGAAAAAATATCTCATTTTCTTACCCTTTGACATGCTATTAATATCACGCGTGCGATACAAAATAATACGGGCTTGTAAAAAGTCATTTTACGCCTCAGAGTCAAAATTACATTCACCGTATTTACTTTTGGTGAGTCGACAGTTGCAATGTACATTCTACATTCTACAATCTACCTACATTGCACAATTAAATGCCAACAAAGTAGTTTTACAGAATGATTCTAAATTAAACATCTCCGAGATAACTCTGTAAGTTCTCTAAAATACTTCTTAAGTTACAGCTCATTAAAGTCTGAACAAAGCGATATCTTGCTCGAGTCGCTACCTCCGACTGCATCTGATAGAAGTATATTAGTCCATAAAGCAGCGAGTCCTAGAGTCACGTTTTTAATTAAACCAACTTTATTAAGTAGTAGGAATAACTTCGCTAGTCACACGAGTTGAGTGGAACTTTATTGCACGTTACTTTCAATTGGCGCCCAACGTGGAACCGTGCAAAATGCGGGTAGTTAGACATTCCTATGCAAATGACATGTTTAAATTACCGACAAAACACACAAAATTTATAAGGCGACATAAACATATAAATCGAGTTTTAGGGTATAATTTATGTGCGGAAAATAAATCTGTAAGCGGATACAAGCTTATCCGTCCTTTCAAAATAAGGGAACGTAGGCGTAGGTCCGACGCACCCGGAAGTCGGATGACGAATGCCCACATCTTTACCCCGGGACGGGTTATATAATGCGTAAAATTACTGTCTTCAGCCATCTTCGTTCATTGTGTCTTTTTCTGCTCGTGAAATGAATCTCTTTATTTACGTAACCAATTTTGAGTGACTCAATTTGTGTTAAGCAACAATTGTGTTATTTCGTATTCTGTTATTGTCAATACATCTAATTTTGTTAATCTTTAATGAGACCTATAAAATGTGCTAATAACGATCTTTTCTCGACCTTCTCGTGACCTTTATTGGCTTCACCTTGAACGGGAAGTGGCTGAAGGTCAGGCGATAGAATGGTAATGGGATATTTGTTTCGGCTGTTATTTCTTTAATGGACATAGAAACGATTAACTAGAAACCTATTTTCTATACTATCAGGTTTCTAATTACAAAGAGGAATGTAAAAGAAAACCCATAATTTAAACTAGCCGTGATAGAGTTTTCGATCACGCTGTCTTTTAGCATTTAATAAGCTATATTCAACCGCCTAGCCCGTCTTAACAAATACATCTGTACGACAATTTTGTGATTATGAAGTCGGGATCTTCAGAGATAAAACAGACTTTTTAAAACAGGCGAAAGTGATCACTTCCTCAGTGATAAATTAAAAGTAAAAAAAAATTCGACAACAATTTTCAGCAACACCGATTTTCATGAAACAGCTAAAAACACTCCTGACTAATTCACACACACAAACACACACACACACACACACACACACACACACACACACACACACACAGTCACGTCAAACTTATGACATTTCGTCGTTTTTGCGTCGGGGTTAAAAATGAAACCAACTTGGACACTATTAGAAAGCCTTAAAACTCCTATCCATTAGGTGTATACAATGAACAAATGTTCATTGTGTGAAATATGTGCGTATTGTACGAGTATGTATGTCATCTGCTACATGACTGGAGCCCGGTGTATGGCGACAGGCTCGCCCCTGTCACATTTGGGACTGAATATCGGTCGGCGAAGTGTGGGTGTTGTATTACACCTCTGCCAGCCCCCTCGGGGGAAAGGCGTGACGATATGTTATAATACCACTTCAAATCTTCGCGAAAATAACTCTTACCAATTTATTAAGAAAACAACCAAAGAAAGCTAACGTTGTGACTTTATTTTCCAATTGTTGTTTAATCCGACGCTCGAGACACTTATCTCGAACATGTGGCATAAGACGGCGGTCACGTATCGACTACTTGAGCTTAATTAAGCGTTTCAAGTTCTGCGTTGGACGTTAGTAAGTACTTTGTAAACGTACAGTTACTAAGGTCTCTACGGAGTCTAGATGTCAATATACAGGGTGTTACAAAAACCCTGTTGTAATCGCGAGGTGCGGATCGAGTATCGACTGGAGGATGTAATTATGCTAATTTAAATTAAATATTGACTAAAAACATTTTAAACACACATCGCGCTCCACCTTCCTAAAAGCGCGAAAGCAAACACTGATCGCGTTGGTTTTATTTGTAAACTATTCGCGTCGTGCCGCTACTTCCTACTAATATTATAAACGCGAAAGTTTGTAAGAATGGACGGATGGATGGATGGATGTTTGTTACTCTTTCACGCCAAAACGGCTGAACAGATCTGGATGAAATTTGGCATAGAGATAGATTATAGTCTAGAATAGCACATATGATACTTTTAAACCGCAGGTAAAACCGCGGGGCGCAGCTAGTTCTTAGAATAAAAGCCGCCAACGTATGATACACATTTGTTAACATTTCTGTCAAATTTCATTTTTTTCTTCCGTTCTTAAACCGACCATAACTCTTGCTATTTTGAACTTGCATGTTTTTTGGTATTTTTGCATGAATACTTTTATGTGTGTGTACACGACCTTTGATTATCTTACAGGGTTTTTGTAACATGCTGTATGTATTGTTTCTATTCATTAATACTCCATCCAAACTAATATTATAAACTAGCTGCGCCAAGCGGTTTCACCCGCGGTTAAAAAGTATCCTATGTGCCAATCTAGACTGTAATCTATCTCTGTGCTAAATTTCATCCAGATTTGTTAAGCCGTTCTGGCGTGAAAGAGTAACATCCATCCATCCAAACATACAAACTTTCGCGTTTATAATATTAGTAGGATGTGAAAAAAGTTTGTTCGTTTATTTCTGTGTTCATAACGCCTTCAGACTTTAAATATTCAACAGATTATCATGAAATTTGCATAAACGTTGTCAGCACATGCCGGAGACGACTTGTCTCTCCACCGTTTTATCCGCGCTTAGATGTGACAAAGCTAGAATACGGATATGTTTCTCTCTTTCTCGCAGGATACAAACGGTGGTAAGACAATTTGTCTCGGGCCCATGCTTGCATTGTAGGGGTAGAGAAAGGACATAGAGTACTTTTGCGCGGCGATACGACTCGAGATCGCGCAGCGTCAAATACGAAACGTAACAATAATGTCAATATTACCTCGATAGACTGCCTCGGTGGCTCAGTTGGTAGTGAACCTGCCTGCTAGGCTTGGGGGCATGGGTTCGATTCCCACCCAGGGCAAACATTTATGTGTTGAACATTTGTGTTTGTTCTATGTCTGGGTGTTAAAATCTATTTGATTTTGCATTTAGAAATATCTATGTATTGTATATCAGTCTCTGGCAGCCATAGTACAAGCTTTGCTTAGTTCGGGGTCAGGCGACCAAGTGCAAAAATGTCTCGAATAAAAAAAAAATGTCATGGTAGGTAAAATAGACATGTTTCCAGGTATGTCTTCTGTGATGTTGAATTTGGACTGAGGCAGTTGATACCTGAGGCGTGGTATTACACATCCTTTTCGACAATCTAGGACCAAGCCATGCCGTGAAATGACCTAGTCGTGTTTCGGGATGTAGTCCGGTCTAACCGTTCCGAAGACGGGTCTGAGTAGTAGCGCACTTGTAGCACCTCACTCAACTGCCGTCTTTGCACTTCTTCACTCTACAAAACTTTAAGGCTAAAGTGAATAAGTACCTTATAGGTCGTCGTGCTCCATCTTAGACCACAACTTCGCTTAACATCAGGCGAGTTTGTGGTCAAACGCCGACCTATTCTACATAAAAAAAAACAACTCTTATCAATAGTAATTCGTAACTACAATGAACTTTCCCTCGCTATTTATTGAATTAACTTGTAATAAATGGTTTTACTTTGCTTGGGGTCAGAACTGAGAGATTGTGGTAGACTTTACTAGACTAGGCTAGACTAAATCCTTATTTACTAGAAGCGAAAGTATCGGAATTTTGAGGATAATATCAACATGCCTATGAAGTTTGTTGGTACTTACTTGAGCAGTCTAGAAAGTTTTGCAACTTGTTTGAACGTTGGTTGCCGGATTAAGCAGTCTACTGAATATTACTTATCTGTGCTCCTTTAATATATTTTTTTACTTAAATATTATTCCATCATTTTTAATGGTTTTAATTTTAATGTATCTTAATGTTACTATTAAGAGTAAGGTAACTTTTTCTTGTGTTACTATTTTCTCTTGACATTATTTTGGTATTTAATGGATTTATGACTTGCGGTTTCATCCGCGATTAAAAAGTATCCTATGTGCTATTCTAGACTATAATCTTTCTCTGTGCCAAATTTTATCCAGATCTGTTCAGCCGTTCTGGCGTGAAAGAGTAACAAACATCCATCCATCCATCCATACATACAAACTTTCGCGTTTATAATATTAGTAGGATAGGATTTTTATTCAATCCAATTGGACATTGTAAGTTTAATCTATTTTGACATCCTTATACCTAATTGTTACTTATTATTTGTACTTACTTAATACAATTGATTTTAATTTAAATGATTTTTTAGTAATTGTTGACTCGCTACACGCTTTGGCGTTGCTGTTAGGGCCCTTTTCCTGTCACGCGGATTGCCGCCCACGCGCGGACCTAGTCCGCGTGCGGGCTGCCCGCATCCTATCATTTCATACATATTTTTCCAATCATGCGGGCAGCAAGTGCGTGGAACGCGGATTGGTTGCGGGCGTGCAGTCCGCGTGCGTGCTAACCGGATGCGGGTGGCGTTCTTCTGCCTTCAGTGTTGTTTTCACGGTGACTCGGGACGCATGCATGGTCATAGTAAGCCGACACACTAGTCACTGGCGACACGCACGACACTGCAGCGGTAAACAAAATCTTTGTCTTGCGTGCAGCCAGGAGCGTGTTATCACCCGCATGCGGACCACATCCGCGCGCGGGTGGAAATCCGCATGACAGAAAAAGGACCCTTAGTGTGTTAATTTTTGTGAATAAATAAATAAACTTACCAGCACCTGCCTTCTGTACAGACTGATTCAAACTTAGTGACGGCTGTGAAGTGCGCCACAAGCGAGACTTTGCGACGGCGTCTCTCTGACGCTCGCGCATACCTTCGTTTCTGCTATTGCGCAGCGTTTCGTGCCTAACTTCACAGCCGCAATTAAGTTTGAATCAGCCTGTACCTACTCTTTAACTTAACCCCGTTTAATCATAAAAAACCTACTCATCAGTCTGATCGTACAAATTTGAGCCATATCAAAATCTAGTACTGAATTATTAAAGACTAAAATAGCAGGAAAATAAAGAATCAGTTCCGAAGATTTAGAAAGGAGGGTCGAAACTGATGTTACAGAGATCATGGTTGAACATTTTATATTCACTCCAGTTACCGCCGAGCCTCACCGGGCTTGTGAATTATGGAAAACTGTTTTAAATTTAAACAACAGCGATTTGGTGCTGCCTTCGGGAATTTAGAACTACCCGCCGTTACAACGGCCCGCTCCGTCGTGATTTTCCGAGCTTAGTAAAATACTAAGAGAAATTTCAAACACCCTTAAAATTTAAATCTAAACAACCGTAGACTTGTTGCTAAAGATTTAGAGAAGCGTAAACTAAATAGCTAACGAGTCGAATATTCTGCTTTCATGTCAGGGATAAAATGCGAGTATCTTTCAAGAATTAAGTACATCTTTCATGCTGGAGAAATCTCATGAATTAGTAGTACACTTTTCTGATCTATAATCTTCTTAATATATATAAATCTCGTGTCACAATGTTTGTCCTCAATGAACTCCTAAACCACTTAACCGATTATAATAAAATTCGCACACAATGTGCAGTTCGATCCAACTTGAGAGATAGGATAGCTCACATATATCTATAATTATATATATAAATAAAAAAAAACCCCCCGACACATCATCAAACATAGCTAAAAGCACTCTCGACTAATTGACCTTTCAAAACAAAAAAAAATAAATATCAAAATAGATTCATCCGTTCAGCTGCGATGCCACACACTCAACCACCCACCCACCCACCCACACACACACACACGCACACGCACACAAACACACACGTCAAACTTATAACACCTTGTCGTTTTTGCGTCGGGGTTAAAAATGCGAATATCCTACTTCCTACTAATATTATAAACGCGAAAGTTTGTAAGGATGGATGTATGAATGTTTGTTACTCTTTCACGCCAGAACGGCTGAACAGATCTAGATGAAATTTGGCACAGATATAGATTGTAGTCTAGAATGGCACATAGGATACTTTTTAACCGCGGGTGAAACCGCGGGGCGCAGCTAGTCTTTCATGAATTACATCTTTCACACTGGAGAAATCACATTAATTCGTAGTACAGTTTTCTGATTTAAAAAAAAACAATGCAAACAGCAAAGATATTCAAAAAACAAAAAAGCGATTTTATTTCGATAAAAATAAAATTATTAAAAAAATCTACAAAGGAATTGGCCAGAGAAATGGACGAAAGAAGTCTTTGAAACATTTTATTTAATAAGGCTTTGTACAGCTCTTCGTACGTAATTGTAAATTAATTGCCTTCTCAGGAAAAAGGGACTCCTAATGGTTAATTAGGCAAACGATAAATATATTTTTGAGTGGAAGACGGCGCTTGATTGTGCTCCTAAATTACGAGTCGGTACGATGTTGTAATTTAAAAGATTGTAAGCTTCCACGTATTTCTTGTATATTGCACTTACACTGGTCAACATTGCCATTAATATGCAAATATGATGTTAACAATCAAAATAGTACAAGTAACAATATTAAAAGAAAAACAAAAACCCGGCTGCAAAATGTTGTACCCAAGTCACTTCCACTATCAAGACGATTCAAATGACACCTCACATGTCGAAATCCATCAAGCTGTTTAGGCTGTAGGGCGTGCCAAAGAAACCTGATACATACATACCCACACACATACACTCGAAAAACACAACGCTCCTTCTTGCGCAGTCTGCTAATAAGGTCAATCATGTCGTCATTGGAACAACATGAAACTTCATGTCAAGTTTCAGGTTGATCATTTTAAAACTCTGTTCTTTCATTCATCATTTTAAAACACTTATCATATGGGCATTGGGCTGAATGATAAGTGTTTTTGGGTGTCAAAAATTTCATTTAAACCAAATCCAACACTATAAACTTCATAAAATAGAAAAAAAACCCCTGCCTGAATTTCTTTGCCATCCTAACTAACATTATCTTTTAGGTATACAACCTTTTTAAACAACTACTTGTCACACCATAAATATAAAACCAAGCGACACAGTTCATCACCAATTCGCTTCACGGAGCATCCTTAGCGGACAAACAAGAAAAAAAAGGTAAAATATTGGATTCTCGGAAGCGAGAGGTTTCAATCGCGGGCTTATTTAATTAAACGCAACCCCATGGGGTTGTCTGCCGTCTGTGTTACATAGTGATTTTATTTTCCTACGAGAGACAACTATTCTGCTTTGCCCATTCTTAGCCGAGGAAAGGAAATGTCGTTGGGAAATTAAAAGTTGTCGATGGAGAATACTTCAATTTAAGACTACTTTTGTTTGACTAGTTGAGGCTTATTTTAAGTTTTTTTTTTTGATAATGAATAGGTCAACATTTGACCACCAACTCGCCTGATGTAAAGCGACATTGTGGCCTAAGATGAAGCACGAAGACCTAGTAGGTACTTATTCACTCTGGCCTTGAAGATACCTAGGCTGTAGTTAGTCGGAAAACAGATGGTGGCAAACGATTCCAGTCCCTAGCCGTTAGTATTAAGAAGGTGAAGTACTCAAGTTATTGTCGAACAAGCAATTGCTGGTTGTCTCTTCAGCCTCTGAGACCTCACTTTTACTCTGTCAATTATGATTCTAGAGTAGAAGTAAATTGTTAGTCAACTCGTGTATAGCTCTGTGTTAATCGAGTGCAGTACTAAGCTAAACAAAATATGATCTGATTTGTCAAGCATGCACTAATAGTCAGACACACAATATGATGTTCGTTTCTGTATCATTTGCTTAGGAAAACGTGCTATATCATTGACTACGTCATAACAACGCCAGTTTTCTGCGCAATCCTGAAAAATGGGAACCTGAGACAAACAATACCTACCCCATTTCAGTTTAACTTTCCAAAGTTAATTCCGGAAAGAAACAGTTACTATTACTATGAAATATTCCCTACGAGCTGGTAGGAAGCTTAAGTGCACTTGGTGGTCGCGAGTGTTGATATATTCCGTCCCCAATGCAGGTCCCTTATAAAAATGTCATGTCTGCGGCGAGCGGTGCCAACACCGCTACTGTCGCCTGTACTACGGTACTATACAGAGTAATCGAAGGTCGACCCTGGAATAAGAATAACATACCGGGAAAATGCTTCTATTTTTCCACCTAAATACAATCCAGGGATGTGCAAGAGAAAAGTATTTTATCTCCTAAGCACACCTTCAATCACGTCGTCGCTTCCCATCAGGCGAGTCAGTGGTTAAACGCAAGCCTAGTCCGTTGTAAAAAAAATATGCGATAAACTAAAAAAAATGTTGAGCACTCGACAATTCCATTATCATTATTATGGAACTAGAGGAAGAACTTAGGATCTTGGACTCTAACATTCTTGAACTAAAGTATTTACGTTCCTACTTACTAAGTAAGGATAGTCGATATATATATTTTTTTTGCGTAACTGCGCAAGAAGGAGGATTATTGTTTAGAGTTTTTCTGGCGAACAAAAAATGTTGCGGCTAATAATGCAGCCGCAGTTAGACTACTTTTATTTAATGCTGGGTTTCTAAAATAAATAGGTACCTAACAAAACGAGGTTCAATTAAAACGGAACCACAGGAATTTTAAAACAAACCAATTTCAGAAACTACTCATTTCGAGGCAGCGAGCGTTTCAGTCAAGGTTTGCTTAACACAATTAATTTGCTCCATACAAAACTGCTTCAAACGAGACAAAGGAATTTTTTGTTAACTGAATTACTAAATTGCAATTAAAAAAATGGTTGTCTGGTTAAAATGTTTACGGACGATAGTTTAACGTGAGAACGTCATAACAAAACATTGATGAAATCTTCTCCTCGGACGCATAGGCCAATCGAGTGGAAGAGAGATAGATGCGGCGCAAGCCGATCGTGCCTTTCACTCGCTCGTGTAGCGTTCTCGTTACGATCGACCGAACGTAACGGGACAATGAGTCATCCTTTTTTGTGCGTGCAGCCGACGTTCATCGATTTATTAGACGTTGTCACGTCAATAATTTGAAAAAAAAATACTGACTGTTTTGAAATTCTGCTAAAGTGGACATTTGGTTAAATTGACCATGATGTCCAAGATAGATAGCCATTTCATTATGTGGTTTCCCAAATTAATGATTAAAGTTGTCTTTGCAGGTTTGTAATTCAAAAACAAGTAACAAAGTTGATTTTTTTATTTTCATACAATATCTAACCCAACCGTTGTAACATATAAAAGAATCAGGGCTTACAGGGAGTCGAACCCATTGCAACTGTCATGCAGATACAAGTATCAATAAAACATTTAAAAAAATCCCCAACACCGATTTTCATCAAACATAGTTAATCACTCCCGACTAATTTTATTAATAGAACAAAAACAAACAAAAAATACGAAATTAAATTTATCTATCCGTTCGGAAGCTACGATGCCACACACACACACACACACACACACACACACACACACACACACACACACACACACATTCCCCATACACACTCACACAAACACACACACACACACACATACACACACACACACACACACGCGTAAAACTTATAACACCCCGTCGTTTTTCCGTCAGGGGTTAAAAACATAACATCTTCAACGGGTCATATCGTTGCTGCAATACAACTTGAAAGAAAAGCCCCTAAATTTAGCATTTCTTTAACCCACTCCCATTTTCTCGGTATTATAATAGGTTTAGCCGCCGGGGAACTGGATTAATTCTCTCTCCTTTGTAGCGAGAATGGGAGAATATTATGAGTTATTGTTGAAAGGTCCGACCAATTTAGTCACGAGCGGCGGGATACCCGTAGTTTTAGACGAGCGTATTGTTGCGTGAATTTTTCTCAGTTTTGTCCATACTTTGGTTAGGACAAAGATTATGGTGAGTGCAGTGAATATGTCGTATATTCAGTGCTAGCTGCGGCACGCGGTTCCACCCGCGGTCCCACAGGACCCGTAAAGGACTTGTAGTCCTTCTCTGTACGCCAGACAACGTGTGTGCAAAATTTCATGTCGATCGGTGGAGTCGTTAAGGCGTGAAAAACAAACAAATGAACTCACTTTTGAGTTCATAATCATTAGTAGGATTAGGAGGGAGGGAGAGAGAGAGAGAGAAAATGAGGCGTCTTCGTCCATTTTGTGGTATTTGTGCAGATATTTGTGTCAATAAAAATGAGTTCTAATACTTCGATTAGCTGACACCGAAATTCTCAAAACGCTAGTGTTGATATTTTGATGCCCAAAAATGAAATACGCTCTGTTACCACACAACAGGGAGCAATCTGTGCTGCAGCCGTTATTCAGCTAACAGTTTCACGAAAACAGTCACAAGCAAGAGTGAATAGGCACTTCATGGGGAAGCGTGCTCCATCTTAGACCGCATCGTCACTTTCGATCAGGCGTGTTGTGGTCAAACGTGGGCCCATTCAATCATAAAAAAAAGTCACTCAACTTTTCAAAACTAATCCTCAAACATAATAAAACAGAAAAACAAGGCTTTTAACTAACATATAAGAGTTTTATCCAAAGAAAACAAGCGTAACAGAACTACGAGTCAACCTGAGACGTAGCGCAGACGTTGAATGAAAAATGTACATCTGGGGCCTGTTGGAGAAATTCGTTCAGTTTACTAAGATAAATGATCTTTACGGGGTTTTGCTACAGCGAGACTATCTACACTTTATTTTTTCTGTAAATACATAGTATGTATGTATATACATTACATAGTTTTTTGTTTATCACCTGTTCTACCATTTAGCTGAAGTTCTTAGGTCTTCGGACGGCCTATAACCTCCACACCAGGGCTAGTCACAATCAGCAAAGTCAAAGTTAAAATGTTTTTATTTCATTGGGTATCAAAGATACACTTATGAACGTCAAAGTTTTATAATAGACTCGACCGCCTTGTTCGAAAAGAGCCGCTACTCAGAAGAACAGGCAAGAAACTGAGGGGCATGATTGTATCAATAAATAAATTACTGTCTCACAAATGTTGGCTGAAAAGTAGGTAATTTCATATTATATCTATGGCTACTTGGCGGAAGTGGAAAGCTCCAGACATTTTTGTCTTCTGAATAATTGCTAACCTTATAATATCCTCATTTCATTAACGTAGTTTTTACATGTGATTTGTATTTTCCTTCAGTGGTACTTACTGAAGTCAAGCTACAGATGACTTGCCCATTTTTTGGATGGGTAACAGTGTATAGTTTTTTTACAAAAGCTTAGATGACACGGCACGGTACTTCTACGCACATTTCAAACTAGTTTTCTATGTAGAGTAAATAGATTGCGAGTACGCCTATTGAAAGCATAATATATTGGAGCCCGCTTTCCAAGTTCTATTTTTATCCCTTTCACCTGCCTGAAATAACCTCTTTTCCCTAATCGAAGCTCAATTCCTCCACTTTCGGTAAGAGTGTGTATTTGGCAAGATTCTGAGCAAGCACTTATAGATTTTTTTCACCTTTTTGATGTGATTTCTAAGTATGAAATGAATCATATCTCCGATGTAAATGTATCAATCGTAGGTCCTAGGTTTACCTAAGTCAAAGTAAAAAATTGGTTGTCTGTAAAGTCTGTTTAAGGACGATAGTTTAATGTGACAACGTCATAACAAAACATTGATGAAATTATTGCATACTTCCGCTCTAGCTCCGATCGTTACGTTACAATGAGCGTAACGGGACAATGAGTCATCCTTTTACGTGCGTGCAGCCGGCGTTCATCGATATATTAGACGATGTCACGTCAAAAGTAAAAGAGATGCTTATGCCCAATTTATACGAGCAGAAGGTAAGGCGAGGATGTGGCGGCGCGGGCGTGGATAAGGTTCAAGTGCAGTGCCACTTTAACACTTGTTCTTAAGAAATGTAAGAAAGCAACGTGTCTTGATTGTACACAAACGACTCTTCACAGTTTTAATGCCCGAACCGTGTCCGCTTTGCATCCTCGCCTTCCGACCGGCCTGTATAATTTAGTCCTAAGGATACAATACAAAACAACACAATACAATACATCTTTATTGTACACCAAAAACACAAAGTAAAACAAGCATAAAGAAGAAAAAAAACATTCGGCAGTACAAGGGCGGCCTTATCGCCTAAAGCGATTTCTTACAGGCATCCCATGGATGGACAGGACAGAACTAAATATGACACACGGTGGCATGCACAAATACAATAGTAAACAAAACATACCTATAGTAAGAACATATCTACACAAACACCTATAGGTACATACATCTAAATTTACAATACATAAATCAGAAACATACGTAACAACACACATCACAGTTTAATATTAGTGTAAAAATTTTATCCAAAAGTTGCATAACAAAATGATCGTGATAATGATGAGATACAAAATATTATCGTCATCGAATTCGAAATACCAATTGAACCATTTTCATAGAGCTTCGTATATAAATCAATGATAAAGACTTCTGAACGCAATCCAGACATCAGAAGTGGGATCGGCTCTATTCATGCCGTCTGCAGTGCATTGCCAATGCATGTGCTTTTCAAACCATTGTGAGTTTTGACTTATGACTTAAACACCCCTATTTGGAGCTGTCAATGGCTTTAGGGTGGTGATTTGGGGGATTTCAATTTAAATGTGGTGCCTTTAAGAGATTTTCGTTCCTTTCGCCTCGCCTCAAGACACAACAAACTTTCCATTGTTAAAAATGTGGTTTTTATTATTAGTTTTATGAAAGATGTCTTAGATAATAGACACAAGAGATTTATGACACGCGAAAATTTACCTTTAAAAGGTACTTATGTAAAGATAAAAATATTTTAATACCAATACCGAAATCCAAAAATACAATGAGTGAAAAACTTAGGAGTTATGACATTAATACAGCATAAGTAAAAAGAAAAGCAGACATAGTTTTTCGACTGATTCCTGCGGCCCTCGCACTAGGCACAAGGCCCGTATCGCGGAGACCAAGAATACATCAAGTACCTTGAGATATTGATATATTTCGGAGGCATCCTAACACATTTTTAATAATTATTATTTTTTTCTCAATTTTTATTTTTACAAAAAGATATCTCGTATTACACATAAATAATACTATAACAAATAATGACGTAAAAGTAAACATTTTATATCTGAAGTGCAAAAAGCGCTCGAAAATGTGTTTGAGGGAATTGAGTGTGTGAGAGGTCTGAGAGGATGTGTGTATAATAATCTAAAACAAAAACAATAGAAGATTATGCACCGAGGGGGAAAAGCAGTGTCTTACGTCGCGTGCGGCTTATTGAACGAGGAACTCTAGTAAGAGTCCAGAATCTAGTAGAGTCCATGTAGAATCTTGAGTCAAGCTAGGGGTTCAAGCCGCCCAAGACAAAGCCACTGCTTTGTCCTAGAGGTGAATACTCTACTTTTCACACCTGCGAGGCAATCAAAAGGAACTGTGAAAATATGTTACCCCAAACACCGTCTTTTGTTTTAAACAGCTTATGGTGCAGCTGCCTTATTTTCTTTTGTGGTAGCCAGTTCTATTTTCGAATAATCTCTTCTTACAGTGCCCGTATGCTGAGTTTTTATTTAATTTTTACCTCTTTGTTAGGGAACTCCCTTGGGATTTTCGTACAACGTTATCTCCCTAGGGAAGCAATGCCTTGCTTTGCTACGTTGCTTACTACTGCTTGCGTTGAGACTAAGTGATATGTAATTCATTGTTTGTGTCATTGTTGAGCAGGTGGTGTGAAAATAAATATTTTGGGAAAGTTTCGTTTTAACCATGTTATATTAATATACTCCGCCAGGTATAGCAATCCGGTCACGCGGGCAACACGTAGTGACGTCAATCGATGCTTAAGCAGGACCGAAATAAGTCATTTGCAAATAGTTCGAAAGAGACGGATGGCGATGACGAGTGACGTCATTACGTGTTTGCTCCCGGAATGACTAGACATTGTTTTTTTGGATTATAGTTTTAACTACATTTATTGTGTGTGTGTGTGTGGTATTTATATACAAGTTATAATTTTTTACTGTGTCAAAGTGTAGACTTTACTAATAAGTAAATTAGATTAAATCGTCTCTATTTCGCCAATATACATATTTGACCTTTTTACTGATAAAAACATAAAGCTACTCGTAGATCTTTAATTTTCTTATATCTCGCTTCTTTAATATGCTCCATGGCAGTAATAAAAGATATGGAACATTCCAGAGTCCTTCGGATTTCAATATTTTCACTGCTATTGCGGTTTGAAAAGGCTTTGTGTAAATTCTTTGAATTGACGCTTTTATCTTTCTTTGACCCTACTCTAAATATCTTATAGAAATTTTAACAACGTTGAATCGTTCTTAGGATTTCCATTTTCTAGTTTATTAAAATATTTTGAATTGTTGATTCTTAGGATATTTATTATTGCTTTTTTACCATTGGTTTTACCATTTTATCTGAGCTATCTGAAGGTATTTTTACCCGACTGCGCAAGAAGGAGGATTATGTTTTTCAAGTGTATGTATATATGTATGTATGAGGTTTCTTTGGCACGCCCTACAGCCTAAACAGCTTGATGGATTTCGACATGTGAGGTGTCATATGAATCGTCTTGATAGTGGAAGTGTCATAGGGTACAGCATGCAGCCGGGTTTTTTGTTTTTCTTTTAATACTGTTACTTGTTTCTTTTGCATCTTATTAATGCGGTGTGCAGACCCAAAGCTAAGCTAACTTAGTTTAGCTTAGCTCGCTTACCTGACGTAGTTTTCCATACTTGCTTGCATAGTTTGCGGTCTGCACACAAGCATGGAAAACTTCGTCAGCTATGCCAGCTAAGCTAAACTAAGTTAGCTTAGCTTTTGGCCAGCACCCCGTATAAATGGTTTTTCCGGGTGGCTTCTAATGATATCAGGATTCAGGAAGTGTTATTTTTTTTTAGCTAGTTTTTTTAAATCGAATCTAATACTATGCTACTACTAATATTATAAAATTGTAAATAAATCTGTCTGTCTGTCTGTTTGTAGGCTTTTCATAACTAAACGGCTATATTGATCTTAATGAAATTTGATAATTAATTACAGTATATCACGAGAAAAGGTTTTGGAAAAGTACTATTTTCTGAATACTCGCGGGTAACTCTATATATTTTTATTTTAAACATACTCACATGCTTATGCATGTATATTCCTCTGTCTATCGTGGTATTTCTATGAGTATTATTACTATGAGAAGTGAAAAAAAGTAGCTTGAAATTAACCAAGAAGTTTTTTCCAAGCATCGTCCGTTTACGATCTTCGATCTTCCCAAATATCTTCAATTATGCCTTGAAACTTTACTCAATTCCCTAGTCGATGCCTAGCCCTAAACATGATCCGGAATCCATTAAGTGCGCAGAGTCCAGACAAAAAGGACCCAGATGTTTCAGGAAATTGACTCGAGGCGCTCGTCTGAGCACCAGATTTATGAGCTGGTTGTCTTTTTCGTCTTCTCAATGGCAGGTACAGCTCGGTTCGGATTGTCTGCCTTGCTTCTGATGTTATTGTAAATTGTTTGTTGATGTATCTCGTTTTGTTACTTGCTTGCTGAAACATCGCTAGAATTCATGTCTCTGGTTTGCGCAATGGCACAATAAAACGAATTGGATGATTGGATGATTTTAATGTTATAACAAAAACACTGAGAAGAACATCGCTAAGAATGCTGACAACGTTTTTGGACGTCATGATCATAATAGCCATAGTTTGTTTACTGCTAAAGTTTTGCCTAATATATTTGACTGCCTCGGTGGCTTAGTTGGTAGTCAACCTGCCTTCTGAGCTTGGGGGCGTGGGTTCGATTCCCATCTAGGGCAAACATTTACGTAATGAATATTTGTGTTTGTTCTATGTCTGAGTGTTAATATATATTTAAGTATGTTTTTAAAAATATCTAAGTATTTATATCAGTCTCTGGCAGCCATAGTACAAGCTTTGCTTAGTTTGGGGTCAGGCGACAGTGTGTGGAAGTGTCCCGAATTTATTTATATTCCAATAAATTCAGCAGCTTTCTGAGATTCTCAGCTCTATACATGGGTGGCTCTAAATAATACCAGCATTGATTTCTGGTTTATTGACGTGTCGCGTCACCGCTTATCAGCAAGCGTCTGCTATTTACCGTTTTTCAACTCTACAGTAACCCTGTACATACAAATGTACATACTCGTATATCGGATAAATAGGCGATCCGATTACTAGAACGGTTGCCGGCACAGATGTTCCTCGAAACAGTGGACAGCCACTGGAAAATACTTTACTACAAGTTTCTGAGCTCGGTCGCTTATCACTATACAGAATAAATAACAGTATACGCTATAGTTTCGTCCGTTCCTTCAATAAGAACCCTTGCGGTGTTTTATGAAGTGCTGCAGACTTGGGAACTTTTATTTTCTTTGGCGAGTTTTCAGAACTTTCTCTACAGAAGGAGTGATAGTTAGAAACCGTGATGTCGGTAATTATTTTGTTTAATCGTATTTATAGGAGTGCTTGGAAGTTTTGTAAAGTATCTGTAGTTAGGTTCAGTGATTTGTGCTGTAAAATATTGCACCTACGCATCTAGAACACTTTTTTTTTTTAAATGTAGATTAGGTCGGCGTTTGACCACCAACTCGCCTGATGTTAAGCGACGTTGTGGTCTAAGATGGAGCACGATGACCTCTAAAGGTACTTATTCACTCTAGCCTTGAAGTGTAGAGTGAATAAGTACAAAGACGGCAGTTGAGTGAGGCGCTACAAGTGCGCTACTGCTCAGACCCGTCTTCGGAACGGTTACATCGGACTACATCCCGAAACACGACTAGGTCATTTCACAGCATGGCTTGGTCCGGTGGGTGGTAACTAGCCACGGCCGAAGCCTTCCACCAAAGTTTGCTACCCGGTTAGCACTACCCGGGGACCACGTGTAGGAAATCCGAATATAGGACACTCCTACGGACGTGGGTAGCTCAGCCCCCAAAATAAACCGAGACAAAATAAACACTTCAATAAACCGAAAAGTAAGTACCGTATAAGAAATTAAAACATGAAAAAACAAGCAGTGCTAGCCTTACTAAGATGTTCCTTACGCTACAGCGCTTATCTCAAACGACAGAAGCTAAAAAGTATGTCAGACAAATATCTAGTTGAGTAACTCAAACTAATTCTCGAAACATTTCGAAACCGTCGCTAGGTGCTGGGTACGTTCTAAACTACTCGGACTATCAATGAAAGAATTAAACTTTTCCGCTACAGAGCATACAAAGCTACTGTTTGCCAACCAGCCTCATTTCCTGTGATTGTCGCTGCGCTCGATATTTCTAATTCCGCAACCATTTCGCCATCGGACTTAATTTGTGGAACGAGGGTCCACAGCGAAGACGCCGGCTAGCACGCCTTGTTGTAAGGTTCAGTTCATTTGAGACTAGAATTTCTGAGAAATACTAATAAAAGCTGTGGCCTGTGCCATGAAGAAGAGCTCATTTCTCAAAACATTGTAAAAATAAAATTTAGAAGAAAAATGAACAAGGTCTCGAATTGACTTTGAGTTGTATCTTGTATTTCGACTTGTATTTGAAGAACATTTATTAGTGGGTACATAATATAGTACATTATTATAAAGCGGTTTTTAAAATAAAATCAATTATTGAAAAATGTACAAAAACTGTATTGACAATAACTGTGGAACCTGCTCATAATATTTCTCGAAAATCGGTTGAGAAATGTTATGTAGAACAGCAAGACAGACGCCGGACATACAAAAGCATTTTTGCCAAAGCTGTCGCAAAGACGCTTCGCTCGCGCCGCTTGTTGATCAATAAAAACGCAAAATATGTAATCATTGACACTAGAATATAAACACATTGCATTCCTAACTACAAAGGCTACGAAATCGAAGATCTCTAAAAAACAAACTTATTTTAAGTAGATAATCTCGACAAAAAATCACCCTCAATCTAAGGCAGTCGGTTCAAAAGTAGCTTTTCAGCGGGGCTGCTAATAAGTCTCCTTGTAGCAGAGGCTGGGGTGATTCCGCGTTAAATTATAAAGCTTATTAGGCATTGTTCCCTTGTGTATCGTAACTCCCCACAATGAAAATGTTCTACGCTTCATGGTGTGGAGTACGAACTTGCGCCGAGTTTCTCAGTGAGGGTAGTTACGTACTTTACAAGGCGCTGGGGTTTTGATTAATTAAACTTCGTCATTTTTATAGGCGGCTCTCTTAAAGGAATGTAAGTTGATTATAATTGTTTCGTGTAAGACTCTGCTCTTTGTGAATATGTACTTTTGTCGGAAAAACGAAAAATGATGGTATAATAACATATTATAGTCCGCCAGGTATAGCATTCAGCAGCACGTAGTGACGTCAATCGATGCTTAAGCAAGACCGAAATAAGTCATTTACGACAAGTTCGAAAGAGACGGATGACGATGACGTCATTACGTGTTTGCTGGATGCTTGACCTTGTTTTTTTGGATCATGGGAAAAATAAGTTTTTAAAATAGTTTTCTTCCATAGCCAAAATAACTAAGAATATCGTTTCCGTAGTTTATAACTCTTTGATCATCTCCGTCTCTAACTGTCAAATATCAATTACATTTGACAGCGTCGTTCTAAAATTGTTGTGATGTATTTATTTTGACAGTATTATTTACCGAATTTTAATTAAACAAAATTCGAAAATTACCATACTTTTGAAACTATGCCAAACAACGAACAGAAAAGGGTTACCAATGACGATAATGGCAACGGCTGTGAAGGCGATAGAGAAAACGATCCTATTCCATCCACAACGAAAGATCCTACAAGAATTTCCCATAACATGAACGACCTAACAGCTTTTGATTTTAATTCTGCGGATGATATCAGGTAATTATCCAGTGGCTAGTACTCAAATAGGAAAGTCTGTATTCTCTGGACCGTTGCTAGGGTAACATAACTGGAGCCTGGTGTATGGCGACAGGCTCCTCCCAAATCACGTTTGGGACTAAATATTGTGTGGGTGTTATAATACACATCTGCCAGCCATTTCCGAGGAAAGGCATGATGATATGTTATTTTAATGGTAAGGTCGTCGGTAATGTGAAAAGCGCGAACCAAATCGACCACAGAGGCCCGAGTTGCTATCAATAAATACCATGCTCAACAGTGGACAACTAGAGCCTAAAAATTACGTAAGGAACCACATTTTTCTTAAATGAAAAGTATTTAATGTCTTCATCATTATGTACCCTGTCTTTGATATATTACATTCAAGTATGATCGTCAAAGAATACTCCATATTACATAGTGTCCCTACTTCTAGGTCATTTAATGTCGTCTGCTCCTCAAAAACTTACGTACATTTACTTTTGCATTAAAATATAAGTGTGATTGTTTACAGGCAAGCAATGAAAACTGCGAGATACGAATTATTCTCCTACAACCACATAAATCAATCTCAAAGTCAAACGCACAACGACACACAACAAGGAATAGCATCTCCAGTTAATACAGACAAAAACAAATCTGACCAACAAAATTTTCAAAACAGTAAGAGTGACGAAAAATCACGTTTACACAACGAGAGGGCAAGTGCTGGATGTAGTAAAAGTAACAAAACAAGATCTGGAAGACCCCCTAAATGTGGAACTTCTAGAATGATCCAGAAATCAAAAACAAAATCGAGATATGATAACATATACAAAGGAAAGCTCTCTAATATAGTACCGTTTAAGAACAGACGACGGAATTATCAAGACAGTGATACGGAGTCTCTTATATTTTTTAACTAATTTACGATGTGTGATGTGGAGTCTCTTGTATAATGAAATGTGTTTTACGAAGATTTTGATTAAACGACTTTGGAGAAGAACGATACTGTTATTATTTATCTGCTCAGAGTCCCATCACGGCTCAATTACCCTTGACGTACGGTAGGTCGAAGTCCCTGCAGTGGGACGATGATGATGGTAAGAGTCTATCAGTCTACTTAAGTTGAGTCTACTGTAATGACAATTTTGAATGTTTCCACTCCTTAGCTATTGCTGACCATACCTAGCTGTCCGGATTTTGTTTGTAGCGGACTTGAACTCACAGAATTCTTTAGACAGTTCAATTTCCTACACAGACAGATCGAGCTTGTTTGAACTGTCTCCACGGTACGTTAAATAATCATTCGCTCGAGACAAAATAGTTTCTCTTACAGTTTGATTGTTTTAATAAACATTTATTTTGTTATCAGTCGAGCTCGAGACTTGATACGTCCATGAGTGCTATCGCATTTCAGCAATCTCTTAGCGGATCGTATCATATCGGAAATTCAATTTCCGATTGGCTCTCGGGTGCAAGACTGTCTGTAATAGATGGTCTCAACTGTTCTTCTGTAGAATAGTAAGTTGCAGTATGCGAGATTCAGCTAATTGAGGATTATAGTCAAAGAAAATGACGCGTTAGGCTAGATGATAAAAGATGTACATATTTAGTGATACAGTGTTCGTGCATGGACACGAGCGTTACTAAAGTCAAGCAGGAATTACGCTGGACACCAGATGACTCCAGGTGAGGAGTTCACTGAGTAACGGCCAACCCAGTAGTGATACCAAGCAAAAATGTAAGTTTCTAAGTATGTAAGAGCTATTACTGTTGCTTTAGTATCTTGGTACTTCCGTTACCATGAATCCCTTGATCGGACTAAGTGGCGTGATGTAAGAGACATGTATCCAGTGCGTTGATGATTATATTAATTTATTTTATTGTTGCACCAACAAAACAAACACTAACGTATTTTAACATATAACATTCACACACAATTCGTCTGTGCCTCTCTATATATCATAGAATAAAATGAAACATACAACTTGCTGCATGCTTATTAGTACTCATTAGGTATAGCAATAACATTAAAGTTACTGCAGTAACGAAGACATTGAATGTTAGAAAGTTAAATTTTCAGTAGCCTTCTACATATTCTACTTCATCCACCGTTCTTCAGTTTATTTACTGTTCCTCAGGATATGGTTCAAACTCTGCGAACATGATAGATAGACCCCCGAAAGTATTTTGAAACTGTTGAAATCGACGAATATTGATGAATTCCGCCCTTTGCTTGTTTATTTTGCTTGCCAATAGTATTTATTTGGGCGACCTCGTGAATTCGCCGTAAGTAGCCAATTTGGTATGTTCGTTGAATAAAAATGAGCCGAAGATCTTGAGTAGGGTAAATAATGTTATTTGACTTCCTCCATTTACATAGGTAGGCGTAGATCGATTTAAAAATATTTTTGGGGTGTACCTACTGGACTTTCTAGTTGACTTTTTAATTTTGTTTTGACTTGAACATATTTAAAAGTATGGCTAGGAAATTGATGTGAGTTAAATTGGTTTTTAATAGTCATTAACGGTAGTTGTTAAGTATTTAGTGCCAAAAATGGTTTTCATTCAGCTTTTGTAAGAATAGATGGATAGATGTATGGATGGATCTTTGTTTGTTACTCTTTCACGCCAGAGCGGCTTAACATATCTGGAATACTGGATGAAACGTGACATAGAGATAGATTATAGTCTAGAATAGCACATAGGATACTTTTTAACCGCGGGTGAAACCGCGGGGTGCAGTTAGTGCTATATCTGTTAGATGTTTGAATGTGATGCTTGAAATGCAAAAAAATAAATTAAAATTAAATAATGACATTTGAAGCAAATTTCCAAAAGCATTGCTTTATTCCGTACTTACATAGATACATACATATCGTCACGCCTTCCCCCGAGGGGGCTGGCAGAGGTGTAATACAACTCTCACACTTCGCCGGACGATATTCAGTTCCAAATGTGACAAGGGGCGAGCCTGTCGCCGTACACCGGGCTCTAGTCATATAGCAGATGACATACAACCCGTACTTGGACCTTAATACGAGTAATATAAAACGCAAACCTTAAAAAACCAATTTGCCGTCATCCATGTAAACAATTTTTGGACTTTTGTTGATATTTAAAAAAATGCTTAACCGATTTTGTCAAAATTTAAATGGGACCACCTCTTAAGGATAATCTACACGAAACAAAAAAAGAATCATAATGATTGATTAATCATTGGCGGAGTAATCACATAACATACGAGTATATTATAAAAAAAACATACAGACGAATTGAGAACCTCCGCCTTTTTTTGAAGTCGGTAACAAAGTATGTCTCGTCAATTTTATGTCCACGCTCTTATCACGTCAAATCATAAACACCTTACTATACTTTTGTGTTCTCCTTTCTGCAAAATGCAATTGAATGCTTTAGCTCCTAAAATGCCCTATTCATAAAATTCATGTCCTATTAGATTCAGAGCACGTGAGACGAGTTTTCATGTTGTTTTGAGAGCTAATGCAATATAGCGAAGGAAAAATTGGGTTTGAACAGACCCCGGGTGATGAAGACCCGGATATTGACTTTGACATGTTTGAAAAACACGCGTCACGCGTAGGTATCAACTATTATAATGTGTTTCGTTTAATATATTTTCTATGGAGAAAAAATATTTTGGATGTTCTTTTGAAAAACGAGGATGCTTCGTCGTTATTTTTATTTGATAACTAGTTGTTGCTCGCGACTTGTTCGCGTTAAGTCAGAATGTAGTATCCAAAACCCTTCCTCGTGATATACTGTTACTAATTATCAAATTTCATTAACATCCGTTCAGCCGTTTAGCCATGAAAAGCCTACGAACAGATAGACAAAGTTACTTTCGATTTTTAACCGACTTTCAAAAAGGAGTAGGTTCTCATTTAGTCTGTATGTTTTTTTGTATGTATGTTACGCGATTACTCCGCCAATCATGAATCGATTTTAATGATTATTTTGACAGACAGAATTACTTTAAATTTTTAACCGACTTTCAAAAAGGAGGAGGTTCTCAACTCGTCTGTATTTTTTTGTATATATGTTGCGCCCGCCAATTATAAATCGATATTAATTATTATTTTTTTGTTTGGAAGATCATACTTTTGTTTGGCCCCATTTTTTTTTTTTTTTAATTAGTCAAGCGTTTTTTAACATATCAACAAAAATCTAATAATTGTTTACATGGATGACGGCCTGACGGGAGGTTGGTTTTTTAAGCTTTGCTTTTTATATTATACTAGCTTCGCCCCGCGGTTTCACCCGCGGTTAAAAAGTATCCTATGTGCTATTCTAGACTATAATCTATTTCTGTGCCTAATTTCATCCCGGATCTGTTGAGCCGTTCTGGCGTGAAAGAGTAACCAACATCCATCCATCCATTCTTACAAACTTTCGCGTCTATAATATTAGTAGGAAGGATGTGCCAAATTTCATCCGGATCTGTTGAGCCGTTCTGGCGTGAAAGAGTAACAAACATCCATCCATCCATCCATTCTTACAAACTTTCGCGTTTATAATATTAGTAGGATAGGATTATACGTCACTTATTCCGTTCCTGTACCAATCTCGTCTGTTGGATACATTAAAGTGCAAACCACACAAGTTGAGAGTTCGGCACGAATGTTTACCGTGGATGCTAGCGAGCTAGATCATGTTCTTCATTAATTAATAATGTACTAATTAATGCATCGCGGAAACTTGCAGACGTAAGTTAGGCGGTTTCGGAGTTAACCGTACTGAGTCTGGCGCCGGCGATGAATATCAGAAAAGATTATAACAGTCAAGAATGTCTTATCGTTGTCGTTTAAAGTTTGAGCTTTTCTTCTAAAGTCTATTTTGTAGATATGTAGTTCGATCCAGTCAGGTATCCCTTTCGCAGTCGTTGCCAAACTTTTACGCAATGAGCACTCCTAAATAATAAACTGGTACTCGATAGACATTTCTATCATTATCCTATTCATTTATCCTATCCTATCCTATGTATGAATTTAAAAATATGTGTGTTTATATCAGTCTCTGGCAGCCATAGTATAAGCTTTGCTTAGTTTGGGGTCAGACGACCGTGTGTGCAAGTGTCCTGATATTTATTTTAATTATTATTATTATTATTTAGCAGTCATTTTTACTTTTAGGAAAGATATTGTACTTACTTTTTTTAACATATCTTCACGCCTTTCCCCCGAAGGAGAGTCTCTCTCTCTCTCTCTCTCTTTATAGAATCTAGGTCTACTATCTGTATATCATAGCTAGTATGTCCAAAAGTTATGTACAAAAATATGCTGCGCAAAATGTATTCAAGTAATTGACTCCGAGGCCGCTGCTCTAAACAAAATAAGAACGGCGATATTTGTTATTACAGTCGAATGTGAGTAAGCCGGCCCTAGTGTCAACAATTCCCATCACATCACAAGTCCTATTAAACTAGAAGTAGAACTTCAACGCGTTGGGACAACTAAATCACAATTTCCCTGAAAATTCGGGTACATCATTAAACAAGCGATTAACACGCGTTGTCCATTTCACAGCGCGTTCAAACGGCTGGAATTAGGGACGGTGCAATTTCAAGTTGGGGGCTCCGGAGCCGACCCTGAAGGGCCAGCTCATTATTAGGATACATTGCGCTTCCGGGATTTAATTTACAAGTCTCGGTGATGACTTCGAAGATAATGGGGGATGGAATGATGGTAGTAGATCTCTCTCTTTCTTTATGCTTTTTGCTTTTTCTGTGATTAAAAAGTACACTATGTGCGGTTCTAGACTATAATCCATCTCTGTGCCAAATTTCATCCATAATCGTTTAGCCGTCTGGTGTGATTGAGGTCCATGCTTAATCGTAATATTTTCATTCCATCCAAAGGTTGTCTCGAACAGATCGCTCGTAAGTGATAAGACCGTCTAAGATTGCCGATATAAGCCGCTCCTAAGATAGTGTTTAGTTTAGTAGTAATAAGTAACAAGTTTATATTTATTTTGTACTAGCTGCGCCCCGCGGTTTCACCCGCGGCCCCACAGGAATCGTTAATTTTTCCGGGATAAAAAGTACCCTATGTCCTTTTCTGTATTCCAGACAACGTGTATGTAAAATTTAACGATGATCGGTTGAGTAGTTAGGGCGTGAAATCGTTACAAACAAACTAATAATAACTTTATAATATTAGGATTTGGTGTCAATAAAGAGTTTTTGTATTGAGTAATGAACGTCCATCCATCCATCCAAACTTTGGCATTTACAATATTAGTGTGACTCGCAGTTTCACACGCTAGCCTAACAGTACTAAAAATAAAAAAATAATCAAGTTGTTAGAGCGACTTAATTTACATTGTTTTTAATATTAACAGCATTAATACGTTACCATACAATCAAATAAAACCACTTCCTTTCCACTAGTGACTCTGAGAGCTAGTGACCTCGCGCCTGACGTCTGTCCTCCTTAGGCGCATTCCTCAACCGATTCTCGATATAATTATATCTGTATAATTACAATATTTCATCGGTATATTGTAATTAGTACAGATTTTTTTTGCGTAGTCAGTTTGCGACAGAAAAATTCTATTTAATTATCCTACTAATATTATAAACGTGAAAGTTTGTAAGAATGGGTGGATGGATGTTTGTTACTCTTTCACGCCAGAACGGCTGAACAGATCTGGATGAAATTTGGCACAGAGATAGATTATAGTTTAGAATAGCACATAGGATACTTTTTAACCGCAAGTGAAACCGCGGGGCGCAGCTAGTCCCAAATAATTATCTACTCCCAAAGTTTAAAGAGAACCGGTTAAGAAATGCGACTTATAAACGAAGACAATCCGGACAGAATTCAGAATCAGAAGAGAAATCTTCGAAAAGAAAGAGAAAGACATACGAAAGCATTTTTGTCGCAAAGACGCTTCTCTCGCTAACGCTCGCTTGGTCGATGACCTTAATTCAAAGAAAAGATCAAAGAAATTCCTTGCCATCTTTTCCTTACGATGTTCTGGTTTTGATCACACAGTTTTTTGATTACAATTGTCTTTAAGAAGTTTCATAACAGCATTCTTATTTTCGAAACACTGGATTCTTCTGCTAGAGATGCGATAAGCGTTTTTTTCGTGCACAATAGTTGACAGACCTACACTAGGAAAAACATTCCAAAAACCCTATTTACTAGGGGTCCGTGCTTCCCGCACCTTAGATTAGAGTAAGCCTGCGTCACACCTTCCCCGAGCCAGGTTTTTCCTTATACCACGTAAAAGTGTCGCCCCAAATCCAACTGCCCCATGTCAAAGCGTAATCAGTTATTATGGTGTACCATAAAATATTCCATCATCCCAAATAAAGGCTATTTACTCAATATAGCTGTGTTGCCTCCTTCAAGGTATGAAAAATTGTTTACGGCAATAGCAACACCGCTCGCGAGTTAGGGTTCCGTTGTAAAAAACCCTAATTTCCTGCACCCTTTCATTTATAACCCGGCAATCTGGGGTCCCGTAGCTTATTTATAGAGGTCCCGAGCGTTTGATGGGTGGCAGCCAGAATGCGTAATGATAAAGCCTGTAAAAAGTCACGTGGACGAGCGATTTCATCTTCAAATTTGAAAGACTTTTTAATCTCACGACAGCGAAAGCGTACACAATGCCGCACTTCGGTAAGTCTCTGAAACTACTAGAACTACTTACTGGTGTTTTTGTATTCGACCACTTCATAAAGTAAAAATCCTGGCAACATCGATGTTTTTATGTACTACGTTGATCAAGCATGATCATGGAGTTTTATTTAAACTTTATTAAAGTAACTATTTCTTTAATTAAATTTTACGATTTTGATAAAAAAGAAAACACTTGAAATGGCTAAAATAACGTAAACTCGTACCTTTGTTGCCTTGAGATAGTTGATTGAATCAGGCGTTTTGCGGAAGTTCATCTTCAAACTGTTTCTTGAACCAATTTCTAGTGTATTTGCGCTCTAACGTCGCATTAAGTACGTCAAAGAAGAAAAAAAGAAAAAAGAAGAGTTTCTTTGACGTACTTAATGCAACGTTAGAGCGGAAATATCCGCTCACTAGAAATTGGTTCAAGAAACATGGTTGTCTGTCATTTCATACAGAAGAACGACATGACGAGTGCGACAACGTGATGCCGACTTTTACTGAGGTACGCAAGTCGCACGTCTATGCCCCCTCGGCGCATTGCATTTCACCGTTCGACTTTACGATTGTTAGTTGTGTTGGGCCACCCGATGATAAGGTATCATCGCCTAACTCGCCTGGGGCCTGATTCTCGCTCGCGCGATTCCATTTCTGTCACTGTCTCTCTGCTTAGAAAAATCATGAGAAGAAGAGTGACTAAAGTAAAGTTGAATACACCAGAGTAAGGACGCTAGTTTCATGTTGGTTTCATGCCCCCCGCTCGAGGTAACGGCGTTTTATCTGTGAATACGTGCTTCGGATGGGCTCGAGATTTTGGAGATAGTTTTAGTGGTGAAATCGGTGTAGGCGGAGTTGTGCCTATAGAAGCTAATGTTTTTAAAGCATATAGGGTTAAATGTAGCAAATTCGTCTGTGGGAAATTGCGTCTTTGGAGAATTACTGACAAACCCTTCACAAGTTAGGCAACTAACCCCATCTTATCACATCCTATTATCTTACCACCATCGTACAGATGATTGCAACTAAAGATAGAAAAAAGATGTGGCGCCTAATTTGTAAAGGGTTTGTCAGTAATCCTCGAAAGACGCAATTGCCCCACAGACGCATTTGCCCCAGTTGACCCTACTTAGTTTATAGAAAATCGGAAACGTAGACACCTCTACAAATCATCAACTTCATCACCATTTAGTATTACCATTTAGACGTCCACAGCTGGACAAAGGCCTCCCCCAATGATCTTCATAACTACCGGCCTTGGGCTGACCACAATCTATTGTTATTTTTATTGGTTCGTAATTTTTTCATTTGGTTAAATTAATTAAAAATCCTAACTAATATTATAAACGCGAAAAAAAGTGAGTTTGTTCGTTTGTTTGTAAAGCTTTCACGTCCCAACTACTCAACCAATCGTCTTCAAATTATCAAAAACATTTTACTTAGTTAGTAACCCTAAGAGTAAAAATAAACTTGTTAGTAATATTTGCATAACACGTAAACGCAACTTAAAATTTATCGATAAGTATAAACGGTACAAACTACCACATCACTTATTCTTAGACGATGAATAGGTATAGCTGCCCGCGCAAGAGCGCGCTTCTTTTGCTCGCTGTCGTGCGCGCTATACTCGCCCGTATTATCTGTCGATATGAGGAGCGGTATGGCGCGCGCGTCATCGGGTAGTGGAGGCGCGCGCTTGCGCGCAGCACTGTACACGACGGACGAACTCTGTACTGCGCTGTTCCTGCTGCTACTGCGAAACCACGCAGCGGCGGTTTGTTTTCGGCGACTACCGCCTTTATTGGCAAAATAATATTTTATTTATAATATTTTTCTTGAATTGTAATGCTACACTAAAGCTTGCAAAAATTGTAAATACTTTATTACTGTGCGTAAATAACAAAAGAAATGTTAAAAATGTTAAAATACCCAGACAGCATGTTTTATATTCGAACTACGTAGATTTGAGAAAAACAATTGATAATTTTACTGTTTTAGTTTTGTAGGAAAACTTATGTACACTACAAAAATTAAATGTTATTTAGTTATGTTTAAATAAAGATTTTAAAAATGAAAATGAATGAAATCGTCTTCAAATTTTGCAAACATGTTGTCTGGGGTACAGAAAAGGACATAGGGTAGGTACTTTTTATCCCGAAAAAATAAACGGTTCCTGTGGGACCGCGGGTGAAACCGCGGGACCCAGCTAGTTATAATATAACGTTGTCCAGTCCAGATCACCACCTTGCGGCAAAATTAGCTTTTACAATGATTTTTTTTTTCTAAATCTAAATCTTGTTTTTTCATAATATAACTAGCTGCGCCCCGCGGTTTCACCCGAGGTTAAAAAGTCTTATGTGCTATTCTAGACCATAATCTATCTCTGTGCCAAATTTCATCCAGATCTGCTCAGCCGTTCTTGCGTGAAATAGTAACAAACATCCATCCATCCATTCTTACAAACTTTCGCGTTCATAATATTATAGTAGAAAGTAGGATAGTAGGATTACCTATAAGCCTAAGTGCCTAGAAGTAAAGTATTTGCGCAGAATGAGCTCACTGGTTTCCTCTTGTATAGAATCTGCGGATCTGAAGCAATCCCGACACACTTGAAAGCATCGCTGACCCTTGACAGGGCCCTGTAAAGCACGACCTACGATTCTACACTGCGAGCCGACCCAAAATTCTTTTAATTTCCAGCGATAAATTTCGCACCCATTTCTCACTAGCCCTTAGCCTTGCAGTATTTACTTAATTTTTTCTCCGGGTTCTCTCGCTACAATATATTAAGTGGGACCTTTTTGCTAAATCCGTTCAAATTGCTTCGTCGACTGAATTTGAGAGCCTTCCGGGCGAAATTTGAAAGCGGGATTTTAATTATGTTCAGCGCGGATTTAGAAAAAGGGTGCTTTGAGAATTTCACAGATCTTTAGGTAGTTTTTGTGAGTCGTTATATAATTTTAATTAGGAATAACTTGGCCAATACTGAGCTAAAAGTACAACTATTTAGTGTTGTGTAGTGGTTTGACGACACAATACGTATGTTTTTTTTTGCACACCCTGTCCCATGCTTATTTGTCGTATCCTCTCCACCCTAAGGTTGCTTGGAAGAGATCGCTTTTAGTGATAAGGCCGCCAGTTGTTACACTATAATTATAATAAGTTTTATTATAATTTTTCTCTTGATGTTTTGTTATTTGTGGTGTGAACAATAAAGAGTTTATCTATCTATCTATGTAGGTTCCAATTTTTATTTACGTTCTTTAAACCCATGTATGAGGAAGTAGCTATATAAAACAGGCCGACTATTCCACGAAAGGACGATACCTATTCAAAATTTGACAAGCTCTAAAATGTTAAAATAAACTGTAATACAAGTAAAACTAAAAGAAAAACATAGCTGCAAAATGTTGTACCCACACTTCCACTTCCGCTATCAAGACGATTCAAATGACATTGAATCTTCACATTCTGAAATTCATCAAGCTGTAGAGAGTGCCAAAGAAACCTCATACATCCATACATACATACATACAAACATACATGTAGTCCCCGAGACGGGCTTTTAAAGAGAAACACTTTATCCTGATCGCTTACAACAGTTTTTATTGTTTTTCACTTGATTTAACACCTTTCGCTAAACTCTTACAATCGCCATCTTTTCATCGTCCCCTTCTCCCTCTCACAAAAAACCTCTCGCTCTTTTCCGCATGTATTCCTCTCGCTCACTCGTATAACGCTCTTTCATTCTTTTACTCATCTTAGCATACTATTTCTGTCTTGCTCACTTGCATAACGCTCTTTCACCCATCCTACATACATACCTACATACATACATACATACACACAAACATACGTACATACATACATACATGCACTCAAAAACATAATGCTCTTTCTTGCGCAGTCAGGTAAAGAAAGTCACTTTCCGCCTTCATCTGTCTCTCTGTCTATATTATATCCCATGGATGTAACTGTCAATGGTGTATCCGCTAAACCACGCATCGGACTCTGATGCGGTTTTCACCATCACTTAGGTAATTTTTCACGGAAGATTTATGGGTACCGTGCGAAGCCGGGGCGGTCACTAGTGAATGGTAAGCACTCGAAGAGTTAACATGTGTTTAAAACTCGGCCTGACACTCGCCTTGTAAATACAAGTACATTTATAATTGTGATTATTTTTGTTTTAAAACAAATATAAAACAATTTTATCCCAACTTTTAATTTGAAACGAGCTCTCGCCTCAGAAAGTGGTAATGAGATCCTTCCATTAAACACTTAAGGCTCAGAAAACCTAGTTTAAGGCGAAAGTTTGCATAATATTATGCCAGATAGTATAAACAGCGTCTTAAGAGGTTTTCAAGTTTTAAAGAGGCTTTTAACGTTTCTATAAGTTGGTATAGTGGATTACGTTTACTTGAATAGGGTTTTTTAATTGACGAGACTTTTTAACCTGCATTTAACTAATACAAAACCAATACCAAAAATATAAAACATATACATTAACAAAACACTGAATACCTTACCATTCTACGATGCTAAAAAACGTTTGTTAGTAAGAGAGAGAACGTGTAGTTCGTGGATAGCTAGTCGAAAAACGTCTTGCATTGAAATGTCTTACATATCGTCACGCCTTTCCCCTGAAGGGCTTAGCAGAGGTGTAATAAAACACCCACACTTAGCTGGACGATATTCAGTTCCAAATGTGACAGGGGGCGAGCCTGACGCTATACACCGGGCTTCAGTCATGTAGCAGATGACATACAATACGCACATATGTTTACACAATTAACAAATTGGTGCGTGCCGTCGTCTGGGTTTGAACCCGCTCCCTCTGGATTAAGAGGCGGGCCTTCTCCAACTAGGCCTTCTCTAACTTCGATATGAAAAGCAAACCTTAACAACCGACTTCCTGTCCTCCATGTAGACTATTTTGAGACTATTGTTCAAATTTTTAAAAGTGCTTGACCGATTTCGATAAAATTTATTTGGAATCACTTCGGGAGTATACCCTTTCAAACTGAAAAAAAACCAAATCTGAGTGTGTATCTCTTAGTGACTGGCTGATTTACGAGTAGATGAGGTAAAGTAGGTGAAGTAATGATAGTCAATGCTCTTAATTAACATACTTATAGGCTGGCTGCCTAAAGCGCTGGCTAGTCGATCAACGTTCTACAGTTTCAAAGAGTTCCTTGAATTGTAAATAACAGGGATAGTGTACAAATATACAATGACTCACTTTATTATTATTACAAGCTGCGCCCCGCGGTGTCACCCGCGATTAAAAAGTATCCGATGTGCTATTCTAGACTATAATCTATCTCTGTGCCAAATTTCATCTAGATCTGTTCAGCCGTTCTGGCGTGAAACAGTAACAAACATCCATCCATCCATCCATTCTTACAAACTTTCGCGTTTATAATATTAGTAGGATCACCATACTATTTAATGTATACCCAATAGTACTAATATTACTATACATATTATAATACCTTGACATGTAAATAATACTTACGAAATCAATGAATATGAATATAGGCAATTCTTTATCCTAAAACCAAAAATAAGAGTTCAATGTAAGAAAGTGGAATCGCAAGGCGTAGCTATTTACTACTAAAATAAACACTAAAAGAAAACACTAAAAGTAATATCTTTTTCATTACTAACTTTAATAGTACTTACAAGTGATTCTACTCCAGCAAGTTTTCTTTACTGCCTAGGACGTCGCGATAAGACCTAGGGCCACTAAAACGTTACTCCGCCGTGTTAAGGGATCCACGACTCTGAATTTTCCATACAAAGGCGCTGATCAAATTTCTAGGAAACCACTTGTCAGATTATGATGAAATTTGAACTGTATCTCCGTCCCTATTTTCTTGTTTTTTTTTTATAAAACGTCCTCAAGAGTAAATAGTGCTGTGAAAAATATCCGCATTTGGATAGAGTCAGTTTTAACTGATTTATTCAATAGAAAAATAAAGCAAATAAAAAATCCTTTACATAGGGAGGTTATCTACATCATTAGCTTTTAAATTAATCCAAAATACAAGGGACATTTTTAGTAATTTAAGAAAGAATAGAGAAGTACGAATATCATAAAAAAATATTAAACTTTGTCACTCTGTAGATAACTTAAGAGGCCCCTCAGTATATTTACTTGCTCTCTTCGCTCGTCGTCTTCTTCTAGACGAAATGGCTATAGAAAACCTTTAGCCAATGCGAAGTTAGTCTAAAGTGGTCGCCGGATCCTTAAATTAAATATATCTAGCGGACTGACACGTTTGTTTCTCGTAAAGCGGTACTGTTGTAAATAGCTCCTTTATAAGAACGGATTAGTGCTGGAGCGTGAACTGAATTTAGTTTGCTGGGAAAGCTGAACGAAAACTGAGGATCATAGCCCACGACGATTCTTTGCAGCGATTTAGACGCGATACAGTCACAGAACAAACGAAAATAGCCGCTAAACAAACGCGATACAGTCGCGGGTCATGCACCATCATTATTATATTGTACGCAAGCTGCGGCCGGCGGTTTCACCCGCGGGTAAAAAGTATTCTACGTGCTATTCTAGACTATAATCTATCTCTGTGCCAAATTTCATCGAGATCTGTTCAGCCGTTCTGGCGTGAAAGAGTAACAAACATCCATCCATCCATTCTTATAAACTTTCGCGTTTATAATATTATAGGAAGGATAGGATATCGTAGACCGGAACAATTTAGGTAACTACTTACTTGCCTACCTATTTCTGTTTACCTCGTGTAGCGCCATGTTAATATCCTAACCAGCTTTTACCCTTGATAAATTCTGTCCAACATGAAGTAGACAGGTACATCTAAAAATAGTGCGTGGAGTCCTTCCGGAAGAAGTGAAACTTCTTTCTTTCTTTCTCCCTCTTACGTTGTAATATTGGACGCTACTCGTTGCTAACGCTCGCGCTGGCCTGTAACAGGTATACTACGCGCTTGCGTTCGAGTGCTACGCATTCACTCTCGCTCTGTCTCGTTCTATTCCCCCTCCAGGAACGTTAAACGTTTAACGCAACCTTGTTGGAAGTCTCATTAGAAGGTTTACTTCAATAAAAAGATATGGCTGTAGAAAACACTGACTAAGTAGAGCTACTAAATAAGTTAAAGTTTTTACCTCTACATAGTTTAGTTTTTTTCTGTTTTATTATTAAAAAGCAAACTATAATCCATGTTTCAAATCACTTATCCAGTGTCGCATCCATTGCAGACTCGCCGCACGTCTGGCCTACGTTTCTACGTAATACCGCTATTAAATCTGTCTAGCTCCACAGCTGAGCACGTGACGCTGTAATAGGTTGTTAGGGAGATAATAGCAAGGACCGAATAACTTGAAATAATATAAAAATACTGGTCAAGTGCTAGTTGGACTCGCGCACGTTGGGTTCCGGCAACTATAAAAACGGCAAAAAATCGCGTTTGTTGTATGGGATATCCCTCAAAGCCTTACTTTTATTCAAAATATTACTTTTATTGTTATTTTGGTAACAGAAATACATCATCTGTGAAAATTTAAACTGTCTAACTATTACGGGATATGGTTTGGAGACAGACGGACGGAGAGCGGAGTCTTATTAATAGGGTCCCGTTTTACCCTCTGGGTACGAAGCGTCTCTGCTTCAGCTTTAACATAAATGTTTTCGTATATCCGATTTCTGTCCGGATCTTTGTCTTCCTCTACAGGGCGCATTTCTTAACTGATTCTCTTTTAATTTTGTGAGTAGGTTCGATAATTACTAAAATAGATTTTTTTGTCGAGGCAGTTTAGGAAATTTTTCAAAATGGCGGAGAAGTTTTGGAGCGTGTACGTGAATGGCGGAGTGAGGTTGAGAAATTCGACCAGTATGGGAGAATAAACGTCGGCCGCGAGTTCTAAAGCTCAGAGCTACTGGTATTAATAAGCAGTAATATTGTATGTGACCTGTGTTATCCATGTTACTTCTTCACGCTGAAACGGCTCAACGGATTGGTGAGAAATTTGAAAAGTGTAATCTTACTCTTAAGTCTGGATAAAAAGGCTACATTATACAGGAAAAGCGTTTAAAAATTGCGAAGCAGCTCGTAACCACTTACGTACGGCAGAAGTGAAATTCTTCTTTATACGACACTGGTTACTAGGAAATGCGTTTTGCATTGATAATAGTAAACAATAATCTTAAAGGCCGTCAAGATGAAGATGCTCAAATACAAAATAAATATTTCACAATAACGCCAGCCGTAAAAAAATGTAAAAATCGCCAAGTTGTCGAATTGTCCAAGCTCGTTCTAAGACAATTTCTTGTCTTACATTTTGACTATGGCCGAAGCGTCAAACGTAGGTATTGGCTCAATGACCTAAAATACTGTTCCTTCCTTAAATTGGTAACACCGCTCTTAAATCAATCTAGCTCAATCTGAATAGTCACCTAGGCAGTTTGTAGGTTACAACCAATTGAATTTTTATTGAAACGTCCTCGAATAAGTCCATAGAGAATTCGAGAGCGGTATAGTTGGCTTTAGACGTTTATTGGAAACTGCTGCTATTATGTGTGTTTTGTGTTTGTTATTTGCAAATTGTTCTGTTAAGGTTTTCTTTGCGCCTGTGAAATGTGAAGATATGGATCCGTTATTCTAATTATTTCTAGGTTTGTAAAACTATGGTCACCTTGGCTATACAAAAACATTGACGAACTAATTTGAGACGTACGTTATCCTGACAGTGCTTAATTTCGCTTGCAAAAAATCAACTTTTTTAGAACACATTTTTTTAAAGTTAAACATTAGTGTCACAGATTAAGTCCACATATTGCGAAGGCTATAAGATTGTCTTAAAATCTGACACTAGGGCTGGCCACTCAGCCCTTACGAGCTTACTTTAGTTAGCTATGCTTATAAATGAAATTGAAATAACTTCTATTCAAGAAAATTGTGTCACGTAAAAAACCAGCTCCCAATTTCATAGAAGCCAAAGAACATTCTAGTACCTTCATAAAAATCGTAAATTGAATTTCTCAGTCCCAAGGCCTCGTTTCAAGAAAAAAGCTCACAAAAGCGGAGACTTTTCTAATTATTACAGTCATTTGTAGCAATTTCATTTTCTGCCCTTGAGAATGGCAACACTGACAAGTGCTCATTTCGCGAATGTCACTCCCTGAATAGGTTTAATCAAGGGACCTTTTCATCTTGTATATGGCAAGCAAGAAGCTCTGTAATCATAGTTTCATTGCAATTTGTACGTGTTTGCTTTATTTTAGAGAGCTATTATTTTTCAATTTACACCCCAAGAATGATAATAGAATTCTTGCATTACTTGCAGGTTTTATTAAATGTACTTTTTAGAAGGTATTTTCAGAGCTGAACGCTGCTGCAAACACTAATAACTAACTTCGTATTGGCAAATGGTTTTCTATTGGCATCTAGAAGGAAGCAACGAGATATTTTAAATTCCATACAAAAGGTTTTGAATTTGAGCATATCTTGGCTTGACATTACCAGCTTGAGTAAACTACGAAGGCCATGCTCGGGCCAAGTCAAGAAAAACATTTTCACATAAGTAAAAAGTACATACTCAAATCAATGCGTCCAAATTATATCTTGTAAAACAGCACAGCAATTTTGAAGGCTATAATTGTTGGGACCCAACTTATGAAATAGCTGTCTTTGTCACTCTAACGCTCTTAGTCCATTTATTTCTGTCATTTAGCATCTCTTTAAGTCGGAACATGTCCTTGTTAATAAATAACATACACTTGAAATTCCTAAGAAAACTTCCCAACCGTTCGTACTTTACGTTACGCGATAGCTATTAACATCTACCAAAAGGTTTCTTAATGATCTTGGAGGGCATTAGTGACCCTGCAGGGCCGTTAAGGACCTCCGTTCAGGCCCTCCCGGGGAGCTTCCGGCGGAGGAGTGACGGTATGACGTCACTTCCGGCCTCTCGAATTACCGCCATGATTGATTTGGAATTTTTTGAGGAAAAATGGCAAACATTTTAGTAAAAGACCATTTTTCGCAAGTCCATAAGTTGCTGAAAGAATTCGTCAAACAATTACAGAGGTTCAGTAGGTCGACACCAAGCGTGAAATAAAGCACATTAATATTCAGAACAGATGTTTAATATTTTGAGATTACACGCCAGACACGCATAATTTTCCCCCATCCATCATCACATTCGAAATATTGCAAAGGTTACCCGAGAACCTTACACGTTACCAGATGCGAGAAAACTGTCATAAATAAACGAATATGAAGATCATCTGAGTGCCTGCAAAAAGGGTAAAACCATGAGAAAGGGTGAAATCCCGCGGAAAGGGCACAACTCCGCACCACATTGCGGCAAAAGTATTCCATATTTACGGGATTCTCACACAATTCCCTAAGATCCTATTGCATTGGATTCTCCCAAAGTTTTTATCCCCAGCGTATCCTTTTGCCCTCAAGTTTCGAGGACAACCTAATGTACAATTTAAATTTGGTCCGTTATACGGACTACCCGCTTTTTATCTAAATAACCGTCCTTTAGTTTTTACAGCCCAGAATAATAACCGGATTTAAATTTGATGAACAATTTACATGACATAGTCGTGTATTCTGGTTTTTAGAGAGGTTTCTCGTTTTTATTGCAATTTTATTTCATGAAGTGAGTTTGTGGGGTAGGAAAATTGTTGAGGAAGTTGATTTAACACGAGAGCAAAAATATATACTGATATTTAAAATGAATATACATAGCCGGGGCATTGACTGTCCCGGTGGCTTAGTGAACCTGCCTTCTGAGCTTGAGGGCGTGGGTTCGATTCCATTCCAAAATTTGTGTTTGTTCTGCGTCTGAGTGTTAAATACCTATATCTAAGTAAGTATATCCAGTCTGTGGCAGCCATAGTACAAGCTTTGCTTAGTTTGGGGTCAGGCGACCGAGTGTGGAAATGTCCCGAATTTATTAATTAATTTATTTATAGGTACATACAATTACTTTTATCATAAGAAAATATAAAAGATGTCATAAATCACTAAGTAAACTCATATAAGCCATGTGACTAGTGTGTTTATTTTTAAGCGGCCCCCCGAAGCCCTCTGAAAAGCCTTGGATGTTGTCTAAAATCTATGAAGTAGTGTTAATCCACATTGTTACTGGAGAGTCCAATTAACATGGCTTAATAAGACATTCCATACACCTAGAATTTCTAGTTCCTTCTCTTGCAGTTAGTTACAATTATTATGGACAAAATTTCACCATTCTCGTTCTTTAGGGGCTCTTCCTACGCGTGAGATGAGATTTTGTCTTGGTCACTCTCACACCTATGACTATTCAAACGAGGACAACAAGGACGAGAAATAGTGAGATTGAATTTCACTCCGTAAGATAGCCCTCTTGGGCCCCTATTCGGAGATTTGAGATTTTCATGTCACTTTTTTTCGTCCTTGTTGCTCTCGTTTGAAACGTCATAGGTGTGAGAGTGACCAATATAAAATCTCATCTCATCTCACGCGCAGGAATAGCCCCCCTGATGCGTAACGGCAGCAAGCTTGAAAACTCGCCTCATGCAATCTCACATCACAACCCCAAGGTCCCGTGAGGATAGAATCTCCCAACAAGCCTCGAACTTAATAATTACTTCAACAGCAAAACTTCGTCGATGAACTAGATAGAATAATTAAAATACTGTCCTTGCATATGGTAGTCGGTTCTTTAGGCTAAGTCGTGGACTGAATGTGGAGAGTAGAACGAAGTTTTGAGGCATAGACGTTTGGTTTTTGGTCTCTGTGAGTTGTTGAATTTTATTTGGCACTAGTTTTGCCCCGAGGTTTCACCCGCAGTCCCTCAAGAACTTGCACACACGGTCATCTCACCCCAAACTAAGCAAAGCTTGTACTATGGCTGCCAGAGACTGATATACATACATACGAGTAAATAGATAATTAACACCCAGAACTGTATTTTTTTTTTAATAAAATTTCTCTAGGTCCTTTTCTGTACCTTTGACAACGTGTACGCAAAAAAGCATGATGAATAGTTGATAGTAGATGCGGAAAGCATAACAAACAAAGAAATAAATTAACAAACAAACTCACTTTCGCATTTATATTATTAAATTTAAAAAAAAATTCGTCACATATTTGCACACACGATCGTCTGACCCCAAACTAAGCAAAGCTTGTACTATGGTCCCAGATACTGATATACATACGTATATGTTTTCAAATCCATACTTAAACAGATATTAACACCCAGAATGACAGAACAAACACAAATTTCATCACATAAATGTTTGCCTTATGTGGGAATCTAATTAAGTTAGGAAGTTAGGATTGTCCGGTTACTTTTCCGATACTGTCTCAGCAGCGCTATCATCCACAACATTATCATCTGCCACTTGGTCTTCTCTCTCTCCTTTAAAATACTAATTTCTCCTTTTCTGGGCAACTGACATATGAAACAATAAAGCAATATTTTATTTGTAGAATAACATTTACCATAAAATGATTACCGCCAAACCCCAAACTAGGCGTAGAAGCCTGTATCTTGGGGCTCTGAAATTCTGCTACATTCGTCTTCAAATGGCTTCTTTTGATGAAACCCTCTGTGGATGAAACTAAGACCAATGTGATGCTTATTGCCTAAGTAACAGCCACGGTGGCTCAATCGGTAGTCAACCTGCCTTCTGAGCTAGGGGGCGTGGGTTCGATTACTACCTAGGGCAAACATACATGTGATGAACATTTGTGTTTGTTCTATGTCTGGGTGGTAATATCTATTTGAGCATGTATTTAAAAGTATATATGTATGTATATCAGTCTCTGGCTGCCATAGTACAAGTTATGCTTAGTTTGGGGTCAGATGACCGTGTGTTCAAATGTCCCGAATATTTATTTTATTTTTTAAAAGTGAACTCTACCGCTCCAGCTCTTAACCTCGGCATCTCAGCCAAGAGGTAACGTTGCCGCTGGACCCTTTCCTAAAGTTTGTCAACTGCCTCCAAGGGAGCAATGGAAGGAGTTCAGTAATTTTAACTAATGACACTTGCGAAGGCTCAACTAAGCCGGCTGCCGATTATGAAAGCTGTCAAAGTTTAATCGCATTGAGTTGTTTAGGAATACCTTGATACGCGAATATACAACTTGCTCAATTTAAAATAAGGTAGAAAGTCATGCGAGCTGAAAGCTTAGGAGGCTCGTTTGAGCTATTTGTGAAATATTTTTATTTTTACTTGTAAATGATTTTTTGACCTTATTTCTAAGTGTTTAAGGTAGAGTCTTCCACTCTACTGCGTTCAAACATTGTCAGCGTTCGTAATCGTGCTGCCAGATCACGCTGTACCCGCTCCACACTTGAAGGATCTCTGACGACTTGAGAAATTACACTTTGTTGAGCTAATTAAGAGTTGTTACGTTTACAAGCATGTTCTTAAAGTTGGGAGTTAGAATGTTCGTGTGGTACAAGTTTTAGCTCTGTTAAACGGCTTGATCAATGTAGCTGGGCTGTTTTGTTGTATCACATCCTCAATTTTGTAAACAGCAAGTATGGTAATAGTCGATCGATAAATTTGACGTTTAGAATGTAAAATTGGTTAAAACCGCTAATATAGTATTAATAGTGCTAATTAATATAGTGCGCATTGTGGAAGTTCGTATTCTAAATGTACATAAATTGTGTCAATTTGACCCACATATTTGAATTACATAATTTTTATTTTTACTTCGTATAGTAATTGTCGATTGATAAATTTGACGTTTAGAATGTAAAATTGGTTAAAACCGCTAATATAGTATTAATAGTGCTAATATAGTGCGCATTGTGGAAGTTCGTGTTCTAAATGTACATAAATTGTGTCAATTTGACCCACATATTTGAATTACATAATTTTTATTTTTACTTCGTAAGTATAGTTCCAATAGGATAGCGCTTAAGAAAAAATGGAATTAAATGAAATAATATTTATTGCCAAAGTAAAACACAATAAAAGTAATCGAGTAAAATATGTAAATAGCAGATAATTACGCTGACAAAGGGAGTGAGCTCAGCACTGAGCTGCGTAAACTAGATTAGTTTAAGCAAGGCTGATTTTCAGCTTACCCCTTGAATCGAAAATTGAAGATGTTCGTTGAGAACCCTCTCAACGAAGTTGATCGATGAGAGACGATGGACATCTAGTAATGCTATACTTACTAACTTTTTCTATCCAACTTCTGGCGTTGCATGTTTTTCGTTTTTAACTATCAGACGCGGTACTAAATGCGGCATTTGCCTTACTAGTAAGTGATATTACCCATGATCCAAAAAAACAAGGTCTAGCATGCAAACACGTAATGACTTCATCGTCATCCGTCTCTTTCGAACTTGTTGTAAATGACTTATTTCAGTCTTGCTTAAGCATCGATTGAAGTCACTATGTGTTGCTGATTGCTATACCTAGCGGAGTATATTATTATGCCGTAATATTACCCAAATTTTAAAAAGTTCTCAGTTTTTGAAGTGAAAATTCTAATGCGAATTGCGAATGAGGTTGCGTTAAACGTTTAACGCTCCTGGGGAGGGGGAATCGAAAGAGCCAGAGCAAGAGTGAATGCGTGGCACTCGAGACGCATGCGCGTAGTATAACTACTCGTATTACAGGCCAGCGCGAGCCTTATCAATGAGTAGCGACCAATATTGCAACGCAAGAGGGAGAGAGAAAGAAAGATACACAGAAATTTCACTTCTTCCGCGCAGAGGGACTCCACGCACTATATATTTTTTATTATATTTAAACTAAGTTTTGCTTTTAATCCGCTCAATTCTAACTCGGTAATACGAGTAAACTGTGTAAAGTAACGGCTCTGGACAAAGGGCTCGTTATTCCATTGGAGGCGTCGACGCAAAGTCTTCTAATTTACATGCAAATAATTGTAACAGATTGAGAGCCAGTGGCTAGGGTTGGCATGCTATAATTTTCAGAAAAAAAAAACATAACATATCGTCAGGCCTTTCCCCTGAAGGAGATGGCAGAGGTGTTCAACACCCACACTTCGACGGACGATATTCGGTCCCAAATGTGGCAGGGGCAAGTCTGTCGCCATACACCGGGTTCCAGTTACATAGCAGATGATGACATTAAATACGCACATATGTTCACACAATTAACAAATTGGTGCGTGCCTTCGGCTGGGTCCGATCACGCTCCCTCTGGCTTGAGAGGCGAGTCTACTACGACTAGGCTAACATGACTTAGAAAAAAACAATACAACTTTTTATTAGGTACTCTTACGCTACGTACATAAAAGACTGATAAGTTATTTCATGTAGGTAATTTATTCAAAATAAAATAACTAAAGTAATATATACGGAGCTTTATTTTTCCCTTTTAGACCACTCGCCATTCTTGTTATGTAATCGTAAATTTGAATCAAGCTTTTATTAAGGGGTAATCGAAAGAGCAGGTTCCTTACTTTGTTGCAGCGGCAGCGGTGCACGAGTGAGCAAGAAAAAACAACATTTAAATTATGAACCACTAGATGAGTCCCGCGGTGTTACTTGCAGTTGAAAAGTATTCTATGTGCTATTCTAGGCTACAATCTATCTCTGTGCTAAATTTCATCCAGATCCGTTCAGTGGTTCTGTCGTGAATGAGTAACAAACATCCATGCATCTACCTATTATCCATCCTAACTTTTGCATCTACTATACTATTAGTGTGGTGTGATTCAGACAGTTTTTTCGCCGCGTTAGAATCCAAGGCAAGTCATAGCACTTCTCTGGTACTCCATCAGACTTCGATATAGAAGCAGATACATATGTAAACATTTTTTTTATATCACTGACAGATAGTCTAACCTCGTCTGTTCGGAGTATTTTAATTATGATCTTATAGTTATACTCGTATTAGTATCCTTTCTAGCCTATTTTTCATTACCAAAGTGATGACCCTATAACAAACCGTTTCTGAAGCCACAAATTGTATTCATTTGTATAATTGCGCTGTCGCCGGTTGATTCTGTTACGTCGATTGTTATGGAAAACGTTTTAAAATTAAATTCCGTTTTGTTGCAGATCGCCAAGAGCCGCGGTGTGGGAAATGAGCATGTAAGTACGCCGGTAGCAATTTACTTTACAAAATGGTTTGGTTAATCACGGTTGTTTCATTTATTTTATTTTGGTAATTAACGAAATTAAAACATCAATTGCATTTCACTTGACAATCACGTCTCGGCGCGTTTCACGGTTCATGGGCTTCTCTGCATTTTTTTTTTGTAAAAAAACAAGAAGGTATCCTATGTATGACCTCATAATAGCCACATTCTACTTACGATTATAAGGAATGAGTGTGTTGTGTTATATTATAATTGAAGTAAACTTATCTTATTTATATCTCGCAGCTTTTTTATTCTTATAAAACTATATAAGCTGTAGCTTATAAAAATAAACAAAAATCTGTACAAACAATTAATAATTCACTCTCACTAATTATCATCCGGGCATAATTGTTTACAGTTCCTCTAGAAATTCCCGCGCATAATTATTGCCGGTTTTAATGAAAAATGTTTCCAGACTTTGTCTCTGGTTCTTTATGTGAGTTGAGGGTAGACTGAAATTATTTTAACCGCCGCCATTTTGCGCGCCTTGCGGCTATCGCTCGCTTGTGATTAATGCTGCGCTTGGCGTCTGTCTCTGTCTTTAGGTCTGTTTGGCATTTGTTTTAGTTAATTAGATTGAAACAGGCTGAATTGATGCTTGCATCTCGTGTGGGTTGAGTGAGAGAGGCAGAGTTTGTATTTGAAGTCTTGATCAACATTAAAAACAGTATTTAGTTAGAGTATTCGAATTTGGAAGGGCTTGTAGGCTTATGAATGACTTACTTATGAAGCGATGATAGCCTAGTTGGAGAAGGCCCGCCTCATGGAAGGTGAAGTGTGGGTGTTGTATTACAGCTCTGCCAGCCCCCTCGGAGGAAAGGCGTGACGATATGTATTTATATTGTGGACTTATTGCGTCAGCATATTACATTGTCAGATAACATTTGAGAAAGTTTAACGAGTTCGTTCCAAAAGCTTTACAAAAAGAATGGATTAGCTGGAATTGGAATCAATGTAGAGTAGTACCTTTCAGTTACAAATCTTGAATGAACTCAGATCTATACAGGGGCATCCAATACCGACTGGAGGATGCAATTATGCTACTTTAAATTAAATATTGACTCTATAAATGTTGAACACACATCGCGATCCGTCCTCTTAAAAGCATGAACGCAGCCACTAAACGTGTCGTTTTTATTTGTAAAGTAACTTCGTCTTGCCGGTACTTTCTTAGAATAAAAGCTGCCAACGTATGATACAAATTTGTTAACATTTTAAAATAATTTCCTCATTTTCTTGCGTTCTTAAACCGGTCATAACTTAAACTTTTACTAATTTTAACTTGCATGTTTTTTTTAGTATTTTTGCATGAATTCTTATAAGTATTGTATACATGCTCTTCAATTATACAATAGGGTTTTTGTAACATGCTGTGTTATATCTTTCTTCGTCTTTCTTTCGTCGTATTGCGTTGTGGCTCGACCGAGCATAACCTTTTCTGTCTACTAATTTTTTATACTCTTTTTATTGTTTTTACGATTTATTTATACAGTTAAATAAAAAAGAATCGTAAAATGTCCTCTACACAATGCAAACGGATAGAATTAAAATTTTATTTTTGTATAACAACCTCCGGGGTCCATACAGCATTTCGTATTTTAATAAAACAGAATTACAGGACGGTTGTAAAATTTAAAGGCCCCGGAATTAATGTACGGAGCCCTAATTGAGTCGGTCCGATTTGCGCTTGGAACATTATTTTTGTGTTCACCTTGTTATGAGTATATTGCTTGTTGTCGAGATTACAAGTACGGTTGTCTTTATGTTATACTCTTATTTCCAGATACATTTGAGGATTTGTAGGTATATCTACTTAATAGTAGTTTATTATTATATTCAAATTATGTTTGAAAACTACTGTCATGAAAAGATAGATAGATAGAAGATACCTATTACCTATTATTATGTTAGTAAGAATTATTTAAAGCACTGTAGGGCTATTCACAACCATTCGGAAACATTTCCGTTCGGATTAAAAAAAAATTAAACCTAAATTTTACATTCAAGAACTTAAATACAAACAGTTCATTTATAAATTCGTCATTAAATATGTCAAAACGTTAAATTAAATAGGTACAAAACAATACAATACAATGTAGTCTAGTCACTCAGTAGTTTATTTAATTGCCTGCTTTTATAATTAACCTGTGGTCCTTACGTTAGATAGATAGATAAACTCTTTATTGTTCACACCACAGATAACAAAACAACAAGAGAAAAATAATGATAAAACTTATTAAATAGTGTAACAACTGGCGGCCTTATCACTAAAAGCGATCTCTTCCAGGCAACCTTAGGATGGAGAGGATACGACAAATGAGTATGGGACAGGGTGTGCAAAAAATAACAAAAATAAACATAAGATTGATACATCTAGTTCTATTTCTATTGATACGTTTAGTTCTATTGATACGTCTAGTTCTACTGGTAACATTAGAGTTAATGTAGTTTTTTGGTTGCTTTTCTGAGAGAATGCGTTACTTATTAACAATCAGTTGTGGCTGATTTACATACCAATAAGTACAGTAACGAGTTAAATTGCCGTCCTAGCAGGTTTAGTGGTATTGCGCGTTTGTACGCAACGTTTCAACGTCTGGACGCGCATCACAACTAAACGGCAAGATAACTCGCTGCTGTACATGTTGATGTGTAAATCAGCCATTAGACCAATAGGTTCATGGGCAAAAATAATTTCTCATAACACTACCTATCAGTCTCGTAGTACTATCACTTATGTGGTAAGTTGAACTATGTAAAAAATGTTTCATTCTTCAAAATAAGCTATTTATGTTCTTCGTCAAAGATAAATGCCTACAGATTTTAATATTGTTTGACTGAAATCTATTTGACATCCCTTCACAGCTTGAGCCAAGCAGTTTCGCTACTCGTAATAATTTTCTCTGGCTATAAACGAGTCAATACACACACTGGCATTAAATCTCTCTATGATCACACCAAAATGAGTACAGCAGTAACTCAACTTTGGTCAGTTTCTAGAAAAACGATACGTCAAATGTTTTCCGCTTGATCATTTTTGAAATGGGCATAATTTGTGTTGTGACTTGTAATGTATAGATTTATCATAATACAATTTTTGTTTATAAAATTATGTCTTTCTCATTATCTAAACTGAGACTTAAAATAATCGACATAGAGTTTTATATTATTACAAGTTTTTGAAATTTAATGAATTAATTTAATTGAATCCAATTTAATTTTCACAGCGCTCCCAAACATAAAAACAAATTTTAATTTAGTTTTTTTGTTCTGTCTTTTAGTCTGACCTTATCTAAACAATAATAGTGTTTATAATCTATCTATATTTTAATATTCTTTAGTTAAAATTGTCGGGGTTTATTATTTCACAATGTGTCAAATTCTGCAAATAACTTCAGTAATCTTGAAATAGCGCAGTGCATATTGATTGTTGATTTAGCTAGCCTTCAGTCTGTTCAAAGATCAGATAGGAGATGAGCTACTGCAAGTATCGTCTGTATAGTAGCGATAGCAACTCAACGCTTATTTATTGACTTCCTGAACTTTGAGAATACAAACAATTATATTAGTTTTCTTGTTTTGTTCAGTGTTCACGTTCGCGGCGGTAACGTTTTGTGATTTATTTTGTGTTTGCAGTTTATTGTTATTGTTATATTAGCGGGTGTTAGAGCGTATTATTTATTATTGTTTGATTATAGTTTAGTTTTGTTGTGTAGTTGATGTACTGCTGAGCATATTATGTGTGTTTATAGGACTGAAAATGATGTTGTTTGCTGCGTATTCTGCGGAATGATTTTCAATTCAGTATTCATTAAAACATGTTAATAAGTCTTCGATCATGTAGGTTAGTTGTCATACGTTAGTTGTCGCTGAAAAGTATAAAAACTTCACAATTAGGAAGACTTGCGTAAATTGTTAAATTGTGCCGTAAAGTTGCCAAATGTTGATTATTGCTTGTTAGTTTCAGTTGTTTTCTTAAAAAAAAACAGTTTAGTTTGGTTTGAGTAATTATCTTGCTTCACACAGGTGAAGTGTGGGTGTTGTATTACACCTCTGTCAGCTCCCTTGAGGGAAAGGCGTGACGATATGTTACGTTATGTGTTTTATAATTACACGGGACTACTAACGAACTAGTGGCTCTGTTAGCTGTACACCTCGCGACCGACGTCTGTGTGATTGTTTTTTCAACAAGAAACCTAACTCCGTCATTTTGAAATTAAATCAATAATTGTCTTGTCAAAAAAAACAATACATCTCTATTGAACCTACTCACAACATTTCATGAGAATCGGTTAAGAAATGCGACCTGTAGAGCAAGACAGAGATCCGGACAGAATTCGGACATACGAAAGCATTTTTGCTGAAGCTTTAGAGAAGCATTAGAGCACTCGAAGCATTAGAGCAGACTTCGACAATATTTCACAATACATGATAAAAAATTGGCTATACATATAAAATACTAAATTATAACTATACTGGTGTGTAGTCCAGACTAACTGAAATGAAAAGTTTTAGTTGTTTTACAAATTGTTCCTGTCCGCCGTAGTCTTGCAGATGAAAATATACATTCCGGAACGCACCGCGGGGAATGTTTATCATTCCCTGCGAAAGTTTTTTCAAACTACCTACATTTTTTCTACGTTTTTTACCTCGTTTCGGAACTTCGTCTGGTGGTTGTTTGTTTCACTTTTTTTAAAGTTTCTACGTTTCTTTTCCGGTTTTTAATTTGAATTTTTATACTTAACAGTTATGATGTATCATAGCTGTATACTTATTTCAGGCATTAATTTTTTGAGATTATTAAGATTTTGCAAAGTTTTTCGTGAGCTTTTAGTTCACAAGAATTTCTGATATTTTACAAATGAGACAAGCATAGATATACTCGCTCGTCTCAAATCAGTGTTATCCACAAAATTGTAGATAACACTTTTAAGTGATTTTTTTGCTGGTCAAATAAAAATTTATAGACTGAAGTCGTAAGTTTCACTAAGAACAATTAAAAACATTAAAAAAAAAAACTCATTGACCTTTGTGAATCTTTCTCAGACTTGACTTGGATGAAGTCAAACTAATGCCGCCCCCACATATCTTAAGCCCAATCTCATCATATTTGCACCAATCGAGCTCTTGGGGCCAAGACACCAATGTGTGGATCAGACTTTGAACACAAACTTGATATTGAACCCCACGTATATAGCACGCAGTAACAAGGTACGTAACGTACGCAGTAAAAAGGTTGGCCATTTCAAATACAAATTAAGCTTGAACCCACAGTTCCACCAACGTGAGGGCGCGTCATAAATAGATCATTCAAAAATACCTTTCAAATTTCTCATATCTGTCTTCGATTAGCAGTATTCAAAAAGTTATCGTTTCAAAGCAATTCCACTAAGAATTTTCTAATCTCAGAAAAAGGCTAGATAACCCATCGGCGGGACGTCGCCAGGAGCATCCGTCATTGTCTCGTGTCTTATCTCTTATCAGGGGGACTGTCTGAGATGTCCTCTCAGATTTTATTGGGGTGTGAGCCTGATAAGGTTTTCAAGATAAGAAACGTCATGGGATTCTTTGGACTCTGAGTTGGGTTAAATCTTTAAAGCTTAGGGAAAGTTTTTCTTCGAAATCTTTAGATTAGGGGTGCAGAGTGCGCTCCGGGGTGTAGCTCCAGGAAAGATAGGTAAGTATAGGTTTAGAACCGAGTTAAAAAACTATTAACTAGGTAACTAATTAGATTATCTTTTCATTGAAACTGGTGTGGTTTTCACACATTACTATTTTATAAAACAGGATTGTTTCACGCACGTACGCTAACCGAATTACGTGTTTCCCTTTTAATAAATTTTAAATCATAATAGGTACGTAATCGTTTCCTATCAATTACTAAGTATTACCTACCCTTATCTGAGCCATGATCCAAAAAAACAAGTTATGGGAGTTGACACCCAACTACGTCACTGTTCATCGTCTCTCTCTAACTTTGTTGTAAATTATTTATTCCGGTCTTGCTTATGCATCGATTGATATATATATATACTAGCTGTCACCCCGCGACTTCGTTCGCGTTTAATTAGCAATAAATTAAAATTGCGACTATAATTTGAGATTTAAACTATCCTATCTCTCAAGTTGGATCGAACTGCACATGGTGTGCGAATTTTATTAGGAGTTCATTGAGGACAAACATTGTGACACGAGATTTATATATATTAAGATATACATATACATAGTATATTACGAAATTGGTAGTATTATTTTTCGACCATTATTATATATATTATATACATATATTAGACCAAAAAATCCCGACACAGATTTTCATCAAACATAGCTAAGAACTCTCCCGACTAATTCATCTTTGAAAGAAAAAAAAAAACAAAATCCAAATCGGTTCATCCATAAAGTCTAAAGTTTATCCTTTCGGGAGATAAGATGCCACAGACAAACACACACACGCACACACACACGTCAAACTTGTAACACCTCGTCGTTATTAAAAATATTAAAACCTTCTTTTAATTATTTTCCTTTTTTGTTAATGTTTCAGTAATTTTACTGCACTTATACGTGAACTGTCGCCTCAGTAGTGGTTGTCACCGACCACTTACTGGGACCCGATTCGATTTTTGTGGTCATTGTCTTTCTGGTTTTAAAAGTCATAGAAGTGAGAGAGAGCAAGATAACGTCTCACGCGTCAAGAATAGGGGCCAGCTGTGCTATTCACAATCATTCGGAAACGTTTCCGATCAGTTTCCCAAACATTTTAAACATTTGAATCTCAGTCCGTGTTAACAAGTTTTATAAACGTGATTAATTCTTCCGATCGGATCTAGACGCGATTCCCTATTCCAAATTTATAGAAATAGACTGAGATTCGAAAAATTGAGTTTGAAATTTGGGGGATCCGATCGGAAACGTTTCCGAATGGTTGTGAATAGTATCGCTGGTCGGGACTTTGATATGAAAAATCAACACAAAGAAGACAGACTATTAACTTAACTTGCCTTTGTTAAAATTAACAACATTTAAACTCGAATGCCACATTTTGAACAACAGTAAGAGCATTACGCAAATCGCTTTACGTTGTTTACTTCAGCCAATTCCTGTTTACCAACGTGCGATACAGTGTGACCGCGATCACTGGTTACAGGTATACATTATAATGCGCTCCTAAAAACGTTATAATTTTGTACTAATTTGCATTGAAAAGTGGAGTCAGCGCTAACTTTATTTTTTTACTAGCTGTCACCCCGCGACTTCGTTCGCGTTTATTATTTATATATATATATATATATTTAAACTATCCTATCTCTCAAGTTGGATCGAACTGCACATGGTGTGCGAATTTTATTATAATTGGTTAAGTGGTTTAGGAGTTCATTGAGGACAAACATTGTGACACGAGATTTATATATATTAAGATTAAGATAAATAGAAAAGTATCTAATTGTTAGGTATGCGGACAGGGACACGTCAAATCAAACTGCTGGCTATTTGCGCATTGGTTTATAACCAAATTATTTTAAGCGCGGCCGCTTGACTTATACCTAACACTAATGCCTGCGAAAATAATTTTATAACCATGGACACTGCTTCAGTCACTTCCGTGTTAATATATTTATAATGCTAAATAAGGAGGAGCGGATGGGTAACACAAATATAGGGTTATGGGTAACTTTTAAAAAACTTCTGAAGGGCTCATTGTACTCATCAATATGAACAACTTTTACTATGGGGCGAACTCTTTAGTCCCAAAAAAAAACATTGTTCATTAAATTTTTTCTGGAGTATGCCTGAATATACAAAAAAAAAACAGCCCATGTATATGTTAATTATTTTTTTCCGCTTATTCAGACATACTCCAGTCATTCCAGACAACACTTCTAATCAGTATAGCTGCGTATATTTCTCATACAGACGATTGACAAAACTCTGAACCTGCTATCGTACCATATTATCATGGTCCCACTGTTTTCCTAACACAATTAAAGTTTGGAACAGCAACCTTTACAGCCCTTTGTGCCAACTTTAAATGTGGCCGTTATCTGCAGATTTCCGTCGAATGGACTCACTTGAGATTATGGAGAGAGTAAGAGTTAAAAGTTTGAATTTGATAGAAAAGTTTTTTGTTTTGACAATGGTGGACTGTTTTCAATTTATTTGCTCGTTTGAAACTGAACGTAAATAAATGGCAAAGAAAAGGTTTGACGAAAAGTATCATCTGTATTAACAATTGTGAACTTATCAGCCGTTTCCTTACAAAGCAAAATAGCAGACGAATATTATTTAATGATTTCCATGCCATCTATTTTGGAAAAAAGAAACTCCTAGTTGCCATAAAGTGTTTTTTTTTGCATCCAGGGAAATTTGGCGTCGCACGTCTTGTACATTTGCCAGTATCAAGTTAATTTTGTATTTTACAGATGATTGAATGATGATGAAAAGGTAATAAAAACGATGATTAATCCCTCCCCTTACCCCATTTCAGTAAAGTGATGGATATTTTACTGAAACTTTAAATCTAGTTTTGTAGAGAAGACGAAACGTTACGTTACGCAGTATTTGTATCATTTGCCCACACTCGTGCATCTTAAAGAATTGATGTTAATAAGAATTAGTTAATAATCCACCATTATTACACTTTAACACTCGAAAAATCACAAGATTTAGAAAATAACACAAAATTACGACAGCACCTTTTCGCTTTTCGCCAAAAACTCCTATTCATAATTATAATGTTTCCTATCGTCGATTTTAAATCGATCCATGCACCTCCAAAAGAGGTAGAGGTGTGACGTTTAACTATTGGAGTTTTCAATAAATTTTGATTAAAGAGGTTCGTCAAACTTAAAAAAAAACCGTAATGAACAATCTTTCAGCTCCTGTGCTGTGTAGTTTCCCACCCACTTACCACTTACACTAGCAATAAACATTGTATAGCTTCGGAATAGTTGTACAATGTCTTTTTCTTTGTTTTGAATTTTGAAATGGATCGGAAAAGACAAAACATTGTCTAACTGTTCTGAAGCTTTACAACGTTTATAAGGCTTATAATTTTAAAATGTTGGCTAGTAGCAATTAGGTTAGACAAAATAGTCTTTATTTTCTCAGAGATGAATTTTGGCCATGACAGTAGAGTAGAGTATAAAATTTTAATTTACTCGTCTAGTTATTTAAAGAATTTTCCGTTTATAAATTAGCGAATATTGCTGAAAGTTTATGTGTGGCAATAACAGTTTTATTGTCGCTGACACAGGTGCATGCCGGCATTGTCGCCTGTGACATCTTTTGTTTGGTGCATTCGTTTTATGGCAGTTTTACGTGTTCTATAATCCTCGAGTATTTTATGTAAACGCGTCTAAGCGCTCAGGCGCGTGCAATATTTTAAATTATTTTAAATCATAAAATAAGATAGATAGATAAACATTTTATTGTTCACACCAGAAATAACATAACATAACATAACATAACGTCACGCCTTTCCCCCGAGGGGGCTGGCAGAGGTGTACAACACCCACATTTCGCCAGACGATGTTCAGTCCCAAATGTAACAGGGGGCGAGCCTGTCGCCATACGCCGGGCTCCAGTCATGTAGCAGATGACATACAATACGCACATATGTTCACACAACGAACAAATTGGTGCGTGCCTTCGGCTGGGTTCGAATCCGCTCCCTCTGACTTGCGAGGCGGACCTTCTCCCAACCAGGCTGCCATCGCCATCACACCAGAAATAACAAAACAAAAGATCAGAAAAAACTTAAACTGTAGTGTTACAACTGGCGGCCTTATCACTAAGAGCGATCTCTTCCAGGCAACCTTAGGATGGAGAGGATAGGTATGAAAGAGTTTGGTATTAAGTTAAGTATTTGTCGACCGAGCAAGCGTCAGCGAACGAAGTGTCTATGCTTCAGCATATGCAAAATGCTTTCGTATGTCCGCCGTCTATCCGGCTGTTTTTTTATAAAGCTCGCATTTCTCAATATATTATCTTGAACTCTGTATGATTATCGAACCCGCTCACAAAATTTTACGAAAATCCTTTGAGAAATGCGACCTGTAGAGAAGACAGCCGGACAGACGCCAGCCGCTAGGACTTCAGCTCACAGAGCCGCTAGTATATTTATCAAGTCAAGTCAAGTCAAAGTCAAATTGTTTTTATTCAATTTAGGTATCAAAGATACACTTATGAACGTCAAAGTTATTTAAATATACTCGACCGCCCTGTTCGGATAAAGAGCCTCTACTCAGAAGAACAGGCAAGAAACTGAGGGGCATTATTTTTTCAAATAATAGATAAATTACAGTCTCACAAATTTTGGCTTACAACTAGGTAAAATCTATAAATACTAGTGGCTACTTGGCGGAAGTGGAAGGCTCCAGACATTTTTATCTTCTAAATAATTCTTAACCTTATAATAACCTCTTTTCATTAATGTAGTTTTTATAAATCCCATCGATCGGAAATCTCTCGCACACCGCATGCGGCCTCCAATGAAAATGGAGTTGGGGCTTAAATAAACAATCAAATGAGCCTTTGTTATAAGACCACACCATCCATGTTAATAATATGCCAAAGAAGTAAAACTAGCCGTGGACAAAATTGGCTAAGAAGACATCATTATCCAAATTAATATATTTCTAGTAAAAGTACATGTTGCTTGTAAAAATGTTGTTTATCCGTGCTGTATCTATTGACGACGGACTTTTATTTTCCGGCATAAAAAAAAATAGGAGTATACCATAACAATTTCAACTCTACCCTGACTTTTCGAAACTAAATTAAAAAGAATAAACTAATAAATTCACTTCACTCGTTTCCCCAACTCATTATCCAACTAAAGAAGTAGCGCAAACAAATTAAATAATTCACTTAGCGCATTCCCCTAAAAAGCGGGGAGTACGAGTATGGCAACAAAACTAATGACACTTTTATGTTAATGCACTGCAGAGTTACGATTCACTCAAAAATTACCCTAACTTAACCTAAATTCAGCTGAAAAGTATATCTACTGGAAATCTACGACCGAAACTATAAGGCTTCGTCTTGACTGAGCAAACTGAGCACATAACTATTTGCCTTATTATCCACATATTTTTTATTGGATAATCCAAACAGCGCGTACACAATACTGCGCGTACGCGCTGTTTGCATCGTAACGCTTGCTAACTAGACCGGCAGTGAAAGCTCAGTGAGCGGCCGATTCGCATTTTGTTTGCCACAGTTCGCCGCTGCCTACTTAACATTGAGTTCGCTCAAAACGCGACCTCAGAGTCAGCCAGCACCAGCTCAGTCCTTAGGATTCTCCCTCAGAGATACCGTACATACTTTTTAGTTACCACATGCTCCAAGAGGTCTCTGAAACAAGCACGAAACTGACATTGGTAGAATTGTGACAGCTAGCCACAAAAGCCATTATCCAAAAATCTGAGCTCTAAACCAGTTAGCCGCTTTCAGTTCGCCTAGTCAGGACGAAGCCTAAAGTTCTTCAGCGTAGCAAGCTCATTCGTTTATAGTGTAGCGTGAATATAGCATGATGTGAAGTTATTAACACAAACAATTACAGTAATTTCTGGAGCGATATCTGGGAACGGACACGTTTATTGGTTATTTTCGTTGTGGATAACGGTCACAGTAAAGGTAAGCAGAAAGGAAAGTGAGCAGTTTTTAAAGACGGTTCAAGATTATACCTACAAATACAAAATTAAATGATTTATTTCCAAGAAGATAATTACAATTAACCATAGCCATAGCCGTCGAGACAGCGGGTTCGTGGGAGTCTGATGCTAAAAAGTTTGTGGTCGACTTAGGGCGTCGCCTGCGTGAACGTAGGGGAAATCCTCGGAAAAATCGGGGCAGTTTCTCGCCCAGCGTATCTCCCGGGCGATACAGCGGGGAAATGCCGCCAGCTTAATGGGCACTTTTGGAAGAGGCGTTCGCGATGGTAACTGAAATTTGAGTGACTAAACTACATTGTATTTAATTTAATGTTTTGACATATGTAATGACGAATGTAATAAATGATATAGATATATTGAATTAACCATATAAAGGTTTTATGTACTAAGAGCTTACTTTAAAAGAAATGGTTACAATGTTACTTGTTACCCTGCACTAGGGAATACCTGTGTCGCGGGGACCAACGTTTAAGCAAACACATTTTAATATTTTTTTTTGTGTCATCTTATGACAAAGTACATACTCGTAGATACTTAAACTGTTTCTATCTTACGTTTTTTGTGTTTACAGCTGCCATTAATGCAATGTGACTTCCAGTTTTGGCATAAGGTTTTTAATAATGATTAATGACAAAAGCCAACTTTAGAATGATTGGCTTCACATAATATCATAGCAGACAGTGAGTCGATAAACAGCTCTAGTGTCAGTTAAGCTTACCTAAATACCATACGTTTCCAGATTTTATATTATTATCTGATCGAAGGCATTTCGTTTACTATGTCATTGTCAATGACATAGTAAACGAAATGCCTTCGATCAGGGAACCATAAAGTCATCTTTCCATATTGACTGATAATTGGACAACTGTACTGGCGAACTTCTTAATATATTGTGAAAATCTGACTGATCAGTGGAGCGGGTACAAGAATGACAGCACAGATAGCTTCGATGTTTCTTGCTGACATTTGACATTATGTTTATTACCATTTATATTTAATTATATTTAGTTATTCTCATTATTAAATATTTTTATTCGTCGTGTGACATAAATGTAATTGTGTAATCGTTTTTTGTCGATAAATAATTTGAATTTGTAATTAGAATTACCTTCCAAAGCATGTTTAAGTTGACTTACTGACACAAACTGAGCTATGGAATGCGATATTGCGTCTGTATAATTAAACAATTCTTTGTCAACGGTATCGTGAGTCTAATTGGGCATAAAGGCCCACTCAATTTAATAGAGGGACGGTTTACGCAGGCTTTAGCGGTTTTATGCATTTCTGGTTATTTTGGGAAACTAGCGACTGAAATTAATGTTGTATATAAGTATTTCTTTTAAGAGAAACGGCCCATTTGTATACATATTTTAGAATAGCACTGATTGTAAGGAATTTGATTTGAATGCTTATCAACTAACTTAAACCCACTCATATTTCCTTTTGCAAACTATTCCAAACGTTTCAAATTGAAAAGTTTGTACAATAAACGATAATAAAGAATTTTGGCGTCGTCGGAAGTGAAATATGGACAACAATAAATTTAATTCAAGACATGCTACTGAAACTGAAGCGAGACGATCACGCGATTCCAGAAAACGTACTGTTAGTTCTCGAATTTAAATTGATTCGTTTTGATTTCATTTCTATTTTGTAGTAGAAATAAAAATAGTTACTCAAAAGTGTTCATGATATATAGTATATTAGCTGCGCCCCGCGGTTTCACCTGCGGTTAAAAAGTATCCTATATGCTATTCTAGACTATAATCTATCTCTGTGCCGAATTTCATCCAGATCAGCCATTCTGGCGTAAACGAGTAACAAACATCCGTCCATCCATCCATCCATCCATCCATCCATTCTTACAAACTTTCACGTTTATAATATTAGTAGGATTTTGCACCAAAAGCTAAGTTGTAAAAAGGAACAGTCAAAAACACTTATTTTCAAGTGCACTCTAAACATTTCCTTACTTTTACCTCAACCTCAAACTTTTAAGTTAACCATAACCTGCATAATTTTTAAACTACGGCAACTGTTAAAAACACGGAATAATATCTACTTAATATGTGTCCTTCTTATAATGCTACCGTAAGTTTTTCAAATCTAGAAACAGCCAAAATATTGAGGTAGTTGATTGAATCAGGCGTTAGTTTATATGTATGAATTTAAATTAGCTTGAAATATCAAATTGTATAAAATTTCAATTAGCCTGAATTATCAAATTGTATAAAGTTTTCTAGTAAATTTAATTGGTAATTGGAACCCAAATACATTGGCGTACTTAATGCAACGTTAGAGCGGAAATACACTAGAGCCAAAATATTGAAACGGTTGTTCGTAAATCCCTAGTATTTTTTAGACTGCCTTAGAAATTAAAACTTTTCTTTGCGAACAAACAATTGAATGAATGTCAATGCAGATGAGCTCGTTTCCTATCGAATAAACTAAACAAAGGGAACCGTTTACTAAAGGTTTATTTGTTCCAAACTTTTGAACTGAAACAAAAATATTTGACAAAGCTCAGTCGGCGGGTTTATTTACTTAAAAGAAATAGTTTAAACTAACTCTCGTTAACAGTGCATGTTGTTAAACATTAACGTATCGCAATTTAACCAAAAATATCGAAAAGTTGACTTTGGGCAAAGAATTAAGTCACATCTCGTAGACGTAAGATAAATTATATCTTCCTCCTTCCTAAAAGCGCAGTTAGCTAAAATTTGGTAATTTAATGCGTCGCATTTTTGAAATCAACTGCATCACCGAATCAGAAAACAGAAAAGTATTTAGAACCATGTAGCTTGGGAAAAAAACGGGTTTAAGAATAAGACAAGGTGTCCTTTCATCTGACAACACACCGAACCAAATAGGGCCAATCTATGGCGCTATTTGGTTATGTGTGAACTTAGAGAAAATTAGAAATAGCTAAACTTAGCTTTACGCAACCAACGGTTTCAAGCTCTCAAGAGAAACACAGCTCGCTGAGACCCCTCCCTCACCAGACAATGAACGAATTGTTCCACAAACAAGACCTACCAGGACGGTACAAATCTCGAGCCCCGGATTGCGTTGAGTTGATATTTCAATTCCCTCCCATCCTGGGGGCTCGACTGAATGCTCCTTTTGTTCATTTTTGAGGAGCTAGTTTTATTGGATGTGGCACTTTGGAAGACAATATATTTTTAATAGGTTATTTACATTATTTCTACAGATTTTAACCCACATAGTTAGGTAGAGCCTATATACTTACAACAGAAAAATATATTTAATTGTCACTTACAATTGATATTCCCTTCAAAATATTGACTACAAGGTAAGCTGACCAGGGGGGCTGTTCCTACGCGTGAGATGAGATGAGATTTTATCTTGGTCACTCTCACACCTATTACGTTTCAAACGAGAACAACAAGGACGAAAAAGGTGAGATGAAAATCTCAAATCTCCGAATAGGGCCACAGGCTGTAGAAGGGTTTTTTACAACATTGAGTTTCGAGCCGAAAAGTCGCTCGCTTGACGTCAAACGCAAAACTTTGAAAAAAAACCGTTCCTTTACCACTAGAAATAAAAACTTGCAAGGAAAAGTGGAATACGTCAAAATTTCAACCAGAACCCAGTTCAAACCTGCGCGGCGCTCATCACGTATCAACTGTCACAGAGCTGTCACATCCCATTCTCTTCCCTCTTCCCTATTATCCGTGCGAGGCTGTCTCTGACTGGTGATTAGATACGCGGCGTCGTAATGAATCCGATGTTTGTTGTTTAAAACGTTCGCCCTATCCGTTTGGGAGAGATCCTAAATTGAATCCACCGCGTTTCAAGATATTCCTCGTGAATAGACCCATCTCTTAAAACAGTAAGGGTAGCTAGTGACAATCAGAAATCAAGGACAATCTATCTTCTACATAAAGGTCGCTTTTAAACAAATTTTGCTTGCTCGTAGCTTGGTTTATCCATAGACTGCGTTTTCCCAGCCTCTATTTTAGAATTCATCAATACTTTTTTTCAACTCACCTCCATTATCACCACCAACAATCTCATTTGAGCACCTGAAATGTGATCGCTGATGTAGCACGTTGCCTTAGGAAGTTATTCACTTTAATCATCATTATCATTATCATCACGTTACAGCGAATATACCTCTGCAGGTCTAGCACGACAAAATGTCTTTCCACCGTTTTATCCACGCTTAAATGTGACAAAGCTAGAATACGGATATGTTTGTCTCTTTCTCGCGAGACAATAACTATGACAATTTGTCCACGGCTCGTGCTCTAGCTTTGCAATTGTACGCAACTTATCTCGGTCCTAGAGGGCTATTCCTACGCGTGAGATGAGATGAGATTTTATGTTGGTCACTCTCACACCTATGACGTTTCAAACGAGCGCAACAAGGACGAAAAAAGGTGAGATGAAAATCACAAATCTCCGAGTAGGGCCCCTGTACCAATCTCGTCCAGGGAGGCTATTCCTACGCGTGAGATGAGATGAGATTTTGCCTTGATCATTCTCACACCTATGACTATTCAAACCAGAGCAACAAGGACAAAAAATAGTGAGATTGAATCTCACTCCGTTAGAATAGCCCTCCAGGTTTGACCCGCGATATTTTTGCTTCTCGTGTTGATTTTTCGACAAGTCTGACACTTATTGTCATTTTAGCCTACCTACTCTTTGGTCTCTTTCACCTTACATCATAGTTGAAGTTCTCTCTCTGTATTTTGAAAGAATGCCCATACTAATATTTCATTTTGTTTGTAGGTTTACCGCAAGCGCTGAGTTAATGCGTTTGCGATTATTGTGATTGCTCCATTTCAAATGTTTACTGGTTCAAGACAATAGGATGAAACTTAGAGATTACTTTAATTTATAGAAGGCTAGCTGCGTTCTGTGGAAGTACCCGCGTGGAAAGTAACACAGAAACCGGAATAATTTTCTTGAAAATCTTAAAAGTAGGTATATTGTAAACTCGTAATTTTTCAGTTAGCATTTTTTACTATCAATATATCACTTATGCAATTTTTCTGGCGTTTTCGATCAATTATGGTAGTGCATTAATTACTTCAAACATTTGGAAAAAATATGTCAATCCGTCCCCTCTGTTGCTGCGTAAAAGAAAGACAAACAAACTAATAAACCAACACATCATATTAGGGAAGGAAATTTAGGGTAATTCCGTATTTTGGTTATTGGGGAATAAGATTTTATGAAGCAATTATTTTTTAAGTGGTCATAAAATTTCAAAGATTATTTTCATACGAATGAAGAGAAATTTAATATTAGAATTATCAGATTAAACTTTTTATAATATGTTGCCATTTTATCATAAAAAGCAATGTACTATGTAAATAAAATTTAATTTAACGATCAAAACAAGTGGACTGTTAAATTGCTTCGAACCCTTTGCCAAAAAATAACTTGCGTATTAACGAAATTATTATACGAATGTCATTTATCAAATAAATTGAGTTGAAATGGGTTTGCCAAAGATTACGAATAAACTTTTGACATTCAAGGGACTCATGTTTGACCTCTCTAATAATATGTCTACATCTGGTAAAGTCTATTTTACGTAAATGAAAGCTATGATGAAACAAGATTAATTTACTTTACTATTGCCAAACTTCGTCTAATTTACGCAAATGAGAAATTTAATTAGAAAAAGTTAATCGAAGTCAGTCGAAGTCGAATCGTAATGCAAGTTAAGTGATGCTAGGCAGGATACGCGTCCAGGTGTGGTTACGGCAGGTGGAGTAGACCCCAGACTGAGTGGCGGCCGACAGTCGTTATGTCGACCAAAGAAGACTGCCCCGACGGGTCGACAACATCAAACACATCGCGGTTTACGCGTGTACAATTGACACAGACTACCCTTGTTCGAACTACGTCAGTATTTGAGTTGAGTGGCGAATAACTAAGTGACTAACACACTCGCTCACTACTAGCTAAAATTCGTTCGTATCACGGTCGAGGATAGTACACTAGTGAGTGGGGCTTTGGCGAAGGCAGCTAAGCTCGACTAAAACGAGAGGTTCAGACTTGTATAGACAACGCACCAGTAGGCTTTGATGGCTGGTGGGGTCTTCCTCGACTAAAATAAATAGAACAAAATGGATCGACTCGACTCGCTCACTTACTAAAGTAGGTACTTGACTAAAACTTTGTCGTTCACACACTTACTTACTAAATTATTCTCGACTTTACTACTAAATTACTAGTCTCATCCAAACTAGGCTACAGGGAGCACCGGCACAAGGGTGATATACCGTAAACCCAGCATTGGGTTCATACAAGCTGACAATAAAGGTGACGAAGAATCGAAGCCTACTGCTACCACTCATTTAGAAATTCAAAATGATATTCCCATTTCAAATGAAATATTTCATCAAAAATTTCAATCATAGCTCACAAGTATTTTCCCAGTATTTTTACTGGCTGCAAGGCTATGTGTTCATGTTCAATAAATCCTTTTTCTTTTAAAAACCAGCGTTAGTTATGAGAGATGCGGGCACAGCTGGGGTAAAACGGCGATTGCAGGCTTTTTCTATGAAATGCAGGCAATTTTCAAGGCATTTTCTTTGAGATGCAAGAGAGATGAGATGCTCGTTGTAAATATGTTAAAGTTTCTTTAATCTGAGTTGAGAATTTTGTGATAATTATAGAGTATCGTAGTTAATAGGTTTGTGACATGAGAGCAGAGTGGAATTAGATGATGTCATAATAATGTTTTCCTTTCCTAATGAACGCTGTATGGCCTCGAAATAGTTTTTGAGTTGCTTGTCTTTTTCTTTCTTTTAAATGTTTTAACTCCATCTAAAATGACAAAACACTGCATTATTTCGTTCGAGGTTATACAACGTTTATTTATTAGTAAAGGGGATTTTATTTAAAAACTGTACAATAAAACAATAATTACTATGAACAATGGTGGTATCTAATTGTAAAATTTGGTGTTCCGAAGTCCTGCTTTCAATTTGCACCTCATGCCACGTTCATGGTAAGCTAGCATAAGTTTTTAACCCTTCATAACTACACAACTCGTCGTCACTAAAACCTTTGTTTTACGACGTAGTTTTTAATCCACAATCTACAAGCAACAGTCAGTAAACAAGCCACTTTATGTACGAATAACACTTGGCCACTAAGGCCGTGTACACAACAAAGAGAAAGACGGGTTGTGCGAAAAAATTCAAAAATGAGTCATCGCTTAATTTTTCACTTGCCGAGTACGGCAGGAGCAGACGTAGACGCGTACGAGTATGTCAAAAAGCTGGGAGACGGTGATCGGAAAATAAGTGTTTTTTACCGTTCACCGCTGGGTGACGAGTCGCTCGTGGTGTATCTGCAGCGGTTGGAGTCAAGTGTGCGGAAGACTTAAGTTCAAATCATACTGCCTTCCGGTTCCTACGAAGCACATGCAATTGCGCTCCCCCCTGATTTCTGACCCAAGGGGCTGGTGTTCCGGCGGTGGTGGTAAGCGACACAGCAGGAAATTCCAGCCAAAATAGTTTTAATTTGAATATAATGTTATAAGTATGTTAGTCTTTAGGGTTATTTATAATATGGCTCGTTTTGTTATTTCATAACATCTTGTGTCTGAATTAAACGATTATTAATATTATTTACATAGCGAAGTGATCATATTGATGGACTTTTTCTCATGCACCGCTCATTTTGTCCGCGCATCTCTGTTGGGGACACAGCCTAATGTCGTGCATTTGTCGTCAGGCGAGTGCTCACTTGCGCGGGTATTATAGACCGCCCGCGGCTACTACACGGTTAGAAATTTAGATCTGACAGAGATTTATACTCTGTCTAGGTTTTGAGTGTTGACGTTTTTAGATTTTGGTTTTAACCTTTGGCAAAATGCAAGACTACAAAGCTATTTCAAAGTAGCAAGATAACGTGTTTATTAAGAATTGAGTACTTAACCCAGAGTAAGCATATTTATTTGTTGAATTAAAAAATATATGTTGGTGTGTGGGTACGTAATATACGTAATATACGTAATAGCCTTTTGTATGTTTTCTCAGAAAAAAATCTGTATTGTCATTTTTGTCATAACACTGTATCCAACCTTTAGCGAGTACATAATTGTAAAAAAAACATCATCATCTTACAACGTCTACAGACGAAACACCGAAGCTCAAAATTCCAAATGGTTAAAATACCTATAGGTTACAATACCTAAGTGTGATTGGCCTAAAGTTAGTAGATAAATAATATTCAAAATATATTTATTAATTTCATCAAAATCATCATGTCAGCCAGTATGACGTCCACTGCTGAACAAAGGCCTCCCCCAGTGATCTCCACAACGACCGGTCTTGCGCTGCATCCAGCGGCTTCCCGCGACCCTCACCAGATCGTCAGTCCACCTTGCAGAAGTCCTTCCCACGCTGCGTCTTCCAGTTCGTGGTCGCCACTCGAGAATCTTTCTGCCCCATCGGCCGTCGGTTCTACGAGCGATGTGCCCTGCCCAGTGCCCACTGCCACTTTAGCAACTCTTCGCTCTATTTCGGTTATTTTGGTTCGCCTGCGGATTTCTTCATAATGAAAATATGACATGTTTCCATATGTGAAAATAATGCAACTGCGCAAATTACAAATTAATACAAGTAGGAACCTACATTAAGTTTATTCTAACTTAAAATTATACTAAAAACAAAAGTAAAGCCCAAGCTTTAAACGCCACGATCTAATTAAGTTATACTTTATGATCTTCATTAGGGACTAATTAGAGAGAATTAAAGGTAGATGCAATTTAGATTGTATATCTAAGGGTGCTCATAGACGGAACAAATATGGCCCGTCTATGAGCACTGGGCCGGCAATACTGTAATAATACCAACTGTAGCCCGGCCATCATCAGCCATGCTAGAAATCTAAAAAGCGGTATGACTATTTGGCCGGGCCACACTCTAAATATTGTCGCAATATTGCCAGGCCAGTGTTGCTGTAAAAATTTGACCCGTCTAGGAGCGGGTGCTCCTAGACGGGTCAGAAGTCAAATTATTTTTAAAAGTAATTTAGGAAAATATAGTTACATAAATTTTATTGGTTTTTTTTTCTTGAACCTTACGGAATTGTATACCGTGATGTTCTATATGTGCTAGTTTAAATTTATTTATCTAATCGATTTTTGGTGTATATAATAAAAATGTTAAAAATGTGTACTAATATCAGAAACGCGAAAGTTTGTAAGAATGGATGAATGGATGGATGTTTGTTACTCTTTCACGCCAGAACGCCTGAAAAGATCTGGATGAAATTTGGCACAGAGAAATATTATAGTCTAGAATAGCACATAGAATACTTTTTAACCGCGGGTGAAACCGCGGGGCACAGCTAGTACAAGAATAAACCAATACCGCAACCGAAATAGCCAAATATACCGAATATAATTATGTAAAATCAAAATGTTTAAATTTATACTCATTAATTAATTTAATTTAATTCTGTTGTTTTATGCTCGCTAGTGATAAATTTACTTGTTATTAAAATGCTCCTAGACATATGTATATAATATTAGAAATTAATTTAGATCTGTTTTGAGTTCACTAAAATTTTGTACTATTTTATTAATTTCTGTAATGTGTGTTATGAATAAATAAATAAATAAATATACAGAATAGTCAATAACGCAATATTAGATCAGTACGAGTAACTGTTTTCTCATTGCAAATGAATTCTATTCAAGAAGTTTTTCTCCGAGTATCTTCTTTTATTACTTTTTTGAATCTCGCATCTAAAATGAACTCCATCTTGATACGTTTCTAATTTCTTCTTCGTTTTTCTTTTTAATCAACCGCGAGCTGCATTTTTCCTATAAAAGTATTCATAATTAGATTCCACCTCCACTAGGGGCCCAGAGGTAACTACCTCGGAACATTGCAAGTAGAGCGAAGGGACATTTTAAATAGTGTTGGTGTTAAATTAAAAATCCATCGGCACTTCGGCATCGGAGTTCATTATATTATGTGGTTTTCATCCATTATGATTTTATTAAACGGGAATTACTCACGTACGATTTAGTCGATTATATTATAAGTCCTATATTAAAAAAAAAAAAAAAAAAAAACAGGACACTTCCACATACGGTCGCCTGCCAGAGACTGATAAACATATTTAGATATTTTAAAATACATACTTAAATAGATAATAACATCCAGACATAGAACAAATACAAATGTTTATCACATGAATGTTTGCTCTAGGTGGGAATCAAACTCACGCCCCCAAGCTCAGAAGGCAGGTTCACTACCAACTGAGTCACCGAGGCAGTCTTATACTCTTCGAAGTAGCAAGACTAGTAGGAATACCTACTGCATCGACTACTATAATCTCTGCGGAAAGGCGACCCTGCCTAAGTATTATAATAGCGCTCGTATTTCTTTAAAGTACAATATCGGTTCAGTTAATTTCACCATGTAGGTACTTACACTCTTAAATTATTTTATTACATTGTACTAGTTATTTTTCTCGCGGCTTCGTTTGCGTTTCATAGCCTATGTCAGTAAGGAATAATTCATCTTTTTAGTGAGGTATTTTCAAAATTAGCTCAGTAGTTTCGGAGATGACCCCTAACAAACTAACTTAAAAACTCTTTATAATATTAGTATATAATTATAAATATATATCGGAGTAATAGTAGTAGTAGTAGGGAAGGAGTCACACCGTTGCATCTGATCCCATTTCTGATGTCGGAGAAAGTAGGAAAGGCCGACGCGCTGTGACCTTCCACTTTTGATGACGGGGAAAATCTAGTAGGCCGAGGTGTTGTATCTGATTTCTGATCCGTGAACTCGCTATCACGGGCATTTATGGTCGGCGTCAAACTTCAGGAACGTTGAAATAAGGGGACAGCAGTGTAGACTTTTCACTATTTTAATTATACAGTCACTTAGACTACTTAGTTAGTGAATGATCACAAAGATAATTGGCGATTTAGAGTAATGGGTTTACGAATGACCATTGCGTGCGACCGCTTTCAACCCAGTCCTGTTAACCACTCCCTGACAGACATGACGTTCGCCCGAAATCCCAAACGCAACTCCATTCGGTGTTAACCGCTCTAAATGACCATAAACAAATCGATTAATCGTCAAAAATAACAGAACAATAATATCATCGATTAACAACTCTCAAAATAAACTGATTTTCTTTATCCAATGATATCTCGCGCCGTCACATACGAGTATATATAGATAGACGATGTTCTGTTATTGTATATTTGTTATGTCAGTAATTGCATCCAAATACATTTTTACAGAAACCTTTTTGGTATCTACCCAACAATCACAGATTATTGCAACTAAAGATAGAAAAAAGATGTAAGTGGCGCCTAATTAGTGAAGGGTTTGTCAGTAATTCTCGAAATGGCCACACAGACACACATGCCTCAGTTGACCTTATTCTGTTATTAATGTGCTCATGCTTTTGGCGACAGTTCATCGCTTTTCTCTTTTTTAATATTACATGGCAACAGTAGTGGGGTTAATGGGGAAACTACTACACTATGCTGTGTTAGCTGCTATTTTCAGCCCGAGTCGTATTTTCACGTGATAAGATCTCGACATGATTATTTATGCCAGCGTTAGGGGAGTAACCCCATCGATATGACTCTTTATAGGTGGTCTTTGTACTGTCGGAGAGAAAAATATTGTTTTTAAAGCGATTCTTAAGTTACAGTGTGGTCGAAGAAGTGTTGCTAGCTTGGAATGGAACTGGCGCTTAAGTAAGACAGTACTCTTTGTACTGTCGGAGAGAAAAACATTATTTTTAAAGTGACAGATTGATTAACCAGAGCTCATCTAGTAATTTACCGTGTGGTCGAAGATTGGTGTTGCTAGCTTGGAATGGAACTGGCGCTTAAGAGGGCCGCGACGGTCTGAAATTTCCATACAAACGCTCAACTCAAATTTCTTGAAAACCATTTGTCAGATTATGATGAAATTTAGCATTTACAATCAAGTTAACAATATCTCCACCCCAATGTTCTTGGTTTTTTTTTTAAACTTTCTCAAGCGAAAATAGAGGTATCCCCTTAAAATGCGTTTATTTTTATCCCTTTTTGTGTGAACACATGTGCGTATTTAATGTCATCTGCTACGTATCTGGAGCCCGGTGTATGGCGACAGGCTCGCCCCCTGTCACATTTGGGACTGAATATCGTCCGGCAAAGTGTGGGTGTTGTACACCTCTGCCAGCCCCTTCGGGGGAAAGGTGTGACGATTTGTTATGTAATGTTAAATAATTGTAAATAGGTTCTACCACTTTTATTCGCAAGCTTACTTCGCCCCTACTTAGATAAGTTTTTCAGTTCATTCGTTAAGTGGCCCGTGAAACTGAATTTATGTCGCTTTAGCATTGTATCCGATAGTTGTTTACCATTTAGAGGGGACCGGAGTACTGAAGGTTCTATTGGTAGTGATACAGGATGTTACAAAAACCCTGTTATATAAACCCGCGAGGTGCACATCTAGTTTCGACTGTCCCTCAGTTTCTTGCCTGTTCTTCTGAGAAGAGGCTCTTTATCCGAACAAGGCGGTCGAGTCCATTAAACTTTAACGTTCATAAGTGTATCTTTGATACCTAAATTGAATAAAAACATTTTAACTTTGACTTTGACTGGACGATGCAATTATGCTAGTTTAAAGTAAATATTGACTCTAATAATTTTGAACACACATCGCACTCCACCTTCCTAAAAGCGCGAACGCATCCCCCAATCGCGTCGGTTTTATTTGTAAACTATTCGCGCCGTGCTACTTTCTTGGAATCTTCGATCAATGATACCCTATATATATATATATATATATATATATACCCTATATATATATATATATATATATATACCCTATATATATATATATATATATATATATACCCTATATATATATATATATATATATATATAGGGTATCATTGATCGAAGATTCCAAGAAAGTAGCACGGCGCGAATAGTTTACAAATAAAACCGACGCGATTGGGGGATGCGTTCGCGCTTTTAGGAAGGTGGAGTGCGATGTGTGTTCAAAATTATTAGAGTCAATATTTACTTTAAACTAGCATAATTGCATCGTCCAGTCAAAGTCAAAGTTAAAATATATATATATATATATATATATATATATAATATATATATATATATATATATATAATATATATATATATATATATATATATATATAATTATATATAGGGTGTAATTGATCGAAGCTTGGAATAAAAGCCGCCAACATATGATACCAAATAAATTTGTTACCATTTCAGTAAAATTTCCTTTTTCTCTTGCGTTTTTAAACTAATTATAACTCTTGCTATTTTTGACGTGCATTTTTTTTAGTAGTTTTGTATGAGTACTTTTAGGTGTGTGTATACGTGCCCTTTCATTATGCAACAGGGGTTTTGTAACATGCTATATACTCGTACCTAGTTTTCAGTGAGACGCTCTTTAAATCAGCCTTGTCTAGGTCACTAGAGCTACCTAATCTGGGACCCTATTCGGAGATTTGAGATTTTCATCTCATCTTTCTTCATCCTTGTTCCTCTCGTTTGAAACATCATAGGTGTGAGAGTGACCAAGATAAAATCTCATCTCATCTCACGCGCAGGAATAGCCCCCCTGCTCACTTTTTTCTAGTAACAGTGTTTGTAAGTTTTTAGTCCAGAAGAAAAGTGAGCAAGGCTGATCACACCGCCATGTGGAGTATACCTAGTCGTAAAGAGATAACAGTTTTTGTAGCTTTAAAACTTTCACGATTTATACTTGTTTTTACCCGACTGCGCAAGAAGGACGGTTATGCTTTTCGAGTGTATGTGGGTATGTATGTATATATGAGGTTTCTTTGGCACGTCCTACAGCCTAAACAGCTTGAGAGATTTTGACATGCGAGATGTCATTTGAATCGTCTTGATAGTGGAAGTGGCATAGGGTACAGCATTTTGCAGCCAGGTATTTTGTTTTTCTTTTAAAGATGACGTCAGAAATGGCTCTACATCACCATTTTACTAACCACGTCGTCAAAAATAATTTTCGTTACCAATTCCGTTACGTAGGCACACAAATTAAGCTAAAGATCAAAGTCGACGTTTGGTAACGAACCAGACGTAACAGCGGGCTTTGCCAATTAATTCGACATTGTTATTTGCTTAAATGAAAATGTTCCTTTGAAGTTACGAGCTAGGTAGAACTCTTGATTTTTTACTTTTGTTCTGGTATTGCCGCAGACCAAATAAAGAGTACAGATGGAGCTCTGCTAACAGCGAAATGAGGCCAATTTTTTAAACACGCGATTACAAAAAAAACGTTACTAATTTAAATAACGTTATCACAAGATATAAACAGCAATGTCCTGGTAATGATATAAACACATTGAGATGTAAAGTGTCGGTAAAAGTAGTGGCAGTAGTGGAAAAAAACTGGCCAAGTGCGAGTCTGACTCGCGCACACAAGAGGGTTCAGTACAATCCTGAAAAAGGAGGAAAGGGGTAGCAAGTTTGAAATTATTAAAAATATTTCTAGTAAATGATCTAACCAAAAATGTATGCTTTTCTCAATTTTTCCTTTATCTGTGCTAAAAGACATTGCTTCGCACTAAATTTCAAGATTCTGAGTTCACTGGAAGTACCCTGCACGTTTGATTCCCTTACGGGTGTCGAAAATTTGCAACATAAACAGCTGCTTCTTTTGATTGCATTAGCTTAGAAGTTTGATTTTTTCACAGCTCCAAGGGACAGTAGACTTGAGTATTTGACATGAATTTCAGCTTGATACCTCCACGCGTTACTGAGAAAAAGGGTGACAACAGACGGACAACAGAGTGATTCTAAAAGGGTTCCGTTTTTATCTTTTGAGGTACGGAACCCTAAAAAGAAGGCAAAATGCCAAGGCAAAGTTTCGTTGTACGTGTATGAAAACGATGATGTATTTACCGGCCTCACTTTGCTGTTAATAGTTAGTGTTAATCTTAACTTTTTTTGGTACGACGGTTTTGCTAAATAAGGTCTCGTGGCTCCAGCCGTCTGTCTTTAACAAGAAAATAAAATTCCGGACAGAAAAGTTTAGATTGTTTCAAACTATAGAAGTATGCCTACTACAAAAAGAAGCAGCATTTGATTAAATCGTAGACAAAGAAGAGTCTTTAGTGCTTTTTTTGGGTAGGTTGTCTGTTAAAATGATTAATTTAAAGTTAAACTAAAATTATAATTACAAAAAATACAGCCGTGAATACTTTATAATAATATTTACTTATGCATACATAAATGCTAGTTAATTTAACTTTCAATTATAGTTAAAAATTTAAATTTATCTTTTTAAATTGTAGGTTGTTTGTTCTATAACAACAATCTTCAAGCCATGTCAGAGGCATTCGGGCGGCCTAGAAATAGCGAACTATACGAGGCCTCTACGAACTTGCTATCTTGCTAAGAGCGATTTCTTTTTTTGCATTTTACTTTTCGTAGCAGTACTAATTTTCTGCTAAACATCCCGAACTACCCTCTGTTTAAGAAAATAAATGGGACAATTTACTTTTTGTCTAGAAAATTAGACACTCAACGAAGCGCCTTTGTCCTCCAGACATTTGGACTAGATTTGTTAAACGCCAGACTAAATGCCTGGAGCATTAATAAAAACCTGAATTCTTTGGCTCTCAGTTGTTCTTGACTTCTTATAACTTTCAGAAGCTTGAAACTTCAAGAACGTTTAAGATAACGTCATCTTCATTTTCATTTGTGCGAAAATTCGAGCTGATTTTAAGTTGTCATTGCGAAATGAATATTTTAAACATGGATACTTTTTTCTTGGCAAAATATTTAGCAGAATATCTGTGCATAGTTATCTCTATTTTCGAAGCTGGGTCGAAAATTAGTCTACGGCGTCCTTTATTGTACTAAAATCTTTGAAGTTATGTTGAAAGCAATGCCGCTACTTGTGAAATAAATATGCAATTGTAGGGAATATTGAGCACCGAAAGGCTGCTAATTCGTGACACGGACTCCCAGGAAAATCCGCATGGCTCTTATACTAGAGAGAATATGGTTCCCTTATGAGCTATCCGTTCCAAGAGGTTTATTGCAGCCGAATAACGCTAAAGGTGCTCTTCAGACCCAGATTTCCCCCACAAATTATTTTGTATGATAACAGTAACGTGTGCGAATTGAAACAGTAACTTCGCTAACTAACTACCATATACTATATTATAGTGGTGCCAATCAATCCAAGTGGGTCCTCATATCCGCGTGAAACATGACAGTATGGGTGAAAGCGGTAGAAGAGGAAGTAGTGAAGTGAAGAGGAGTGAAGTAGGAGCGTGGCAGCCCGCTCCTACCTCGTTCGCCTTTGACGCCTTACACCCGCATTCACTTGCCGCACGAGCGAGGACTCCTTTAACAACTACCGTGGGGGACTGGCCAAAAAAAAATCGACAAAAAAGTTTTGTTACAAAAATACCATACCAGTTCTAACAGGCATTCCAGACCCTTTGCGAAAAATGGACAGTCCATTTGCGAAAAAAAACAACGTCAGTTGCACCAAAGACTAGCAATAAACTGCAAACGAGTTGAGTAATCAACAGATGCGCTCAGTAATCACTACACACTAATCTCTTCTCAGACGGGATTACGGACTTCATAATGGTGCTGGTAGAATGGAGCTTACGAGCTACGACAAATAGAAGAGCACACCTCACTGGAGTTTAGTTTGTTTTCAGAAGACAAGTCTGGGTGCCTCTGGAATTAGTTTCTTTTGCTCGATATATTTCGATCAAATTTATATGGGACCACCTCCAAATTTATTTATTTGTACACAACTTAAAATAAAAACTGAAAATTAAAGAAATCTTAAACTATTAACTAAAAACTAGAACTTAAAATCCTACTAATATTATAAATGCGAAAGTTTGTAAGAATGGATGGATGTATGTTTGTTACTCTTTCACACCAGAACGGCTGAACAGATCTTGATGAAATTTGGCACAGATATAGATTATAGTCTAGAATAACACATAGAATACTTTTTAACCGCGAGTGAAACCGCGGGGTGTAGCTTGTAACTAAATAAATCACAAAAATTTAAACTAAAATACCATTAGTGGAAGGCAAGGTCCCCAGAATGCTAGCGGCATTGCCACGTTGAATGGCAATGCTCAGCTCCTGTGCGAAGTAAAAGCCAGCATTCTGGACACCTGACGCTCGACACCCAGTTTCTTCTTAATTCTGTAGCTGCACATTTTATTTTTGGCCAGATATTGGAAAAGCCTGCCGGCTTCCTTGCTTCCTGAGAGATATAATAGCCTCTTCCAAGCCAGAGAGACTATGGACCTTCTAAGCCTGGGTCCTTTATATTCAAACACATCGTCGATTACCAACAGACGAGTTGGTGATCAAACGCAGACTTATTCGCGATTAAAAAGAATTATGCCCGAGTTAATGATGTATTTATAGAATTTCTTGAACTACATAGTTTCATTAGACATACATACATATATATAATATGTATATATATTAGACATACATATATATGTATGTCTAATAAAATAGTTATAACTCAGATAATATTCTCTGAGTTATAACTAGTTGAATTGTACAGTGGCATGAGAATGCAATTCAAATACTATTAAATAAATTGTAATGTTTATGAAGCAGTTTAAAAAAATTACAATATTCTAATCACTTACTACGTACCTAACCAATTTATAGTTTTTACCCGACTGCGCAAGAATGAGATTAACGTTTTTTGAATGTATATTATGTTTGTATGAGGTTCCTTTAGCAGCGCCCTACAGCCTAAACAGCTTGATGGATTATAACAGCAACGATAAAACGGGACTGAGGAACTAAACTATTTTTTTAATGACAAACTAGGCATGCGTTTGACCACTGACTCGCCTGATGGGAAGCGTTGCCGTGATCGAAGGTGTAACACGCTTGCCTAGGAGATACCTATTCACTTTACTCTTGAACACCCCCGGATTGTATTTATGTATCACACAAATATAAAATGTAACTCATTCCCACAATTGTAATAAATTGAATTTTGAATTTCGAATGTTGCATCATAAAACGATAGACATTGCCACGCAGAAAAGGGGAATTTCATTAAAATTTCCGCATAGTCCTGCGGCGATAAAATATTGATTCGAAATATGCTCGTATCGTTCGGCCGATGGACCGAAAAAAGTCGTTCAATTTTTCACACGATCACGGCAGCGAAGCGTCCGACCGAATTTTACCGCGTTAACTCTGCACCCTGCATAGGGCTGCCACTTCCCTCTGCATGGGTTATAATAAATGAAGATATATTGCAGCTAATGGGAAAGACGAAACAAATCATTGTTTTGCAACACCCTTTACCTACTCGGCCACCGAAGCCGAACTCCGCCGCAGTTTGAAAAGAGGCAAGGGGATGGGAGACAATTGCTCAGTAGTAAAGCACAAAATCATAATCAAATCAAAATATTTTTATTTAATTGGGCATCGAACGTCAAAGTTTAAAAATAGACTAAACCGTCTTGTTCGGAAATAGAGCCACTACTCAGAAAAACAGGCAAGGAAAACTGAGGTGCATTTAAAAAAAATAGTCAAATAGAAATAGAAAAGAGAAATAGTAAAAGTAACATTAAAAAAAGAAAAATATAACCCGGCTGCTAAATGTTCCTGCTGTCACTTCCACTATCAAGACTATTTAAGTGACAACTCGCATGTGGAAATTCATCAAGCTGTTTAGGCTGTAGGCCGTGCCAAAGAAACCTCATACATACATACCCACATCCATACATATATAGATACACTTGAAAAACATAACCGTCCTTCTGCGCAGTCGGGTAAAAAGGAAAAGTCGAAGTGTCCCAATCAATATTATTCCTGTGAAATTAAAGTAGAAATCTACACCGTAGATCTATCTATCTATCTTCAAGTACACCTTGCGACTGATGTATGAACAGGAGTTGTGTAAGGTTTTTCTTTTGTGAGTTAGCTACGTATCCTATCGACGCATATTCCTACCCTTTTTGCGATTTGTCATTGCAATGTTAAACTTTCTATACATCCTTTAGAGATCACTCTCCTTCACCTGTCTTCACCTTTCTTTCACCTTCGTTCCTTCACCTTTACCACCTTCATCACCGTACTCAGTCAGCAGTTGAAAACATCGCCGTGGTAGCCCTACGAATGACGCATATTTCCGCATAAGTGTAGCACCCGGCGCGGACTGCACGACCAAACCGCGGGAGGGCTTAATTACGTCAAATGATCCCGTCTCGTCAACGTATGCAAGCTTTGTTTTTTAACATCGTAATACGCAGACATTTTATAAAAAAACTACCGGCAAAAAATGTTTATTTTGACGTGGCGTTTCCAGGACCAAAGTTTTTAGTAGGACAAAAAGTAAACCTTGTAAATCTTAGGTGAAACAAAAGTTGGACTACCTAGTACTTTTATAAAATACGAGTATGTCGATTTAAGCGGAAGTCCGGCGGCATTATATGCTGAGTTAGGACCGTTTTCTTGTAATAAGTATGTAGTAAGTATGTAGGTATGTATGTACCTACATTCATACATACTGTTTATAATCATAATGTTTTTATTCCATCCAAAGGTTGTCTGGAAGAGATCGCTCTTGAGCGATAAGACCGCCAATTGCGCCTTTATTTTTGAGTGTTTAGTTTAGATTTATTTGTATTTGGTGTCAATAAAGAGTTTTTGTATTGTATTGTATGGATGTATGTATGAGGTTTCTTTGGCACGCTCTACAGCCTAAGCAGATCGAAGGATTTGAACATGAGAGGTGTCATGTAAATCATCTTGATAGTGGAAGTGATATAGGGTACAATATTATGCAGCCGGGTTTTTGTAATTCTTTGAAAATGTTACTTGTTGTACGAGTATTTACCCATAATTCATACAGGGTGTTTTTGACGCAAATTAAAGCGTCAAACACACAGAGGCGGCCTGGCGCGGCGGCTGACAGGGCGGCCAGTAGTATTTCATTGAAATGTATGGGAGTCTTCACACAGGCGCGGCCACCACGCGGCTTGCAGGCGGCTGGCCGCGCGTCGGAAACATTTTTGGGGTTCCGTACCCTAACGTTGTAAACGGAACCATATTATTAAGCTTACGCCCTCTGTCCGTCCCTTCGTCTGATTGCCTGTCCTTCAAAGACAGACGGATGAGTGAGAGACATGAGGTGATGGTCAGTTATCTTTGTTTGAAATAAAAAAACGAGACATTTTTGCACACACAGTCATCTGACCCCAAACTAAGCAAAGCTCGTAATTTGGCTGCCAGAGACTGAAATACGTACATAATATCTATTTTTTTTAAAGTACTATAATATACCGGGTGTAAGGAGACCGTTCTCGAAGCCGAAACGCCGTTATTATACTATCTATACACAACCCGAAACCACTAACTATTAGCCATATAACTGTTATTTTAAACTTTTAGAAATTTGCAAACCAGCAATGTAACGCGTTTATATCGCGGGGGTCAATGGTCGGCGCCAGTACCTACGGAAAGTGCGACGACGCGCCGCCGCGGGCCGCGCGCGCGCCGAGACAGCGGAGGGCGCGGGCGGCGCGGCACCTAGGTCGCGACCGCGCGCAGCTGTGTGCGGGCGTTCACCTCTAGCGTCAGCTGTTAGGCATTTAGTATTAGACTGCCGTTAGGGTAAATTATTTTTTTTTTTTGGTAATTGGTGTTTAAACTAGCTTTTTAAAGCTTGTATAACTTGTGTCGATGTTAAAATATCAGATTTTAAGTTTAAAAAAAAAGTCTTTTTTTCGCGTTTTTTTTAGTCGCTTTGTATTAGTAATCCCCACCACTATTCCCAGTTTTCGTTTTCGAGAACGGTCTCCTTACACCCGGTATATCAAGTTACGTTTGTGAAAAGATAACTGTAAAAGTTTAGGTAATTACTAATTGCGCAAGACTCTAGTATTATCTAATTTTCGATACCAACCTTGTACTTTTGTATTTTATTTGGTATGCTGGAACGGAACCCTTAGTGCGCGAGCCCGGCTTGCACTTGACCACTTATTACAACAAGCTACGTCAGCCGCGGATACCGCGTAGAAATGGGATTAAACGTTAAAAAAAATAAACTGATAACTGTTAAAAAACATTTTGAATAAAATGTTTAAAATAATTATCATGTTGTTTAAAATTGCTTGGTCGATAATCAACGTTTCTTTAAATATTTATATTTAGGCATAATATGGCATACTTAAGTTAATTAGGGGTGAGAACTGTTTGCCCTAGACAAACCGCATTGGTTTTAAGGGCATATTTAGTTTAAATTGTAGTTAAATTTATGTTAATAATAAAATAAAACAAATAATAATAATAATTATAACAACAATTCGAAGACTTTTGTGGCCCAATCAATGAATGATGTACCAATATTCTCATAGATGACGTTAAATTCTAAGAAATGCAAACCGGAAATTGGATTTATCGATTAACGT